>CP092878.1:28141335-28199266 GCA_030710605.1 Cordylochernes scorpioides
CATCTATATTTTGGTCATAGATTTGTCCTAGCCACTCGATCAGCTAAGCACCTCTTTGGCAGATTGTCAAGGTGTCATTTAATCCCTCGTAGATCTAATGAAATAAAGTGTACTTTGAACTGAAAAATGGACCATGGACTCCAGGTGGACGTTTCTCTGTTTTCCAAAGATGGTGTTGTGGCTTTGTCACTGACCTGAGACCGCTAGTTTGCGGAGAGTCAATAGAATACGTTAGTTTCAGGATCTATTTTATCGGATGAGGCGACCATCATCTTTATAAATATACTAGCGGATGTACCCGGCTTCGCCCGGGTTTTACCCAGTAAAGGTTTGTCTAACGAACATTTGTTAAAACAATTCTCTATAAATGTGAAAAAATAGTACAAACGTAACATTGTGCTGGGATAAGGTGCGTAAATTAAGAAAAAGGCATCTTCTTATCGATAAGGAGATGCCTTTTTCTTAAATTCTCTATTAACTTATATATATATAAAAATATATATTTTGATAATTTGAAACTCGTAAATTTGAATCTCTCGATAAAGTGATCATTTTTTTTCCCGGTCCCTGTGTGCCGTGTCATCCTGAATTTTGTCTTTCCTAATTTTCTACATTACAAAAGCATCATTTTATCTAGTGAACATTTTTCACGGTATCTCTCGATAAAGTGAACATTTTTATCCCGGTCCCTTGAAAAATACTCGATGAGTTGAATAAAATCAAAATTAATTGGTTCCTTCGGTAATTGTAAGCTAAAGGAAAAGTATCTTGCCTTGGAATTGTATCACTATTCTTGTCTCAAATGAATTGCCGTGTCATCCTGAATTTTGTCTTTCCTAATTTTCTACATTACAAAATCATCGTTTTATCTAGTGAACATTTTTTCCGGTCCCTTGAAAAAAGAGAGCAGTCTCTTTCAAATGAAAAATGCTTTAATTAAGCAGATGTTTAAAGTATAATATATGAGAGAGGCAAACTTACAGGTTGTTGACGCCGCAAAATCCCCAGAGAGAGTGTTTTTGTTGCATCATTCTGTGACTCACACGATGACCCAAGGTCATCAGGGGTGGAGCAGCAAACCTAAACCTATCTCCGTCGTCGCAATGGCGGCTCTGCTCGCGAGTTAAATCTACAAATCTGCAAATAACTCTAAGGATATTCAAGATATTCAAGAAATTATTTTTCGAAAACCTTTCCGGGGATATACCTAAAAATATCCCAAAATTTCACGGCGATTGGATGTATGGTTTTGAATCTATAGAGTACACACAGACAGACATTCATTTATATATATATATATATAGATTTTACTTATATATATTATATAATCGTTTTTTAAAATAATTAATTCATAAAGAATTAAGGAAGCCTTCACATCTGGTAAATACAGAAAAATATATAACACACTTATTTGTTAATATTTTACACAAAATAAATTTACTGGCAATGCGTTTCTTTTAAATATCATCAAATATTATCTCTACAGACCTTTCTGCAATGATATGAGTTATTGAATGAGAGGGCTTGGCTCATCATTAGTGAACCCTCTCAGCGGTTTCGCCAAATTAATCTCTATTAGTAAATTTAATTTACTAATATATATTTGTTATGAAACATATTTTGCGAAAGAGCTTTGCTCAATGCAATACCTTGAAATTATATGTATGTACCTCTACAGACCTATAAGCTTATGTCCGTAGTTCACTAAGCACCCCTAAGCTGCCTTCCATAGAAAATACAGGGTATATTCCAAACCAATTCAATACAATAGTAGAGCGGTCTAGAGATTAGTTTGGCGAAACCGCTGAGAGGGTTCACTACTGATGAGCCAAGCCCTCTCATTCAATAACTCATATCATTGCAGTAAGGTTTTTAGAGATAATATTTGATGATATTTAAAAAAAACGCATTGCCAGTAAATTTATTTTGTGTAAAATATTAACGATAGATGGCAATTAAATTTATAAATTTAACACTTATTTGTGCTTTCATTTATTATATATAGATGGCATGTTTATCGCCTTATAATTAATTCTATCAACTTAATAAATTTTGTAGCTTCAGTGAAATAGAATAAAAATATTCACAAGTATAGGCGCTTTTTTAAAGACCTTTTCCTATCATTAGTAAGTACTATAAGAATTATCAATTTAAATTATGAAAAATCACGAAACGGTGAGGAGAAAGGTTTTGTTTTAAGGATTTATAATCTTGCTGAGATTTCGAGCATTTCTGTACTTCCACTGGATAAAATATAAAAACATATAAGAAGATGAATTATATATATGTCATAATATATGCTCTTCCAGGAATAATAAAGTAAACCTACAGTCATCGAGAGAGAGACGTCGATAGAAGGCAACTAAGTTACGGCCATTTTGAACCACTGGCCACATTCCGGAGGGGGCTTTTCTTGGAACCCTCAGGACTATTTTTGGACACAGTCGGGGGGGGGTGGTGGCGACAAAAAAAACGGTCGTTCCGCAGTGACAGCCGCTCGCGCTCCGCTCTCTCTCGCTCTTTGCCTGGGATTCCTATTCCAAACTTGTGGTTTCCTTATTTCTTTCTCCCCACATTATTATCATATTGTCACATATATATGCATATTAACATATATTTGGAGATTTGTATTTGAAGAAAAATAATGACAGAACTATATGATTTTAAGACTATATATGAAAAATTGTAATTAATAGAAAATTAACTATAGAGAAAATTATTCGCGCTTTTTATAATTTTCTCCAGGAGATTATATAATCCATTAATAGATATAAAATTTATTAATTTTATCAGAAATAAATTGATTAAAAATCACCTTTTTCTATCTTTTTATAAATAAAACTTTTCTTTCCGAGGGGTTTCTGGCTATAAAACATTGGGAGTTGTATTCCTTCCACAGTCACATATTTCCTTGTAATGGCGTTCTATTGCCCTATTGAATACTAGTACATAATTCAAATTCTAATCATATTTACTATTTTTGGTGTGATCAATTTAAATATATTCATATCTGAATGTTTTCACATGACGCAATTTTGATATTTTGGAACTGTTCAGGGAGAGTTATCCAGTTTGTTTCACCATGTCTCATTGCATTGGCAATGGCAAGTGTTGTCCCTCCGACAGTGAGGTTACCTGAAACTGAAACATTGATCACAGGATCACAGCAAACTGTCAGTGGGAAGTTACTGGACGTCTACCTCTCCATCCCCTACGCCCAGCCTCCCACAGGAGAACGGAGGTTCAAGGATCCAGAACCAATAACCAATCTTCCTCCACAGATCAACGCGACCCAATTCCCTCCATCATGTTGCCAAATTAATTTCGAACCTATAGATCATGTAAACGAGATCATGAGTGAAGATTGTCTTTACCTCAACATTTGGACTCCCAGTCAAAAATCCCATATGTCTGTTTTAATATTTATTTATGGTGGATCATTTGAATTTGGCTCAACAGATGAATTAATGAACAATCCTCAGTATCTTGCTGCTAGAACTGACATGGTCATAGTTACTATGAACTACCGCGTTGGGGCCTTTGGATTCATTGATCTGAAAATAGAGGGAGCTGATGGTAATTTAGGTCTTAAAGATCAAATCTTGGCATTTAAATGGGTGAAAAAGAATATTAGAGCATTTGGTGGAAATCCAGAGAGTGTTACACTCTATGGTACGAGTGCTGGATCAATGGCGGTTGCTCTACATCTTTCTATAGAAGAAAATAGAGATATTTTCCACAGAGCATTTCTACAAAGTGGAACTTCCAATTCAGGTTTTTTTCACTTTTCAAATGATCTGAAAAATAGAGAATTAGACAAATTCTTCAAATTTTTAAATTGCCGTGAATATTCCTCCAGCGTTTTGGAATGTTTGCAATCTAAGACTTCAAAACAAATCCTTGACGCAGAAATAAAGACATATCTATCCCTTGTATCAGTAACATTTATTCCCAATTTTAATAGAAAACTCTTTTCACTATCTCCAATAAAAGATTTGAACAAAACTAATATTCTTCTAAATAAAGATATATTAATTGGAATAACTAAAGATGAAGGTTCAATTTCAATTGATTCTACAAACTATTACTTCAGAAATAGCAATGTTACAAAACAAGATGCAATTACATTTTTCTATGAAAGTTTTGGGCAATCACATTCCTCAGAATTTATTAAAAATATAAACGGTTATCTAAAAGATGTTTCAGAACATGATTATAATAATTATAGTAAAGCTTTCAAAGAACTACTTGAAGATTATTACTTTAGATGTCCTACATTCTACTTCTCAAATGTCATGGCCTCCAAGAACAACAATGTTTACTTCTATTACTTCACATACCAATCGGAACACAAAGCTAATAATGAAAGCATTCGACATCATGGAGCTGCTCATAATGAAGATCTACAATATACGATGGGACTTCCTCAAAGAGATTCTATTAATTATACTCAGAAAGAAATTGAATTTTCAAATACGATGATGGACTATATTGGAAACTTTTCAAAATATGGGTAAGTAATGAAAGATTTTGATGCTCTCTTAAATATATATTTTCAGAATTACCATCATTCAAATACAACCATTTCAACACTCTATTTCTATACAATTAATAAAAATCATTTATCAATTTAATTTGAATCATTTTTTCTATCACTAAAATGCAAAGATAAGGATTATTGTGTCATATAATGAAACATAATTTAAAAGTTTAATGCGTTATTAATTCTTGAACTATATCTAGTTCAGTTAAGTTAAAGCCAATAATTCAAGATCATACCCTCCTATTAAAATGTACACTGCTCCTATTTGCTCCCACCTCCCATATTTTGTATGATATGCTATAACTTCATTGATATAACATGTATCATCCTTATTTGTATTTCTCAATTTCTCATTTCTCAATCATTGAATTTTAACAATTGAATATTAACATTTCTTCCCATTTTTATTCTATAATTTTTTATTTTATGAATGAAAATTCATTGATTGTTATTTTGAAAATTATTGGTAGTATAGCAAGCTAGTAATGAGCAAAAATTAAATTTAATATTATGTTTATTTATTATGTGTGTGTGTGTATATGTAAAATAATATATAATATATTACACTGTCAATATATATATATATTATTTAAAAATGCCTATTTTGGATCATAAAGTTTTATTTCCAATATATAGGCATTTTTAAATTATATAATATATGGATTGCTCTATTTTCAAACATATATATATATGTCGTATTAAGGTATATCTTTGAATAATTATAAATTTAAAACTCTAAATTTGTATATCTATATATATAAAAATGAATGTTTGTATGTTTGTTGGTTGGTTGGTTTGTATGTCCGGTATACAAATTCGCAGTAGTTCACTAATTCAAACCAAAATTTCAATACATAGGTAAAAAATAACGAGGATGACGATAGGCTATTTTAAAAAATATTTAAATCAATTTTTAAAACTATATATTCAAATTATTCTAAATAGCTCATCTAGAACGCGGTGGAATCTGATGGCGGGGCGCGCCCATTGGACGGCCTGCGACACGTGGCTTCCCTGTGCGCGCGCATGCGCCGGGAAGGCACTCGCACGCCGGCAGCCGACGGGAGCTGTCGCTTGCTCGCCGGGAGTCAACGGGCGCGCGCATGCGCCGGGAAGCCACTCGCCCGCCGGCAGCCGACGGGAGCGGTCGCTTGCTCGCCGGGAGTCAACGGGCGCCGACATTTACTCGCTGGCAGCCAACGGGCACATGTTTAATGTGTTTGAATAATACATTTAATCATGTAAACCCGGGCGTTGCCGGGCAACCCTAGGAAGCAAGATGTATACAAGGTGTAGACAAGATGAAGATCTAGATGAAGATTAAAACGTTTTTAAAATATATTCGCACTCGGGTAAAACCCAGGCGTTGCCCGGGCCATTCGTCTAGTAAGAAATAATAGACGCGACAAAAAGAAACGCAGCCCTTTTCTCTTTGTTTATTTTCCAACTTCCTTTTTTCTCCCTCTTACCCCTCGGGTCGTTGGTCAAAAAATTATATACAAGCATTGGCTATTTACTCTTTGATTATAGATATTAAAATATATGGATATGGATATTAAAATATATGGATATGGATATTAAAATATATGGATATGGATATTAAAATATATGGATATAAAATAAAAAATGTGTTGACTATTTACAAGTAGTGTGGGAATTATATTGCAGTGAACCTGCGTGGGGGTGCGCAAGATGAAATTCGTAGCTGCACAGTCTAGATAAAATTTTTAATTTTCTCTGAATTGAAAATATCCTAACGAGGTTATGATATACTATTGATATTTTAAACTGTTATTTATTACATCTTTATTATCTAATAAGTCGATAGGATTCGAACAGTGCGGGGTTAAAAAGCTAAGACTACGGATGGTAGATCTCTCGGCCACGACTGCTCACTTTGAATATGTTCATATCTTTCTTCATCCTACGATCCCTATTCCTGGCTTCTCCAGCTTTAAATATACTTAAACCATGTTCAGCCTTCTTCAACGGGGCCATATGTTATAATATATGCTCTTCCAGGAATAATAAAGTAAGCCTACAGTCGATCCAGAGAGAGACGGGAGGGTGTCACGTTAGACAGCAGGACATACCAAAGGGGGCTCCTGGGGGCCGTCACTTGGCACCTCGGGACTTTGGACAGTTGGTGATTGTGTTCGACGCGAGCGTCCGCCCGGCGACAGCCGGGTCCACCATCTTGATAACGTTGTCTGTGTACTTTTTCCTATGATATACTCGCACATTGAGTTTACGACTCACTCAATGGAAGTACATAGGTCAAAGCACTACAACCAAAATTTACTTCTTTTTTAAAAAGGATGATCTCTAATTCGAACTAACATTTGAAGTGCACATCTTAGGATAGGTTTTACCGAACATCGATTTTCGAAACTAACCGATGGGGTTATACCATATCTTAGAGGATGATGTGTTTGAAAACCCCAAAATTTTCTTTTTTCTTTTAACCCTCGATAGTTTATCTTATAAAAACGCTTATACTAATCCTATAGTTGTTCTATCGTATTGCTATACGTAATTTAACTTATTACTATTGTCCTAAATATATCTGTAGGCCTTTACATCTTGTCTGTCCTACACCAGACAAAACGAACGGAGGTATGCGGGGTTGTTATACCCGACTAACGATAAGCGCTAGCCTCTGCATATTGTAAGGTGGCTAAAGATATTTATAGCTATTTAAACCCACACACGCATTAAGTGTTTTTATGTTCACATTTTAAAGTAATATATTCAAATCTTCAAGGTCATATATCATTTGAGTTTATAGCTTGATTAAAATTATCATATCGCCTCATATAGTCCAACATTACATTTATATACAAATTTATATATTCCACTATTCTAACGGTCCATTTTATCAAGAACATTTTATAAGAGATATGTAGGTTTGTTTGTATGGGTAGAGGCAAGATATAAAACAATAAAGGAAGAAGGTATATACAAGATGCTAAATGAGTATAAAGAATCCAAAATATTATTATGGTAATTAAAAACAATGGACATTTTTTAATTCTAAATATAACAGTTTTATACAAAAATGTACACAGAGTGATAACATTATTTATAAGCGAGTCTTTATTTAAATAATGTGAAAATTCTTTGGTCGCCAAGGTTGTTGGTATAAAGACATCGGCATTTGGATTAAGTTTACTGTGTAATTTTTCTTTGGTAGTACCCAAATTACTTTCCACCATATTATCGAATGGATTGATTTTAGGGTCTAAGACCAATGTACTGGATTTAGTGTGATTTACTATTGATGAAAAAGTTGGTTTGGATGTTATTGGAAAATCAGGCTTATAAAATTTTTCATCTGTGAAAATACTGTTGTCCAAATGGTTAAACGGTTGTAACCATTTCCTTGGTCTGGAGGAACCCGGATCACCCAAGATATCTGTAGTGAAGTGCCTATAAGGAAATAGAAAATAGTTTTGTCTAGGAGGAGAGTCGGGAAGGTCCGTAGGAGGTGTGATATGGGGAATATTTTCTACATATCTACGAAGTTTTTCTATATTTATAATTTCTGTCTGTAACTGCAAAGGTCTATTTGGTCTATTAATGCGCACTACCTGAGGTGATAGTATTTCCAAGATCTCATATGGGCCTGTATAGTTAGGTTCCAACTTTGGAGTATTCGGATGCCTATAAACTTTCACCAATACTAGATCCCCTGGTACAAAATCAATCTTTTTATGTTTTGATCGTACATTAGTTTTTCGGCCTTATGCCTTGCTTGAGTCTTTTGTAATGCTATTCTTCTTGCTTCTGAGAGTTCGGGAAATGTCTGAACATGGTTGTTTAAATTGTTTGGGACTATCCCTTTTAATAAATAGATGGGAGGAAATCCCGTCACTGTATGTGGAGTTAGATTGTAGATTCTGGTGACCCTTTCTATCTGTTTGGTCCATGTCTGTTTGGGGTGTTCTAAATGGAGTATCTTTAGTTTCCCTGTTATGGTTGCATTCAATCTCTCGCTCAGACCATTTGACTGTGGGTGATTTGCTGTGGTATACAAGGGTTTTATACCTTGTGAGATTAAAAACCTTCTAAATTGAGCGGATGTAAATGCAGGAGCTCGGTCTGTCAGTAGGTTTTTAGGAATACCTTCCTGAAATACCTTTTTTAGGGTTTGAATATAGGTCAGGGTAGAGGTAGATTTACTAGGAAAAGTCCAACAGTATCGACTCATGTGATCACATATTACATGTAAATAAGCTCGGTTACCACCATACTTAGTAAATCCGGCTACTGTGTCCATTGACATAAGTTCATAAGGTTCCTTCGCGAGTGGTAAGGTACCCATTTCTCCATATGTGGGTCCTTTCGGAGGTTTTACTATTTGGCAAATTTTGCATTTACGGACATAGTTATTTATATCTTTGGTCATACCATCCCAATAATACTGACTAGTGATTAACCTAGTGAGTTGTGTGATTCCTGGATGGTTATACCATTCGTGTGCTTTCTGGAGTAACTTATTTCTTAGTGTATCAGGTACGACTACTCTGGGTACGCCCTTTTTAGTAATAATCGCAAGTCCATCAGTATTGATGAGTGATTGATATTTCTCAGGTACACGATGCTGGTGTCCCTCCAATTGATGAGCCTCTAGAAAACCGCAAAATGGTTGTCTTGATAGCAAGTCTGCCTCGAGTTGTTTTTTACCTTTCAGATAGTGTATGTCAAAAGTGTATGGGCTGAGTCTCAAGGACCATCTAAATAACCTACCTGACGGATTTTTAATATTTTTCAAATAGACTAGAGCTTGGTGATCAGAATAAATGGTGAAATGTCTACCAAGCAGGTACACCCTGAAGTATTCTATAGACTCAATGATAGCTAAACACTCCAGCTCCGAGATGGAGTAGTTCTGTTCATACTTGCGTAGAGAGCGAGAGAAATATTGTACAGGATGTTCTTCTCCATTTTCATCCTTTTGCTTTAGAATTCCGGATATCCCTAATGTACTCGCGTCACAATATAAGAAGCAGGGTAAATCTTCTTTAAAGATATGTAAAACTGGTGATGCAGTTAGGCTGCTTTTCAAATCTTCAAATGCCTTCTGACATTCAAGAGTCCACTTAAAAGGAATATTCTTTTTAAGAAGTATATTTAAAGGCGATCTAAGCTGTGCATAATGGGGAATGAATTTATGATATACATTTACGACACCTAAAAATGACTGTAAAGTTTTAACATTAGTCGGAGGTTGGATGGTTCCTATTACCTGAGTGTTAGTTAGGTGAGGTTTATAAGTGCCCTGTGTGATTTCGTATCCTAGGAAGCTAATGGAGGTCTTACATAATTGACATTTGTTAAGGTTGAGGCGGATATTTTCTGCCCTGCATAGTTGGAAGAATAAACGAAGATGTTCTAAGTGTTCTTCAAAACTATCAGAAAAAAATTATAAAATCATCATAGTAGTGTTCTAGAAATTGGAAGTTATATTTTCTAAGTATTTGTCCAATAGCTCTCTCGAAGATCTGTGGTGAGCTTCGTAGCCCGAAAGGTAATCTTTTAAACATGTACACTCCTGCGTGGGTGGTGAAGGCTAAATAAGGTCGAGAATCCGGATGGATAGGAACTGTCCAATAAGCGTTGCTCAAATCAAGGCTGGAAAAATACTTAGCTTTCGACAGTTTTTCTATCACTGATTCTATTAATGGTATAGGTTGGGGATCAACTGGAATGTGTTCATTTAATTTTCGAAAATCCACACACATTCTAAATGTTCCATTTTTCTTTTTTACTAGAGTAATGGGTGAAGCATATTCACCTATGGCCGGTTCTATTATATTATTTTTTAACATCTCATTGATTTGTATATCTATTTCTTTCCTATATGTAAATGGAATTCTATACGGTCGCAACCTGATTACTCTATCTGTATTTGGTTTAATCTGTACAGGTTGGATATGTAGGGTAGGAACTTTAAATGGGTCTGTAGGAAATATTTCAGCAAATTCTTTCAATAACCTAATTAACTTAAGGTCTAATAAGTTGTTTATCTTATGATACTTATCAATTAAATCACTGGTTAACTTATTTTCCCCTGGAATGCTTGATTGAGTGGAAAGTGTCTGTTGTAAATGATTAACATAGAGTGGATTACTTCCTGAAGGTGCACAGTGATTATCTAAGATTTGTGTATTAACAATATGAAGGTGTTGGTTTATATTATATTTCCTATCTGGATTTATCACATTGTATGCATCATTTACATAAGCCAAATCTGTTTCAAAATAAAAAAGAGTAGCAGGAATATTTGTGCCTTGTTGACTCACTACATTT
The DNA here is from genome assembly GCA_030710605.1 of Cordylochernes scorpioides. Lineage (NCBI taxonomy): Eukaryota > Metazoa > Arthropoda > Arachnida > Pseudoscorpiones > Chernetidae > Cordylochernes > Cordylochernes scorpioides. The sequence goes on from CP092878.1 coordinate 28,152,191, forward strand.
CTATTGAAGTCAATTCTAGTTTTTAATTTTTTTAGAGTATATAATCCTATTAGTGCAATTTCATATGGTAGATTAAATATATAAAATTTTAAGCTAACTTTTCTTTTAAAAAAACTGACTGGTAAAATAACATAAAATATAGGTTGGATTGGTCCACTCAATGTATTAATTCTAGAATGCTTATTAACTGAATATTTAGTTATATTTCGAAATATATCTGATGGCAAATTTTTATGCAAATAATCAAAAGATATTAGGTTAATGGTAGAGCCAGTATCCACAAGAAATTTAACATTGAAGGTGAAAATAGATAAATTAAAGAATAGTCTTACATTATGCTGGTCCTTTCCTTGATGAGGGATCACATCCTTGTGATCTGGGTTGATGTCCGCTCGATGTGGCTGGTTCCCTGGGTTCCTTGGGCAGCGTTTTATCCGCGTAGTTGCGAAAGGCAAAACGTCCATCTCCAGGTCGACGAAAAGTTGCTAATTGCCCATATTGTGGCCGGTAATGACCTTGGCTAGGCGGGGGAGTGGATTCGGGTTGCCAGCGGTCAAATCCACGCTGTGGTGTCGGTTGTCCTCGAGTTACTGGCCGTTTTTGGATGGTGTTTACATAGTCCAACCATTCTTCAGGCGTCTGTGGGTTCCTGGTGTATATCATTTTCTTCAAATCATACGTTACACCTGCCGTAAGTGCTTCAACAATCTGTTTGTTTGGAAGTGAGTTCTCTAATGCACCCACAACCTTAAAATGGTAATAATCGTTAATTTTTTCTGGCTTTTCCAATTGGTGAGTGAACAATTCTTCCAACGTTGTCTTCTTCTTTGATATATAGATTGTGGACAGTTTCTGTTTGATATTTAAATAAGTCTCTTGTTCTAAGCCCAATCGATAAAATATATTTTTAGCTTCTTCTTCTAAATTTAGGATAACTAATTTTTTTCTGTCTCGTTCATCGTTCGTTGCATCCTCAATGTTACGAAAGAAAATATTTATATCTTGATTGAGGCCAGAGAATTTACTTATATGATTTTTATTTGAGATCGTCTGTTGTTGTATAATTTGTGTTAGTAAATTAATTTGTTCTTTCATTAATTTAAATTCCATATTATCGTTTCTGTCAGAAAAATGAGTGTCGGTATCTGACTTCCTTTTTGGCATTTTTGTGGCGAATGGTTGTAGGCTAAAGGTTAAATCCAATAAAGTTTTAAAAAAGAAAAAAAACGTACCGGTTATTATATCCTGTCGGCTAAATACTGTCGTATTAAGGTATATCTTTGAATAATTATAAATTTAAAACTCTAAATTTGTATATAAGAAATAATAGACGCGACAAAAAGAAACGCAGCCCTTTTCTCTTTGTTTATTTTCCAACTTCCTTTTTTCTCCCTCTTACCCCTCGGGTCGTTGGTCAAAAAATTATATACAAGCATTGGCTATTTACTCTTTGATTATAGATATTAAAATATATGGATATTAAAATATATGGATATGGATATTAAAATATATGGATATGGATATTAAAATATATGGATATAAAATAAAAAATGTGTTGACTATTTACAAGTAGTGTGGGAATTATATTGCATATATATATATATATATATAAAATGTAAATAATAAAGTTTATCAAATAAAATATTAAATCTTAAATATAATTTAAATTAAGTTGATATTATAGAGTGAGTTAAGATGGATTTATATATTGATATAACTATATTTAAAACTTTTAATAATAGTAATATTTATATATAAAAAGGAAATTCTATTAGATTAGCAAGCTAAATCTAAATTAATTATATAAGATAAAAGTTGATAATTATTTTTGTGTTTAAGTTAGATGAGATTAAAAAGTTGTTTATATGTATTATATTTATATCTTATTTAGGAGAGAAAAATGTAATAAAAGTAATTATATGTTAGAATAATATGTTTTTATTTTAGATAGAAAAAAAAAATTTTGAAAAATAAAAAGAAAATTTAACAAGAAAAGAAGATTTAACAACGTAACGTCTTTTAGCATCGGCTTTTACCCGTTATTTAGACATACTCTTAAAATAAATAGGAATAAAGAAGAGATTTATAATGATTATATATTTATTTTTTAGTAAAAGAGAGGAAAGAGATAAAGAAAGAACCATACACTTTTATTTCAAACAGGTAGAGAATTGAAAGGGTGTTAGTATTTTTTTAGTTAATTAATAGTTTTTGTAATTTTTTTATATAATTTTTTTTTCCTATATAATTTTAGATTTTTTTTCCTAAGAGTAAGAATAATATGATATAATGTTTTTGCCTAGTTAAGGATAGATAAACATATTTTAAATCTTTGCCTATTAGAAATTATTTTTTGGAACCCTAATGGTAGACCAGGACATTACACAAAAGGAGATTGGAAAATCTATTGAAAAGAGAAATCTGTGGTACCAGGGCTCTTCAGATGAAAATACCACAACTCATTTCACCCTTACTTCATTATGGATTGATTTCTCTTCGACCATTAAACTGTATAATTAAATTAATATTAGATAACATAGAAGGAGGTTGTTTACTTACTTATTCAAAGTGGCGTCTGCCGCTCCCTAGAGACAGCGCACATGTGTGGATGTAACATCTGTCTGCCAGGGACCCGCCAACATTGTTCTAAAAGTAACCTTCCCTCTTCTAGGAAATCTTATTTTTAAAATTGTTTGAAGTTAGAAAAGCTGTCAGAAAAGAATCATTAGAAATTTTAAAGATTGTGAAAATATGTATTAAAATTTTTGTTTCCATTGATATAAGTTACATTTTTATTAAAATTATAAATTAATTGAATAATAAAACATTTATTATGCTTCAAATTCATTTATATTTGTTTTCCAGTTCCCTCCCACAGTAACTGGAGATCAAATTGAATGAATTTAATGCTTTATAATCGTTATCATATAATTAATATATTTAAAGTCATAGGAAATATATTCAGTAATTCTATCATTTGTTTTAGTATAAGAGTAGAATATAAGTTGTTGGTTAGATTAATTGGAGAAGTTTGAAGTTTCAAATTTATAATTATATTTATTATATTATATTTATTATTATTTATATAATTATAAATTTGAAACTTCAAACTTCTCCAATTAATCTAACCAACAACTTATATTCTACTCTTATACTAAAACAAATGATAGAATTACTGAATATATTTCCTATGACTTTAAATATATTAATTATATGATAACGTTTATAAAGCATTAAATTCATTCAATTTGATCTCCAGTTACTGTGGGAGGGAACTGGAAAACAAATATAAATGAATTTGAAGCATAATAAATGTTTTATTATTCAATTAATTTATAATTTTAATAAAAATGTAACTTATATCAATGGAAACAAAAATTTTAATACATATTTTCACAATCTTTAAAATTTCTAATGATTCTTTTCTGACAGCTTTTCTAACTTCAAACAATTTTAAAAATAAGATTTCCTAGAAGAGGGAAGGTTACTTTTAGAACAATGTTGGCGGGTCCCTGGCAGACAGATGTTACATCCACACATGTGCGCTGTCTCTAGGGAGCGGCAGACGCCACTTTGAATAAGTAAGTAAACAACCTCCTTCTATGTTATCTAATATTAATTTAATTATACAGTTTAATGGTCGAAGAGAAATCAATCCATAATGAAGTAAGGGTGAAATGGGATGTGGTATTTTCATCTGAAGAGCCCTGGTACCACAGATTTCTCTTTTCAATAGATTTTCCAATCTTCTTTTGTGTAATGTCCTGGTCTACCATTAGGGTTCCAAAAAATAATTTCTAATAGGCAAAGATTTAAAATATGTTTATCTATCCTTAACTAGGCAAAAACATTATATCATATTATTCTTACTCTTAGGAAAAAAAAATCTAAAATTATATAGGAAAAAAAATATATATAAAAAAATTACAAAAACTATTAATTAACTAAAAAAATACTAACACCCTTTCAATTCTCTACCTGTTTGAAATAAAAGTGTATGGTTCTTTCTTTATCTCTTTCCTCTCTTTTACTAAAAAATAAATATATAATCATTATAAATCTCTTCTTTATTCCTATTTATTTTAAGAGTATGTCTAAATAACGGGTAAAAGCCGATGCTAAAAGACGTTACGTTGTTAAATCTTCTTTTCTTGTTAAATTTTCTTTTTATTTTTCAAAAATTTTTTTTTCTATCTAAAATAAAAACATATTATTCTAACATATAATTACTTTTATTACATTTTTCTCTCCTAAATAAGATATAAATATAATACATATAAACAACTTTTTAATCTCATCTAACTTAAACACAAAAATAATTATCAACTTTTATCTTATATATATATATATATGTCATAATTTGTACATACTAGATGCAAACCCGACCCAATATGTATGAAATGTATGTTTTAAAAGATTTAATAAAAACAAGGCTTAAAGAAATCTGGGAGAGAAGGCCTAGAGAGGACAATCATTAGCAGGGTTTATTATCCCGGAACTCATAAAAAATGAGTTCAAGAACCTAGCACTTCCTGGTCAAGTCAGAACAAGTCCAAAGGACAAAGAATTAGCAAAGACCAATCAGAAAGCAGCTTATTTAGCCTCGAGCCTATAGCGAACTTATACGTCACGAACGGTCAGCCAATGGAAAAAAAGAAGAGATTTCGTCTTAAATCGGGAGCGAGATATAGGCAGTTATCGGCTGGACACCATCGAGTTGAGAGCTGGACAGCATCGAGTTAGGACCTTGGATCCATAGGAATCAGCTTGGAGCAAAAACCCATCTTTCCTCCTCAGATAAGTTAATTTACAAGCATACAATAGTCGATAGTCAACTTCGCTCAACCCCTCAACTCCTTCTCTCCCTCAATTAATTGCCTTTTTCAACCCAATCAACATTGTGTTTTCTCGTTATTTTCCCCTGTATGCAGCACTTTCCACTCAAACGACTGCGCTCAAATCAATCTCATCAATTATCAAACAACATCAAAAGATTTCGCAACGATAGTACGATATATATATGTTGTGTGAAAAAACAATTAAAAAAAAAGAGTCAGGTGTTGATATTAAAAATGAAAAAGGTATATCCTGACCAGGAGCACATGTGCTTTTCAGAAGGCGAGCGCCATCTGGTGGAACAGAAATTAACTAAACTTTGATGTAGCTTCTTTCCTGATATTTGGTAAACCCAAATTCTTGATAAATAAAGAAAAGCCATCCACGAACGCGTTTCGCGCTGGTGGCGCTCGTCAGCGTGGAGTAGGCTGTACCACTGCGACCAAAAAGATTTTTGATCCCAGAGTCTTCTTGAGAAACCAAGAAATGGGATGTAAGGCCAAACTTGCGTAAATACGCTTAACGTGTGAAATCACAATAGAAAAAAAAATTAAAATAAAAAGGTCAGGTGTTGATATTAAAAACAAAAAAGGCATATCCTGACAAGGAGCACATGTGCTTTTCAGAAGGCAGAGCGCCATCTGGTGGAACAGAAACACGTTCGTGTTTTTTTTTTTTATTTATCAAGAAATTGGGTTGGCCAAATATCAGGGAAAGGCTAAATCAATGTTTAGTTGAAACCCATTTATTGGTTTCTCAAGAAGCCTCTGGGACCAAAAATCTTTTTGGTTGCAGTGGTACAGCCTACTCCATGCTGACGAGGTCCAATAGCGCGAAACGCGTTGGTGGATGGCTTTTCTTAATTTATCAAGAAAATGGGTTGGCCAAATATCAAGGAACAGACTAAATCAATGTTTAGTTGATTTCTGCTCCACCAGAATGTGCTCTGCCTTCTGAAAACTACATATTCTATATTCAGTTACGAGCGTCATGCGTCATCTCTGTCACCGTTTGCTTTTTCTTTGGAATGGCGCTCTCCTATTGGTTGGCTACGATCACGTGGCTACGATGGCGCCGCCACTACGCGAGACACTTTGTTTTTGACTTTGCCCCCCCCCCCCCCACTCGCTTTTTGGTTTTTGTAACTATTGTGTTGGAGCGGGTCGCTCCTCAAATAAATGCATATATAGTTAATAACTAAATGGAATCCTCTCTTTCTTTTTCCCAGTAAGAGACGCCTACGGAAGCCAACAGTACATAGACAGAAAAAGCACATAGGCTATAGTTATTAACTAATATATGCATTTATTTAAGGCGTCAATTTATAATTGTAACAAATAGTATTTGAATCAAAACATTCAATCGGGTAAAACACGGGCGTTGCCCGGGTCATTCGGCTAGTATCTATAATAATAATAACTTTATTTTTCAAAATATCTATATAAAGAGTTGCCTATATATAAACATTGAAATAGTATTGTCAAAAAAATTCTAAACAGTTTTCAAATAACTTTTGCTGATGTTGTGTGTGGTGTTTTAAGCCGCCCTGGACCACATTGGCCTGAGTACGTCCAGGGGTCATCCGTCCCGCCTTATAAAGAGACCTCTTTGAGACCTAGGCCCTTTCATGACAATACTGATTTTCTAAAATATTTAACTTCTCCGGATACTTTTGTATTTTCTCTGGTCACGTGGCCAATGCAATTTTTGTCCAATACTCCTGAAAGACCCAACCGTGTGGTTGAACTTAACCCCAACCACTACCAAGTCATGCACCTACCTCAGGAGATAGATGTACAGGACTGTGGCGTCCTTTCTTCTACCCAAATTCTAGCTATTGAACTACATTTGAATGGAAAATTTATTAATAAATTTACATCAAATTTCTTTGCATCTTATGTTTCTCATCATCATATTTTATCTTCCAAACTCATTATATATAATTAATATGAAATTCACGATATATTTTCAAAATAATTATCGAAACTGATTATACGTGTAATTTTTTTTTGTAATATATAAAGGATATGCACTCTTTAACATAATAATCGACGCATCAAGAAGGAGTTGTCCGATTGGGATACAAATTGGTGTATGTGAAGAGAATATATAGTGGAAGCACATGATTCAAACTTCAAAAATTATATATTTTTTATTCCAGAGTTTGATCTTCACAAATAGAGAAAGTCAAAATGTCGTTGTACTCTACTGATCTGGATGCAGGCTGTCACCCGGCGTATCATGGACTGATAGAGATTCCGGATGGTGTGCTGCAGGAATTTGCGGGGACAGTCAATAGATGACGCTTAGTTTTAGGATCTATTTTAATGGAAGAGGCGACCTTTATCTTTATAAATATATTTTATTTAATATTCTTTTAAAAATAGTTTGAAACAGGTTTATATAAAGACATGGTAAGCATCCACATATGGTAAATACAGAATGAGAAGTAAAACACACTTATTTGTGCTTCCATTTATAATATTGTCGCGTCTTGACCCTACCGGTTCTTTGCGACGATGCGCTTCTTCCCTTCGTGGTTCACCCACTTAGGCTCCCGTTGCTCTTCCCTGCAGCTTTTCCCCGCAGGCCACCCAAAGACGTTCGGCAGGATGTTCGGCCAGGCTTCCACCCGGCGTTAAGGGTTGTTTTCTCTCTTCGGAACACCTCTTAACTGCGTGCGGCTCGCGCCGGCTGATACTGTATCTCTGAGGAAACGTGGATCTTATAAACATTATTTTACATCCTGGGGCCAACACAAAAGCGTATTTACAGTTAACCTCCCCAGGAAACGGGACCACAGCAGTCGGCGACTCCCACATCAGCCAGCAAGGGAATCAGGCGAAAGCGCCATCTATTGGTGGAGGTTGTAATCTCTTTGGAGGCCTTACACGTAACAATATATAGATGGCACGTTTTATCGCCTTATAATAAATTTAATTAATTTTACTAAATCAATTTAGAAGCCTCAGTAAAAATAATCCAAATATGTAAAATAATATGGTTTTTTTAGAGACTATTTCCCATCATGAGGAAATACTATGAAAATTATCATTTTATTAAGTTAAAAAAAGCACGAAATCATTAGGCGAAAGGTTTCTTTTAAGGTTTTATTATTTCGACGAGTTTTCGGGAAATATATGTCCTTCTACAGGAGAAAAACTGAAAATGTATAAGATCATGAATTGTTTATACAGTCAAGCTTTGATAATTCGAAGCTCAAGGAACCAAATACATATTTGAAATATACAAAAATTCGAATTAAAAACGGATGTTTAATTTATATTAAATTCTAGGGAACAAGATAAATATTCAAATTAAGTCGTTCAAATTATCCAAGTACTACTGAATATACATATCTGAATATGATAAAAAAAACTTTGGGGAATAAGTAAAAAAAAATTCTGAGAATTTTCTAAAAATAAAAATTATCATCATAATCACGAGACCTCGTTCTACCAGAAAATTCTATATATTTTCGATATCTCAAATAATGAGAATTTCATAAGCATTTTTTAAAGAAAAGAAACAAAAGTGTGACTTTTTTGCAATAGATCTTGGAGGAAGGGGAAAAGGAGGAAAGGGTTAATATGCCTGCGAAGATTGGCTATAGAACATCCATGAAGATCCAAACTTCCTCACAAAGGTGATTACTGGTGATGAAACCTGGGCCTATGGGTATGTGGGGGCTGAGAGACTCCATTCCAGCCTTCTGGATGACGCACCGCGCCGTCAACAAAAATATACAAGCGGCGCTGGGCTATCGCTGGACTAATAAATCGACACACCACAGGTATGACCAGTGTAAAAACGACAATCGAGCCAGTGGCTCCCAAAATATGCCCTCAAACCGAAAAAAGCAAGGATGTCTAAGTCAAAAACAAAGATTCTCTTGGTTACTCTTTCGATAACCAAGGTATTGTGCATTATGAATTCCTCCCACAAAAAGGCAAACAATTAATCAACACGTGTATCTAGCGAATTTACACCATTTACGGGAATCAATACGGAAAAAAACGATCGGAAAAGTGGATCTCGGGCGAATGGATGCTTCATCACGATAACGCCCCAGCACACAGAGCTCTTTCCATGGGTGCTTTTTTTGACTAAAAATGGCATTTGACAATGTCTCACCCCCCTATACTCGCCTGAATTAGCAGCAAATGACTTCTTTCTCTTTCCTAGAATGAAGTCAGTTCCAAAAGGAGCCACATGCGGCTCCAAAGGTAGTGAAGCTGCGGCGCTTTGTTTCCAACGAGAAAATTATTTTTATTTTGTATGGACTTCGGTCTAGGTAGCCCACAATCTAAGGATGTCTCCAACTGTCCTACAGACTTCAGTCTAGGTAGCCCACTATCCATTGTTGTCTCCAATACGGGGTACAGACGTCGGTCTAGATAGCCCACTCAGCATCGGTGGCTCCAAGACGGTGTACATACTTCAGTCTAGGTATTCCACTATCCATCAGTGTCTCTAACACGGTGTATAGACTTTGGTCTAAGTAGCCCACTATCCATAGGTGTCTCCAACACAGACTCAGTCTAGGTAGCACTCTATCCATCGATGTCTCCAATTTGGTGTGCAGGACTTTGGTCTAGGAAATTCACTATCCATCAAGGTCTCCAACACTGTGTACAGACGTCGGTATAGGTAGCTCACTATACATCGATGTCTCTAACATGGCGTACAGACTTCGACTAGGTAGCATACTATCCATTGGCGTATCTAAAACAGAATGCTGTCTAGATAGCCCACTATCAATCGATGTCTCCAATATGGCGTAAACCCTTTGGTTTAGGTAGCCTAGTGTCCATTGGTATGTCCAACTGGCGTAGACATTGGTCTAGGTAGTCCATTCTCCTCGGTGTCGTCAACACAGCGTACAGACTTCAGTCTTGATAGCCAAATATCCATCAGTGTCTCCAACACCTCGTAGATTTCTGTCTAGGTAGTCCACTATCCATCGGTGTTTCCTACATGGAGTACAGACTTCGGTCTAGGTATCCCACTATACATTGGTGTCTCTAACACGGCGTACAGACTTCAACTTGGTGACATTAATCATCGGTGTCTCTAACACAGCCTTCGGTGTAAATAGCCCTCTATCAATCGATGTCTCCAATATGGCGTACAGATTTCAGTCTAGACAGCCCACTATCCATTGGTATCTCCAATATAGCGTAAAAACGTAGGTCTAGGTAGTCTATTATCTATCAGTGTCTCCAACACAGACTTTCATCTAAGTATCCCACTATTAATCGGTATCTCAAAAGCTGCGTGCATACTTTGGTATAGATAGCCCACTATCAATAGGTGTCTCTAACACAGCGTACAGAATTTGGCTAGGTTGCCGTCTAACCATCGGTGTCTCCAACACAGACTCCAGTCTAGGTAGCCCATTATCCATAGGTGTTTTGAACACGATGTAGACTTCGGTCCAGGTAGTCCATCATTCACGTTGTCTCTAACACGGCGTACATACTTCTGTCTAGATAGCTCTCTATCCATCGGTGACTTCAAAACAGACTTTGGTCTAGGTAGTCCACTATCCAACGGTGTCTCCAAATTAGCGTACAAACTTCGGTCTAGGTAGTCTACTATCTATCAATGTCTCCAATACAGACTTCGGTGTAGGTAGCCGCCTATCCATGGATGTCTCCAACACTGTGTGCATACTTTATTCTAGGTAGCCCACTATGCATTGGTGTCTCCAACTCGGCGTAAAAATTTCAATCTAGATAACTAACAATCCATCGGTGTCTCCAACACAGACTTCAGTCTAGGTAGCCCACTATCCATAGGTGTCTCCAACATGGCGTACAGACGTTGGTCTAGGTAGGCGCCTATCCATAGGTGTTTACAACAAGACGTAGACTCCGGTCCAGGTGTTCCATCATCCACGTTGTCTCTACCATGGCATACATACCTCAGTCTAGATATCCCTCTATCCATCGGTGACTCCAACACAGACTTCGGTCTAGGTAGCCGACTGTCAATTGGTGTGTCCAATAAGGTGTAGACTCAGTCTATGTAATCCATTTTCCTCGGTGTCTTCAACACGGCGTACAGACTTCAGTCTCTATAGCCCACTATCCATCGGTGTCTCCAGCATGACATCGACTTCAGTCTAGGTAGTTCATTATCCTCGGTGCCTCCAAAACGGCATACATACTTCAGTCTAGATAGCTCAGTATCCATCGATGTCTCCAATCAAGATTATATACTACTCTAATCAAAAGGTTTCGACACTTTGCTCATAAAATCCTGAAAACTCAATATATTTCTTTCCGGTTTGTGGCAAACGCAAGCGCCGCCCTTGGCATGTAGACCTGCCAATTTTCAAAAATCACGCGCCACAACAGCGCGAGCAGCGGCTGTTCGAAGTGAAGCCATTTTGCTCGTGCTTCGATTTCGTTAGTCAACGAAATGGAGGATCAACGAATTTGCATCATGTTCTGTGTGAAAAACGGATTCAAGGGTGCCGAAATTTTTTGAATGTTGCAAACATCCTACGGAGATGCCGTCTTGAGCCGAAGACGAGTTTTCGAGTGGTACAAGCGCTTCAAGGAGGGCCGGGAAGAGACCGCCGACAACGAGCGTTCCGAGAGACCGTCCACATCAACCATGACTGAAAAAGTGGACAAGGTGTTGGAACTGTTCGTGAAGACCGACGAATAACTGTCAGGGAGGTGCCGAAGAAGCAGGGATATCATTCGGGTCGACTCAATCGATAATGAAGGACATTTTGGGAGTGAGAAGGCTCAACGCCGTTCTCGTTCCCAAAGATTTGACTTTTGATCAAAAGAACGCCCGGAAAGAAGCGGCCAGTCTCAATCTCGAAGCGACAACCGACGACCCGAAATGTCTGTAGAGGGTCATTACTGGAGACGAAACATGGATTTACGGCTTTGATTCGGAAACTACCCAACAAACATCGGAGTGGCGCTTCAAAAATGAGCCGAGACCAAAGAAAGCGAGGAAGGCTCCCAGCAAAGTCAAGGTCATGTTGACGGTGTTATTCGACTACCAGGGCATCGTTCATCATGAATTTCAACAACAAGGCTCTTCAATAACTGCTGACTCCTAGCTGGGAGTTTTGAAGTGATTGAGGGAAGCGATCAGGCAGAAACGGCTGGTGCTATGGAGGAGCAAGTCGTGGATCCTCCATCACGATAACGCGCCGGCGCACACAGCCCTCAAAATCTCGAAGTTCCTGCAGGACCACTCAACCTCTGTGTTCCCCCAACCCCTCTACAGTCCCGATTTGGCCCCCTGCGACTTCTTCCTCTTTGGAAAGCTAAAAAAAGTTAAATGGTCGGAAATTTCATAGAATAGAAGAGTTTAAAGTGGAATCGAAGAAGGCCATGAAGGCGATCCCGAAAACAGATTACCAGAGGTGTTTTGCGACTGGAAAAAAGGTGACTGAAGTGCATCGTGGCCAACGGGGACTACTTTGAAGGGGATAATTTGAATTTGGTAGAATAATAAAGATTTTTAAAAAACTTATGAGCAATGTGTCGAAACCTTTGATCAGAGTAGTACTTTGGTGTAGTTAACTCACTATCCATCGGTGTTTCCTACACAGATTCTGAGTTAGGTAGACCACTTCCAAAGGGTGTTTCCAACAGAGCATACAGACTTCGATCTACGTAGCCCTCTATCCTTTGGGTTCTCTAACAAAGACTTTGGTCTAGGTAGCCAACTATCGATAGAGGTCTCCAATACTGCCTACAGACTTCAGATTAGATAGCCCACTATCCATAGGTGTCTCAACACAGACTTCGGTCTGGTAGTCTACTATCCATCGGTGTCTCCAACACAGTGTAAAGACTACAGTCTTGGTAGGCTCAATCCATCGGTGTTCTCAAAACAGACTTCGGTCTAGGTAGCCTACTATCTATCGGTGTCTTCAAAACAGACTTCTGTGTAATTACCCTACTATATCCATCGGTGTTTTTAACACAGATTACAGACTTCAGTCTATGTAGCCAATTCTTCATAGGTGTCTATAACCGTAACTTCGCTTTAGGTTGCCCACTATCCATTGGTGAAATATACTGTTTGACCTCTGACCAAAATTTTCTTCTATATTTCTATATATTCAGAGTAGTTGGCTATATGCGCTTCTAGGTTTATTTATTCTAACTAATGGCTCCTATATTTAATTCTATTGCCTATTGAAGTTGATGCTGCTTTCGCTCAATATCTTCGTCTACACTTAACTTTTCAAGTGGCTCTTCTATTGTTTATTGTGATCTCATGAATGAGAATACAAAAACATGGCAGCTGAGCAGATTCTTTTTACAATGTGAAATATGGCCAACACTCATTGTTATGTGCCCTATTCTTAGTACACACACAGAAACCTGAATATATTATTTATTAGATGAAAACTCTTGGAGAAGAAGTAAGGATATCTATGCAAATGATGGGTGAGGATTATTATCTCTTAGCTCTATATATTCAAATTTTGTGTTTTAACCGCAGAACTTGGGATATTAATTTAAGATTGGAATAGTTTAGAATACCACAAATATATTAAATTAATACAAAGCAATAAAGCCCCATCTATATACAGCAAAGGAAAACATTAAGACGCGAATGCTTCTTTATACATATCAATCAAACAGCAAATGAAAACAATAAGATGTGAATTTTTATTTTCACATAGCAATTAACGGGAGACTTCATCTTATATCTCAGTAAGGACAGTAGAAGTTTGATTGATATGTAAAAAGAAACATTCGCGTCTTAATGTTTTCATATGCTAAATATACTCTCTATATTTTAACTTAATATTTTATACTTTCTCATATTTCGATTCCCGTGTTGCTTTGTTATCTTCCTGAGTACGCTAGTGTGTGTTAGCGGAGAAGGTCAATAGATGACTCTCAATATCAGCCTCTATTCTGACAGGAGAGGCGAACTTTTAAGATGAAATTTCTCCCAGAAAATATTCCATCTATATTTTGGTCATAGCTTTTGTCTAGCCACTCGATCAGCTAAGCACCTCTTTGGCAGATTGTCAAGGTGTCATTTGATCCCTCGTAGATCTAATGAAATAAAGTGTACTTTGACCTGAAAAATGGACCATGCTCTCCAGGTGGACGCTTCTCAGTTTTCCAAAGATGGGGTTGTGGCTTTGTCACTGACCTGAGACCGCTAGTTTGCGGAGACAGTCAATAGATTACGTTTAATATCAGGATCTATTTTAACGGAAGAGGCGACCTTCATCTTTATAAATATATTTTACTTATATATATTATATAATAGTTTTAAAATAATCAATTTTAAACAATTAAGGAAGCATTCACATCTGGTAAATACAGAAAAAATATAACACACTTATTTGTGCTTTCATTTATTATATATAGATGGCATGTTTATCGCCTTATAATTAATTCTATCAACTTAATCAATTTAGTAGCTTCAGTGAAATAGAATCAAAATATTCACAAGTATAGGCGCTTTTTTAAAGACCTTTTCCTATCATTAGTAAGTACTATAAGAATTATCAATTTAAATTATGAAAAAGCACGAAACGGTGAGGAGAAAGGTTTTGTTTTAAGGATTTATAATCTTGCTGAGATTTCGAGCATTTCTGTACTTCCACTGGAGAATATTTGAAAACATATAAGAGAATGAAATGTTTATATATATGCATATTAACATATATTTGGAGATTTGTATTTGAAGAAAAATAATGACAGAACTATATGATTTTAAGACTATATATGAAAAATTGTTATCAATAGAAAATTAACTATGGAGAAAATTATTCTCGCTTTTTATAATTTTCTCCAGGAGATTATATAATCCACTAGACGAATGGCCCGGGCAACGCCCGGGTTTTACCCGAGTGCGTATATATTTTAAAAACGTTTTAATTCAAATACTATTCGTTACAATTATAAATTGGCGCCATGGATGTCACTCTTGTGAAACGTCCCGTTCCAAACTGTGTGTTTTTAAAATGTTTTAATTAAAATACTATTCGTTACAATTATAAATTGGCGCCGTGGATGTCTCTCTTGTGAAACGTCCCGCCCCAAACTGTGTGTGTCTTGAAAATATAAAAATAAAAATGTGAATTTTCATAAAGATTTCATCATGTCGATTTTTTTTTTGCATTTATATATTAACTTTATGAACGGAAAAATATGTCCAGGGTAGCCTAGTGGTCATGGCATCTGCCTGGTAAGCGGAAGGTCGTGGGTTCGATTCCCATCCCTTGACACTTTTTTTATTTTATCCATTCTGACCAAAATCTATCCGTGAACTTCACACAGTGAACTTCACACAGACAGAATAAGGCAATTGTATAAGTAGATAGACAATAATAATTATTATTATCATTAGATAATGATAATGATCATAATGATGATGCGCGCGTTGATGACCAAAGTTGATACCCGATTAAATGCTTTTATTCAAATATTATAAATTGGCGCCGTAGATGTCATTCTTGTATAATAAATAAATGAGTTTTAAAAATTGTAAAAAAAAAAAAAAAAATGCATCGGCCGGGAATCGAACCCAGGCCGCCAGCATGGCAGGCGAGCATTCTACCACTGAACCACCGATGGTTATGAAAATTTCCATCCGTGAGCTTCAGACAAACAGACAAACAGACAGAATAAGGCAAATATATAAGTAGATGATATTGATATAAAATTTATTAATATATCAGAAATAAATTAATTATAAATCACTTTTTTCTATCTTTTTATAAATAAAACGTTTTCTTTCCGAGGGGTTTCTGGCTATAAAACATTGGGAGTGGCTTTAATATTAGTTGTATTCCTTCCATAGTCACATATTTCCTGGTAATGGCGTTCTATTGCCCTATTGAATACTAGTACATAATTCAAATTCTAATCATATTTACTATTTTTGGTGTGATCAATTTAAATAAATTCATATCTGAATGTTTTCTCATGACGCCATTTTGATATTTTGGAACTGTTCAGGGAGAGTTATCCAGTTTGTTTCACCATGTCTCATTGCATTGGCAATGGCAAGTGTTGTCCCTCCGACAGTGAGGTTACCTGAAACTGAAACATTGATCACAGGATCACAGCAAACTGTCAGTGGGAACTTACTGGACGTCTACCTCTCCATCCCCTACGCCCAGCCTCCCACAGGAGAACGGAGGTTCAAGGATCCAGAACCAATCACCAATCTTCCTCCACAGATCAACGCGACCCAATTCCCTCCATCATGTTGCCAAATTAATTTCGAACCTTTAGATCATGTAAACAAGATCATGAGTGAAGATTGTCTTTACCTCAACATTTGGACTCCCAGTCAAAAATCCCATATGTCTGTTTTAATATTTATTTATGGTGGATCATTTGAATTTGGCTCAACAGATGAATTAATGAACAATCCTCAGTATCTTGCCGCTAGAACTGACATGGTCATAGTTACTATGAACTACCGCGTTGGAGCATTTGGATTCATTGATCTGAAAATAGAGGGCGCTGATGGTAATTTAGGGCTTAAAGATCAAATCTTGGCATTTAAATGGGTGAAAAAGAATATTAGAGCATTTGGCGGAAATCCTGACAGTGTTACACTCTATGGTACTAGTGCTGGGTCAATGGCGGTTGCTCTACATCTTTCTATAGAAGAAAATAGAAATCTTTTCCACAGAGCATTTCTACAAAGTGGAACTTCCAATTCAGGTTTTTTTTTACTTATCGAATCATCTGAAAAATAGAGAATTAGACAAATTCTTCAATTCTTTAAATTGCCGTGAAAATTCCTCTAGCGCTTTGGAATGTTTACAATCTAAGTCTTCAAAACAAATCCTTAACGCAGAATGGGAGACATTTTTGTCCCTTGTTTCAGTAACATTTACTCCCAATTTTAATGGAAAACTCTTTTCATTATCTTCAATAGAAGATTTCAACAAAACTAATATTATTCTAAATAAAGATATATTAATTGGAATAACTAAAGATGAAAGATTAATTTCAATTGATGCAAAAAGTTTATTTTATCGCAATTTTGGGCCATCACGTTCCTCAGAATTTATTAAAATTATAAACTATTATCTAAGAGAACATGATTATAATAATTATGGTAAAGCTTTCAAAGAAATTGTTGAAGATTATTACTTTAGATGTCCTACATTCTACTTCTCAAATGTCATGGCCTCCAAGAACAACAGTGTTTACTTCTATTACTTCACATACCAATCGGAACACAAAGCTAAGGATGAAAACACTCGACTTCCTGGAGCTGCTCATAATGAAGATCTACAATATACGATGGGACTTCCCCAAAGAGATTCTATTAATTATACTCTGAAAGAAATTGAATTTTCAAATACGATGATGGACTATATTGGAAACTTTTCCAAATATGGGTAAGTAATGAAAGATTTTTGATGCTCTCTTAAATGTATATTTTCAGAATTACCATTAATCAAATACAACCATTTCAAGGCTCTGATTTTATACAATTAATAAAAATCATTTATCAATTTAATTTTAATAATTTTTCAATCATTGAAATATTGTGTGATATAATGAAACATAATTTAAAAGTTTAATGCGTTATTAATTCTTGAACTATATTAAAATTTAATATGGCAGAATTGTATCTAGATAGAGCACCTTTTGATTAAGTAGAATAAATCTTAAATTCTGAATAAATATTTTTATTAAAAATACCCTATAATTTATTTAAAAACTATTCTTCTAGCTACCACCATTTATTTTTTATTAATATGACTAGAAAAAAATGCAGGGCGTGCTCATCATTAATTTCAGACTTTACTTATTGTGAATTAACTAGAAGAAAAATTAATATAATATATATATATGTAGTACCTTTTAAATTGTAATATAATAAATTTTGAGTATATTTCACATATCTTCTAATTAGTTAAGTTAGAGCCAATAGTTTAAGAACATACCCTCCTATTGAAATGTTCCCTCCTCCTATTTGCTACCACCTCCCATATTTTGTATGATATGCTATATTTTTATTGATATAACTTGTGTATCATCCTTATTTGTATTCAAATTCAAAATGATGACATCAAAATGAAAACAGCAAAAGAGTGGTCAGCTGGGGATATCAATGTTTCAAAGCCAAAGGACATGACACACTCCTGAAGGGCCCCCTTCTGGGGATATTTATAGAAGATCGCGCCCCGGGGTAAACAGAACAGTTTTAGTTCAGTGAGTGATATAGTTTGTCAAACTACGCAGGCCTTTAGCTCTCTCTCCATGTCTCGGTGTTACGCATCCAGGTTTGTGTCATGGCCTCCACCTCTGTCCCTTGGGATGTCTCTCACCCGCTCGGTGCTAACATCTAGCCCTTCTTCCTGCTGTCCACGTGTGGGAAAACCTCAGCACTTCGCCTCACGACTCGACTGCCAGTTTATCCCCACGTCGCGTATTCGGGTTACAACAGTAGATACGTTTAAGTCTACAGGATCATTTGTAACAAAATTACATATATATATTTCATTATATATTTTACCTATTCATCTATAGTAGATGATGAGCACCTTCGAAGTTTTAATTTTATTTTTGTCATATAAATCTAATAAGATAGAAAACATAAATTGTCAGCTGTGTAAATGATAATTCAAAATATTTAGAGAGAGAGAGAGAGAGAATATTTATTTTTATTTTCAAATAAAATATATCATTTTAGAGCTTGTCTCATCAGTAATGAACTCTCCCAGTGGTTTTTAATCTACCAGACCCATTCAATAGTGCAGTGGACTGTATAGCTTTTACATCCTTCAAATATTTGAGGAATTATTGGTAAAAGTAATTGAAGGTAGTAAAAATACATACAATTAAATGCATAAGAATCCTTCATCGCCTTGAAGAGGACACCTTTGCGGTGGGTAAAACTCCCTGGCTGAAATTACAAAATTGTAAATTTTAATCCTTTTAAAAATTATTATATAATAAAGAAAAATAGCCTAGCTGCGAAAGCTTTAGACTTAGAATCTGATATCCCCGGTTTGAACACGCTTTTCGCCATCTTTTTATTTACTGTAATTATTTTATGTGTGATCTATTCCTGATTTTGTAATTATTGACTGAGTGTCAATAAATATGTTTTAATTAACACACACAGGCATATAAATATGCATTATATTAGAATTGCCTATATATAAACACTGAAATGATATTAACAAAAAATTTCTAAAATGTTCCAGAATAGTTTTTGCTGATAATGTGTGTGGTGTTTTAAGCCGCCCTGGGCCACAGTGGCCTGAGTACATCCAGGGATCATCCATCCCGCCTTATAAAGAGACCCCTGAGAGTCTATTGCCCAATCTTGACATTCTGGAAGATATACAACATTGGCCCACTCCAGAAACTCTTGCACTTTCTCTAGGCATATGGGCCAAGCAAACTTTGAACAGCACTCACAACCGTGTGGTTGAACTTAACCCCAACCACTATCAAGTCATGCACCTACCTCATGTATATAGATGTACAGAACTGTGGCGTCCTTTCTTATACCCAAATTCTAGCTATTGAACTACATTTGAATGGAAAAAGTATTAATAAATTTACATCAATTTTCTCTGCATCTTATGTTTCACATCATCATATTTTATCTTCCAAACTCATTATATATAATTAATATGAAATTCACAATAAATTTTCAAAATATTTATCGAAACTGATTATATGTGTACTTTTTTGTATTATATAAATGATATGCACTCTATAACAAAATAATCGACGCATCAAGATGCATTGGGATACAAATTGGTGTATGTGAAGAACATATATAGAGGAAAAAATGATTAAAACTTCAAAAATATATATATTCTTTATTCCAGAGTTTGATCGTCACAATTCAAGAAAGTCAATATGTCGTTGGACTCCACTGGTCTGGATGCAGGCTGTCACCCGGCGTGTCATGGACTGATAGAGATTCCGGATGGTGTGCTGCGGGAGTTTGCGGAGACAGTCAATAGATGACGCTTAGTTTTAGGATCTATTTTAATGGAAGAGGCGACCTTTATCTTTATAAATATATTTTATTTAATATTCTTTTAAAAATAGTTTGAAACAGGTTTATATAAAGACATGGTAAGCATCCACATATGGTAAATACAGAATGAGAAGTAAAACACACTTATTTGTGCTTCCATTTATAATATTGTCGCGTCTTGACCCTACCGGTTCTTTGCGACGATGCGCTTCTTCCCTTCGTGGTTCACCCACTTAGGCTCCCGTTGCTCTTCCCTGCAGCTTTCCCCCGCAGGCCACCCAAAGACGTTCGGCAGGATGTTCGGCCAGGCTTCCACCCGGCGTTAAGGGTTGTTTTCTCTCTTCGGAACACCTCTGAACTGCGTGCGGCTCGCGCCGGCTGATACTGTATCTCTGAGGAAACGTGGATCTTATAAACATTATTTTACATCCTGGGGCCAACACAAAAGCGTATTTACAGTTAACCTCCCCAGGAAACGGGACCACAGCAGTCGGCGACTCCCTCATCAGCCAGCAAGGGAATCAGGCGAAAGCGCCATCTATTGGTGGAGGTTGTAATCTCTTTGGAGGCCTTACACGTAACAATATATAGATGGCACGTTTTATCGCCTTATAATCAATTTAATTAATTTTACTAAATCAATTTAGAAGCCTCAGTAAAAATAATCCAAATATGTAAAATAATATGGTTTTTTTAGAGACTATTTCCCATCATGAGGAAATACTATGAAAATTATCATTTTATTAAGTTAAAAAAAGCACGAAATCATTAGGCGAAAGGTTTCTTTTAAGGTTTTATTATTTCGACGAGTTTTCGGGAAATATATGTCCTTCTACAGGAGAAAAACTGAAAATGTATAAAATCATGAATTGTTTATACAGTCAAGCTTTGATAATTCGAAGCTCAAGGAACCAAATACATATTTGAAATATACAAAAATTCGAATTAAAAACGGATATTTAATTTATATTAAATTCTAGGGAACAAGATAAATATTCAAATTAAGTCGTTCAAATTATCCAAGTACTACTGAATATACATATCTGAATATGATAAAAATACTTTGGGGAATAAGTAAAAAAAAAAAAATTCTGAGAATTTTTTAAAAATAAAAATTATCATCATAATCACGAGACCTCGTTCTACCAGAAAATTCTATATATTTTCGATATCTCAAATAATGAGAATTTCTTAAGCATTTTTTAAAGAAAATAAACAAAAGTGTGACTTTTTTGCAATAGATCTTGGAGGAAGGGGAAAAGGAGGAAAGGGTTAATATGCCTGCGAAGATTGGCTATAGAACATCCATGAAGATCCAAACTTCCTCACAAAGGTGATTACTGGTGATGAAACCTGGGCCTATGGGTATGTGGGGGCTGAGAGACTCCATTCCAGCCTGCTGGATGACGCACCGCGCCGTCAACAAAAATATACAAGCGGCGCTGGGCCATCGCTGGACTAATGAATCGACACACCACAGGTATGACCAGTGTACAAACGACAATCGAGCCAGTGGCTCCCAAAATATGCCCTCAAACCGAAAAAAGCAAGGATGTCTAAGTCAAAAACAAAGATTCTCTTGGTTACTCTTTCGATAACCAAGGTATTGTGCATTATGAATTCCTCCCACAAGGGCAAACAATTAATCAACACGTGTATCTAGCGATTTTACACCATTTACGGGAATCAATACGGAAAAAAAAAACGATCGGAAAAGTGGATCTCGGGCGAATGGATGCTTCATCACGATAACGCCCCAGCACACAGAGCTCTTTCCATGGGTGCTTTTTTTGACTAAAAATGGCATTTGACAATGTCTCACCCCCCTATACTCGCCTGAATTAGCACCAAATGACTTCTTTCTCTTTCCTAGAATGAAGTCAGTTCCAAAAGGAGCCACATGCGGCTCCAAAGGTAGTGAAGCTGCGGCTCTTTGTTTCCAACGAGAAAATTATTTTTATTTTGTATGGACTTCAGTCTAGGTAGCCCACTATCCATTGTTGTCTCCAATACGGGGTACAGACGTCGGTCTAGATAGCCCACTCAGCATCGGTGGCTCCAAGACGGTGTACATACTTCAGTCTAGGTATTCCACTATCCATCAGTGTCTCTAACACGGTGTATAGACTTTGGCCTAAGTAGCCCACTATCCATAGGTGTCTCCAACATAGACTCAGTCTAGGTAGCACTCTATCCATCGATGTCTCCAACTTGGTGTGCAGGACTTTGGTCTAGGAAATTCACTATCCATCAAGGTCTCCAACACTGTGTACAGACGTCGGTATAGGTAGCTCACTATACATCGATGTCTCTAACATGGCGTACAGACTTCGACTAGGTAGCATACTATCCATTGGCGTATCTAAAACAGAATGCTGTCTAGATAGCCCACTATCAATCGATATCTCCAATATGGCGTAAACCCTTTGGTTTAGGTAGCCTAGTGTCCATTGGTATGTCCAACTGGCGTAGACATTGGTCTAGGTAGTCCATTCTCCTCGGTGTCGTCAACACAGCGTACAGACTTCAGTCTTGATAGCCAAATATCCATCAGTGTCTCCAACACCTCGTAGATTTCTGTCTAGGTAGTCCACTATCCATCGGTGTTTCCTACATGGAGTACAGACTTCGGTCTAGGTATCCCACTATACATTGGTGTCTCTAACACGGCGTACAGACTTCAACTTGGTGCCATTAATCATCGGTGTCTCTAACACAGCCTTCGGTGTAAATAGCCCTCTATCAATCGATGTCTCCAATATGGCGTACAGATTTCAGTCTTGACAGCCCACTATCCATTGGTATCTCCAATATAGCGTAAAAACGTAGGTCTAGGTAGTCTATTATCTATCAGTGTCTCTAACACAGACTTTCATCTAAGTATCCCACTATTAATCAGTATCTCAAAAGCTGCGTGCATACTTTGGTATAGATAGCCCACTATCAATAGGTGTCTCTAACACAGCGTACAGACTTTGGCTAGGTTGCCGTCTAACCATCGGTGTCTCCAACACAGACTTCAGTCTAGGTAGCCCATTATCCATAGGTGTTTTGAACACGATGTAGACTTCGGTCCAGGTAGTCCATCATTCACGTTGTCTCTAACACGGCGTACATACTTCTGTCTAGATAGCTCTCTATCCATCGGTGACTTCAACACAGACTTTGGTCTAGGTAGTCCACTACCCAACGGTGTCTCCAAATTAGCGTACAAACTTCGGTCTAGGTACTCGACTATCTATCAATGTCTCCAACACAGACTTCGGTGTAGGTAGCCGTCTATCCATGGATGTCTCCAACACTGTGTGCAGACTTTATTCTAGGTAGCCCACTATGCATTGGTGTCTCCAACTCGGCGTAAAAATTTCAATCTAGATAACTAACAATCCATCGGTGTCTCCAACACAGACTTCATTCTAGGTAGCCCACTATCCATAGGTGTCTCCAACATGGCATACAGACCTTGGTCTAGGTAGGCGCCTATCCATAGGTGTTTACAACAAGACATAGACTCCGGTCCAGGTGTTCCATAATCCACGTTGTCTCTAACATGGCATACATACCTCAGTCTAGATATCCCTCTATCCATCGGTGACTCCAACACAGACTTCGGTCTAGGTAGCCGACTGTCAATTGGTGTGTCCAATAAGGTGTAGACTCAGTGTATGTAATCCATTTTCCTCGGTGTCTTCAACACGGCATTCCAACTTCAGTCTCTATAGCCCACTATCCATCGGTGTCTCCAGCATGACATCGACTTCAGTCTAGGTAGTTCATTATCCTCGTTGCCTCCAAAACGGCATACATACTTCAGTCTAGATAGCTCAGTATCCATCGATGTCTCCAATCAAGATTATATACTACTCTGATCAAAAGGTTTCGACACTTTGCTCATAAAATCCTGAAAACTCAATATATTTATTTCCGGTTTGTGGCAAACGCAAGCGCCGCCCTTGGCATGTAGACCTGCCAATTTTCAAAAATCACGCGCCACAACAGCGCGAGCAGCGGCTGTTCGAAGTGAAGCCATTTTGCTCGTGCTTCGATTTCGTTAGTCACCGAAATGGAGGATCAACGAATTTGCATCATGTTCTGTGTGAAAAACGGATTCAAGAGTGCCGAAATTTTTTGAATGTTGCAAACAGCCTACGGAGATGCCGTCTTGAGCCGAAGACGAGTTTTCGAGTGGTACAAGCGCTTCAAGGAGGGCCGGGAAGAGACCGCCGACAACGAGCGTTCCGAGAGACCGTCCACATCAACCATGACTGAAAAAGTGGACAAGGTGTTGGAACTGGTCCGTGAAGACCGACGAATAACTGTCAGGGAGGTGCCTAAGAAGCAGGGATATCATTCGGGTCGACTCAATCGATAATGAAGGACATTTTGGGAGTGAGAAGGCTCAACGCCGTTCTCGTTCCCAAAGATTTGACTTTTGATCAAAAGAACGCCCGGAAAGAAGCGGCCAGTCTCAATCTCGAAGCGACAACCGACGACCCGAAATTTCTGAAGAGGGTCATTACTGGAGACGAAACATGGATTTACTGCTTTGATTCGGAAACTACCCAACAAACATCGGAGTGGCGCTTCAAAAATGAGCCGAGACCAAAGAAAGCGAGGAAGGCTCTCAGCAAAGTCAAGGTCATGTTGACGGTGTTATTCGACTACCAGGGCATCGTTCATCATGAATTTCAACAACAAGGCTCTTCAAAAACTGCTGACTCCTAGCTGGGAGTTTTGAAGTGATTGAGGGAAGCGATCAGGCAGAAACGGCTGGTGCTATGGAGGAGCAAGTCGTGGATCCTCCATCACGATAACGCGCCGGCGCACACAGCCCTCAAAATCTCGAAGTTCCTGCAGGACCACTCAATCTTTGTGTTCCCCCAACCCCTCTACAGTCCCGATTTGGCCCCCTGCGACTTCTTCCTCTTTGGAAAGCTAAAAAAAGTTAAATGGTCGGAAATTTCATAGAATAGAAGAGTTTAAAGTGGAATCGAAGTAGGCCATGAACGCGACCGAAAACAGATTACCAGAGGTGTTTTGCGACTGGAAAAAAGGTGACTGAAGTGCATTGTGGCCAACGGGGACTACTTTGAAGGGGATAATTTGAATTTGGTAGAATAATAAAGATTTTTAAAAAACTTATGAGCAATGTGTCGAAACCTTTTGATCAGAGTAGTACTTTGGTGTAGTTAACTCACTATCCATTGGTGTTTCCTACACAGATTCTGAGTTAGGTAGACCACTTCCAAAGGCTGTTTCCAACAGAGCATACAGACTTCGATCTACGTAGCCCTCTATCCTTTGGGTTCTCTAACAAAGACTTTGGTCTTGGTAGCCAACTATCGATAGAGGTCTCCAATACTGTGTACAGACTTCAGACTAGATAGCCCACTATCCATAGGTGTCTCAACACAGACTTCGGTCTGGTAGTCCACTATCCATCGGTGTCTCCAACACAGTGTAAAGACTACAGTCTTGGTAGGCTCTATCCATCGGTGTTCTCAAAACAGACTTCGGTCTAGGTAGCCTACTATCTATCGGTGTCTTCAAAACAGACTTCTGTGTAATTACCCTACTATATCCATCGGTGTTTTTAACACAGATTACAAACTTCAGTCTATGTAGCCAATTCTTCATAGGTGTCTATAACCATAACTTCGCTTTAGGTTGCCCACTATACATTGGTGAAATATACTGTTTGACTTCTGACCAAAATTTTCTTCTATATTTCTATATATTCAGAGTAGTTGGCTATATGCGCTTCTAGGTTTATTTATTCCAACTAATGGCTCCTATATTTAATTCTATTGCCTATTGAAGTTGATGCTGCTTTGCTCAAAATCTCCGTATACACTTAACTTTTCACACACACAAGTGGCTCTTCTATTGTTTATTGTGATCTCATGAATGAGAATACAAAAACATGGCAGCTGAGCAGATTCTTTTTACAATGTGAAATATGGCCAACACTCATTGTTATGTGCCCTATTCTTAGTACACACACAGAAACCTGAATATATTATTTATTAGATGAAAACTCTTGGAGAAGAAGTAAGGATATCTATGCAAATGATGGGTGAGGATTATTATCTCTTAGCTCTATATATTCAAATTTTGTGTTTTAACCGCAGAACTTGGGATATTAATTTAAGATTGGAATAGTTTAGAATACCCCAAATATATTAAATTAATACAAAGTAATAAAGCCCCATTACGTTTAATTTCAGGATCTATTTACTGGCGAAGGCGACCTTCAATTTATAAATATATTTTTACATTATCTATATATATAAAAATGATGTATGTGTGTGGTCTGTTGTCCGTTATGCCTGACCAAACCACCATTGGAACGCCATGAAACTTTATGAAGTTATTTAGTATAGTACGGTAAGGTTTCTAGCAAATAAAATTTTGAAAAAACTTTTCGCCCTTAAAATAAATCAAGATAAATATTCTAATTTATCTGTTTAAATTCAAACATCTGCTCTAAATATTATCATGATGATACGATGATTTTGTAATGTAGAAAATTAGGAAAGACAAAATTCATGGATGACACGGCAATTTATTTGAGACAAGAATAATAATACAATTCCAAAGCAAGATACTATTCCTTTAACTAAACACAAATTACCGAGGGAACCAATTAATATTGATTTTATTCAACCTATCGAGTATTTTTTCAAGGACCGGGAAAAAATGTCACTAGATAAAACGATTATTTTGTAATGTAGAAAATTAGAAAACAAATTCAGAATGACACGGCACACAGGGACCGGAAAAATGTTCACTTTATCGAGAGATTCAAATTTACGATTTCAAATTATCAAAATAATATCTTTTTTTTTATAAGTTTAAATAGAGAATTGTTTTAAACAAATGTTCGTTAGACAAACCTTTAGGTAAAACCGGCGAAGCCGGTAACGTCCGCTAGTAGTATTATATAATAGTTTTAAAATAATCAATTTTAAACAATTAAGGAAGCATTCACATCTGGTAAATACAGAAAAAATATAACACACTTATTGTGCTTTCATTTATTATATATAGATGGCATGTTTATCGCCTTATAATTAATTCTATCAACTTAATCAATTTAGTAGCTTCAGTGAAATAGAATCAAAATATTCACAAGTATAGGCGCTTTTTTAAAGACCTTTTCCTATCATTAGTAAGTACTATAAGAATTATCAATTTAATTATGAAAATCACGAAACGGTGAGGGAGAAAGGTTTTGTTTTAAGGATTTATTATTTTGCTGAGATTTCGAGCATTTCTGTACTTCCACTGGAGAATATTTGAAAACATAAGAAAATGAAATGTTTATATATATATGCATATTAACATATATTTGGAGATTTGTATTTGAAGAAAAATAATGACAGAACTATATGATTTTAAGACTATATATGAAAAATTGTTATCAATAGAAAATTAACTATAGAGAAAATTATTCGCGCTTTTTATAATTTTCTCCAGGAGATTATATAATCCATGATATTGATATAAAATTTATTAATTTATCAGAAATAAATTAATTATAAATCACTTTTTTCTATCTTTTTATAAATAAAACGTTTTCTTTCCGAGGGGTTTCTAGCTATAAAACATTGGGAGTGGCTTTCATATTAGTTGTATTCCTTCCATAGTCACATATTTCCTTGTAATGGCGTTCTATTGCCCTATTGAATACTAGTACATAATTCAAATTCTAATCATATTTACTATTTTTGGTGTGATCAATTTAAATAAATTCATATCTGAATGTTTTCTCATGACGCCATTTTGATATTTTGGAACTGTTCAGGGAGAGTTAACCAGTTTGTTTCACCATGTCTCATTGCATTGGCAATGGCAAGTGTTGTCCCTCCGACAGTGAGGTTACCTGAAACTGAAACATTGATCACAGGATCACAGCAAACTGTCAGTGGGAAGTTACTGGACGTCTACCTCTCCATCCCCTACGCCCAGCCTCCCACAGGAGAACGGAGGTTCAAGGATCCAGAACCAATCACCAATCTTCCTCCACAAATCAACGCGACCCAATTCCCTCCATCATGTTGCCAAATTAATTTCGAACCTTTAGATCATGTAAACAAGATCATGAGTGAAGATTGTCTTTACCTCAACATTTGGACTCCCAGTCAAAAATCCCATATGTCTGTTTTAATATTTATTTATGGTGGATCATTTGAATTTGGCTCAACAGATGAATTAATGAACAATCCTCAGTATCTTGCCGCTAGAACTGACATGGTCATAGTTACTATGAACTACCGCGTTGGAGCATTTGGATTCATTGATCTGAAAATAGAGGGCGCTGATGGTAATTTAGGGCTTAAAGATCAAATCTTGGCATTTAAATGGGTGAAAAAGAATATTAGAGCATTTGGCGGAAATCCTGACAGTGTTACACTCTATGGTACTAGTGCTGGGTCAATGGCGGTTGCTCTACATCTTTCTATAGAAGAAAATAGAGATCTTTTCCACAGAGCATTTCTACAAAGTGGAACTTCCAATTCAGGTTTTTTTTACTTATCGAATCATCTGAAAAATAGAGAATTAGACAAATTCTTCGATTTTTTAAATTGCCGTGAAAATTCCTCTAGCGCTTTGGAATGTTTACAATCTAAGTCTTCAAAACAATCCTTAACGCAGAATGGGGGACATTTTTGTCCCTTGTTTCAGTAACATTTACTCCCAATTTTAATGGAAAACTCTTTTCATTATCTTCAATAGAAGATTTCAACAAAACTAATATTATTCTAAATAAAGATATATTAATTGGAATAACTAAAGATGAAAGATTAATTTCTATTGATGCAAAAAGTTTATTCTATCGCAATTTTGGGCCATCACGTTCCTCAGAATTTATTAAAATTATAAACTATTATCTAAGAGAACATGATTATAATAATTATGGTAAAGCTTTCAAAGAAATTGTTGAAGATTATTACTTTAGATGTCCTACATTCTACTTCTCAAATGTCATGGCCTCCAAGAACAACAGTGTTTACTTCTATTACTTCACATACCAATCGGAACACAAAGCTAATGATGAAAACACTCGATTTCCTGGAGCAACTCATAATGAAGATCTACAATATACGATGGGACTTCCCCAAAGAGATTCTATTAATTATACTCAGAAAGAAATTGAATTTTCAAATACGATGATGGACTATATTGGAAACTTTTCAAAATATGGGTAAGTAATGAAAGATTTTTGATGCTCTCTTAAATGTATATTTTCAGAATTACCATCAATCAAATACAACCTTTTCAAGGCTCTGTTTCTATACAATTAATAAAAATCATTTATCAATTTAATTTTAATAATTTTTCAATCATTGAAATATTGTGTGATATAATGAAACATAATTTAAAAGTTTAATGCGTTATTAATTCTTGAACTATATCAAAATTTAATATGGCAGAATTGTATCTAGATAGAGCACCTTTTGATTAAGTAGAATAAATATTAAATTCTGAATAAATATTTTATTAAAAATACTCTATAATTGATTTAAAAACTATTCTTCTAGCTACCACCATTTATTTTTTATTAATATGATTAGAAAAAAATGCAGAGCGTGCTCATCATTAATTTCAGACTTTACTTATTGTGAATTAACTAGAAGAAAAATTAATATAATATATATATATGTAGTACCTTTTAAATTGTAATATAATAAATTTTAGTATATTTCACATATCTTCTAATTAGTTAAGTTAGAGCCAATAGTTTAAGAACATATACCCTCCTATTGAAATGTTCCCTCCTCCTATTTGCTACCACCTCCCATATTTTGTATGATATGCTATATTTTTATTGATATAACTTGTATCATCCTTATTTGTATTCAAATTCAAAATGATGACATCAAAATGAAAACAGCAAAAGAGTGGTCAGCTGGGGATATCAATGTTTCAAAGCCAAAGGACATGACACACTCCTGAAGGGCCCCCTTCCGGGGATATTTATAGAAGATCGCGCCCCGGGGTAAACAGAACAGTTTTAGTTCAGTGAGTGATATAGTTTGTCAAACTACGCAGGCCTTCAGCTCTCTCTCCATGTCTCGGTGGTAACGCATCCAGGTTTGTGTCATGGCCTCCACCTCTGTCCCTTGGGATGTCTCTCACCCGCTCGGTGCTAACATCTAGCCCTTCTTCTTGCTGTCCACGTGTGGGAAAACCTCAGCACTTCGCCTCACGACTCGACTGCCAGTTTATCCCCACGTCGCGTATTCGGGTTACAACAGTAGATACGTTTAAGTCGACAGGATCATTTGTACCAAAATTACATGTATATATTTCATTATATATTTTACCTATTCATCTATAGTAGATGATGAGCACCTTCGAAGTTTTAATTTTATTTTTGTCATATAAATCTAATAAGATAGAAAACATAAATTGTCAGCTGTGTAAATGATAATTCAAAATATTTAGAGAGGAGAGAGAGAATATTTATTTTTATTTTCAAATAAAATATATCATTTTAGAGCTTGTCTCATCAGTAATGAACTCTCCCAGTGGTTTTAATCTACCAGACCCATTCAATAGTGCAGTGGACTGTATAGCTTTTACATCCTTCAAATATTTGAGGAATTATTGGTAAAAGTAATTGAAGGTAGTAAAAATACATACAATTAAATGCATAAGAATCCTTCATCGCCTTGAAGAGGACACCTTTGCGGTGGGTAAAACTCCCTGGCTGAAATTACAAATTTGTAAATTTTAATCCTTTTAAAAATTATTATATAATAAAGAAAAATAGCCTAGCTGCGAAAGCTTTAGACTTAGAATCTGATATCCCCGTTTGAACACGCTTTTCGCCATCTTTTTATTACTGTAATTATTTTATGTGTGATCTATTCCTGATTTTGTAATTATTGACTGAGGTGTCAATAAATATGTTTTAATTAACACACACAGGCATATAAATATGCATTATATTAGAATTGCCTATATATAAACCACTGAAATGATATTAACAAAAAATTTCTAAAATGTTCCAGAATAGTTTTTGCTGATAATGTGTGTGGTGTTTTAAGCGCCCTGGGCCACTGTGGCCTGAGTACATCCAGGGATCATCCATCCCGCCTTATAAAGAGACCCTGAGAGTCTATTGCCCAATCTTGACATTCTGGAAGATTACAACATTGGCCCACCCTCCAGAACTCTTGCACTTTCTCTAGGCATAGGGGCCAAGCAAACTTTGAACAGCACTCACAACCGTGTGGTTGAACTTAACCCCAACCACTATCAAGTCATGCACCTACCTCATGTATATAGATGTACAGAACTGTGGCCTCCTTTCTTATACCCAAATTCTAGCTATTGAACTACATTTGAATGGAAAAAGTATTAATAAATTTACATCAATTTTCTCTGCATCTATGTTTCCACATCATCATATTTTATCTTCCAAACTCATTATATATAATAATATGAAATTCACAATAAATTTTCAAAATAATTATCGAAACTGAATATATGTGTACTTTTTTGTATTATATAAATGATATGCACTCTATAACAAAATAATCGCACGCATCAAGATGCATTGGGATAAAAATTGTTGTATGTGTAGAACATATATAGGGGAAAAAAATGATTAAAACTTCAAAAAAATATATATTCTTTATTCCAGAGTTTGATCGTCACAATTCGAGAAGGTCAATATGTCGTTGGACTCCACTGGTCTGGATGCAGGCTGTCACCCGGCGTGTCATGGACTGATAGAGATTCCGGATGGTGTGCTGCGGGAGTTTGCGGAAGACAGTCAATAGATGACGTTTAGTTTTAGGATCTATTTTAATGGAAGAGGCGACCTTTATCTTTATAAATATATTTTATTTAATATTCTTTTAAAAATAGTTTGAAACAGGTTTATATAAAGAACATGGTAAGCATCCACATCTGGTAAATACAGAATGAGAAGTAAAACACACTTAATTGTGTTTCCATTTATAATATATAAGATGGCACGTTTTATCGCCTTATAATTAATTAATTAATTTTAATAAATCAATTTAGAAACTTCAGTAAAATAGAATCCAAATATGTAAAATAATATGAGTTTTTTAGAGACTATTTCCTATCAGGAGTAAGTACTATGGAAATTACCATTTTATTAAGTTAAAAAAAGCACGAAATTCATGAGGCGGAAAGGTTTGCTTTTAAGGTTTTATTATTTCGACGAGTTTTCGGGCATATATGACTTTCTACAGGAGAAAAATTGGAAATGTATAAGATCACGAATTGTTTATACAGTCAAGCTTCGATAATTCGAAGCTCAAGGAACCAAAGATATATTTGAAATATATAAAAATTCGAATTAAAAACGGATATTTAATTTATAGGAAATTCTAGGGAACAAGATAAATATTTCAAATTGAAGTCGTTCAAATTATCCAACTACTACTGTATATACATATCTGAGTATGAAAAAAAAAAAGGTTCGGGGAATAAGTAAAAAAAAAAATTTCTGAGAATTTTCGAAAAATAGAAATTATCATCATAATCACAGGACCTCGTTCTACTAGGAAATTTTATATATTTTTGATATCTCTCAAATAATAAGAATTTCATAAGCATTTTTTAAGAAAAGAAACAAAAGTGTGACTTTTTTTGCAATAGATCTTGGAGTAAGGGGAAAAGAGGAAGGGTTAATATGCCTGCGAAGATTGGCTATAGAACATCCATGAAGATTCAAACTTCCTCACAAAGGTGATTACTGGTGATGAACCTGTATGATGACCAGTGGCCAAACGACAATCGAGCCAGTGGCTCCAAAATAGGCCCTCAAACCGAAAAAGCAAGGTTGTCTAAGTCAAAATAAAGATTTCTCTTGGTTACTCTTTCGATAACAAGTTATTGGGCATTATGAATTCTCCCACAAGGGCAAACAATTATCAACGCGTCTATCTAGCGATTTTACACCATTT
This sequence comes from Cordylochernes scorpioides, assembly GCA_030710605.1. Lineage (NCBI taxonomy): Eukaryota > Metazoa > Arthropoda > Arachnida > Pseudoscorpiones > Chernetidae > Cordylochernes > Cordylochernes scorpioides. The sequence continues at coordinate 28,184,962 of CP092878.1, forward strand.
ACGGGAATCAATACGGAAAAAAACGATCGGAAAAGTGGATCTCGGGCGAATGGGATGCTTCATCACGATAACGCTCCCAGCACACAGAGCTCTTTCCGTGGTGCTTTTTTGACTAAAATAGCACGTTGACAATGTCTCACCCCTTATTTCTCGCCTGAATTAGCACCAAATGACCCTTTTCCCTTTCCTAGAATGAAGTCAGTTCTAAAAGGAGCCATATGCGGCTCCAAAGGGATGTGAAGCTGCGGCTCTTTGTTTCCAACGCGAAAATTATTTTTATTTGTATGGACTTCGGTCTAGGTAGCCCACAATCCAAGGAGTCTCCAACATGGCGTACAGACATCAGTCTAGGTAGCTCACAATCCATTGTTGTCTCCAATGCGGGGTCAGACGTCGGTCTAGATAGCCCACTCAACATCGGTGGTCTCCAACACGGTGTACATACTTCAGTCTAGGTATTCCACTATCCATCAGTGTCTCTACACGGTGTACAGACTTTTGTCTAAGTTACCCACTATCCATAGGTGTTCCAACACAGACTTCAGTCTAGGTAGCACTCTATCCATCGATGTCCTCCAACTTGGTGTGCTGGACTTTGGTCTAGGGAAAATTCACTATCCATCAAGGTCTCCAACACTGTGTACAGATGTCGGTATAGGTAGCCCACTATCCATCGGTGTCTCTATCATGGCGTAGAGACTTCGACTAGTAGACATACTATCCATTGGGGTATCTAAAGCAGAACGCTGTCTAGGTAGCCCACTATCAATTGATGTCTCCAATACTGCGTAAAACCCTTGGTTTAGGTAGCCTAGTGTTCATTGGTATGTCCAACATGGCGTAGACTTAGGTATAGGTAGTCCATTCTCCTCAGTGTCGTCAACACAGCGTACAGACTTCAGTCTTGATAGCCAAATATTTATCGGTGTCTCCAACACCACGTAATTTCTGTCTAGGTTTTCCACAATCCATCGGTGTTTCCTACATGGAGTACAGACTTCGATCTAGGTAGCCACTATCCATTGGTGTCTCTAACACGGCGTACAGACTTCAACTTGGTGCCATTAATCATCGGTGTCTCCAACACAGACTTCAGTCTTGGTAGCCCACTATCCATAGGTGTCTCCAACATGGTCTAGGTAGGCGCCTATACATAGGTGTTTACAACAAGACGTAGACTCCAGTCCAGGTGTTCCATCATCCACGTTGTCTCTAACACGGCATAAATACTTCAGTCTGGATATCCCTCTATCCATCGTTGACTCCAACACAGACTTCGGTCTAGGTAGCCGACTGTCAATTGGTGTGTCCAATAAGGTGTAGACTCAGTCTATGTAATCCATTTTTCTCGGTGTCTTCAACACGGCGTACAGACTTCAGTCTCTATAGCCCACTATCCATCGTTGTCCCCAGCATGACATCGACTTCAGTCTAGGTAGTTCATTATCCTCGGTGACTCCAAAACGGCATACATACTTCAGTCTAGATAGCTCAGTATCCATCGATGTCTCCAATCAAGATTATATACTACTCTGATCAAAAGGTTTCGACACTTTGCTCATAAAATCCTGAAAACTCAATATATTTCCTTTCGGTTTGTGGCAAACGCAAGCGTCGCCCTTGGCTTGGAGATCTGCAATTTTCAAAAATCACGCCTCACACCAGCGCGAGCAGCGGCTGTTCGAAGTGAATCCATTTTGCTCGTGCTTCGATTTCGTTAGTCACCGAAATGGAGGATCAACGAATTTGCTTCATTTTCTGGTGAAAAACGGATTCAAGGGTGCCGAAATTTTTTGAATGTTGCAAACAGCCTACGGAGATGCCGTCTTGAGCCGAAGACGAGTTTTCGAGTGGTACAAGCGCTTCAATGAGGGCCGGGAAGAGACCGCCGACAACGAGCGTTCCGGGAGACCGTCCACATCAACCATGACTGAAAAAGTGGACAAGGTGTTGGAACTGGTGCGTGAAGACCGACGAATAACTGTCAGGGAGGTGTCGAAGAAGCAGGGATATCATTCGGGTTGACTCAATCGATAATGAAGGACATTTTGGGAGTGAGAAGACTCAACGCCGTTCTCGTTCCCAAAGATTTGACTTTTGATCAAAAGAACGCCCGGAAAGAAGCGGCCAGTCTCAATCTCGAAGCGACAACCGACGACCCGAAATTTCTGAAGAGGGTCATTACTGGAGACGAAACATGGATTTACGGCTTTGATTCGGAAACTACCCAACAAACATCGGAGTGGCGTTTCAAAAATGAGCCGAGACCAAAGAAAGCGAGGAAGGCTCCCAGCAAAGTCAAGGTCATGTTGACGGTGTTATTTGACTACTCGTTCATCATGAATTTCAACAATAAGGCTCTTCAATAACTGCTGACTCCTAGCTGGGAGTTTTGAAGTGATTGAGGGAAGCGATCAGGCAGAAACGGCCGGTGCTATGGAGGAGCAAGTCGTGGATCCTCCACCACGATAACGCGCCGGCGCACACAGCCCTCTAAATCTCGAAGTTCCTGCAAGACCACTCAATCTCTGTGTTCCCCCAACCCCTCTACAGTCCCGATTTGGCCCCCTGCGACTTCTTCCTCTTTGAAAGCTGAAAAAAAAGTTAAAGGGTCGGAAATTTCATAGAATAGAAGAGTTTAAAGTGGAATCGAAGAAGGCCATGAAGGCGAACCCGAAAACAGATTACCAGAGGTGTTTTGCGACTGGAAAAAAGGTGACTGAAGTGCATCGTGGCCAACGGGGACTACTTTGAAGGGGATAATTTGAATTTGGTAGAATAATAAAGTTTTTAAAAAACTTATGAGCAATGTGTCGAAACCTTTTGATCAGAGAAATACTTTGGTGTAGGTAACTCACTATTCATCGGTGTTTCCTACACAGATTCTGAGTTAGGTAGACCACTTCCAAAGGGTGTTTCCAACAGAGCATACAGACTTCGGTCTACGTAGCCTCCTATCCTTTGGGTTCTCTAACAAAGACTTTGGTCTAGGTAGCCAACTATCGATAGAGGTCTCCAATACTGCGTACAGACTTCAGACTAGATAGCCCACTATCCATAGGTGTCTCCAACACAGACCTCGGTCTAGGTAGTCCACTATCCATCGGTGTCTCCAACACAGTGTAAAGACTACAGTCTTGGTAGGCTCTATCCATCGGTGTTCTCAAAACAGACTTCGGTCTAGGTAGCCTACTATCTATCGGTGTCTTCAAAACAGACTTCTGTGTAATTACCCTACTATCCATCGGTGTTTTTAACACGGATTACAGACCTCAGTCTATGTAGCCAATTCTTCATAGGAGTCTATAACCATAACTTCGCTTTAGGCTGCCCACTATCCATTGGTGAAATATAATGTTTGACCTCTGACCAAAAATTTCTTCTATATTTCTATATATTCAGAGTAGTTGGCTATATGCGCTTCTAGGTTTATTTATTCCAACTAATGGCTCCTATATTTAATTCTATTGCCTATTGAAGTTGATGCTGCTTTGCTCAATATCTCCATATGCGCTTAACTTTTCACACACACAAGTGGCTCTTCTATTGTTTATTGTGATCTCATGAATGAGAATACAAAAACATGGCAGCTGAGCAGATTCTTTTTACAATGTGAAATATGGCCAACACTCATTGTTATGTGCCCTATTCTTAGCACACACACAGAAGCCTGAATATATTATTTATTAGATGAAACCTCTTGGAGAAGAAGTAAGGATATCTATGCAAATGATGGGTGAGGATTATTATCTCTTAGCTCTATATATTCAAATTTTGTGTTTTAACCGCAGAACTTGGGATATTAATTTAAGATTGGAATAGTTTAGAATACCACAAATATATTAAATTAATACAAAGCAATAAAGCCCCATCTATATACAGCAAAGGAAAACATTAAGACGCGAATGCTTCTTTTTACATATCAATCAAACAGCAAATGAAAACAATAAGAGGTGAATTTTTATTTTCACATAGCAATTAACGGGAGACTTCATCTCTCATCTCAGTAAGGACAGTAGAAGTTTGATTGATATGTAAAAAGAAACATTCGCGTCTTAATGTTTTCATATGCTAAATATACTATATATATATTTTAACTTAATATTTTATACTTTCTCATATTTTCGATTCCCGTGTTGCTTTGTTATCTTCTGAGTACGCTAGTGTGTGTTAGCGGAGAAGGTCAATAGATGACTCTCAATATCAGCCTCTATTCTGACAGGAGAGGCGAACCTTTTAAGATGAAATTTCTCCCAGATAAATTTCCATCTATATTTTGGTCATAGATTTGTCCTAGCCACTCGATCAGCTAAGCACCCTTTGGCAGATTGTCAAGGTGTCATTTGATCCCCGTAGATCTAATGAAATAAAGTGTACTTTGAACTGAAAAATGGACCATGGACTCCAGGTGGACATTTCTCTGTTTTCCAAAGATGGTGTTGTGGCTTTGTCACTACCTGAGACCGCTAGTTTGCGGAGACAGTCAATAGATTACGTTTAATTTCAGGATCTATTTAATCTTTATAAATATATTTTATATTTATATATAATAGTTTTGAAATAGTCAATTTATAAACAATTAAGGAAGAGCATTCACATCTGATAAATACAGAAAAAATATAACACTATTATTTGTGCTTTAATTTATTATATATAGATGGCATGTTTATCGCCTTATAATTAATTCTATCAACTTAATCAATTTAGTAGCTTCAGTGAAATAGAATCAAAATATTCACAAGTATAGGCGCTTTTTAAAACCTTTTCCTATCATTAGTAAGTACTATAAGAATTATCAATTTAAATTATGAAAAAGCACGAAACGGTGAGGAGAAAGGTTTTGTTTTAAGGATTTATTATTTTGCTGAGATTTCGAGCATTTCTCTACTTCCACTGGAGAAAATATAAAATAATATAAGAAGATGAATTATATATATGCTTATAATATATATTTGGAGATATGTATTCAAAGAAAAAAATGACAAACTATATGATTTTAACACTATATATGAAAAATTGTAATTAATAGAAAATTAACTATAGAGAAAATTATTCGCGCTTTTTATAATTTTCTCCAGGAGATTATATAATCCATGATATAGATATAAAATTTATTAATTTTATCAGAAATAAATTAATTATAAATCACTTTTTTCTGTCTTTTTATAAATAAAACTTTTCTTTCCGAGGGGTTTCTGGCTATAAAACATTGGGAGTGGCTTTCACATTAGTTGTATTCCTTCCATAGTCACATATTTCCTTGTAATGGCGTTCTATTGCCCTATTGAATACTAGTACATAATTCAAATTCTAATCATATTTACTATTTTTGGTGTGATCAATTTAAATAAATTCATATCTGAATGTTTTTTCATGACGCCATTTTGATATTTTGGAACTGTTCAGGGAGAGTTATCCAGTTTGTTTCACCATGTCTCATTGCATTGGCAATGGCAAGTGTTGTCCCTCCGACAGTGAGGTTACCTGAAACTGAAACATTGATCACAGGATCACAGCAAACTGTCAGTGGGAACTTACTGGACGTCTACCTCTCCATCCCCTACGCCCAGCCTCCCACAGGAGAGCGGAGGTTCAAAGATCCAGAACCAATCACCAATCTTCCTCCACAGATCAACGCGACCCAATTCCCTCCATCATGTTGCCAAATTGAATTCCAACCTTCAGATCATGTGAACGAGATCATGAGTGAAGATTGTCTTTACCTCAACATTTGGACTCCCAGTCAAAAATCCCATATGCCTGTTTTATTATTTATGGTGGATCATTTGAATTTGGCTCAACAGATGAATTAATGAACAATCCTCAGTATCTTGCTGCTAGAACTGACATGGTCATAGTTACTATGAACTACCGCGTTGGAGCATTTGGATTCATTGATCTGAACATAGAGGGCGCTGATGGTAATTTAGGGCTTAAAGATCAAATCTTGGCATTTAAATGGGTGAAAAAGAATATTAGAGCATTTGGTGGAAATCCAGACAGTGTTACACTCTATGGTACTAGTGCTGGATCAATGGCGGTTGCTCTTCATCTTTCTATAGAAGAAAATAGAAATCTCTTCCACAGAGCATTTCTACAAAGTGGAACTTCCAATTCAGGTTTTTTTCACTTTTCAAATGATCTGAAAAATAGAGAATTAGACAAATTCTTCGAATTTTTAAATTGCCGTGAAAATTCCTCCAGCGTTTTGGAATGTTTACAATCTAAGACTTCAAAACAAATCCTTGACGCAGAAATGGAGACATTCTATCCCTTGTAGCAGTAACATTTATTCCCAATTTTAATGGAAAACTCTTTTCACTATCTCAATAGAAGATTTCAACAAAACTAATATTCTTCTAAATAAAGATATATTAATTGGAATAACTAAAGATGAAGGTTCAACTTCAATTGATTCTGCAAACATTTACTTCAGAAATAGCCATGCTACAAAACAAGATGCAATTATATTTTTCTATCATAATTTTGGGCAATCACATTCCTCAGAATTTATTAAAAATATAAACTATTATCTAAAAGATGTGCCAGAACATGATTATAATAATTATACTAAAGCTTTCAAAGAAATTCTTGAAGATTATTACTTTAGATGTCCTACATTCTACTTCTCAAATGTCATGGCCTCCAAGAACAACAGTGTCTACTTCTATTACTTCACATACCAATCGGAACACAAAGCTAATAATGAAAGCATTCGACATCATGGAGCTACTCATAATGAAGATCTACAATATACGATGGGACTTCCTCAAAGAGATTCTATTAATTATACTCAGAAGAAATTGAATTTTCAAATACGATGATGGACTATATTGGAAACTTTTCCAAATATGGGTAAGTAATGAAAGATTTTGATGCTCTCTTAAATATATATTTTCAGAATTACCATTATTCAAATACAACCATTTCAAGGCTATGTTTCTATACAATTAATAAAAATCATTCATCAATTTAATTTGAAACATTTTTTCTATCATTAAAATGCAAAGATAAGATTATTGTGCATATAATGAAACATAATTTGAAAGTTTAATGCGTTATTAATTCTTGAACTATATCTAGTTCAGTTAAGTTAGAGCCAATAATTTAAGATCATACCCTCCTATTAAAATGTACACTGCTCCTATTTGCTACCACCTCCCATATTTTGTATGATATGCTATATCTTCATTGATATAACCTGTATCATCCTTATTTGTATTTGAATTCGAAATGATGACGTCAAAATAAAAACAGCAAAAGAGTGGTCAGCTGGGGATATCAATGTGGCAAAGCCAAAGGACATGCCACACTCCTGAAGCGCCCCTTCCGGGGCTTTTATAGAAGATCGCTCCCCGGGGTAAACAGAACAGTTTTAGCTCAGCGCGTGATACAGTTTGTCCAACAACGCAGGCCTTTAGCTCTCTCTTCGAGTCTCGGTGTTACGCATCCAGGTTTGTGTCATGGCCTCCACCTCTGTCCCGTGGGTTGTCGCTCATACGCTCGGTACTAACATCTAGCTCTGCTTCAGCTTCTTGCTGTCTGCGTGTGGGAAAACCTCAGTACTTCGCCTCAAGACTCGACTGCCAGTTTATTCACACGTCGGTTATTCGGGGTTACAACAGTAGATTCGTTTAAATCGACAGGATCATTTGTAACAAAATTACATATATATATATTCATTATATATTTTACCTATTCATCTCTAGTAGATGATGAGAACCTTCGAAGTTTTAATTTTATTTTCGTCATATAAATCTAAAAAGATAGAAAAAATAAATTGTCAGCTGTAAATGATAATTCAAAATATTTAGAGAGAGAGAGAGAGAATATTTATTTTTATTTTCAAATAAAATATATCATTTTTGCGCTTGTCTCATCAGTGATGAACTCTCCCAGTGGTTTTTAATCTACCAGACCCATTCAATAGTGCAGTGGACTGTTTAGCTTTTACATCCTTCAAATCTTTGAGGAATTATTGGTAAAAGTAATTGATGGCAGTAGAAATACATACAATTAAATGCATCTGAACCCTTCATCATCTGGAAGAGGACACTTGTGCGGTGGGGAAAACTCCCTGACTGAAATTACAAAATTGTAAAATTAAAAATTATTATATAATAAAGAAAAATAGCCTAGCTGCGAAAGCTTTAACTTAGAATCTGATATCCCTGGTTTGAACACGCTTTTCGCCATCTTTTTATTTACTGTATTATTTTACGTGATCTATTCCTGATTTTGTAATTATTGACTGAGGTCAATAAATTTTAATTGTCACACACAAGCATATATATACATTATATGAGAATTGCCTTTTATATAAATACTGAAATAATATTATCAAAAAATTTCTGAAAAGTTTCCGAATTATATATTGATGATGTGTGATGTTTTAAGCCGCCCTGGACCACAGTGGCCTGAGTACATCCAGGAGTCATCCGTCCCGCATTATAACGAGACCCCTGAGAGTATCGTGCCCAATCTTGACATTCTGGAAGATATACATCATGGGCCCACTCCAGAAACTCTTGCACTTTCTCTAGGCCTATGGGCCTCGCTAATTTTGAACAGCACTCACAACCGTGTGGTTGAACTTAACCCCAACCAGTACCAAGTCATGCACCTACCTCATGTAGATAGATGTACAGAACTGTGGCGTCCTTTCTTCTACCCAAATTCTAACCAATGATCTACATTCGAATGGAAAATTTATTAATAAATTTACATTAATTTTCTCTGCATCTTTTGTTTCTCTCGTCATATTTTATCTTCCAAACTCATTATATAAATTAATATGAAATGTACATTATATTTTCAAAATAAATATTGAAACTGATTATAACTCGGTAAATATTTTATATTTAATAAATTTAGAATATATTTATTAACTTCTAATAGTTTTATTAGCAATAAACTTAAATTAGCAATATTATAAGATAAGATATGATTAAATGCAGATGCTTATATACCTAAATAGTGTGGTGTGCTGATTTATTAGTCCAGCGATGGCTCAGAAAGTACTTCAAAGTTAGCGTTTTATTGGTATTACTTATTAGCTACATTATATGGGAAGACAAAAAGGACAAAACCCTAGAATGCACATTCTGGTCCTCTCTGGTTTCCACCGCTGTGCCGCCCTGGCGCAGCGGTCGTCATCTCCTGATTTATGGCGCCGCTTGTTTGTTTTTGTTGACGGCGCGGTGCGTCATCCAGCAGGCTGGAAGGAAATTCTCAGCCCCCACAGTACTCCCCTTCCAGTGGCGAAGCCATGATTTGTGCACAAAGTGGTTAATTACAATATATATACATCATCATATAGGCAAGAAAATAAAATAAGGAGAAATATTGTATATTGCTCCTTAAATATCACGGGTTTCTTGATTATTCTCCCCGATCTTGTCCTAGTCAGGTCTGGTGCTGATCCTGTTCCTTGGAATTCTGTGTACTTCTCCACATCTGGTGGGTCAGGATTCTGTTGGGACGATGTAGAAGGCAGCGCTCCCGACACGATCGGTCTTGTTGCAGTAGGGTGTTCTGAAGTTATATTGTCCGAATCTGCCAGTAAGTAAGCAGGTCGCAATCGGTCAATCGATATGGTCACATTTCTTCCTTTCACTTTGAGTGTGAAATACTTGTCTGATCTATCAAGGACTGGGAAGGGTCCCTCATATGGTGGTTCCAGAGGTTTCTTCACCTATCTGTCCTGATAAATACATGTGAACATGTTTTCAGATCTTATGGACAAATACTTTAGTCTTCGAATGATGTTTTTCATTCAAGGGTTTGAGCAATTCCATTTGCTTTTGAAGCTGGTGAACAAATTCTTCGGCACGCAGGTGATGTTTAGAATCATTAAAGAATTCGCCAGGCAGTCTGATGGTTTTGCCATATACCATTTGAGACAAAGAATGGTTGTTATCTTTGTTGATAGCAGCACGCAAGCCTAGGAGAACTGTTGGCAGCGTTTCTGTCCACTTAATATTATTGTGGGCACGAATGGCAGTTTTAATGGTTCTATGAAGCCTTTCAATCTTCCCGTTACACTGAGGGTGTACGCCGTGGAATGACGAAGTTTGATACCACACAGCGTTGTTAAATCTTTGAAAAGTTGAGAAGTAAACTGCTTTCCTTGGTCTGATATCTGTATGCGGTGCTCCAAATCTAACAATCCAGTTTTCGTAGAACGCTCTCGCTACCGTTTCAGACTTCATATTTGGTAGCGGAACAACTTCCATCCAGCTGGTGTACCTGTCGATACAGGTCAGGAAGTAGATGTTGCCATTCGATGGAGGTAAAGGACCAATTAGATCGATGTGGACAACACTAAATCTTTCATCCACTTCTTGATATTTGCCTATTTCTGATTTCGTGTGTATCGACACCTTGCACTTTTGGCAGTTGACACAAGCTTGAGCCCATTTCCTAATGTCTTTATTCATATTGGGCCATATAAATCTTGATGTTAATTGTTTAGTAGTGGCTTTGATGCCTGGGTGTGAGAGTTCGTGGAAGTTCCTAAAAACCATCATTCGGAATTTAATTGGAATGAATGGTCTAATATTATTGGTAGACACGTCACACCATAACAAATTGCCTGATTGTAGTGGGCATTGCTTAAATTTTAGAGAGGTATTCTTTGATATCAGGTTTTGTAGTTCTGAATCACCAGTTTGTTCTTTGGCGATCTCTTCATATCGATGGTTGTGATAGCATCAACTCTGGACAGAGCATCGGCGACTATGTTGTCAGTACCTTTTATGTACTTGATGTCAGTAGTGAATTGGGAAATGTATTGTAATGTCTTAATTGTCTAGGAAAGCTTTCTCATTTTTTTTGTTTGAATGCGTAAATTAAAGGTTTGTGATCAGTCAAAATTGTAAATTCACGTGCCTCAAGCAGGTGCTTGAAGAATTTGATAGACAAATATATTGCGAGAAGCTCTCTATCATATGTACTATAATTGCATTGAGCAGGATTTAATTTTTTAGAGAAAAATGCTATTGGTTTCCATGTATTATTGTCAAGCTGTTGGAGAACTAATCCAACTGCCCGATCTGAAGCATCTGTACAGAGTGAGATAGGCAGTTCAGTATCGGGGTAGGCTAACAGTGCTGTATTAGCTAGGGCTTGTTTGCATTGTTCAAACTGAACTTCAGCTTCTTCAGTCCATTTTATTTCGCTTCTATCCTTTTTCTTGGCACCCCTCAAGTATTCATGAAGGATTGCCTGAGTCTCTGCGCATTGTTCAAAAAGCTACGATAAAAGTTTAGCGTTCCCAAAAATATGCGTAATTCATGAACTGTTTTTGGTTTCTTATATTCTAAAATAGCTTTAACCTTTGTTGGGAGTGGTTTCACACCGTGAGAGGTAATTAGGTATCCTAGAAAATCAATTTCCTGTACTAGGAATTTAGATTAAGAAAGATTGATTCTTAATCCATAGGAATTTAGTCTGCTGAATAAGGTTTCAAGGTGGCTATAATGCTCTACTTCCGTTTTAGAGGCTACCAGAATATCATCAAATAGACAAATGCAAAGTCCAAGTTTCTTAAGACTTCATGCATGAATCTCTGAAAGGTAGCAGTAGCATTTCTAAGACCGAAACTCATTACATTAAATTCGAATAGCCCAAAAGGAGTAATGATGGCAGTCTTTGGTTTATCCTCTTCTGCAATTGGAATCTGATAGAATGCCTTGCATAGGTCTATTTTTGAGTACACACAAGTACCTTTTAAGATGTGGTGGAAATCGTCCAGTCTAGGGATTGGATAACGATCTGGAAGTGTAACTGCATTGAGTCTTCTATAATCACCACAAGGTCTTAATGACTCGTCCTTTTTTGAAACTAAATGTAGTGGACTCGCCCAAGGAGAATTTGAGGGTCTAATTATTCCATTATTCAACATATATTGAAATTCTGCCTTAGCAAGAGTTAATCTCTGTGAATCTAGACGACGGGCTTTTGAGTGAATTGGCTGACCTCTTGTAGGAATATAATGCGTAACGCTATGTTTTGCTTCTACAAAATCTGATGGTGGCCTACATAGGTTAGGATAGCGCTGACCTTGGATGATGAATTTAGAGTGCTAATATTTCCCATGTCTGAGATTGACTGAATGACGCCTCTTATGGAAAGATTTGTTATTCCATAAATTAGGCGTTTATTTTTATATCAATAATAATCGATCCAAAGTTGTTCAAAAAATCGGCTCCTATTATTGCTCTGTTAGTATTTGCGATTACAAAAGGCCATTGGAATTGACGTCGAAGTCCGATATCCAAATTTCTAGCCTTTGTTCCATAGGTAACAATTTCTGTACCATTGGCTGCATATAATTATAATCAGAGCTAGGCATCCTATTTTTATCCTTTGGAGGTATTATAGATATATCAGCACCACTGTCCACCAAAAAGCGCAATCCCGTGTTTTTGTCCGTCACAAATAATCGGAGATTGCGACAATCCTGAATGCCGGCGGAAGAGTTTGTCGCTACTCTGTCCGCCGGTTGGAGTTTTCCGACTCCTTCCAACTGCACGGAGCTGCATTTATTTTGCAAGCAATTAGATCCATAGCGAAAATGGTAATAGCAATATCTTCCTCTTGGATTGAAGGATCTTTCAGAATTACTTCTCGGTCTTGACCGAGTCCTATTTTTGGATCGAGATCTAGATCTATCCAGTCTCAATTCGGACACCTGCCGTTCAAGATCTTCCAATTTGGCGATCAAGCGATCTGTTGATGAAGAAGGCACTTCCGCATCATATATTTCTTTGGAAGAGTTTATTTCATTTATTTTATCGGCCATTATGGCCAATTTGCTAATGTCCTCATAGCTTACAATAAGTATATTCTTTATGGATGTGGGCAGTTTATCGAGCCATAAAGTTTTTATTAAATTGTCAGAGATATTTGGGGTAGCGAGGGTTCTGAGCTTTTGTAGTAACTGGCTCGGCTTCATGTCTCCGAGCTCTATACCAGAAATTAACTTTTTAATTCTCAACGCTCCACTTTCTCTGAACAATTCAAGTAGTCGTGATTTACATTCAGAGTACTTGTTGTCGCTTTTGCTATTAATTATGTCCCAAATGTTTTCTATTATTTAGGTTCTAATTGGGAGATCAAATAATTATATTTAGTGTCTCCTGAATAATTCCACCTATTTTGAACTGTGCTTCTACCTGGAAGAACCATATTTCAGGTTTTTCAACCCAGAAAGGCGGTATTTTAACACTAACCTTGCATATTTCTGTGGTATCGCTAGGTTTATTTTCTGTTTCCATTTTACGTAAATTTAAATTCGACACAACAGCTTAGAGATAAAGTTAAAAATAAAAATATTGAGATAAAAAATAAGGAAGATAATATAAAACTTATCTTAGTCTTGAGATGATATCCCGATATCTTGGATGATGCTTCTTTTCAAGCTTGAATCAATTTTTTTGCATTTCTTTATCTCTTGAAATCTTCGTATGCTTTTTCTTTTCAATCACGTCCGGCTCACCAATGTGGTGTGTCGATTTATTAGTCCAGCGATGGCTCAGAAAGTACTTCAAAGTTAGCGTTTTACTGGTATTACTTATTAGCTACATTTATATGGGAAGACAAAAAGGACAACACCCTAGAATGCACATTCTGGTCCCCTCTGGTTTCCACCGCTGTGCCGCCCTGGCGCAGCGGTCGTCATCTCCTGATTTATGGCGCCGCTTGTTTGTTTTGTTGACGGCGCGGTGCGTCATCCAGCAGGCTGGAAGGAAATCTCTCAGCCCCACAACAGAAAAGAATATTAAAACAATTAAAAATTATCATTTGTATTATATTATATATATATACCAATACCATTGACTAAATACTTATGTTTCTGATATCAACTAATAATTTCTATTTCAACAATATTTAATATAACAGTAAGCAAACAAATTTATCTTAATAATAGCCGACAGGATATTTACTTGTTTAATTGATTAAAATACCAAAAGGAAAAATTATATTATTTTCAAATATGCAAATCCTACTTCGACCAGACATAGCCCACTTCAATCAAACATATTCAAACAACCATTCCCATCTACAATCAACAATTTCTATCTAAAATCAACAATAGGTTTTTGAATTAACAATAGACATGTACAACAAACATAGCTTTTTTTTTTTTTTTTAAGCATAATTTCTAGAACAAACTATTCTGTAAAGATGATCGCCAAATGTCGCTGCTTTCCCTTTATAAACTCATTGTTGTTGTTTCCCTTTGGCCGGCTCAAATCTTTCTGTATATATATAGATGCTTTATTTTTTACTTTATTATTCA
>CP092878.1:28199366-28255591 GCA_030710605.1 Cordylochernes scorpioides
CTAATATATATTTGTTATGAAACATATTTTGCGGAAGAGCTTTGCTCGATGCAATACCTTCAAATTATATGTATGTACCTCTACAGACCTATAAGCTTATGTCCATAGTTCACTAAAAACCCCTAAGCTGCCTTCCATAGAAAATACAGGGTATATTCCAAACCAATCCAATACAATAGTAGAGCGGTCTAGAGATTAGTTTGGCGAAACCGCTGAGAGGGTTCACTACTGATGAGCCAAGCCCTCTCATTCAATAACTCATATCATTGCAGTAAGGTTTATAGAGATAATATTTGATGATATTTAAAAGAAACGCATTGCCAGTAAATTTATTTTGTGTAAAATATTAACGATAGATGGCAATTAAATTTATAAATTTAACACTTATTTGTGCTTTCATTTATTATATATAGATGGCATGTTTATCGCCTTATAATTAATTCTATCAACTTAATAAATTTAGTAGCTTCAGTGAAATAGAAACAAAATATTTACAAGTATAGGCGCTTTTTTAAAGACCTTTTCCTATCATTAGTAATTACTATAAGAATTATCAATTTAAATTATGAAAAAGCACGAAACGGTGAGGAGAAAGGTTTTGTTTTAAGGATTTATTATCTTGCTGAGATTTCGAGCATTTCTGTACTTCCACTGGAGAAAATATAAAAACATATAAGAAGATGAATTATATATATGTCATAATATATGCTCTTCCAGGAATAATAAAGTAAACCTACAGTCAACGAGAGAGAGACGTCGATAGAAGGCAACTAAGTTACGGCCATTTTGAACCACTGGCTACATTCCGGAGGGGGCTTTTCTTGGAACCCTCAGGACTATTTTTGGACACAGTCGGGGGGTGGTGGCGACAAAAAAAAAAACGGTCGTTCCGCAGTGACAGCCGCTCGCGCTCCGCTCTCTCTCTCGCTGGTTGCCTGGGATTCCTATTCCAAACTTGTGGTTTCCTTATTTCTCTCTCCCCACATTATTATCATATTGTCACATATATATGCATATTAACATATATTTGGAGATTTTTATTTGAAGAAAAATAATGACAGAACTATATGATTTTAAGACTATATATGAAAAATTGTAATTAATAGAAAATTAACTATAGAGAAAATTATTCGCGCTTTTTATAATTTTCTCCAGGAGATTATATAATCCATTAATAGATATAAAATTTATTAATTTTTTCAGAAATAAATTAATTATAAATCACCTTTTTCTATCTTTTTATAAATAAAACTTTTCTTTCCGAGGGGTTTCTGGCTATAAAACATTGGGAGTTGTATTCCTTCCACAGTCACATATTTCCTTGTAATGGCGTTCTATTGCCCTATTGAATACTAGTACATAATTCAAATTCTAATCATATTTACTATTTTAGGTTTGATAAATTTAAATAAATTCATATCTGAATGTTTTCACATGACGCAATTTTGATATTTTGGAACTGTTCAGGGAGAGTTATCCAGTTTGTTTCACCATGTCTCATTGCATTGGCAACGGCAAGTGTTGTCCCTCCGACAGTGAGGTTACCTGAAACTGAAACATTGATCACAGGATCACAGCAAACTGTCAGTGGGAAGTTACTGGACGTCTACCTCTCCATCCCCTACGCCCAGCCTCCCACAGGAGAACGGAGGTTCAAGGATCCAGAATCAATCACCAATCTTCCTCCACAAATCAACGCGACCCAATTCCCTCCATCATGTTGCCAAATTAATTTCGAACCTATAGATCATGTAAACGAGATCATGAGTGAAGATTGTCTTTACCTCAACATTTGGACTCCCAGTCAAAAATCCCATATGTCTGTTTTAATATTTATTTATGGTGGATCATTTGAATTTGGCTCAACAGATGAATTAATGAACAATCCTCAGTATCTTGCTGCTAGAACTGACATGGTCATAGTTACTATGACCAACGCGTTGGGGCATTTGGATTCATTGATCTGAAAATAGAGGGAGCTGATGGTAATTTAGGTTTTAAAGATCAAATCTTGGCATTTAAATGGGTGAAAAAATATTAGAGCATTTGGTGGAAATCCAGAAAGTGTTACACTCTATGGTACCAGTGCTGGATCAATGGCGGTTGCTCTGCATCTTTCTATAGAAGAAAATAGAGATCTTTTCCACAGAGCATTTCTACAAAGTGGAACTTCCAATTCAGGTTTTTTTCACTTTTCAAATGATCTGAAAAATAGAGAATTAGACAAATTCTTCGAATTTTTAAATTGCCGTGAAAATTCCTCCAGCGTTTTGGAATGTTTGCAATCTAAGACTTCAAAACAAATCCTTGACGCAGAAATAAAGACATATCTATCCCTTGTATCAGTAACATTTATTCCCAATTTTAATAGAAAACTCTTTTCACTATCTCCAATAAAAGATTTGAACAAAACTAATATTATTCTAAATAAAGATATATTAATTGGAATAACTAAAGATGAAGGTTCAATTTCAATTGATTCTACAAACTATTACTTCAAAAATAGCAATGTTACAAAACAAGATGCAATAACATTTTTCTATGAAAGTTTTGGGCAATCACATTCTTCAGAATTTATTAAAAATATAAACGGTTATCTAAAAGATGTTTCAGAACATCATTATAATAATTATAGTAAAGCTTTCAAAGAACTACTTGAAGATTATTACTTTAGATGTCCTACATTCTACTTCTCAAATGTCATGGCATCCAAGAACAACAATGTTTACTTCTATTACTTCACATACCAATCGGAACACAAAGCTAATAATGAAAGCATTCGACATCATGGAGCTACTCATAATGAAAATCTACAATATACGATGGGACTTCCCCAAAGAGATTCTATTAATTATACTCAGAAAGAAATTGAATTTTCAAATACGATGATGGACTATATTGGAAACTTCTCCAAATATGGGTAAGTAATTAAAAGTTTTTTAATGCGCTCTTAAATATATATTTTCAGAATTACCACCATTCAAATACAACCCTTAAAAGGCTCTGTTTCTATTTAATAAATGCCAATCATTTCTCAATCATTGAATTATAACAATTGAATATTAACATTTCTTCCCATTTTTATTCTATAACTAGCGGATGTGTACCCGGCTTCGCCCGGGTTTTATCCGAGTGAAAGTTTGCCTAACGAATATTATATATTATGAAGTATAATAAACAATGTTAAAGATTAGTTTTAATTATTAATCAAGATTGTGTGTGAATATGTGAGAAAGATGTAATGTCGTTATTGTTTTCTTGGCCGACTGTTTTACATATGGTGTTATCTTAAAATTGCTTGTTTTGAATATTTTTTTAGATTGAGTTGAATGAATTGCTGAATATTTTTTTTGTATTTATATATAAACTAGCGGATGTGCCCGGCTTCGCCCGGGTTTTACCCGAGTGAATGTTTGTCTAACGAACATTTGTTAAAACAATTCTCTATAAACTTATAAAACGTACTCGGCTTCGCCCGGGGTTTTACCCGAGTAAAGGTTTGTCTAGCGAACATTTGTGTGTTAAAACAATTCTCTAAAAACTTCTAAAAATATATATATATATTTTAATAATTTGAAACTCGTAAATTTGAATCTCTCGATAAAGTGAACATTTTTTCCCGGTCCCTGTGTGCCGTGTCATCCTGAATTTTGTCTTTCCTAATTTTCTACATTAGAAAATCATAGTTTTATCTAGTGAACATTTTTTCCCGTGTCACATTGCCGTGTCATCCTGAGATAATCTTACTTTTGATAAATAATATTTAAGATAATAAACTTAGTGATAAGAAAACTTGTTATCATCGTCACAATGGGGGCGCTGCTTGCGAGTTAAATCTACAAATCTGCAAATAACTCTAAGGATATTCAAGATATTCATGAAATTATTTTTCAAAAACCTTCCCGGTGATATACCTAATAATATCCCAAAATTTCACGACGATTGGATGTATGGTTTTTGAATCTATAGAGTACAAACAAACAAACAGACAGACAGACATTCAATTTTATATATATAGATAAATTAACTCTGTTGATTTTTTTGTATTTAATCGATAACAGCGAAGTTACGCATGTTAAAGTTAGGAAAAATATTTTGATGTTAAGCAAAACCTGCTCCATCTCGTTTTACATAAATGTTGAAAATTTGGTCGAAATTGATGCATTGTAACGAAAGTTTTTAGCGAACACCACTTATGAAATTTGCATTTTATTAATATAGATTTTTTATTTTATGAATGAAAATTTATTAATTGTTATTTTGAAAATTAATAGAAGTATAGCGAGCTAGTCATGAACAGAAATTAAATGTAATATTATGTTTATATATTATGTATATGCAAAATAATATATAATCTTACTGTTAATATATATATATAAATGTTGCGTGAAAAAAAAAACAATAAAAAAAGGGTCAGGTGTTGATATTAAAAATGAAAAAGGTATCCCCTGACCAGGAGCACATGTGCTTTTCAGAAGGCGAGCGCCATCTGGTGGAACAGAAATCAACTAAACTTTGAAGTAGCTTCTTTCCTGATATTTGGTAAACCCAATTTCTTGATAAATAAAGAAAAGCCATCCACGAAGGAGTTTCGCGCTGTTGGCGCTCGTCAGCGTAGAGTAGGCTGTACCACTGCAACCAAAAATATTTTTGATCCCAGAGTCTTCTTGAGAAACCAAAAAAATGGGCATGTAAGGCCAAACTTGCGTAAATACGCTTAACGTGTGAAATCACAATAGAAAAAAATTGAAATAAAAAGGTCAGGTGTTGATATTAAAAACAAAAAAGGCATATCCTGACCAGGAGCACATGTGCTTTTCAGAAGGCAGAGCGCAATCTGGTGGACCAGAAACACGTTCGTGTTTTTTTATTTTTTTATTTATCAAGAAATTGGGTAGGCCAAATATCAAGGAAAAGGCTAAATCAATGTTTAGTTGAAACCCATTTATTGGTTTCTCAAGAAGCCTCTGGGACCAAAAATCTTTTTGGTTGCAGTGGTACAGCCTACTCCATGCTGACGAGCTCCAATAGCGCGAAACCCGTTGGTGGATGGCTTTTCTTAATTTATCAAGAAAATGGGTTGGCCAAATATCAAGGAACAGACTAAATCAATGTTTAGTTGATTTCTGCTCCACCAGAATGCGCTCTGCCTTCTATAAAAACTACATATATCTATAATAATAATAACTTTATTTTTCAAAATATCTATATAAAGAGTTGCCTATATATAAACATTGAAATATTATTTTCAAAAAATTTCTAAACTGTTCTTAAATAACTTTTGCTGATTTTGTGTGTGGTGTTTTAAGCCGCCCTGGACCACATTGGCCTGAGTACGTCCAGGGGTCATCCGTCCCGCCTTATAAAGAGACCCCTTTGAGACCTAGGCCCTTTCATGACAATACTGATTTTCTAAAATATTTGACTTCTCCGGATATTTTTGTATTTTCTCTGGTCACGTGGCCAATGCAATTTTTGTCCAATACTCCCGAAAGACCCAACCGTGTGGTTGAACTTAACCCCAACCACTACCAAGTCATGCACCTACCTCATGTAGATAGATGTACAGGACTGTGGCGTCCTTTCTTCTAACCAAATGCTAGCTATTGAACTAAATTTAAATGGAAAATTTATTAATAAATTTACATCAATTTTCTTTGCATCTTATGTTTCTCATCATCATATTTTATTTTCCAAACTCATCTATATATATAAAAATGAATGTATGTCTGTTTGTCCTTTATGCCTGACCAAACCACTCATTGGATCGCCATGAAACTTTGGGAAGTTATTTAGTATAGTACTGGGAAGGTTTCTAGCAAATAAAATTTTTGAAATAACTTTTCGCCTAGATATAATCAAGATAAATATTCTAATTTATCTGTTATAATTCAACAATCTGCTCTAAATATTATCATGATGATACGATGATTTTGTAATGTAGAAAATTAGGAAAGACAAAATTCAGAATGACACGGCAATTTATTTGAGACAAGAATAATGATACAATTCCAAGGCAAGATACTATTCCTTTAACTTCCAATTACGGAGGGAACCAATTAATAATGATTTTATTCAACTTATCGAGTATTTTTCAAGGGACCGGGAAAAAATGTTCACTTTATCGAGAGATTCGTTAGACAAACCTTTACTCGGGTAAAATCCGGGCGAAGCCGGGAATATCCATTTCGTAGCTACACCGTCTCTCCAAGAGGCAGTCTCTTATTAAAGGTCTATTAGAGATTCTTTAATAGCAATTAGAATCTTCAATGAGAGACCACCAACAGGAGAAACAAGTTGATTCATGTTTTTAGGTGGTCTTTCTTAAGAGACTCTATTTACATATTTAAAATATGAAAAAATTAAAATATTTTAAAATTAAAATATTTTAAAATCAACATTTTCTTACTGTTACGTTTAATTACTGTTAATATATATATATATATAAAAATGAATGTATGTCTGTTTGTTTGTCCTTTATGCCTGACCAAACCACTCATTGGATCGCCATGAAACTTTGGGAAGTTATTTAGTATAGTACTGGGAAGGTTTCTAGCAAATAAAATTTTTGAAATAACTTTTCGCCTAGAAATAATCAAGATAATTATTCTAATTTATCTGTTATAATTCAACAATATGCTCTAAATATTATCATGATGATACGATGATTCTGTAATGTAGAAAATTAGGAAAGACAAAATTCAGGATGACACGGCAATTTATTTGAGACAAGAATAATGATACAATTCAAAGGCAAGATACTATTCCTTTAACTTCCAATTACCGAGGGAACCAATTAATATTGATTTTATTCTACTTATCGAGTATTTTTTCAAGGGACCGGGAAAAAATGTTCACTTTATCGAGAGATTCGTTAAACAAACCTTTACTCGGGTAAAACCCGGGCGAAGCCGGGTACATCCATACAAGAATAATGATACAATTCCAAGGCAAGATACTATTCCTTTAACTTCCAATTACCGAGGGAACCAATTAATATTGATTTTATTCAACTTATCGAGTATTTTTTAAGGGACCGGGAAAAAATGTTCACTTTATCGAGATATTCGTTAAGCAAACCTTTACTCGGGTAAAACCCGGGCGAAGCCGGGTACATCCATACAAGAATAATGATACAATTCCAAGGCAAGATACTATTCCTTTAACTTCCAATTACCGAGGGAACCAATTAATATTGATTTTATTCAACTTATCGAGTATTTTTCAAGGGACCGGGAAAAAAATGTTCACTTTATCGAGAGATTCGTTAGACAAACTTTTACTCGGGTAAAACCCGGGCGAAGCCGGGCGGGTCCGCTAGTATATATATAAAAATGAATGTATGTCTGTTTGTTTGTCCTTTATGCCTGACCAAACCACTCATTGGATCGCCATGAAACTTTGGGAAGTTATTTAGTATAGTACTGGGAAGGTTTCTAGCAAATAAAATTTTTGAAATAACTTTTCGCCTAGAAATAATCAAGATAATTATTCTAATTTATCTGTTATAATTCAACAATATGCTCTAAATATTATCATGATGATACGATGATTTTGTAATGTAGAAAATTAGGAAAGACAAAATTCAGGATGACACGGCAATTTATTTGAGCCAAGAATAATGATACAATTCAAAGGAAAGATACTATTCCTTTAACTTCCAATTACCGAGGGAACCAATTAATATTGATTTTATTCTACTTATCGAGTATTTTTCAAGGGACCGGGAAAAAATGTTCACTTTATCGAGAGATTCGTTAAACAAACCTTTACTCGGGTAAAACCCGGGCGAAGCCGGGTACATCCATACAAGAATAATGATACAATTCCAAGGCAAGATACTATTCCTTTAACTTCCAATTACCGAGGGAACCAATTAATATTGATTTTATTCAACTTATCGAGTATTTTTCAAAGGACCGGGAAAAAATGTTCACTTTATCGAGATATTCATTAAACAAACCTTTACTCGGGTAAAACCCGGGCGAAGCCGGGTACATCCATACAAGAATAATGATACAATTCCAAGGCAAGATACTATTCCTTTAACTTCCAATTACCGAGGGAACCAATTAATATTGATTTTATTCAACTTATCGAGTATTTTTCAAGGGACCGGGAAAAAAATGTTCACTTTATCGAGAGATTCGTTAGACAAACTTTTACTCGGGTAAAACCCGGGCGAAGCCGGGCGGGTCCGCTAGTATATATATAAAAATGAATGTATGTCTGTTTGTTTGTCCTTTATGCCTGACCAAACCACTCATTGGATCGCCATGAAACTTTGGGAAGTTATTTAGTATAGTACTGGGAAGGTTTCAAGCAAATAAAATTTTTGAAATAACTTTTCGCCTAGAAATAATCAAGATAATTATTCTAATTTATCTGTTATAATTCAACAATATGCTCTAAATATTATCATGATGATACGATGATTTTGTAATGTAGAAAATTAGGAAAGACAAAATTCAGGATGACACGGCAATTTATTTGAGACAAGAATAATGATACAATTCAAAGGCAAGATACTATTCCTTTAACTTCCAATTACCGAGGGAACCAATTAATATTGATTTTATTCTACTTATCGAGTATTTTTTCAAGGGACCGGGAAAAAATGTTCACTTTATCGAGAGATTCGTTAAACAAACCTTTACTCGGGTAAAACCCGGGCGAAGCCGGGTACATCCATACAAGAATAATGATACAATTCCAAGGCAAGATACTATTCCTTTAACTTCCAATTACCGAGGGAACCAATTAATATTGATTTTATTCAACTTATCGAGTATTTTTCAATGGACCGGGAAAAAATGTTCACTTTATCGAGATATTCATTAAACAAACCTTTACTCGGGTAAAACCCGGGCGAAGCCGGGTACATCCATACAAGAATAATGATACAATTCCAAGGCAAGATACTATTCCTTTAACTTCCAATTACCGAGGGAACCAATTAATATTGATTTTATTCAACTTATCGAGTATTTTTCAAGGGGCCGGGAAAAAAATGTTCACTTTATCGAGAGATTCGTTAGACAAACTTTTACTCGGGTAAAACCCGGGCGAAGCCGGGCGGGTCCGCTAGTATATATATAAAAATGAATGTATGTCTGTTTGTTTGTCCTTTATGCCTGACCAAACCACTCATTGGATCGCCATGAAACTTTGGGAAGTTATTTAGTATAGTACTGGGAAGGTTTCTAGCAAATAAAATTTTTGAAATAACTTTTCGCCTAGAAATAATCAAGATAATTATTCTAATTTATCTGTTATAATTCAACAATATGCTCTAAATATTATCATGATGATACGATGATTTTGTAATGTAGAAAATTAGGAAAGACAAAATTTAGGATGACACAGCAATTTATTTGAGACAAGAATAATGATATAATTCAAAGGCAAGATACTATTCCTTTAACTTCCAATTACCGAGGGAACCAATTAATATTGATTTTATTCTACTTATCGAGTATTTTTCAAGGAACCGGGAAAAAAATGTTCACTTTATCGAGAGATTCGTTAAACAAACCTTTACTCGGGTAAAACCCGGGCGAAGCCGGGTACATCCATACAAGAAAAATGATACAATTCCAAGGCAAGATACTAATCCTTTAACTTCTAATTACCGAGGGAACCAATTAATATTTATTTTATTCAACTTATCGAGTATTTTTCAAGGGACCGGGAAAAAATGTTCACTTTATCGAGATATTCGTTAAACAAACCTTTACTCGGGTAAAACCCGGGCGAAGCCGGGTACATCCATACAAGAATAATGATACAATTCCAAGGCAAGATACTATTCCTTTAACTTCCAATTACCGAGGGAACCAATTAATATTGATTTTATTCAACTTATCGAGTATTTTTCAAGGGACCGGGAAAAAAATGTTCACTTTATCGAGAGATTCGTTAGACAAACTTTTACTCGGGTAAAACCCGGGCGAAGCCGGGCGGGTCCGCTAGTCTATATATATAAAAATGAATGTATGTCTGTTTGTCCTTTATGCCTGACCAAACCACTCATTGGATCGCCATGAAACTTAGGGAAGTTATTTAGTATAGTACTGGGAAGGTTTCTAGCAAATAAAATTTTTGAAATAACTTTTCGCCTAGATATAATCAAGATAAATATTCTAATTTATCTGTTATAATTCAACAATCTGCTCTAAATATTATCATGATGATACGATGATTTTGTAATGTAGAAAATTAGGAAAGACAAAATTCAGAATGACACGGCAATTTATTTGAGACAAGAATAATGATACAATTCCAAGGCAAGATACTATTCCTTTAACTTCCAATTACTGAGGGAACCAATTAATAATGATTTTATTCAACTTATCGAGTATTTTTCAAGGGACCGGGAAAAAATGTTCACTTTATCGAGAGATTCGTTAGACAAACCTTTACTCGGGTAAAATCCGGGCGAAGCCGGGAATATCCATTTCGTAGCTACACCGTCTCTCCAAGAGGCAGTCTCTTATCAAAGGTCTATTAGAGATTCTTTAATAGCAATTAGAATCTTCAATGAGAGACCACCAACAGGAGAAACAAGTTGATTCATGTTTTTAGGTGGTCTTTCTTAAGAGACTCTATTTACATATTTAAAATATGAAAAAATTAAAATATGAAAAAATTAAAATATTTTAAAATCAACATTTTCTTACTGTTACGTTTAATTACTGTTAATATATATATATATATATAAATGAATGTATGTCTGTTTGTTTGTCCTTTATGCCTGACCAAACCACTCATTGGATCGCCATGAAACTTTGGGAAGTTATTTAGTATAGTACTGGGAAGGTTTCTAGCAAATAAAATTTTTGAAATAACTTTTCGCCTAGAAATAATCAAGATAAATATTCTAATTTATCTGTTATAATTCAACAATCTGCTCTAAATATTATCATGATGATACGATGATTTTGTAATGTAGAAAATTAGGAAAGACAAAATTCAGGATGACACGGCAATTTATTTGAGACAAGAATAATGATACAATTCAAAGGCAAGATACTATTCCTTTAACTACCAATTACCGAGGGAACCAATTAATATTGATTTTATTCTACTTATCGAGTATTTTTTCAAGGGACCGGGAAAAAATGTTCACTTTATCGAGAGATTCGTTAAACAAACCTTTACTCGGGTAAAACCCGGGCGAAGCCGGGTACATCCATACAAGAATAATGATACAATTCCAAGGCAAGATACTATTCCTTTAACTTCCAATTACCGAGGGAACCAATTAATATTGATTTTATTCAACTTATCGAGTATTTTTCAAGGGACCGGGAAAAAATGTTCACTTTATCGAGATATTCGTTAAACAAACCTTTACTCGGGTAAAACCCGGGCGAAGCCGGGTACATCCATACAAGAATAATGATACAATTCCAAGGCAAGATACTATTCCTTTAACTTCCAATTACCGAGGGAACCAATTAATATTGATTTTATTCAACTTATCGAGTATTTTTCAAGGGACCGGGAAAAAAATGTTCACTTTATCGAGAGATTCGTTAGACAAACTTTTACTCGGGTAAAACCCGGGCGAAGCCGGGCGGGTCCGCTAGTTATATATAATTAATATGAAATTCACGATATATTTTCAAAATAATTATCGAAACTGATTATACGTGTAATTTTTTTGTAATATATAAAGGATATGCACTCTTTAACAAAATAATCGACGCATCAAGAAGGAGTTGTCCGATTGGGATACAAATTGGTGTATGTGAAGAACATATATAGTGGAAAAATGATTCAAACTTCAAAAATTATATATTTTTTATTCCAGAGTTTGATCTTCACAAATAGAGAAAGTCAAAATGTCGTTGGACTCTACTGGCCTGGATGCAGGCTGTCACCCGGCGTGTCATGGACTGATAGAGATTCCGGATGGTGTGCTGCGGGAGTTTGCGGAGACAGTCAATAGATGACGCTTAGTTTTAGGATCTATTTTAATGGAAGAGGCGACCTTTATCTTTATAAATATAATTTTTTTAATATTCTTTTAAAAAATAGTTTGAAACAAGTTTATATAAAGAACATGGTAAGCATCCACATCTGGTAAATACATAATGAGAAGTAAAACACACTTATTTGTCCTTCCATATATAATATTGTCGCGTCTTGACCCTACCGGTTCTTTGCGACGATGCGCTTCTTCCCTTCGTGGTTCACCCACTTAGGCTACCGTTGCTCTTCCCTGCAGCTTTTCCCCGCAGGCCACCCAAAGACGTTCTGCATGATGTTCGGCCAGGCTTCCACCCGGCGTTAAGGGTTGTTTTCTCTCTTCGGAACACCTCTGAACTGCGTGCGGCTCGCGCAGGCTGATACTGTATCTCCGAGGAAACGTGGATCTTATAAACATTATTTTACATCCTGGGGCCAACACAAAAGCGTATTTACAGTTAACCTCCCCAGGAAACGTGACCACAGCAGTCGGCGACTCCCACATCAGCCAGCAAGGGAATCAGGCGAAAGCGCCATCTATTGGTGGAGGTTGTAATCTCTTTGGAGGCCTTACACGTAACAATATATAGACGGCACGTTTTATCGCCTTATAATCAATTTAATTAATTTTACTAAATCAATTTAGAAGCCTCAGTAAAATAGAATCCAAATATGTAAAAAAAAATGTTTTTTTTAGAGACTATTTCCCATCATGAGGAAATACTATGAAAATTATCATTTTATTAAGTTAAAAAAAGCACGAAATCATTAGGCGAAAGGTTTCTTTAAGGTTTTATTATTTCGACGAGTTTTCGCGCATATATGTCCTTCTACAGGAGAAAAACTGAAAATGTATAAGATCATGAATTATTTATACAGTCAAGCTTTGATAATTCGAAGCTCAAGGAACCAAATACATATTTGAAATATCCAAAAATTCGAATTAAAAACGGATATTTAATTTATAGAAAATGCTAGGGAACAAGATAAATATTCAAATTAAGTCGTTCAAATTATCCAAGTACTACTGAATATACATATCTGAATATGATAAAAAAAAACTTTGGGGAATAAGTAAAAAATAATTTCTGAGAATTTTCGAAAAATAAAAATTATCATCATAATCACGAGACCTCGTTCTACCAGAAAATTCTATATATTTTCGATATCTCAAATAATGAGAATTTCATAAGCATTTCTTAAAGAAAAGAAACAA
Source organism: Cordylochernes scorpioides (assembly GCA_030710605.1). Classification (NCBI taxonomy): domain Eukaryota; kingdom Metazoa; phylum Arthropoda; class Arachnida; order Pseudoscorpiones; family Chernetidae; genus Cordylochernes; species Cordylochernes scorpioides. Next base: position 28,212,556 of record CP092878.1, read on the forward strand.
AAGTGTGACTTTTTTGCAATAGATCTTGGAGGAAGGGGAAAAGGAGGAAAGGGTTAATATGCCTGCGAAGATTGGCTATAGAACATCCATGAAGATCCAAACTTCCTCACAAAGGTGATTACTGGTGATGAAACCTGGGCCTATGAGTATGTGGGGGCTGAGAGACTCCATTCCAGCCTGCTGGATGACGCACCGCGCCGTCAACAAAAATATACAAGCGGCGCTGGGCCATCGCTGGACTAATAAATCGACACACCACAGGTATGACCTGTGTACAAACGACAATCGAGCCAGTGGCTCCCAAAATATGCCCTCAAACCGAAAAAAGCAAGGGTGTCTAAGTCAAAAACAAAGATTCTCTTGGTTTCTCTTCCGATAACCAAGGTATTGTGCATTATGAATTCCTCCCACAAGGGCAAACAATTAATCAACACGTGTATCTAGCGATTTTACACCATTTACGGGAATCAATACGGAAAAAAACGATCGGAAAAGTGGATCTCGAGCGAATGGATGCTTCATCACGATAACGCCCCAGCACACAGAGCTCTTTCCATGGGTGCTTTTTTGACTAAAAATGGCATTTGACAATGTCTCACCCCCCTATACTCGCCTGAATTAGCACCAAATGACTTCTTTCTCTTTCCTAGAATGAAGTCAGTTCCAAAAGGAGCCACATGCGGCTCCAAAGGTAGTGAAGCTGCAGGTCTTTGTTTCCAACGAGAAAATTATTTTTATTTTGTATGGACTTCGGTCTAGGTAGCCCACAATCCATTGTTGTCTCCAATACGGGGCACAGACGTCGGTCTAGATAGCCCACTCAGCATCGGTGGCTCCAACACGGTGTACATACTTCAGTCTAGGTATTCCACTATCCATCAGTGTCTCTAACACGGTGTATATACTTTGGTCTAAGTAGCCCACTATCCATAGGTGTCTCCAACACAGACTCAGTCTAGGTAGCACTCTATCCATCGATGTCTCCAACTTGGTGTGCAGGTCTTTGGTCTAGGGAATTCACTATCCATCAAGGTCTCCAACACTGTGCACAGACGTCGGTATAGGTAGCCCACTATACATCGATGTCTCTAACATGGCGTACAGACTTCGACTAGGTAGCATACTATCCATTGGCGTATCTAAAACAGAATGCTGTCTAGATAGCCCACTATCAATCGATGTCTCCAATATAGCGTAAACCCTTTGGTTTAGGTAGCCTAGTGTCCATTGGTATGTCCATTATGGCGTAGACATTGGTCTAGGTAGTCCATTCTCCTCGGTGTCGTCAACACAGCGTACAGACATCAGTCGTGATAGCTAAATATCCATCAGTGTCTCCAACACCTCATAGATTTCTGTCTAGGTAGTCCACTATCCATCGGTGTTTCCTACATGGAGTACAGACTCCGGTCTAGGTATCCCACTATACATTGGTGTCTCTAACACGGCGTACAGACTTCAACTTGGTGCCATTAATCATCGGTGTCTCTAACACAGCCTTCGGTCTAAATAGCCCTCTATCAATCGATGTCTCCAATATGGCGTACAGATTTTAGTCTAGACAGCCCACTATCCATTGGTATCTCCAATATAGCGTAAAAACGTAGGTCTAGGTAGTCTATTATCTATCAGTGTCTCCAACACAGACTTTCATCTAAGTATCCCACTATTAATCGGTATCTCAAAAGCTGCGTGCATACTTTGGTATAGATAGCCCACTATCAATAGGTGTCTCTAACACAGCGTACAGACTACGGCTAGGTTGCCGTCTAACCATCGGTGTCTCCAACACAGACTTCAGTCTAGGTAGCCCACTATCCATAGGTGTCTCGAACACGATGTAGACTTCGGTCCAGGTAGTCCATCATTCACGTTTTCTCTAACACTGCGTACATACTTATGTCTAGATAGCTCTCTTTCCATCGGTGACTCCAACACAGACTTTGGTCAAATCCTGAAAACTCAATATTTCTTTCCGGTTTGTGGCAAACGCAAGCGTCGCCCTTGGCTTGGAGACCTGCCAATTTTAAAAAATCACGCCTCACACCAGCGCGAGCCGCGGCTGTTCGAAGTGTAGCCATTTTGCTCGTGCTTCGATTTCGTTAGTCACCGAAATGGAGGATCAACGAATTTGCATCATGTTCTGTGTGAAAAACGGATTCAAGGGTGCCGAAATTTTTTAAATGTTGCGAACAGACTACGGAGATGCCGTCTTGAGCCGAAGACGAGTTTTCGAGTGGTACAAGCGCTTCAAGGAGGGCCGGGAAGAGACCGCCGACAACGAGCGTTCCGGGAGACCGTCCACATCAACCATGATTGAAAAAGTGGACAAGGTGTTGGAACTGGTGCGTGAAGACCGACGAATAACTGTCAGGGAGGTGCCGAAGAAGCAGGGATATCATTCGGGTCGACTCAATCGATAATGAAGGACATTTTGGGAGTGAGAAGGCTCAACGCCGTTCTCGTTCCCAAATATTTGACTTTTGATCAAAAGAACGCCCGGAAAGAAGCGGCCAGGCTCAATCTCGAAGCGACAACCAACGACCCGAAATTTCTGAAAAGGGTCATTACTGGAGACAAAACATGGATTAACGGCTTTGATTCGGAAACTACCCAACAAACATCGGAGTGGCGTTTCAAAAATGAGCCAAGACCAAAGAAAGCGAGGAAGGCTCCCAGCAAAGTCAAGGTCATGTTGACGGTGTTTTTCGACTACCAGGGCATCGTTCATCATGAATTTCAACAACAAGGCTCTTCTATAACTGCTGACTCCTAGCTGGGAGTTTTGAAGTGATTGAGGGAAGCGATCAGGCAGAAACGGCTGGTGCTATGGAGGAGCAAGTCGTGGATCCTCTATCACGATAACGCGCCGGCGCACACAGCCCTCAAAATCTCGAAGTTCCTGCAGGACCACTCAACCTCTGTGTTCCCCCAACCCCTCTACAGCTCCGATATGGCCCCCTGCGACTTCTTCCTCTTTGGAAAGCTAAAATAAATTAAAGGGTCGGAAATTTCATAGAATAGAAGAGTTTAAAGTGGAATCGAAGAAGGCCATGAAGGCGATCCCGAAAACAAATTACCAGAGGTGTTTTGCGACTGGAAAAAAGGTGACTGAAGTGCATCGTGGCCAACGGGGACTACTTTGAAGGGGATAATTTGAATTTAGTAGAATATTAAAGATTTTTAAAAAACTTATGAGCAATGTGTCGAAACCTTTTGATCAGAGTAGTACTTTGGTGTAGTTAACTCACTATCCATCGGTGTTTCCTACACAGATTCTGAGTTAGGTAGACCACTTCCAAAGGGTATTTCCAACAGAGCATACAGACTTCGGTCTACGTAGTCCTCTATCCTTTGGGTTCTCTAACAAAGACTTTGGTCTAGGTAGCCAACTATCGATAGAGGTCTCCAATACTGCCTACAGACTTCAGACTAGATAGCCCACTATCCATAGGTGTCTCCAACACAGACTTCGGTCTAGGTAGTCCACTATCCATCGGTGTCTCCAACACAGTGTAAAGACTACAGTCTTGGTAGGCTCTATCCATCGGTGTTCTCAAAACAGACTTCGGTCTAGGTAGCCTACTATCTATTGGTGTCTTCAAAACAGACTTCTGTGTAATTACCCTACTATATCCATCGGTGTTTTTAACACAGATTACAGACTTCAGTCTATGTAGCCAATTCTTCATAGGTGTCTATAACCGTAACTTCGCTTTAGGTTGCCCACTATCCATTGGTGAAATATACTGTTTGACCTCTGACCAATATTTTCTTCTATATTTCTATATATTCAGAGTAGTTGCTATATGCGCTTCTAGGTTTATTTATTCCAACTAATGGCTCCTATATTTGATTCTATTGCCTATTGAAGTTGATGCTGCTTTGCTTAATATCTCCGTATACACTTAACTTTTCACACACACAAGTGGCTCTTCTATTGTTTATTGTGATCTCATGAATGAGAATACAAAAACATGGCAGCTGTGAGCAGATTCTTTTTACAATGTGAAATATGGCCAACACTCATTGTTATGTGCCCTATTCTTAGCACACACACAGAAGCCTGAATATATTATTTATTAGATGAAAACCCTCGGAGAAGAAGTAAGGATATCTATGCAAATGATGGGTGAGGATTATTATCTCTCAGCTCTATATATTCAAATTTTGTGTTTTAATCGCAGAACTTGGGATATTAATTTAAGATTGGAATAGTTTAAAATACAATAAATATATTAAATTAATACAAAGCAATAACGCCCCATCTTTATACAGCAAATGAAAACATTAAGACGCGAATGCTTCTTTTTACATATCAATCAAACAGCAAATGAAAACCATAAGATGTTAATGTTTAGTTTCACATAGCAATTAACGGGAGGCTTCATCTAGAATCTCAGTAAGGACAGTAGAAGTTCGATTGATATGTAAAAAGAAACATTCGCGTCTTAATGTTTTCATATGCTAAATATACTATATATTTTAACTTAATATTTTATACTCTCATATTTCCAATGCCCGTGTTGCTTTGTTATCTTCCTGAGTACGCTAGTGTGTGTTAGCGGAGAAGGTCAATAGATGACTCTCAATATCAGCCTCTATTCTGACAGGAGAGACGAACCTTTTAAGATGAAAATTCTCCCAGATAAATTTCCATCTATATTTTGGTCATAGATTTTGCCTAGCCACTCGATCAGCTAAGCACCACTTTGGCAGATTGTCACCCCGCTTCAAAACTCCACCATGGTGTCATATGATGTCAACTCTATGTATTTATCCCTACCCCACCAGCTGATCATTACTCAGCTAACAAAATTCCTACAAGACATCCAGTTAGACCCTAAAACTGTTTCTTCTATAGTCGCGCTTTCCTCCATATGCTTGGACATCACTGAGTTTACCTTCAATAACCAATTTTTCAAACAGATTAGGGGCTCACCCATGGGTAGCCCATTATCATCACCCTTAGCTGAAATAGTCATGCCACTCTTGACAACTGGATCCAACAGCAATTCACACCGGGCATTCACATATGGAGGAGATATATTGATGATATCCTTTGTACATGTGAAACCGGACATGAGCTTAGCATCTTATCTGTTCTTAACTCCTTTCACCCCGATATTTCCTTCAGTCATGAACCAGAAGTTAATAGTGTTTTACCTTTTCTCGACATACTCCTTATTCGTACCCCTTCACACTACCACACAACAGTATATCATAAAATCAGTAACCCAACTTTCTATACCAATTATAATACTTCCTGTCCTTTGTCCCATAAAATTAATACAGTCAGAACACTTACCAAGAGATTGGTCACACATTGCTCCCTGCCCATATTTAGGTCAATAGAATTCTCCAACATCAAAAAACAGCTTGCCCTCTCCCAATACCCTCGCCATTTCATACACAAATACCAATACAACCCTGCTATTTTGAAACCCCTTATACCTCATAGAAACACCTGCATTTTGCCTTATTCACCACAATCCGCTACCATAGCCCGCATGCTTAAATCCCATGGCATCAATACCTATTTTAAAAATAATAAAAGCCTGGCCACCATTCTTAGACACCCCATTACCCGCATACAGAGACCTACCAGTGTTCGATCGTCTGGTGGCTCGGTCTACTCGGTCTCATGCAACGATTGTAGTGCAACCTACGTGGGTGAGACTGGTAGGTCCGTGGCCATCAGGATGATCGAACATGGTAGATGTATCAATAATAAAGACAGCAGATCCCTCATATACGACCACACACTTAATACTGGCCATTCTTTCAATCTAGCTTCTCCCACCACCCTATACACTAACATTCCCAGTAAACACCAAAGATTAATCATAGAGACCATTTTATCCATTTCCAAAAACAGTATTAATCGTCATATTGATTTACCTGACCAATATTATGATATATGTAGTAACTTAAAAAACGGATAACCCCCCCCCCCGTCTATTGGTCTTGTGTGGCCGCTGATGGCGGGTTGAACAGTTGATATCTGGTACTTTGACTCCGTAATAGTAGCATATGGCCATGAATACGCGTTTTGAGAACTCTATCGTAGATTTTAGTTTTTTAGCGCAGATTCATGTTACTTTCCCGAATTCGTGTTTTACCATAGCCATTCTGCAATTTGTATCGTTTTTAATTCTTTAACATTACACGATTAGCATGCTTACGTAGTTGTTATATATCAGTAATTTAGATATGCAAATTTTAACCTGAATTATATTTTCGCCGTACTATATACATCACATATGCAAATATACCTCAAATAGATTCCTATATAAAGTCTTTTGTTACCTTAGTTTGCTACCTGTTGAAGGGCGTGACTGCCCGAAAGCTTGTCACACGTTTATCTGAATAAAAATCTTTTCTCCTTAATTTTCATTACTATTTTAAATAATCAATGGAGAAAGTTTTCATGTAGTTCTGAAAATAAGTTAATGTTCAAAGTTATTACAATGCTTATTTTAATTTTGAAATCGCCTTTATTACTTAAAATGTGTTTCTAATTTTAACAGCTCTGAGCATATATTTAATTCTGTAAAATATAGTATCTCTGATAAAAAGATGTTCTATTATTTTAGCGTTTTGTGATATTTCTTATTATACTTTTATAAAGTCCTAAAGAAGTTGAACTATTAATGAACAATATTAGATTAAAGATCAGGGGGGTGGAAGAAATATAAAGTTAATTAAAATAAATATGTTAAAATATTTAAATCTAAAATATAATATATACATATTGTAATATTTAAAAAATTGTAAGCATTACCGGCAATATTTGACAAAAGTGAACTGTCCCTCTCTTTTTTTAGGAAGTAAAAGAGGAAATGTCCATTTCAAATGGTATAGCAAGAATATATTTGAAGGTGACTGTAGAATGCTAGGAGTTTAAGTTATTAAAGTTAGTATTTATCTTTATTTTCATAATATATATTGTAACAAAGTATTTATTAATTTTAATATTTTTATTATTTAACAGAGTGGTCATTTTTATGTTTATATTTTTCTACTCTGTAAATTTCCCTCGTGGCTTATCTTTTGTTTACCACTCATAGTTTGTTATTGCCTAAAATAAATTGTTGTCTCATCCCGAAGTTGGTCTTCCCTAATTTTCCACGTGGCAATATTGCAATTTCTTTATTCTAAATAATAAATATTAAATACTCTTTGAACATATAAATAATAATCATATGTTTGACAAATACTATTCTTCTATTAAAAATCATTTATAGGTATTATTAAAAAAATAAATATATATATAGCTGGAAATGGTTTATTATAATATCATTTTAATATTATGAAAGTGTTCAGGTAGAGAATTCCTGTTGTTCACATCATGTCTCCTTACTTTGGCACTGGCAACGGCTGCACCTCCAACAGTTACTCTACCTGACAGTGCCACAGTAATCACAGGAACACAGCAAACTGTTAGTGGGAAGTCACTGGACATCTACCTCTCCATCCCCTTCGCCAAACCTCCAATAGGAGATTTGAGGTTCAAGGATCCAGAGCCAATCACCAATCTACCTCCACAGATCGACGCCACCCAATTCCCTTTATCATGCTACCAACATGACTTTCTTTCTGATGAACATGTATTTCAGAACATGAGTGAAGATTGTCTTTACCTTAATGTATGGGCCCCCAGTCAAAAATCCAATATGTCTGTTTTGATTTTATTTATGGTGGATCATTTAAATTTGGTTCAACAGATGAATTTATGAACAATCCTCAGTATCTTGCTGCTAGAACTGATATGGTCATAGTTACTATGAACTACCGCGTTGGGGCCTTAGGATTCATTGATCTGAAAATGGATGGATCTGATGGTAATTTGGGCCTTAAAGATCAAATATTGGCATTAAAATGGGTCAAAAAGAATATTAGAGAATTTGGTGGAAATCCAGACAGTGTTACTCTCTCTGGCACTAGTGCTGGTTCAATGGCAGTAGGTTTTCATCTTTCTATAGAAGAAAATAGAGATCTTTTCCACAGAGCATTCCTACAAAGTGGAACTCCAAATTCAGGGTATTTTCACTTATCAGAAAATATGATAAAGAGGGAAATAGATGATTTCTTCCATATTTTAAATTGCAATGCAAGTTCCCCAATAGTATTACAATGCTTGCAATCTAAGTCATCACAAGAAATTATCGATGCAGAAAATATGGCGCTCAGATCCTATTTATCAGGACTATTTTTACCATCTTTCAATAGTAAACTCTTTCCTTACACTTCAATAGAAGATTTCAACAAAAAAGACATTCTTCTAAATAAAGATATATTAATAGGAACTACCAAAGATGAAGGTTCAATTTCATTTGCTTTGACAAATTATCAATTCGAAAAGATAATGCCACAAAACAATATGCAATTGATTATTTTCATGAAACGTTCAGAAAATCAGATTCATCCGAGTTTATTGATATTGCAAAAGTTTATTTGAAAGATGTGCCTGAACATGAATATGACCCTTTTGGAATAGCCTTTAAAGAAATTGCTGGCGATTATTGGTTTAGATGTCCCACATTCTACTTCTCAAATATCATGGCGGCCAAGGGCAACAAGGTTTTCTTTTATTACTTTGCGTACCAGTCAGAACACAAAGCTAACGACGAAAATACACGGAAGCATGGAGCTACTCATAATGAAGATTTACCATATACCATGGGACTACCTAGAAGAAATACTTTCAACTACACACAGGACGAACTCGAATTTGCAAATACAATAATGGACTATGTTGGAAATTTTTCAAAATATGGGTGAGTAGTGAATTATTATTTTTACATATTTTCAAGATTTAAATATTCAAGGCACAACTTTTTATAATCCTATTTATTTTAGAAATACCATCCATTTACGAGCTATTCGCTTATTTTTATTTAGTACACACTATTTTCAATATGATAACCTAACTTTTTGTGCGCTCTCAAAAATATGTGAATTCGGAACCATAAACCAGAAATCGAGCAACACTCAAAACAATGAGGTATATTTTAGAAATCGTTCCAAAAATTTTTGATGTTGTCAGCAATTTAGACATAACCCAGGCTTCTGGAACTTCCCCCCCCCCCCCCCCCCTCAACGCTAACTGCCCTAAAAATAGTACCATCTTTAGGAAAGGTTATTGCAAATATTTTAAAGATACATAGCGTGTTATTCTTGTATAACTGAGATGGTAAAATATTTAATCAAATAACACTATAATGAGTTTATAGCATTTATCGACAAAATTGAGGGAGCCTTTACATCATTTGGAGATGAAAATGTTCTATCAAAAACATTCGCTTATTTATAATCACTGAAATAAACCAATTAATATATATATATATATAGCCTCTCTAAACAGTTACTTCACAAACTTTGTTGATGAGATGTGGTGTTTTAAGACTACCCGGACCACAGTGGCCTCAGTACCTGCAGGAGTCCTCCACTCCACCCTATCAAGAGTCCTCTGATGGATCAAGATTCAACCAAGTGGTTAAACTTAACCTGAACCAATACCAAGTGAAACCTCTTCCCCATCTGGATAGATGTACTGGAATATGGCGGCCATTATTCTACCCTAACTCTAAACAATGAATTTTATGGAAGAAATATTAATAAAATATACGTCACTTTTCTCTGCATCTTATATCTTTCCATATAAAATATATTCCCATATAAAAAGCTGATTAAATTTGTACATTATAATCAGCCATACAGTTACTTATTGAGATACTTATTATCAAGACATCCTTGAGCATTCAAGGTCTCATCCTAACATTTTGGATTCTCTAAATCATTGGTCCACTCCAGGCACTGTGGTATTTACTCAAGCCAAGTGGGCCTTGCAAATTGTGACCAATACTCCTGACATTAGACCCAACTTTGATGCTGAACGTAACCCTAACCGCTACCAGATTATACATCTATTTCATCTAAGTGACACATGTACAGAACTGTGGTGTCCTTTCTTCTACCCATATACACAATAGCTCTGGAGATATTGATCTTCATTCTAATGAGGAATTTATTAATAAAAGATAATTGGCAATTAACAAACTTTATTGACTTCTAGTCAACAGCAAAATAATTATTTAATAAAATTGAAATACCGCTATAAATATATTGCAATATATATATAGTATATTTTAAACTATATAACAATGACACTTTTAGTATACTTCACATATCTTCCAATTGGTTAGAGCCGATGCATTATAGGATCATGCCCTTCTATTAAAATGTGCACTGCTCCTATTTGCTATATCTTTATTAATACAACCTTCACACCTTTATTTGTATTTAAACTCAAAATGGTGACGTCAAAATAAAAACCGCAAGAGTGGTCAGCTAGGGACTGCTGCGGGCCAGAAGGGAAGAAAATAGCCGACGCCCAGATGGGCCCCCCTCCAGGGCCTTTTATAGACGACCCCTCCCGAGGTCAGGGGGGGCAGTTTTAGCAAGCAGTGTGTGCTACAGCGTGCCCATCGGCAGACCGCTTCTGTATCTCTCGGTCTCTCTCTTCGTATCTCAGTGATAGGCTTCCAGGTTTGTGTCATGGCTTCTACCTCTGTCCCGTAGACTTTCTACGATCACTCTCGCTGCTAATACCTAGCCCTGCCTCTGATTCTTGTTGTCCGCGTGTGGAAAGAACATCAATACTCGCCTCACGTACACGACTGCCAGTTTATTCACACGTCGATAGGATCATTTGCAACAAGACGAAGCTTTCTCAGAAGTGATGTCTGGATTATATCAAATGTTAAAAGCCCCTCCGAAATTGGATAGGCCCTTGTTTATAATAAAGTTTTTGTCCCCTACATGCTCAATTGAATTGTTGATGAATTCGCACAAAATGGTCTTGTTTCCAGGCGAGAGTTGCTCGAAGAGTTCCTCCCTCTCAGGTCGGCATAAAACCGCATCCAATATCTCATCTTCATAAACCTCCTAATAGAGGGGATCTAGGAAATAATCAACGTGCAGTTTTTAAAAATCTCTACTTGCTCCTCGAGCTCCATCTTCTGAGAGTTCTCAAGAGGCTGCGTGGTTTGAGTTATGGAGGTGCAAGACTGGATGGATGGTGCAGTCTTGTTTTGGGTCTCTTTCGCAGAAGCCCCTGTTGGTCCAGTAATGGTCAAGAAAAGTGCTGTTTGTGACCACAACTGGCTGGTGCTCGGCTCTGGAACAGGAGGTTTGGGAGTTGGAGTCTCTTGGGGATGGACAGGGAAGTTCGTCCCGGGCGAAGACGCGGAAAGCCTGGAGGGTGGTAAGGGGGTCTGCTTGACGGGTGCTAATAGCTCCGCGGCTGATGTAGGAAATGCGGAGTTGTTGAAGGGCATGGGCTTGGAAGAGAGAGGCTTGGACACCGGACCCTGCTGGGTGTCCTAATGACGTCCCCTATTGTTTCTCAAGAGGCATGTGGCTCGCCGATTTCCTTGACGGGGGCATTTGCTACACCTAACGCCGTAGGTGATTTAGGCAGGGGTCGACTCGCCTTTCGAGACAATAACCAGCTTTACAGGGAGCTGGTGATGTTTCAATCCTTCACTTAGAAGGATAAAGGCCTCGCTGTTGCCGGTTGTCCAGGTGTAGCCACCATTGCCACTACCTCATGGGTCAGGAAGGCAACCCTGCAGTAAGCCGCTGCGCCGCGATGATGTCTTCGTCTCTTGTAGCGATTGGGAGGTTCACAACCACTATATTGTTTGCGCGTTTTCTATAGGGGACACTTTGAGAATGGTTTTTCCCGATTGATAGACGCTCCGCTTTCTCGATACTCTCCAGCCCGACCAGAACCTGGCCGGACATTTTCGTTAGCTGGAAGACTACGCCCTTTTCCAGCATTTCTTCCAGTGCCTTGACGTACTGCACTGGGCTGAAGTCAGCACAGTATTCAATATAGAAACATTGGTCAAATGACGTTGCCGCTCACCTGGCCTTACTCAGAGCTTGCTGCCGTCGGCTGTTCTTCAGCTGTGTCACAGCGTCTATTGTCACACTTTTTGGTGGTTGAGTAGGCCTTGCTGTGATGTTGTCAGCTTTGAGACCTTAGATGGATTGCCTTTGGGGTTCTGGTCCTTTCTTTTAGTACCTATAAGCCTTTGGTAATATTCAGGAATAGGTTTATTTTTCTGAAGCCTCAACGCGATCAGCCGAATTTTCATTGGTTTGAATTTTTCCAGCGGTCTCATTTGCATTGCCACTGTGTGTGTTTGTCCAATTATTAGAAAAAAGTATTTTCACCCCAATCAAGGCATTTTCTTTCGTCGATTTCTCGGCATTGGTAGGGTCTTTCTGGAAGGAAAGGTCACTATAATGGTCGCCATCTTCCTGGCTCTCCACCAGTACCCTGAACATATTCGAGATTCTCATTTCCTCCATTTTATTCTCTGAAAAAAAAAAAAAAACAACGCGGAGCTCGCGCGCCGGAGGATAGGTAAATATATTTATGTACTATAAAAAAATGGAAGAGTTTAAGGTAAAGAGAATATCTTTTAATAACATAATCCATAATAACTGTGGGAGCTGAGAGACTTCCTTCCAGCTTGCTGGGATGACGGACCACGCCGTCAGCAAACATACAAGCGGGGCCTGAAATAGTACTGATGGCCACCGCTGCGAGGCGCGGCAGATCGGCGGAAGTCAATCAGAACCCAATAGACATTCTAGGGTGTTGTCTTTTTGTCTTCCTTTATCAACTTCCTATAAAAATGTAGCTAAGGCGTAATACCAATAAACGCTAACTTTGAAATACTTTTCTGGGCCATCGCTGGACTTAATAAATCGACACACCACAACTTGTCCGGCATAAAGATATGATTTTTATTAATTTTTAATTGAAAAAAATCGTTGTATAAAAATTCTTCTCCTAACATAAATTAGAAAAAAAATTGAATGGAATATATTAAATTGACGGAAATTATTAGGCAGGTCATTGTCTCGTTTATCAAAGTCCTTGCAATATTCACTGTTATCATTATTGCCAAGTAGCTCTTCAACCCCAGCCACAGGAATTTCCATGAGACACCTGTCAATCATCACTGGACTCCGGGGACGACGACCAAAGGTGTGAAGGGGTTCTCGGTATCTTATCGGCAAATAAGGAAAACGGGACGGTGGCTGACCACTCTCATTATTATTTTTACCTTGGGATAAGTTGTTATCTCTCTCCCTATAAATACCTCTTGTATATAATTTTATTGGAGGACTGAAAAATAAATACCCTTTATAATAAATTAATTATTCTCAAATTTGCCCTTGCTTTATTTATCTCCGCGAAATATTGTTTATATGAATATATTTAATTGAATAATTGAAATAATTGAAATAAAAATAATTGAATAAATTCCATTGTATTTTATATATTAAACTGTTAATTGATTCAAATATTGTAATATACACTGCGTGACATTGAAAATGGAACACCAAGAAATAGTGGCCAGAAAATTATGCAAATTTCAGGGTAGACGCGCCTAACCGAGTTATGCAAATGATGTAAAATGCGCAGCTCTCGTGCGCACATGGAGTAAGATATAAGGGAAGGAACTTGCAGAAAGGACAGTATTCGTTTCGTTATTTCTTCAAGGAAATTCATTGTAGAAATTTTGTTCTTGTGTCAAAAGACACGTGTAATAACAGGGAATGCCAGGTCATCGCAAACGGAGGCAGTTCAAGCAGACAGACGCTTTTACGAGGGGCATGGTGATCGGACTGAAAAGGGCAGGTTGGTCCATACGTCAAATCGCAGCTGATACACACCTTGGTGCGTCCACGGTGCACCGACTGTGGAGAAGATGGTTGGAACAAGGAAATGTGGCAATTTATAGGAATGTCGGTGCAACCAGAGTGACGTCAGCACGTGTGGATCGGCGTATCCTTCGACAAGCAGTGGCGGCCCTACAAGCCACTTGTACCGCCATCCTGCAACATGTGCAAGACACCCTAGATCATTCCATCTCGACCAGAACCATTTCCCGTCGATTGGTTGCTAATGGCTTACACTCATGCCGTCCGCTAAGAAGACTGCCATTGACCCCACCGAATAGGCGCCAACGTTTGGAATGGTGCCGGGCTAGATCGACGTGGTTGACGGAATGGCACAGGGTCGTGTTCTCAGATGAGTCGCGTTTCTGCTTGTCCAGTGATAGTCGCCGTGTACGCGTGTGGCGTCGACGTGGAGAAAGGTCCAATCCGGCAGCAATTGTGGAACGCCCCACCATGCGACAACGTGGAATCATGGTTTGGGGCGCAATCGCGTATGATTCCAGGTCACCTTTACTTCGTATTCAGGGCACTATGACGGCTCAACGATACGTTGATGATGTGCTGCGACCGGTGACACTCCCCTACCTTCAGGGGGTACCCAATGCCCTTTATCAGCAGGATAACGCCCTACCGCACACTGCTCGCATTAGCCAACAAGCTCTGCAAGATGTACAGATGCTTCTCTGGCCACCGTACTCCCCTGAACTCTCACCAATCGAGCACGTCTGGGACATCATTGGACGCCGTTTGCATGCCTTGCCACAGCCGAGTTCAGAAGACGAACTGTGGCAAATGGTTGAGAGGGAATGGAGAGCCATCCCTCAGGACGCCATCCGTACTCTGATTGACTCTCTACCTAGACGTGTTGCTGCGTGCATCGCCGTCCGCGGTGGTCCTACTTGCTACTAAGCCGACGCCGTTCTCGCTCTGTATTACGACTATCATTTTGAAATAAAGATCACTTATTGTTCGTCCCTGTCTCTCTCTGTCTGCCGAGTTTCATCACTTTCTGGCCACTATTTCTTGGTGTTCCATTTTCAATGTCACGCAGTGTATGATGCCTTGAGCTTGCTAAATCAGTTTATTTTTAAATCGGAATTTTATATAAGTTTAATTATTTAACAGAGAGATACACAAGCAAATGATATCGAAAATATTTTGGGAAGGGTATGTGACATTTTCAAAAGGTAATTTAGAAATTAATGTGAAGAGAGAGAGAGAGAGAGAATATATATATAAGCTTTTTATAAGGGCAATATTATTTATAATTAGCAATTATAATTCTATTTTATCCCTATATTCTCTCTTTCTCTCTCTGTGTATGGCTAAGGCTACCATCTACAAGTATCATCTTGGTCTTGAGGTGGGCAACGCCAGACAGCTGTGCCCACTCTGTGGAAAAGAACTCTCGCAGTCCATCGGTGGCGGAGTCTTTCCTGTGGTGGGTGCCACCAATGAAGACTGTATATATTTTTATATATATGTATAGATGGAAATTTGTCTCTTCAGATATATATGTATATTTATTAAATATTTATATTTATATAAATTTATTAATATATTTATCATTATATAATCATATTTATATTTATTCTGTATTTAACCTTATATAATCTTATATGGACATTGTAATATATCAGTTTCATTCTGAATCTCTCTCTCTGTGGAGTCTGTTTAACCAATTCTTGACCTAAACTCTATTATAAAGTTGGATATCCTCTAATTGTTGTGTGTGTGTTCATTTTAATTGAATATTTATTGTATTTGGATATCTAAAATGTATACAGTAACTTCTAATACTTTTGCTAGTATTATAATATTATAAATTTAGACATGATTAAATGCGAATGTTTATATATATAAATAATAAAAAATATTTGGAAATTTGAAAAACCTTTTTTCTTAAAACCAAAACATCCTACTAATTTATTTATTATTTTTATTGATTCCTTTTTTAAATCTCTCACTCAGATATCACATTGTCAATAATGACGTCAGTGAGATTTCCGCTCTCAGTTCTTCACAGACGCCACTTTTAGAAAATGGTTTTTCCATTGTGTATTGTATTTTCTACAATAAAAAACATAGACATGGCAGCTGAAAGGTTTATTTTAGAATCTTCTGACATATGGATGTAAAGCGTAGGTGTTAAGTAACTTATTCTTCACAAATCTATCTGAAACATCATATAATAGACGATACAACCTGGGGAAGGTTTAGTCTCATCGAATAATGGGTGAGTAACTTTGTTACATCCATTTTCCTTTCTTTTTCACTTCAATATAGTAATCATTTCATATTCAGATGAAACTTCATGCCCGCGCGCGCTTCCAGGAATATGTTTCTTTTTAACATTTTTAATTCAAATCTCTAGCTTTTGGGCATGATAACCCTTCAACAGGAGATATACTATATCAATATAAAATATACTCTATAGAAACCAATTGCGAAATATATTTAACTTTATTTATGATATTTATTTCAATTTTCATCTTTAAATAGAAGAAACACTAGATGCTCTAAACAGATAAAATAATAGTTATATTTGAGCATAATAATTTTCTTCTATTCAATATTATTCAGCGTTTTTATGAAAATGTGTGTCTTATTATAATACCTTTTTAATATTGTGAAACTGTTCAGGGAGAGTCTTCTTCTTGGGTACTTCATTTCTTCTTGTTTTGGCACTGGCAACAGCTGCCCCTCCAACAGTGACGCTACCTGACAGTGCTACAGTGATAACAGGAACAAAGCAAACTGTCAGTGGGAAGTCACTGGACATCTACCTCTCCATCCCCTTCGCCAAACCCCCAATAGGAGATCTGAGGTTCAAGGATCCAGAGCCAATCACCAACCTTCCTCCACAGATCGACGCCACCCAATTCCCTCTATCATGTTACCAAGAACAATTCCTTTCGGATGAACACGTACATCAGAATATGAGTGAAGATTGTCTATACCTCAATGTTTGGGCGCCCAGTCAAAAATCTAATATGTCTGTTTTGATATTTATTTATGGTGGATCATTTAAATTTGGTTCAACAGATGAATTTATGAACAATCCTCAGTATCTTGCTGCTAGAACTGACATGGTCATAGTTACTATGAACTACCGTGTTGGGGCATTTGGATTTATTGATCTGAAAGTGGATGGATCTGATGGTAACTTGGGCCTTAAAGATCAAATCTTGGCATTCAAATGGGTCAAAAAGAATATTAGAGCATTTGGTGGAAATCCAGACAGTGTCACAATCTCTGGAACTAGTGCTGGTTCAATGGCAGTAGGCATACATCTTTCTATAGAAGAAAATAGTGATCTTTTCCACAGAGCATTCCTACAAAGTGGAACTCCTAATTCAGGGTATTTTCACTTATCAGAAAATATGATAAAAAGGGAAATAGATGCTTTCTTCCATATTTTAAATTGTAATGCAAGTTCCCCAACAGCATTACAATGCTTGCAATCTAAGTCATCACAAGAAATCCTCGATGCAGAATATGATGCTCTTCAATCCTTCATATCAGGATTATTCTTACCATCTTTTAATAGTAAACTCTTTCCTTATACTTCAATAGAAGATTTCAACAAAAAAGACATTCTTTTAAATAAAGATATTTTAATAGGAACTACCAAAGATGAAGGTTCAATTTCATTTGCTTTGACAAATTATGAATTCGAAAAAGATAATGCTACAAAACAATATGCAATTGATTATTTTCATAGAACATTCAGAAAATCAGATTCATCTGAGTTTATTAACATTTCAAAAGTTTATTTGAAAGATGTGCCTGAACATGAATATGACCCTTTTGGAATAGCTTTTAAAGAAGCTGTTGGGGATTATTGGTTTAGATGTCCCACATTCTACTTCTCAAATATCATGGCGGCCAAGGGCAACAAAGTTTTCTTTTATTACTTTGCGTACCAGTCAGAACACAAAGCTAACGACGAAAATACAAGGACGCATGGAGCTACCCATAATGAAGATCTACCATATACCATGGGACTACCTAGAAGAAATGCTTTCAATTACACTCAAGAAGAATTCGAATTTGCAAATACATTAATGGACTATGTTGGAAATTTTTCAAAATATGGGTGAGTAGTATATTAGTTTAAGATAAATATTTAAGATTTTAATAAATGAATCACAACCTTTTTAGAACCCTATTTATTTCAAGAAATGCTATCCATGTACAGAAGTTGAGAATTATTGGATAGTTTTGTTGTGAAATCGTTTCAATTGAGTATGTTTAATTTATAAATGATATATATATCTTCCGCATAAAACACATAACAGGAATATATACTATATTAAATAGTATTTTTAATAAGGTTTTACGATCTCACCTACTTATAGCTATAGTTTACTTTGGCCAAACTTTGTTTGATTTTCAAGAAGCTTCTTGGACAGTATTTCATAGATGAGGTATGTCATACACTACGCAGACTAGATACAAGTAAAACATACTTGTATTAACTTGTATAACAGCCTAAACACTTACATGGTTGGCTTTGCTTGCTCAATTAAGAGAGCATCCACGTGAGTGTAGGTGGTCTACACCCCTCTCTTACCGAGATGTTTCAGGCAATTAAAATGAGACCACCAACAGGGGTCAGCTCAGAGATAGTCATAGCGTGTGTCCATTTATACAGGCCACTTTTTTCCCTCTCCTCGCCCCAGTGTAAGGTGCTCCAGTAGGCACCCATGATCTCTACCTCTGTCCCGTGGGCTGTTTACGACCCGCTCGGTGCTAACATCTAGCCCTGCCTCTGCTTCTTGTTGTCCACGTGCAACCTCACCACTACACTCCCCACAACTATGACTGTTAGTTCATTAACATTTCGGCTTACTCGGGGTTACGACATATATATATACACATAGTATTAAATTATTGTATCATTATTGATATTGATAGTATATTGTGTATATATACTATGATATTTGTATTATTATAGAAAATCTAATTCTTATCTATCAAATGTGAAAATATTTATTTTCAATCTTTCCTTATCTTATTATACATATATGTAAATATGACTGAGCTTAATGCTTTATTATGAAAAATATAGGAAAAATTGAAGAAGACATTCCATTATTTGGAGATGAAAAGGTCCTTTTAAAACATTTATTCACAATAACTGAAATAAACCAATTAAACAGTTACTTCACAAACTTTGTTGATGAGATGTGGTGTTTTAAGCCTTCCCGGACCACAGTGGCCTCAGTACCTGCAGGAGTCCTCCACTCCTCCCTATCAAGAGTCCTCTGATGGATCAAGATTCAACCAAGTGGTTGAACTCAACCTCAACCAATACCAAGTGAAACATCTTCCCCATCTGGATAGATGTACTGGAATATGGCGGCCATTATTCTACCCTAACTCTAAACAATAAACTTTAGTAAAGAAATTATTAATTAATGTATTTTTGGCTTTTTTCTGCGTCTTAAATTTCTCCATATAATATGCATTCCTATATAAAATAATTGAATTGATTGAAAATTTACATTATATTTAGCAAAATTTGTTACTTATTGAAATGTTGTTATATATTTTATTATTAATATTTGTTAATATGAATTTTGAAGATTAAAAGAATTCAATAGCTTTTTAGAAAGAGGCAACTTGGCTTCTATTTTAAGATATTTCCATGATAATTCGGGATCAAATTCTGAACAGTTAGGATTGTTGAAGGAAGGATCTATTTTTAATAATTTACTTTGTGTTAATTTTGAATATTTTTGGGTAATTGAGATGTTTGAGGTATAATTTTATCTACAATTTCTGTGCCAGATTTTTTTTTTCTGACGGCTACATGTTTTGGATTTTTTAATAAAGACATACATAATGAGGTGTTGCAATATTGGCTGTTTGGTTTGCTCTTTATTTTTCACATTACCATTCTGATTATCATTTCCCCATAAGGATTTTACATTTCGTAAAATAGAAAGAATAATAGAAAAAATATTCTCATGCCCAGCATAGGCCGCAGCCTTGCAGAAAATTGACTTAGACCCAGAGCAGCAGCTTTACACACCCAAGATAGTGGATATTGCTGCTGCTGTGATGGAGATGCATGGAGACATCTGAAACTCTTCTTTGGACACGGCAACAACACACACACACAACAACAATAATAGAAAACATATCATTTTCAGGTTGGATTTATAATTGATTTATAAATGAAGGTTTTACTGCAACCTTTTTATACTTTATTTGACGTTTCGAACCAACATCGTAAAGTACTAAAATAGTAAAGAATATTGGTATTTATCTATATATACAGGGTGATCCAAAAGTCCCGCACAACTTTAAAAATTAATAACTCCGCGAATATTCGCGCTAGAGCAATGCGGTAAACACCATTTTGTTCAGGATGCAATGGGATTTTTTATGGCAAATAATGTAAAATTCGAAATTGATTTTAGTTACAATTTTATTCGCCAGATGGCGCTCTACCAGAATCAGAGATTCAGCGGCCAAATTGTTTGATAAATTGAAAAATATAACTGATCGACACGTATTTTTCCTTTTTGAATACCAGGGAAGAACCCTAATAATATCAAATAGCAAATTAATAAAACACCACTTCGCCAAAAGTATGAAGAATTGGCTAACGATTTTCAAATACAATCAGAGATATGTAAAATAGGTAAATGCAAATTAAAACATGTAGCAAAAAAAAAAAAAAAAGATATTTTAGATACAGTTTGTTTTCGAAGATAATAAATTTCTAATATTTTTAATTCAACTCTCACTCAGTATCGATTATATTTATTTTAATTCATTTGAAAAATATGTATCTATCTCTGATAATTTATTTTGCTCTGGAATGCCGTTGTTGTTGTCGTGTCCAATAAAGAGCCTCAGATGTACCATGCATCTCCATCACATCAGCAGCAATGTCCACTATCTTGGGTGTGTAAAGCTGCTGCTCTGAGTCTATGTCAAATTTCTGCAAGGCTGCGGCCATTGCTGGCTATGAGAATATGTGGGTAGGTGTAAGTTCCACACCAGGACAATTGTTGCATGCCCTATAGGTTCTTGTGCCATCTGGATGTATTGTCATTCCTTTATAGTGTTTTGTTCTAAGTCTTGTTATAGTTTTTGTCATTTTTCTCTCAGAGTTTATTTCGCATTTTGATCTTTTCTTATTTTTTTGTTTAATTATCTTGTATTCTGACAAAGAATCAGCGTCAAATAATGACATTTGTTCTTTCCTTTGGCTCAAATTTCTGGCTTCCTTTGCCAATTCAAATGCCATTTCATTACCCCCGATCCCAGCATGGGCAGGGATCCAATGTAGAATGCAGTTATTCTCCAATGGTTCCAGTTGGGTAAGTAACGAGTGTATTTTCTGTGTGATTTTAGTATTGCCCTTCTGAATTGCTTCTAGAGCGGATATGGAGTCGCTGTATATTAAAATTCCTTCTGCTTGATGCAGGGATGGTTGGTTAAGGCATACATCAAGGGCTTTCCAGATAGCTGTCAGTTCACAAGTGAAGTTTGACGAAATCTGTCCTGCTCCTTCTTTGATTTTGATGTTTGTTCCATCTTGCAGTATTATGTTAATTCCGACCCCTCCATTACTCAGGGTAAGGTCTGAAGATCCATCTGTATATGCTGTTAAAGGGCGTAGCCTAGCATTTTTAATCAATAATTTGTACTATGAGGACATAGCCGTTAATATTCCAAACACATTAGACCTCGAAACCCAAGGTATCAAAGTCTACCTCAATCAAAACAAAGCCATCAACATATACAATATGTATCACCCTCCTAACAATACATTTATTAACGATGGAACAATGGCTCAATTTCTTACAGACATCACTATTATTTTAGGTGACCTTAATGCCAAACATCAACTATGGGGATGTTCTACGCCAAACCCAAGAGGCAAAATACTATCAAACATATTTGACGACAATGCCTTCTCATGTGCTTAAATGATGGGAATCCTACCCATCATTCCTACAGCTATAATACTGCACAAGCCCTTGATATAAGTTTTTACTATCCTGACATTTTCCACAAATGCAAATAGCAAATATTAAAAGGTTTTGAAAGTGATCATTTGCCTAATTTGATAGAAATTAGCACCAAGACCAAAACTAGCTCAATTAAGAAAATTTATGGAACTTCAAAAAGGCTAATATGGTATCTTTCGAAAACGCCATTATTAAAGCAGCCAAAGTTTCAATACCCAGAGGTTATATTAAGAAATGGATTCCAAATTATACACACCAGGCAAAAAATATTCAAACACTTAAAACTAAAAGAAATTAACTACAAAAAAGTGCACCCAAAACCAAACAAATTGTAGAACTGAACTGAACATTGTGATTGCAAAAATAAAAATATTATACGTAAATGTGAAAAGGAAAAATGGAAACAAACTTGTGGAAACCTGAACCCAAGAAACCCAAATACAAAACTTTGGAATTTGGCAAAACAAATTGACAGAGTCCAGCCACAAACTGAAAACACAAATATGATTGAGAATACAGATGGTACACCAGCAACTAATGACAAAATTGCTGCCAATCTTTTAGGTAATTCATATCAAATGAGTAGCAAAATCAAGGTTGAAAAAAGGCCCGAAAGATTATTCATGACTGTAAAAATGTCACCAGCACTCATAATATTTCTATGAAAAAAAATCAATATGAAAGAGCTAGCTCATGCATTAGAAAACACTGACCTAAACAAGACTCCTGGGCCAGATGGAATCCATGGCCGAATGATATCAAACTTAGGCAAAATTGGCAAAGAAAGACTTCTTAATATTTTCAATAACTCCTGGAAAACTGGAAAATTGCCTCAAGACTGTTAAAATGCAACAATAATTCTCATTAAAAAGCTTGACAAATCTGCTGATGACCCAAAAAACTACCGACCTATCTCCCTCACAAATATTTGCTGCAAATTAATGGAAAAAATTATATTCAGACGACTCACCTACCACCCCGACACAAGAAATCTCTTACCAGAAGAACAATATGGATTTAGGAAAGGACATGGGACAATAGTCCAACTCTTATTTTTCACACAAAAGGTAAAAGATGCATAAAACAAAAAGCCAACTAACCACACCATAGCTGCTTTTTAGACCTTACACAAGCTTTTGATAAGGGGTATGGAAAAACAAGTTAATTACAAAATTATACAAACATTTCAAAATTGATGGAAAAGCTATCACTTGGATAAATGATTCCCTTAAAAATATATACATCAGGGTCAAATATAATGGCACTCTATCTAAAACCTTCAAATTGTACCAAGGATTACCACAAGGATCAGTCCTTAGCCCAACTCTCTTCACCCTATTTATTGCAGGCATAGAAAAAAAAATTTCACATAAAACCAATATTGGACTTTTCGCTGATGACATTATTCTATGGAGCAGCAACACTAACTGGAAAAAAGCTGAAAGAGATTTGAACAAGACTCTTCTCCACCTAGAAAAATTTGCTAATAAACATAAATTAGAATTTAACCCCCAAAATCTGAAACCTGTCTTTCTACTACCGATAAAAAACTATACAAAATAACACCAAATATTATTCTGAAAGAACAACAATTGCAATATAATAAACATCCTAAATATCTCGGCTACACCCTGGATCCAGAAATTAACTCCAGTAAACATATTGAAGGAGTTGTTAGAAAAGGAAGAGACCGACTAAAAATCTTGAAATATATTTCAGGAAGAGTGGAGAGCTGAAGCAACAACACTAAAATTAACTTACACATCTCTAATGAGACCTATCTTGGAATATGGATATCAAATATATGTTACAGCATCTGAAACAAATCTAAAAACACTGGAAAGGATACAACTAAATGCACCTAGAATTATTACAGATCTTCGAAATACCTGCCCTAATAATATTGTACTTTGCGAGGCAGACATTATGCCCTTAAAGGATAGAATAAGCTACAATCTGCCAAAATATATAAACAAAATCAAGAGTTATGAAATTAAACACAGAACTTTCAATTACATACTTATTTGGGAACCCAATATAAGACTCAAAAAAGAAGGCCCTCTCCACCTGGCCAAAAGAAATGGATTTTTAAAATATAAAGTGGAAAAATATTATTTAGCTGAAAAAATATCTCCCTGCGAACCACTAACAAAATGTTATTTTTAATGCCACTTTAAACGAACTCACCAACAAACAATACCAAAATCCAGAATACTTGAAACAATTATCATTAGAAATAATTAATAAAATTCCTAAAAATGCAATAACTATCTATACCGATGGTAGCAGAGACGAGTTGGGACACACTGGCAGTGGCTCTCTCATTAAAACCACAAATGGCAATGAGAAAATGAATAGAAGAAACCCAGATTTTTGCTAAATCTTCAGATCAGAACTTATAGCCATCTATGAAGTCTTAAAATCCATCAGAAATACTAAACATCACGATATATGGATTCTTACTCATAGTAGAAGTGCCATACAACACTTGAGTCACACAGGGGAACTTAGAGACAAAGTAAGCAGGAACATAATTGGTTATCTCCAAAAACTCTCAATACCTCAAAAATTCACCTTCAATGGATACCCTTACATGTTAGCATTGAAGGCAATGAAGCTGCTGATGCGCTAGCGAAAAAAGGCACAAAAGAACCCTTGCTACAGAAAAATAAACTTACTTTTAAAGAAATAGAAACAGTAGCCAAAATAAACAAGAACTGGAGGATCCCACCTAAGCACAGTTGGTACACCCTAGAAGCAGATGGCCACCCAGACCTCTCAGTCCACAAGCCGGCATGCGAAGCATGCCCTTCGCTGCTATTCTGTTCAACTCATAAGCCAAGTAACGGTATCCAAGCTAGTGCTTGGACATTGTACCTGGAAACACCACCTCTCAGACAACGTGTCTGGAAGGATTTCTATACCGGCGGCCTTTAATCACAACAAAATAGGAAACTATCTACTGTGTCCAGCAGGGACCGCGGGGAGGCAGCCCCCGGTCGACTCTGTTCACTCACAGCTGAGGAAAAGCTCAGCTGCCACGTCGTGGGCTTTCTCAAGAAGCTTGCTGTGATTTATCAGCAACTTACTCTCGATCGCGCCCCTCGCCCTCCTTCTCTCTTCCTGCACACCCACTACCCTTGGACAATCCAAGACGTAGTGGCGTGCATTCACATCCCTTTCTCCATAGACGCAATCAGGGTTTCTCTTAATTTTAAATCTGTGGAGACTTGGGGAAGAGCCCATGTTCCGAACTACCCTAATGAGTTTGTGGGACATTACCTTACAGAGGTACTTGGGTGTTGTTACCCCATTGAATACCTCTCTCCCCTTCACACTGTTCCTCCATCTGTCCAACCATAAGTCCTGGACGTGACCCCTGATCCTCCTATAAACTTCTTTCTTGGTCACTGGGGTCCTCAGTGATCTACCTCTAAAGCATCCTGCCTTAGCGATCCTGTCTGCGAACTCATTACCTTCGATGAGGCCGTGTCTCCTAAACCAAGGGAGCTCCGGAGCCCGCGTCATCATCTCCAGCTCCTGGATTATTTGATGCGCGAGTTGCCCTTTCTCCAGATTGATAACGACGAGGGCCGACATACAATCTGAATAGAGGCGGTCCGGGCTGAAGTTCTTCTCGGCACACACTCTGAGGGCTACCCTGATCGCAACCAGCTCGGCTGAAAAGACCAATTCGTCCACTCTGAGTGTTAAACCTTCTTGGAAGATCAGCTCTCCATTAGTGTATATCACTACCCCAGCTCCAGTATTGGTTCCAGACTTACTACCATCAGTGAAAACCTCCGTGCCAAATCCTGTCGGCCCTCTAGGACTCCAATTCCACTTTGGCAACCACTGCGGAGGCTTCCTTGTGTCCCTCTTCGATTCCAGGGCCCCCGCTTAAAGTCCCAGGGCATCTTCCCTTTTCTCCCAGATCTTCTGTCTGATAGGCTCCTCCTCTAGTTTCAATCCCAGGGGAATGAGCCCAGCGAGGACCAAAAAGGTCTCACTGCTGGTAGTGCGATATCCCCCTGTGCTTCTGAGTGCCGCTGTCCTCTGCACTCTCTCTAGAGTTGTTTCTACCTTCTGATCCCTGTTTCGGCGCTACCAAGCCCCGGAAGTATATAGCAAGATTGGCTCGACACAGGAGAGGCAGAGGTTCCTAAAAATAGTACCCTCCTTCTCTCCCCCCCCCCCCCCCCTGTTGAGAGCCAACCAGGACAGGACTGCACAACGCCTCCCTGCCTCTCGCCACCATCTCCTCCGCCTGGTATTGCCAACCCATCTTGTCATCAATGACCACCCCCAGGATGGTCATCCTATTGACCAACTCTACCCTCCGTCCTTCCATCCGGATAGCCGGCTTGTGTTCCCATTTAATCCCTTTCCTTTTAGTTCTTATGTCCCTAGGCTTAAAGCTGGGGGCTTTAGTTTTGGAGACATTGAACTTAAGGCCAGAGTCATGGGCCCAGATCGAGAAAATTTGGAGAGAAGTTTCAACACACTTCTCAGCCTTCGCTCTCGAAGCAGCCTCAATGAGCCATAGAGAACCAGCCTGTCTCCCTCATGGAGCTCCTCCTGGAAAACGGTGTTTACCAGGATATTCCACAGAATAGGTCCGCAGCAAGAGCCCTGGGGGCAACCCCTAGCACAGTTTCTTTCCAACTTCCGCCCACCAAAACTGAGGCTAATCCGTCTATCCCTCAGGAAGTCACGAACCAAGCTGCACAAATTATCAGGACAACCCATGTCCATCAAATTTCTCATCAGCTTGTTCCAGCTCATGGAGTTGAACGCGCCATCAATGTCCAGGGCCACGAAAAGAACCCAAGCACCCTTATTTAAGCCCATCTCAACCCCCTCTAACACCTCGTTCAGAGCTGTGGTTGTGGACTTCCCTTCCCTAAAACCATGTTGGAAAGAGGAAAGGAGCTCATTACTCTCTAGCCAGTGCTTCAGTCGCTGAGCTAGTAGGCTATCCAGGACCTTACCTAGACACACTAGTAAAGAAAGCGGACGATAATCATTAGGAGAATTACCCTTTCTACCAGACTTTTCGAGAAGCACTACTCGGGCAACCTTCCATGCCTCAGGAAATGTACCAGTGTCCAGGCACTTATTGAATAACCTGGAAAGAAGCGATGGGTGCATCCTTACCAGGGCTTTCACGACCGTGTTATTGATCCCTTCGGGACCAGGAGATTTCCTTTCCCCGAACTTGAAAGCCGTCAGTTTCACCTCATTCTCAGAAAAGGGCGGATCCACCAAACCACAAGTGGTCAGAGAGATCTCGTCCTCTGGTTCCTCGTTTCCGAAGTGCCGATCCAAGTTGTTTTTATTTTGTCTTCTGCTTTCGAGCGAGTAGGTCTAGAACACATTCTCTCTGAATTTTCTCATTGTTGGTGGATGAAACAGCACCAGTGAATATTTTGGCCGCTTTTGCTTGAACACTGTCTAGTCTTACTTTTAGTGATGAGCTTGAGGGAGCCCAGACCGGTGTTGAATATTCCATTATCGGTCTTATTAAGGTGGTATATGTTGTTCTGAGAATTCTGGGTTTTGCTCCCCAATTTGTTCCACATAGCCTTCTCAGAATGTTTAGTTTTCTGATAGCTCTATTTGAGGTGCTAATTATGTGCTCTGAAAATTACAATTCCTCATAAATAATAATTAAAATAAATTTGTTGACATCTTGTCAATACATACACAGTCTGCACTATTAAAAAAAGATAATATGCATTATATACACTATGTACAATGAATATGGCGCCTCTGCCAGCGCTGCAGAGTTTGGTGGAGAATCGCCAGTGGGTCTCCAGCGACACCACGCATTTTGCGATCTACGATAAATACGTAGATCGCGTACTTCGCCGCTTAGGAGATGGTGATGACGTGGTCCTCGAGACCAACTGGAAAGATCCAGGACTGCAGTATCACACCTAGGTATTATGGATTTCTAATTTTATCAATTATTTGTTTGTTTATGCTTATTTTGTGGTTATATTTATACCTTTTTCCCTGGGAGTGGAGAAGACGCATAGGTTTGGTTTTATTGGGTTTATGGTCATTTGGAGTTTCATTGCCCACTTCTCCAGTCCTCTCATTGATGTCTTCAGTATCTTTTACGATTTTTCTATACTGCTACTTGGGTGCCATATGGCTATATCGTCTGCATAACAGGCAACTTTTGTGTCTTCAGTGAGGTAAGGATGGATGTCGTTAATATATAGCAGATAGAGAAGAGGACTGAGCACAGATCCCTGAGGTACACCAGCCTATGTTCTTGGGTCCTTGGAAAATTCTCCATTGACCCGAACCTTTAACTTTCTTCCCCTTAAGAAGTCTGCAATCCAGATTAAGGTTCTTCCTCTTACTCCGATGTTGTTCAGCTTTTCACGTAATTTCTCCCTCCACACTCGATCAAAAGCTGAGGTCATATCAAGGAATATAGCCGTGGTCTTCTTTGGCGGTTTTTCCCGGAAAGAATCTATTATTGATTGACAGAAGTAGAACAGTTGATCAGCTGTACAGTGCTGGGATCTATAGGCCGTTTGGTAGAGGTTTATTTTATTATTTTTTGTGAGCCAGACTATGAGCCTAGAGTGGATAATTCGTTCTGGTATTTTACAAAGTATGCTGGTGAGAGCAATTGGCCGATAGTTCTTGTATTCCTTGGCATCTTTGTTTGGCTTCAGTATTGGCACTATAATTGATATCTTCCAATTCTTTGGTAGTTTACCAGTTTGCCATGAAATGTTCAGTATTCGTAGGAGTTGATTATTAGCTTTGACTTCAAAGTGTTTAATCATTTGACCAAAGATTAGATTATCTCTTGGTGACCTCTTGGATTTTTTTTTTATTGATGAGTTTAGCTCATTCAGTGTGAAGTCTCTCGAGAAAATATCTTGTTGATGGAAGTTTCTTGCTTGTTTAACTAACTGGTTTATATTATTTTTAGAGTCCTGTCTTCATTCGTATAGTTGAGTATGGAAGTGCTTGAAAGATATTCAGCAATTATGTCAGCTATCTGTTTGTTCTCGTTCTCGCTGTTCTATTCATATCGGTTAGAGTATTGGAGGATTGGTGTTGGTTTTGATTGTTCTCTAACACTCTAATTATATTCCAGTGTTGGCTGTCCTTTCTTGGATCCATTTTTTTCGCAGAATTCTGCCATTTTTCTTGTTTGAATATCCAAATTTCTTGTTATATTTTGTAAATAATTTCAATGAGTTCCTTTCTGTTTTATTTGTTTTAAGAAGTCCATTGATATTGTCTCTCTCTCGGCAATGATTTCAATGTTGTGGTCCTTCCAGTAAGGTATCCACAGGTCTTTACGTCTACCTCTAGTTATCGATGCTCTTTTGCAGCTTTTTAAATGTTCGAAGAGAATTTTTTCAAGTTTTTGTCAAGCGTTCTGTAATTCAATTTTTCGTTGCACAGTTATTCAAGCTTTTCTGTGAATTTTTTTCAAGTCGGCTTTCCTAAAGTTCCATGTTCTTTTATTCTAATGGACATTCTCATTTTGAAGTTTAGGGTTATTAAAATTGGTCTGTGGTCACTGATTGCACCTCTCAGGATTTTCCATTGTGTTGTGGGTGAGATTTTGTAATTTATCGCTGTGATGTCTATTGCGGATTCTGTGCCTGTGGACTTAGATCGGTGTTCTTTTAGTTATTTAACGGTGTAAGGTCGAGGTCGGTTAGCATGTCCTCAACCTACTGACTTTTGTTATCCTCGACAGGTGATCCCCGAATTGAACTTTTGGCGTTAAATTCGCCGAAGTATGATTGTGATATCCGAAGACGCTTCACTTAATGTCTCTATTGTCTGTACCAATACAAAATTCAAAGATTTCACGAGCTGAAAGTTGGCGATTTTGAGATGCGTCAAGAATTCGCTGCATGGGTTTTCCGGCAAATTGATATTGATGAAAACTGGCTGTCGAATGTTCTGTGGACAGATAAAGCTCACTTTTCTCTAAACGGAGACTTTAACATTCAAAACAGCCGCATTTGGGCAACAGAAAACCCTAGGATTTTCACAGAAATGCCACTTTACCAGCCTAGAGTTACAGTTTTGTGTGGGTTCACTTCTTTTATTATTGGGTCATTTTTCTTTGAAAAATCAATGGAAGAACTTTTAAAACCGTTTTTGTAACTGGTGAACGTTATGAGAAAAGGGTATTCCCATATTGCAGGGCAAAAGCACTAAGCGAAATAACATTCATGAAAGATGGAGGACCTCCTCATATCTCCCGAGGTGCTAAACAATTGCTGAAGGATACGTTCGGAGAAAATCGTGTGATAGGTCGCCACTTTATATACCAGTGGCCTCCAAGATCAACAGACTTGACGCCTTGCGATTTTTGTTTATGGGGATACATTAAATCGTGTGTTTATCGATGCTGGCCTACCACATTGGCCATGTTGAAGGCTTCTATCAGATGGCACGCTTTATCAATTTAACAGATATGTTATTTAATGCTGTCCATTCTGTCATTTATCGTCTGCAGGCGGTGATTGAGAATGAAGGGTACCACATTGAGCAAGGATTGTGACCTAATACAAGAGAGAAGGCAGTTACCTCATGTGTTGTATAAACCGCCATGTATTTCATTATCTACCAATATTTTGCAGCTATTTGTGTTGGGATATGGGGATAATAAATGCTGTCCTCACATCTTGACTCTTTTTTTTGTGAACAGTAATATTTTGTTTGTCATTTGCTCACATATTATGTCGTGCAAACCAGAGTGTTATAACTTCTCGAATAACACTGGTAAACACAAATTTACCCCTTATGTTTAGTTTTTCGCTCATTAGAAGAAATACATAGATAATAGATAACATAGAAATACATACATAAGAAATACATGTAGCATAAGGAATATTTTCTGTACACCAATAACTTTAGAAATTTTGTGAAAAAAATAATACAAAATGATTTTACTACCACGTTTTTCAACGCAAAAGGTCGATTTAAAATTTATTTTTATTTGAGGGGACACATTTTTTTTAAATTGTGTACAGTATAATAAACAATGATAACATTTGACAAGCCCATAGGATATTTGGAATAAAGTACGACAAATATATTTTGTCACTCCCATCTATATTTCATTTGTTGGATCATGAAATATATCCAGTTAAATAGTCAAGGGTCGCCAATCAGTCAAGAAACTACACATTTTTTATAGCAAGAAATCCTATTAATAGTGCCATCATAATTTTTGGTACTATATTAACATTTCAACAATTCGTGTATTGATATCAGCAGTGTTTTTCAAACATTCAATCTATTTCACAAAACCTCATATAAAAAATAAATATTTTGCTACATGTTTTAATTTGCATTTACCTATTTTACATATCTCTGATTGTATTTAAAAATCGTTAACCAATTCTTCATACTTTTGGCTAAGTGGTGTTTTATTAATTTGTTATTTTATATTATTAGGGTTCTTTCCTGGTATTCAAAAAGGAAAAATACGTGTCGATCAGTTATATTTTTCAATTTATCAAACAATTTGGCCGCTGAATCTCTGATTCTGGTAGAGCGCCATCTGGCGAATAAAATTGTAACTAAAATCAATTTCGAATTTTTCATTATTTGCCATAAAAAATCCCATTGCATCCTGAATACAATGGTGTTTACCGCATTGCTCTAGCGCAAATATTCGCGGAGTTATTAATTTTTAAAATAGTGCGGGACTTTTGGATCACCCTGTATATATAAAAATGAATGTATGTGTGTGTGTCTGTCCTTTATGCCTGACCAAACCACTCATTGGAACGCCATCAAACTTTGGGAAGTTATTTATTATAGTACTGGGAAGGTGTCTGAAAAATAATTTCTTGAATATCTTGAATATCCTTAGAGTTATTTGCAGATTTGTAGATTTAACTCGAAAGCAGCGCCCCCATTGCGACGATGATAACAAGTTTTTTTATATATAAGTTTTATTATCACTAAGTTTATTATCTTAAAGATTATTTATCAAAAGTAAGATTTTCTACCTATTAATTGCGCACAAGTCAAAGTTAGTTATCGAGTATTTTTCAAGGGACCGGGAAAAAATGTTCACTAGATAAAACGATGATTTTGTAATGTAGAAAATTAGGAAAGACAAAATTCAGGATGACACGGCAATTTATTTGAGACAAGAATAATGATACAATTCCAAGGCAAGATACTATTCCTTTAACTTCCAATTACCGAGGTAACCAATTAATATTGATTTTATTCAACTTATCGAGTATTTTTCAAGGGACCGGGAAAAAATGTTCACTTTATCGAGAGATTCAAATTTACGAGTTTCAAATTATCAAAATATATCTATTATTTTTTTTATAAGTTTATAGAGAATTGTTTTAACAAATGTTCGTTAGACAAACCTTTACTCGGGTAAAACCCGGGCGAAGCCGGGTACATCCGCTAGTTATTTATATTGATAAGTGAAAGAAATCTAGAAAATATCGGCGCTATTACAAAGAGAAGTAGAAAATTAGTATTTAGCTTAATTGAAAAACATAAATATATTTAATAAAAAAAGAAAACTTGTTTGTAATATTTATTTATAACATGAAAAACTATAATTCTCGCGTATTATAATTATTGTAAAACTATTTTCATAGAGTATCATGAAATGAAATGACAGATTGTATAGTTTTTGAAGCCTTTAATAAAGGTCAAAGGGAGATGAGAGGTATGCAAATAGGATAGCAATATTAATACTTTCGTATAAGAGACATAAACATCTATTGAACATAAAATGCATCAATGAGGTTTTAGAGGAGGAGTGATTATATATACCTTTTGTTCAGCCTACAATAAAGCCTTTAATAAAGGTCAAGCTGTGAGGGAGATGAGAGGTATGCAAATAGGATAGCAATATTATTACCTTCGTATAAGAGACGTAAACATATATTGAGACATAAGCACCAATGATACCTTAGGAGAAGAGTGACTATATTTATATACCTTTTGTTCAGCCTACAATAAAGCCTTTAATAAAGGTCAAACTGTCAGAAAGATGAGAGGTATGCAAATAGGATATCAATATGATTACCTTCGTATAAGAGACAAAAACATCTATTGAACATAAAATGAATCAACGATACCTTATGGAAAGAGTGATTATGTGTATATACCTTTTGTTCAGCCTACAATAAAGCCTGTAATAAAGGTCAAACTGTGAGGGATATTAGAGGCATGCAAATAAGATAGCAATATGATAACCTTTGTATGAGAGACATAAACATCTATTGAAAATAAAATGAATCAATGATGTTTTAGGGGAAGTGTAACTATAGGTATATACCTTTTGTTGTCGTGTCCAATTATACCTTTTGTTCAGCCTACAATACATTCTTGCTAGATTCCTATATATCTTGAGGAATATAATACTACTTGGGGGATATTTGTGTTAATTGGTGTAGGACAAAAGATGATGTTGATCAATATTTCCGCATTTAATGTTGTCGAACTAAACCTTGGTCCAAAATTGCTGAAACTTGTAAAATCTTATATTGAAAGAGGCACAGTCACACTTCATTATATTAATTGAGAAGTAATTTATTTTTATGGGGGCAAATCCCTATACAAAAAGTTGATTATATGTGTAGAGAACATTAGAAGAATTCACTTTTAAAAACCTCTAAATTTATGTTTTACTTGATTATTAATTTTGAGAATATTTTAGAAATAGCTCCTCATGCAGACCCGACCAAAATATATTACAGTAGATCCTACCTGTAAAGGACACCTAATTGCAGAGCCAAAGTGTCCTTTAGGGAGAGATGTCCTCTTACCGGAGAGCTACTAAATAGTAAAAATGGTAATTTTGACTGTCCTTTGTATAGAGGTGTCCTTTAGCGCAAGTGTCTTCTCATGGAGGTTTTACTATATATTAAAATAATTTTATTTGAGAAAACAAATTTCTATAATAAATGCTTTGAGTAATCAGGCATCATACACACCAAGCCGTATTAAAATATTCAAAGAGAATGATACGTTTGTGTTTTGTAGTGATCTGGAGATATAAAATTGTTGTGTTTGTGAGTTAGTAGAAATTGTAGTATAAAGAAAGTTAAGGATCAAACATATGCACAAAAACTTTATTAAGACCACTGGTCTTATACATATTTCCCGTAAGGATAAAGATGTCTACAAATTAATTTAAAAAGTATGTACATACGAAGGTAGAAAGTGTAGAATTACAGAAGCAGGCCGCTCAGCCTCTGCGCCCAAACAGTCTGCAGCAGTCGTCGGATCCCATGAACCTCTCCGGACATTAATGACAGCTTTGTAGAGTTTGTGATATCTGAGGCAAAAACCTCGATTGGCTAAAGATGTATTTATTCAACTTTACATCTGTTAATAGTTAAGTTGTGGTGTACTCAAATCATCCAAGAGTTCTTGCTTGTGCTTCACCTATAGAGAGAGAAACTAAATGTAATGTATGTGATTACATATTGTTTTAAATTTGTACATAGGTCACAGGTTAAAGAGGCATCAGTCTTTTTAAGGCTTAAACATTACCTGTAGAAAGGCTTAATAACAACTGCCTTGCTAGGGCCTTTTTTTACCAGCTTGAAACTGCTTGTTAACTGCTTTTCTTCTGAAGGATGTTCGACCCTTAACTCGAATTTTCTTTAGGACTTCGGTACAGTCATGGGTGGAATTTGACTAATTTGCTCAGGAACCTGAAGTAAATATTTTTATCTCTAGCCTATTCAATCCAAATTTCAGCTTAAATTCTATCACATCAGCCTCTGTCATCTCTCAACTTCATCTAAGGTTCCGTTCGCATTTATAACAGATGCCATTTATTGCAAGTGGCTTTTCCATTGTTTATTGTGATTTAAACAATAGAAATACAAACACATGGTATCCGAGCGGTTTATTTTAGAAACCTTTTAAATATCGATGTAACACATTTTAAACTTTTATTGCAATAATAGAAGAGAACGCTCTTGGAGGAGTGTTAGTCTCAAAATGATGGGTAAGAAACTTTTTGTTATTTGTGTTCTTATATTTTATTTATTTATATATATACCTCTCTCTATCAAGGAATATATATTCAAAATTGAAACATTTTGGTTTAAAATAAATATGTGTTTATTTTACAAATATTTATAAGGGTTTCGAACAATAAATAAATTTATGTGAAATGAATTATTATCTAAGTACACAATAAAAAGCATCAAGTATCCTATATTGCTCAATTGATTATATTTTCTAAAATTATTTTATTTGCCATCTGTTTTTATACAGGTCATATCTTCTTTAATATTACTGCTGTTTTTACAAAATATTATCCTTAATATTCTATTATATTACATATTCCCCCAGTTTCTGAAATATAGAATAATATTATAAAATGTTATGTGTAAGCAGATTCATATTTTCCGTTTTTAATTCCAAGTTTCAATTTTCTTTTATTCCCTAAAAAGGTTTTTTTCAACTTGAAGTAGGTTTTTCTAATCGCGGTTTAAAGTTTTTACAAAATTTCGTTTCATTTTGTAAGACTGAACTTTGAAATAGTTTTTTGAATGCTTATAATTTATTTAAAATAAGGTTAGTATTCTTCTAATTAAGTAATAAAATATAAAAATACAGAGCTCTGATAAATATGCAAGAATAGTTGATAAAAAGGCGTGTAGAAGATTTTCATTTTGTGTGTGGTTTTTTACTTCATTATTATTTTAGAAGCCACATATATCTTTTGAGATAGCAAAAATATATGTTAATAAATGGCCTGAGAAAATATTTTGAATAATAATCTACTTATATAATTGCCTTATTCTGTCTGTGTGAAGTTCACTGTGTGAAGTTCACGGATAGATTTTGGTCAGAATGGATAAAATAAAAAAAGTGTCAAGGGATGGGAATCGAACCCACGACCTTCCGCTTAGCGGGCAGATGCCATGACCACTAGGCCACATGACCACAATTTATAATTGTAACAAATAGTATTTGAATCAAAACATTCAATCGGGTAAAACACGGGCGTTGCCCGGGTCATTCGGCTAGTGTTAATATAACTAATATTCTCAAATCTAAAAGAGCATATCTACATTGGATTACTTCGAAAATTGCAAATTGCATCTCGTTTGTGTATGTTGCAAAAAGAGACAATTTGTTCATCATGAAAAATAGATAAAATTACAATTTATTCATTCTAATAGATGTCCGTTTCTATAAATTGATAAAATAGTAGAAATAGATTAATATTAATAAAAATAATCATTGAATGATAACACTATAATTTATTTTTAAAATGACTTTACATTTGAACGATATACATTTATGGCACAAAGGTAGGAATGAAGTCTATGAAGAATATGAATTATTCTATTCATTGAATGTCTCTCAGAGCGGGTCCATGATAACAAAAATTGAAGAAATTATTAAACCTATAATACATACACATTTAAATTATAATAATGATAAATAATTTAGAGAATAACCATAATATAAATCACAGATTACGGGTACATATGATAATTAGTTACTTCTATTAAAATACTTAGTGAAAAGTGAAAGAACTAGCATTATAATCATGAAATATTAGAAAAATTGATATTAGTTGAATCGATTTTATTTATTGAACTATTTTGTTAGCTTTAGTAAGAAAAAAGTGAAAAATATTAAAAGAATGATGGTAGGAAAACACGATTTAAATATATATACTCGTATATCAACCTATGAAAATTATTCAAATATTTGAAATAAAGAACAACAATATATTCATGTTTGCACTATAATTTGTATTTGAAAATATTTTTATAGTTACTCTCTTTTTTGTATATAAATACCTCTCTCACATATAATATAATATTATTTTGATATTTTGGAATTGTTTAGGGAGAGTGTTCCTGTTTGTTCTGCAATGTCTCCTTGCTTTGGCACTGGTAGCTGCTACTTCTCCAACAGTAAATCTACCTAAAAAAGGCACAGTAATCACAGGAACACAGAAAACTGTCAGTGGGAAGTTACTGGACATCTACCTCTCCATTCCCTACGCCCAGCCTCCCACAGGAGAGCGGAGGTTCAAGGATCCAGAGCCAATCACCAACCTTCCTCCACAGATCGACGCCACAAAATTTCCTCTATCATGCTATCAACAAGATTTTAGACCAAATGACCACGTCAACAAAATTATGAGTGAAGATTGTCTTTACCTCAATATTTGGACTCCCAGTCAA
The DNA here is from genome assembly GCA_030710605.1 of Cordylochernes scorpioides. Lineage (NCBI taxonomy): Eukaryota > Metazoa > Arthropoda > Arachnida > Pseudoscorpiones > Chernetidae > Cordylochernes > Cordylochernes scorpioides. The sequence goes on from CP092878.1 coordinate 28,249,526, forward strand.
AAATCAAATATGTCTGTTCTAATATTTATTCATGGAGGGTCATTTGAGTTTGGTTCAACAGATGAATTGATGAACAATCCTCAATATCTTGCTGCTAGAACTGACATGGTCATAGTTACTATGAACTACCGTCTTGCCTCCTTTGGATTCCTTGATCTAAATATGGAGGGAATTGATGGAAATTTTGGTCTTAAAGATCAAATCTTGGCATTTAAATGGGTTAAAGAGAATATTAGAGCATTTGGTGGAAATCCAGACAGTGTTACAATCTATGGTACTAGTGCTGGATCAATGGCGGTTGCTTTACATCTTTCTATAAAAGAAAATAGAGATCTTTTCCACAGAGCATTTCTACAAAGTGGAACTTCAAATTCAGGTTTCTTCCACTATTCAAAAGATATGAAGAAGAGAGAATTAAATGTTTTCATGAAAACTTCAAATTGCAATACGAATTCCAGTGGCGTTTTAAAATGCTTACAATCTAAGACTACAGAAGAAATCTTCAATGCAGATAAAGAAGTTTTCATAGCCTATATGTCAGGATTATTTATTCCAACTTTCAATAAAAAACTATTTTCTTTATCTTCAATAGAAGATTTAAACAAGAATGATATTCTTCTAAATAAAGATATATTAATAGGAATAACAAAAGATGAAGGTTCAATTACATTTCCTTTAACAGATATGGAATTAACTAAAAAAAATGCTACAAAAAAATATGCGAAATACTATTTTAAAGAAGGTTTTGGACAACCAAATTCAACAGAATTTACCAGGGTTCTAAAATATTATCTACGGAATGTGTCAGACTATGATTTTGTTAATTATAGTAGGGCTTTCAAAGAACTTCTTGAGGATTATTTCTTTAGATGTCCTACATTCTACTTTTCAAATATCATGGCCTCCAAGAACAACAATGTGTTTTTCTATTATTTTACATACCAATCAGAACACAAAGCTAACAATGAATCCACACGGCATTATGGAGCGACTCATAATGAAGATCTACCATATACAATGGGACTTCCTCGAAGAGATTCTATTAATTATACTCCGAAAGAAATTGAATTTTCAAATACCATGATGGACTATATTGGAAATTTCTCCAAATATGGGTAAGTAGTAAGGTATATTCCTTATTTTTAAAGATTATTTTGAGGATTTTATTAATTAAAATACTATCTTCAAGATCCTAATGTTTTTCGAAATACTACCTATTGAGGGGAGTTACTCTTTCTTCTCAATATTAAAGCTGTCTTTTTTTCCCTTGAGAGAAGACCTAGTGTTTAGTCCAGCTACTTTACCAGATTCTAAGGAAGAGGCTCTAATTTAACAAAGGATGACTATCAATTATCCAAAACTAAACTTTATTGAACAACAGGTCAATTTATAGGCTAAGACACGCAGTAATTGGTCGAAAAAAATTACATTACTGTCTTTTTTCTTCGTTTTTAAATTACAAAACTATTTACATCAAAAAAGTTGACTTCTCTAGTAGTCGTAACACTACCTGTTAACGCATTTTAATTTTTGAAATATATTTTTACAATCCTTGTTAAGGATAATTGGGTTATTTATAAATGTATGTTTTAAATACGAATTCATTATTATTATATATAAAATCTATCAATATATTAATACATAATATCATGAAGATAGAAGTAGGCTGGCCGTCATTCATAGTTTTAACAACTTGCCAAATGCTTTAATTTTTATTTGTTCCTGACAATACAAAAGATTTTTGTCGAAACGTCGAGAGAATAATAAAAGATTTACTATCCGAAGTAACTCTTATTTCTAAGAAAAAATTGATACATAATAGTACATCTATATATTCTCGTTCTCTTTAATTTGAGAATATAAACCATTTTAAAGATTTTCTGTATAGATCATGCATAAATAAACGTTTTCCCCTGATATTTAATATTATAAATAATTAAAGCTTCCAGGATTAAGTTTCTTGTGCTTAACCCTTTAAGCTTTAATTATTTTATAATAGATCATGCATCTTCACCGTAAAAATATGTTCATTTATTTCTTTTTCTCTCAGAAAATAAGTGCAAAATATATTTTTATTTTATTATCTCTCTCTCTCACTAGTAGAAAATTCGATAAGAATTCAATTAAAGAATATATATAATGAATATATTTTTATATCTTTCCCTCTCTTACAAAAGTATATTCTGTGGTATAAAGCTGAGTGATTTAGATTTAAAACGATTTTGGAAGGTTTAAAATTTTTTTATTTTGAATAAAATTTTTCTTTTTAATATAAATTTAATATATATTTTGAGATTTAACACCTCAACGATATATTTATAATAGAATGAAAATATTTAGTGGACATTGCGATTGCTGTGATAGATATGCATGAGGACATCTGAGGCTCTTCATTGGACACAACAAAAACAACAAGAAAAATATTTTCCTACTCTATGTCCATTAGAATAAAACTGATAAACTACTTCTAAACAATTACTCTGTAGCTTTTACTAATGACTTATTTGTGATGTTTTAAGTCTCCCTGGACAACAGTGGCCTCAGTATCTGCAGGAATCGTCCATTCCTCCCTATCAAGAGTCCCCTGATAGATCAAAGTTCAACCGTTTGGTTGATCTTAACCCAGACCACTACCATGTGATGCACCTGCCTCATCTACATAGATGTACTAAACTGTGGCGTCCTTTCTTCTACCCTAGCTCTTAATAATACTATATTTATAGTGAGGAAATAATAAATGTATTTCACACCTTTTTCTCCTTATCATATTTTTTTTTAATAATGTGTGTGAATCCCTATTCAGAAAACAAAATCTGTATGTATTTTAGAAGTAGAAATATATTTTGACAAAATACAATCGATAAGGCTATATGCATTCTGCGTATTAGAATGAAATGACAGTTATTATCTGGATCAGGATGTGATCTACTGTATCTTGTTCTTACAGACAGTATGGAAAACGTAGCTGTGTTAGGATGCTCTGGCAAAATTTCTGCCAGGACCTGTGAAGTAGGTTGTGGTTATCTCTGTGTTCGATCTTGAAAAAACCCTTGAAGAGATGGCTTGGAGTAGATGGAATTATTATAATTTTGTGAGAGAAGAGTCATTGGTATACACTACAGTCCAAAAGGCTTGAGCAACGGCACGAGAACGATTATGATTTAATATTTAAATTCAAGATTACAGACATTCATTGGAGCCCTGTCAGCTCATTCGCTTCAAGCGACTTCACTGTAACTAACTCAAACTAACGTGAAGAGCTCTGCTTATGGATAAGATTAATTCCCCAATTAGAGATGATCGCGCCTGCCCGGAAATGCCGATGCCATAACAGATAGACTACCTTATAGACAATGATAAATCCAGTTTCTACCTGGATATTCTTAGCAAGAAGAACAGTATAATGTGTTTTATTTTGTGTGTAGTTTTGTGTTTTGAATGTATTCACTCTAATAATTGAGCTTGAAAAATCACAAGAATCTTTATTCGTGAAAATCCACGATAACCACAAAGGGTTCACTAGATTTTGAAGAATTTATCAAAAATATCTTTAGTAGGTAAAGTCTCTAGGCAAATTCTATGGCCAAAACATAGATGAGTGTTTTCCTGGAAGGAAATTGTGGTAAAAATAAGAATGTATGGTTCCCTGTCAAAATAATCAAAACCACATATCAATATCTATTGATTAGCGCTAAATATATTAGAATAGGTTCGATCACAAAGCCACAACAGCAGCTTTGGTAAATTTAGAACGCCTTCCTATAGACCGTTGTTTTTGATAATATATTTAGAAATATATGAAATCTTGAGATGAATACATAGAATGCATTCACAGAAGCATAGGGCGCCTCTCCCGTCAAAATAAACGTCAAAAACCAAAAATAGATGGCGTCAGGTTTTTGAGGTTTATTTTAACGGGGGAGGCGCCCTATGCTTCTGTGGATCAATTTCCTCCCGGCAAATTTTCCACCTATATGGAATGCATTGTGTAAAATATGTAAACCACCTAGTAAACCTCAAGGGGATTTATATTGTTCATTATGGTTTCTTCAAATTGATAGATGTATGAAAATAGACAGGATTAGCATCTGAATATTTCATTTTTATATTTCAAATATGGTTCTACTTTATCGCTTTATAAATATAATTATTAAACATATGGCTTCAGAAATAATGAAAAATGGAAAAATTTGGATATAGATTTAGTCTCTTAGAAAATTATAAGTGAGTGTATTTGTTATATTTTATGATAAAAGTGAAGAGAAATAAGGCCATAGAAATAATGCCATATTGGAATTTCTGTATTCTGTTTACAGAAGCGGATGATGTTAAAACTTGTTCTGATTAAACATTCCTTTAGGATTCAATTTTCCCAGTATATATTTGGTATGGCCAGAAGGAATGGTTACTGATTCATATATCTCAAGCCTATTGCAAAAAAAAAAAAAAATTGCTTTCGCAAGAAAGGTAAACCACTGAACTCTTTATAGATTAGGCCTAGTCTACATTCTCTCTGTTAACACATTTGAGAGGAAATTCACTTGATTCTGAAAAAAAGGGTAATTAAAGGTCATGAATTAATACAAGAAGTATACTGTAAGGAGATACCACTTTTAGAAAGAAAATACGATGGGTTGCAGAATAAATAAGTAATATGCAAATTAATTTTAAGAGAGGTGTTAGCTGTTATGGAGAATGAACATTTGTTATTTATGAACTAAAATAATAAATTTCTACTCTAAATTATAGCTCTTTGTGAATAACCTCAGCCTTTAAGTTCAACTTTCTCTCTCAATGGTAATAACCATCGTAAATGAATTTATGCTTTCAACAACTATCATTGAACAACATTTTAAAAATAAATATCATGAAGGATTTAACCTTCAGTTTATCTTTTAAATAACTGTTTGTGTATACATGGGTTTATCTAATTCATATAAAATAAAGGATAATAATAAATAACACAATATTCTAAGATACATCATATTCTACTGCAAAATTAAAGACTATTGTAAATAGCTTCACATGCACAATTTATCCATATCAGATATAGCGGGCGGGCGTAAAGTAGAAAAAAAAAGTGGGAAAATATTTTAAAAATCATTTGAATTATATAATTACTGATATTTTGAAAATTTTCACCATTATCCTTAATAAGAAACACGTTTCTTCATCCTTTTTTTTCTGAGCAGTAGGCTGTGTGTGTGACTGGCCATACTTTGGTCAACGCGTTTTCGAGCAGAAGTATTAAAATAGATATTCGAGTGTGTTCTTTCTGTGAATATGATTGTAACATTATAGAACATGTTCTTTTTGACTGCGAAATTCTTAGTGGAATTATAAAACATCCTTTTTTCTCCAAATTTATTTTTAAAAAAATATTCTCCAGTGATTAAGAGAAATATTATAAATTTTTAAATCTAGAACATTCAGAGCTACTTTCAATTTATTGGAATCATCAACAGGCAGAATCCTAGACTAGAGATACAAATGTGAAGTAATTTCGATTCCGATCAAATCCAAGTCAAATAAAGTTCCAGATCTTGTCGATAAATTTCTTTCGACTTTAATCGGAATTAGCAAGATCATACTTTGGAAGGCGTTCTTGATGAAAAATAGAAATTATCAAGATCATATTTAAGACAGGCGATTTTGTAGATAAATATCAATCATCATAAAAGGAAATTATCAAGATCGAATTTAAGACAGTAGATCTTTTCGTTAATTAAAATTATCAAGATCATAATTACGACAGGCGATCTTGTCGATAAAGGTAAATTATCAAGTTCGTAATCAAGATAGCAATTATCAAGTTCGAAGTCAAGACAGGCGATCTTGTTGATAAATGACTATCATCAATTTCATACTTAATACAGACGATCTGATCGATGAATACTAATGAACAAGATTGTACTTGAATCCATAATCGAGAACATACATAGTAAAGAGCAAATTCTATATTCTTAGAGTATCAGGCAGACATTTATCTCCAATTATTAAAATATATCACCGAGCATTAGAAGCTGACGATATTGTATAAAAACCCTTCAATCTCAAGGTATTTAG
>CP092878.1:28255691-28361616 GCA_030710605.1 Cordylochernes scorpioides
GATTTTGTAATTATTGACTGAGGTGTCAATAAATTTTAATTGTCACACACAAGCATATATATACATTATATGAGAATTGCCTTTTATATAAATACTGAAATAATATTATCAAAAAATTTCTGAAAAGTTTCCGAATTATATATTGATGATGTGTGTGATGTTTTAAGCCGCCCTGGACCACAGTGGCCTGAGTACATCCAGGAGTCATCCGTCCCGCATTATAACGAGACCCCTGAGAGTATCGTGCCCAATCTTGACATTCTGGAAGATATACATCATGGGCCCACTCCAGAAACTCTTGCACTTTCTCTAGGCCTATGGGCCTCGCTAATTTTGAACAGCACTCACAACCGTGTGGTTGAACTTAACCCCAACCAGTACCAAGTCATGCACCTACCTCATGTAGATAGATGTACAGAACTGTGGCGTCCTTTCTTCTACCCAAATTCTAACCAATGATCTACATTCGAATGGAAAATTTATTAATAAATTTACATTAATTTTCTCTGCATCTTTTGTTTCTCTTCGTCATATTTTATCTTCCAAACTCATTATATAAATTAATATGAAATGTACATTATATTTTCAAAATAAATATTGAAACTGATTATAACTCGGTAAATATTTTTATATTTAATAAATTTAGAATATATTTATTAACTTCTAATAGTTTTATTAGCAATAAACTTAAATTAGCAATATTATAAGATAAGATATGATTAAATGCAGATGCTTATATACCTAAATAGTGTGGTGTGCTGATTTATTAGTCCAGCGATGGCTCAGAAAGTACTTCAAAGTTAGCGTTTTATTGGTATTACTTATTAGCTACATTTATATGGGAAGACAAAAAGGACAAAACCCTAGAATGCACATTCTGGTCCTCTCTGGTTTCCACCGCTGTGCCGCCCTGGCGCAGCGGTCGTCATCTCCTGATTTATGGCGCCGCTTGTTTGTTTTTGTTGACGGCGCGGTGCGTCATCCAGCAGGCTGGAAGGAAATCTCTCAGCCCCCACAGTACTCCCCTTCCAGTGGCGAAGTCACGATTTGTGCACAAAGTGGTTAATTACAATATATATACATCATCATATAGGCAAGAAAATAAAATAAGGAGAAATATTGTATATTGCTCCTTAAATATCACGGGTTTCTTGATTATTCTCCCCGATCTTGTCCTAGTCAGGTCTGGTGCTGATCCTGTTCCTTGGAATTCTGTGTACTTCTCCACATCTGGTGGGTCAGGATTCTGTTGGGACGATGTAGAAGGCAGCGCTCCCGACACGATCGGTCTTGTTGCAGTAGGGTGTTCTGAAGTTATATTGTCCGAATCTGCCAGTAAGTAAGCAGGTCGCAATCGGTCAATCGATATGGTCACATTTCTTCCTTTCACTTTGAGTGTGAAATACTTGTCTGATCTATCAAGGACTGGGAAGGGTCCCTCATATGGTGGTTCCAGAGGTTTCTTCACTCTATCTGTCCTGATAAATACATGTGAACATGTTTTCAGATCTTTATGGACAAATACTTTAGTCTTCGAATGATGTTTTTCATTCAAGGGTTTGAGCAATTCCATTTGCTTTTGAAGCTGGTGAACAAATTCTTCGGCACGCAGGTGATGTTTAGAATCATTAAAGAATTCGCCAGGCAGTCTGATGGTTTTGCCATATACCATTTGAGACAAAGAATGGTTGTTATCTTTGTTGATAGCACAGCACGCAAGCCTAGGAGAACTGTTGGCAGCGTTTCTGTCCACTTAATATTATTGTGGGCACGAATGGCAGTTTTAATGGTTCTATGAAGCCTTTCAATCTTCCCGTTACACTGAGGGTGGTACGCCGTGGAATGACGAAGTTTGATACCACACAGCGTTGTTAAATCTTTGAAAAGTTGAGAAGTAAACTGCTTTCCTTGGTCTGATATCACTGTATGCGGTGCTCCAAATCTAACAATCCAGTTTTCGTAGAACGCTCTCGCTACCGTTTCAGACTTCATATCTGGTAGCGGAACAACTTCCATCCAGCTGGTGTACCTGTCGATACAGGTCAGGAAGTAGATGTTACCATTCGATGGAGGTAAAGGACCAATTAGATCGATGTGGACAACACTAAATCTTTCATCCACTTCTTGATATTTGCCTATTTCTGATTTCGTGTGTATCGACACCTTGCACTTTTGGCAGTTGACACAAGCTTGAGCCCATTTCCTAATGTCTTTATTCATATTGGGCCATATAAATCTTGATGTTAATTGTTTAGTAGTGGCTTTGATGCCTGGGTGTGAGAGTTCGTGGAAGTTCCTAAAAACCATCATTCGGAATTTAATTGGAATGAATGGTCTAATATTATTGGTAGACACGTCACACCATAACAAATTGCCTGATTGTAGTGGGCATTGCTTAAATTTTAGAGAGGTATTCTTTGATATCAGGTTTTGTAGTTCTGAATCACCAGTTTGTTCTTTGGCGATCTCTTCATAGTCGATGGTTGTGATAGCATCAACTCTGGACAGAGCATCGGCGACTATGTTGTCAGTACCTTTTATGTACTTGATGTCAGTAGTGAATTGGGAAATGTATTGTAGATGTCTTAATTGTCTAGGAGAAGCTTTCTCATTTTTTTTGTTTGAATGCGTAAATTAAAGGTTTGTGATCAGTCAAAATTGTAAATTCACGTGCCTCAAGCAGGTGCTTGAAGAATTTGATAGACAAATATATTGCGAGAAGCTCTCTATCATATGTACTATAATTGCATTGAGCAGGATTTAATTTTTTAGAGAAAAATGCTATTGGTTTCCATGTATTATTGTCAAGCTGTTGGAGAACTAATCCAACTGCCCGATCTGAAGCATCTGTACAGAGTGAGATAGGCAGTTCAGTATCGGGGTAGGCTAACAGTGCTGTATTAGCTAGGGCTTGTTTGCATTGTTCAAACTGAACTTCAGCTTCTTCAGTCCATTTTATTTCGCTTCTATCCTTTTTCTTGGCACCCCTCAAGTATTCATGAAGGATTGCCTGAGTCTCTGCGGCATTGTTCAAAAAGCTACGATAAAAGTTTAGCGTTCCCAAAAATATGCGTAATTCATGAACTGTTTTTGGTTTCTTATATTCTAAAATAGCTTTAACCTTTGTTGGGAGTGGTTTCACACCGTGAGAGGTAATTAGGTATCCTAGAAAATCAATTTCCTGTACTAGGAATTTAGATTAAGAAAGATTGATTCTTAATCCATAGGAATTTAGTCTGCTGAATAAGGTTTCAAGGTGGCTATAATGCTCTACTTCCGTTTTAGAGGCTACCAGAATATCATCAAATAGACAAATGCAAAGTCCAAGTTTCTTAAGACTTCATGCATGAATCTCTGAAAGGTAGCAGTAGCATTTCTAAGACCGAAACTCATTACATTAAATTCGAATAGCCCAAAAGGAGTAATGATGGCAGTCTTTGGTTTATCCTCTTCTGCAATTGGAATCTGATAGAATGCCTTGCATAGGTCTATTTTTGAGTACACACAAGTACCTTTTAAGATGTGGTGGAAATCGTCCAGTCTAGGGATTGGATAACGATCTGGAAGTGTAACTGCATTGAGTCTTCTATAATCACCACAAGGTCTTAATGACTCGTCCTTTTTTGAAACTAAATGTAGTGGACTCGCCCAAGGAGAATTTGAGGGTCTAATTATTCCATTATTCAACATATATTGAAATTCTGCCTTAGCAAGAGTTAATCTCTGTGAATCTAGACGACGGGCTTTTGAGTGAATTGGCTGACCTCTTGTAGGAATATAATGCGTAACGCTATGTTTTGCTTCTACAAAATCTGATGGTGGCCTACATAGGTTAGGATAGCGCTGACCTTGGATGATGAATTTAGAGTGCTAATATTTCCCATGTCTGAGATTGACTGAATGACGCCTCTTATGGAAAGATTTGTTATTCCATAAATTAGGCGTTTATTTTTTATATCAATAATCGATCCAAAGTTGTTCAAAAAATCGGCTCCTATTATTGCTCTGTTAGTATTTGCGATTACAAAAGGCCATTGGAATTGACGTCGAAGTCCGATATCCAAATTTCTAGCCTTTGTTCCATAGGTAACAATTTCTGTACCATTGGCTGCATATAATTTATAATCAGAGCTAGGCATCCTATTTTTATCCTTTGGAGGTATTATAGATATATCAGCACCACTGTCCACCAAAAAGCGCAATCCCGTGTTTTTGTCCGTCACAAATAATCGGAGATTGCGACAATCCTGAATGCCGGCGGAAGAGTTTGTCGCTACTCTGTCCGCCGGTTGGAGTTTTCCGACTCCTTCCAACTGCACGGAGGTCTGCATTTATTTTGCAAGCAATTAGATCCATAGCGAAAATGGTAATAGCAATATCTTCCTCTTGGATTGAAGGATCTTTCAGAATTACTTCTCGGTCTTGACCGAGTCCTATTTTTGGATCGAGATCTAGATCTATCCAGTCTCAATTCGGACACCTGCCGTTCAAGATCTTCCAATTTGGCGATCAAGCGATCTGTTGATGAAGAAGGCACTTCCGCATCATATATTTCTTTGGAAGAGTTTATTTCATTTATTTTATCGGCCATTATGGCCAATTTGCTAATGTCCTCATAGCTTACAATAAGTATATTCTTTATGGATGTGGGCAGTTTATCGAGCCATAAAGTTTTTATTAAATTGTCAGAGATATTTGGGGTAGCGAGGGTTCTGAGCTTTTGTAGTAACTGGCTCGGCTTCATGTCTCCGAGCTCTATACCAGAAATTAACTTTTTAATTCTCAACGCTCCACTTTCTCTGAACAATTCAAGTAGTCGTGATTTACATTCAGAGTACTTGTTGTCGCTTTTGCTATTAATTATGTCCCAAATGTTTTCTATATATTTAGGTTCTAATTGGGAGATCAAATAATTATATTTAGTGTCTTCCTGAATAATTCCACCTATTTTGAACTGTGCTTCTACCTGGAAGAACCATATTTCAGGTTTTTCAACCCAGAAAGGCGGTATTTTAACACTAACCTTGCATATTTCTGTGGTATCGCTAGGTTTATTTTCTGTTTCCATTTTACGTAAATTTAAATTCGACACAACAGCTTAGAGATAAAGTTAAAAATAAAAATATTGAGATAAAATAATAAGGAAGATAATATAAAACTTATCTTAGTCTTGAGATGATATCCCGATATCTTGGATGATGCTTCTTTTCAAGCTTGAATCAATTTTTTTGCATTTCTTTATCTCTTGAAATCTTCGTATGCTTTTTCTTTTCAATCACGTCCGGCTCACCAATGTGGTGTGTCGATTTATTAGTCCAGCGATGGCTCAGAAAGTACTTCAAAGTTAGCGTTTTACTGGTATTACTTATTAGCTACATTTATATGGGAAGACAAAAAGGACAACACCCTAGAATGCACATTCTGGTCCCCTCTGGTTTCCACCGCTGTGCCGCCCTGGCGCAGCGGTCGTCATCTCCTGATTTATGGCGCCGCTTGTTTGTTTTGTTGACGGCGCGGTGCGTCATCCAGCAGGCTGGAAGGAAATCTCTCAGCCCCCACAACAGAAAAGAATATTAAAACAATTAAAAATTATCATTTGTATTATATTATATATATATATACCAATACCATTGACTAAATACTTATGTTTCTGATATCAACTAATAATTTCTATTTCAACAATATTTAATATAACAGTAAGCAAACAAATTTATCTTAATAATAGCCGACAGGATATTTACTTGTTTAATTGATTAAAATACCAAAAGGAAAAATTATATTATTTTCAAATATGCAAATCCTACTTCGACCAGACATAGCCCACTTCAATCAAACATATTCAAACAACCATTCCCATCTACAATCAACAATTTCTATCTAAAATCAACAATAGGTTTTTGCAATTAACAATAGACATGTACAACAAACATAGCTTTTTTTTTTTTTTTTTTTTTAAGCATAATTTCTAGAACAAACTATTCTGTAAAGATGATCGCCAAATGTCGCTGCTTTCCCTTTATAAACTCATTGTTGTTGTTTCCCTTTGGCCGGCTCAAATCTTTCTGTATATATATAGATGCTTTATTTTTTAACTTTATTATTCACTCCATAAATCAGGTATTTCTTCCTGAAGTTATGTCTATCAGCACAATTAAAGAAAATTATGATTAAAACTGTTTTATCGTATTTTCCGCGACCGATACCATTGGCTAAATACTCATGTTTTCGAAATCAACTAATAATTATTATTTCCACAATTATTAATATAACAATAAGACGACAAATTTATCGTAAAACATTCTTCATTTTTGAAGAACGACGTTTGACAAATTTTACCGCAAATGTTTCCTTTGAACGAAAAATCGTAATTTTATTTTAAGGAGAAATACAACTATTTCTATCCTTAGGGATGAAGAGTACGAAAGGATGAATTGTGAAGAGTAATGATGAACGGAAAAAAAAAAGTCCTGGGTAGCCTAGTGGACATGGCATCTGCCCGGTAAGCGGTACACTGTGGGTTCGGTTCCCATCCCTGGACACTTTATTTTTCCGTTTATCTCTCTCTCATTACTCTTCACAATTAATCCTTTCATACTTCATACCTAAAGATAAAAACAGTCGTATTTCTCCTTTTTTGTATCTCTCTCAGATATTATACTTTCAATAATGACGTCAGCGAGGTTTCCGTTCTCAGTTCTTCAAAGACGCCATTTTTAGCAAGTGGTTTTTCCATTGTGTATTGTATTTTCTACAGTGAAAAAAACATAGATATGACAGCTGAGCGGCTTATTTTAGAATCTTCTGACATATGGATGTAAACGTGGGTTTTAAGTAACTTATTCTTCACAAATCTATCTGAAACATCATATAATAGACGATAACACTTGGAGAAGGTTTAGTCTCATCGAATAATGGGTGAGTAACTTTGTTACATTCAAGTTCCTTTCTTTTGTTTTATATAGTAAATTTTGTCATAACATTTGTGGAATATTAATAAATGGTTTGACTAGTTCAGCTTAAATATATTTATTTCATTTATATTATTTTTATATGGGATATATCATATTATTAACAACATATTTTAAGATGCTTTTATATATGCTAGTACAAAGAAATTACAAATATGAACCTAATTTTTGCTTTTTATTCTAAAATGATTAAAAATGATTTTTCCCTAGATCCCCCATATTTGATTCTATCTTATATGGTAGCATAATCTCTCAATAAAATAAGTTTGTGTACAAAGTTATTACAATGCTTATTTTAATTTTGAAATCGCCTTTATTACTTAAAATGTGTTTCTAATTTTAACAGCTCTGAGCATATATTTAATTCTGTAAAATATAGTATCTCTGATAAAAAGATGTTCTATTATTTTAGCGTTTTGTGATATTTCTTATTATACTTTTATAAAGTCCTAAAGAAGTTGAACTATTAATGAACAATATTAGATTAAAGATCAGGGGTGGGGGGGTGGAAGAAATATAAAGTTAATTAAAATAAATATGTTAAAATATTTACATTTAAAATATAATATATACATATTGTAAGATTTAAAAAATTGTAAGCATTACCGGCAATATTTGACAAAAGTGAACTGTCCCCCTCTTTTTTTTTTAGGATGTAAAAGGGGAAATTTCTATTTCAAATGACAATTAAACAACTTTATTGCCATCTCGTCAATGGTTACATTCACAAAGAGAGAGAGAGAGAGAGAGAGAGAGTTATGATAAAAATATAATAATAAATAAATATTTACATTTAGTATTTACTCAGGCGAAGCCCTCGCCGAGGGGACGTCCGGATTTCATCAGGAGCTTAAAGCCACCCTGAGTTCGGACAATCTCTCGCGAGTAATGGAATCGCAGTCCCGAGCATGCTCGATTACAGTGCCGAGGAACTCGGCAAGAATATTCTTCTTCCTAGGCGAAAGTCGCGCGAGGAGGGGCTCCCTAAAATTGGGCCACACGGCCGCAAACGTGATATCTTAGTCTTCTGACTTGAGTAGGTTCTATTTCAAATGGTATAGCAAGAATATATTTGGAGGTGACTGTAGAATTCTTGGAGTTTAAGTTATTAAAGTTAGTATTTATCTTTATTTTCATAATATATATTGTAACAAAGTATTTATTAATTCTAATATATTTATTAACAGATTGGTCATTTTTATGTTTATATTTTGCTACTCTATAAATTTCCCTCGTGGCTTATCTTTAGTTTACCATTCATAGTTTGTTCTTGCCTAAAATAAATTGTTGTCTCATCCCGAAGTTGGTCTTCCCTAATTTTACACGTGGCAATATTGCAATTTCTTTATTCTAAATAATAAATATTAAATACTCTTTGAACATATAAAGAATAATCATATGTTTGACAAATACTATTCTTCTATTTAAAATCATTTATAGGTATTATTAAAAAAATAAATATATATAGCTGGAAATGGTTTATTATAATATCATTTTAATATTATGAAAGTGTTCAGGTAGAAAATTCCTGTTGTTCACATCATGTCTCCTTACTTTGGCACTGGCAACGGCTGCACCTCCAACAGTTACTCTACCTGACAGTGCCACAGTAATCACAGGAACACAGCAAACTGTTAGTGGGAAGTCCCTGGACATCTACCTCTCCATCCCCTTCGCCAAACCTCCAATAGGAGCGCTGAGGTTCAAGGATCCAGAGCCAATCACCAACCTTCCTCCACAGATCGACGCCACCCAATTCCCTTTATCATGCTACCAACATGACTTTCTTTCTGATGAACATGTATTTCAGAACATGAGTGAAGATTGTCTTTACCTTAATGTATGGGCCCCCAGTCAAAAATCCAATATGTCTGTTTTGATTTTTATTTATGGTGGATCATTTAAATTTGGTTCAACAGATGAATTTATGAACAATCCTCAGTATCTTGCTGCTAGAACTGATATGGTCATAGTTACTATGAACTACCGCGTTGGGGCCTTAGGATTCATTGATCTGAAAATGGATGGATCTGATGGTAATTTGGGCCTTAAAGATCAAATATTGGCATTAAAATGGGTCAAAAAGAATATTAGAGAATTTGGTGGAAATCCAGACAGTGTTACTCTCTCTGGCACTAGTGCTGGTTCAATGGCAGTAGGTTTTCATCTTTCTATAGAAGAAAATAGAGATCTTTTCCACAGAGCATTCCTACAAAGTGGAACTCCAAATTCAGGATATTTTCACTTATCAGAAAATATGATAAAGAGGGAAATAGATGATTTCTTCCATATTTTAAATTGCAATGCAAGTTCCCCAATAGTATTACAATGCTTGCAATCTAAGTCATCACAAGAAATTATCGATGCAGAAAATATGGCGCTCAGATCCTATTTATCAGGACTATTTTTACCATCTTTCAATAGTAAACTCTTTCCTTACACTTCAATAGAAGATTTCAACAAAAAAGACATTCTTTTAAATAAAGATATATTAATAGGAACTACCAAAGATGAAGGTTCAATTTCATTTGCTTTGACAAATTATCAATTCGAAAAAGATAATGCCACAAAACAATATGCAATTGATTATTTTCATGAAACGTTCAGAAAATCAGATTCATCCGAGTTTATTAACATTGCAAAAGTTTATTTGAAAGATGTGCCTGAACATGAATATGACCCTTTTGGAATAGCCTTTAAAGAAATTGCTGGCGATTATTGGTTTAGATGTCCCACATTCTACTTCTCAAATATCATGGCGGCCAAGGGCAACAAGGTTTTCTTTTATTACTTTGCGTACCAGTCAGAACACAAAGCTAACGACGAAAATACACGGAAGCATGGAGCTACTCATAATGAAGATCTACCATATACCATGGGACTACCTAGAAGAAATACTTTCAACTACACACAGGAAGAATTCGAATTTGCAAATACAATAATGGACTATGTTGGAAATTTTTCAAAATATGGGTGAGTAGTGAATTATCTTTTACATATTTTCAAGATTTCAATACTTAAGGCACAACTTTTTATAATCCTATTCATTCTAGAAATACCATCTATTTACCGAGCTATTCGCTTATTTTTATTTAGTACACACTATTTTCAATATGATAACCTAAGGTTTTGAGCGCTCTCAAAAAGATGTGAATTCAGAACCATAACCCAGAAATCGAGCAACACTCAAAACAATGAGGTATATTTTAGGAATCGTTCAAAATATTTTTAGTGTTGCCAGAAATTTAGACATAACCCAGATTTCTGGAACGTCTCCCCTCTCAACGCCAACTACCCTTAAAATAGTACATCTTTAGGAAAGGTTATTACAAAGATTTTAAAGATACCTAGCGTGTCATTCTTATAGAACTGAAATGGTAAAACATTTCATCAAATAACACTATAATGAGTTTATAGTATTTTCGACAAAATTGAGGGAGCCTTTACATCATTTGGAGATGAAAATGTTCTATCAAAACATTCGCTTATTTATAATCACTGAAATAAACCAATTAATATAGCCTCTATAAACAGTTACTTTACAAACTTTGTTGATGAGATGTGGTGTTTTAAGCCTCCCTGGACCAGAGTGGCCTCAGTACCTGCAGGAGTCCTCCACTCCTCCCTATCAAGAGTCCTCTGATGGATCAAGATTTAACCAAGTGGTTGAACTTAATCTCAATCAATATCAAGTGAAACATCTTCCCCATCTGGATAGATGTACTGGAATGTGGCGGCCATTATTCTACCCTAACTCTAAATGAAGAAATATTAATAAAATATATGTGATCTTACTCTGCATCCTAAATTTTTCCATATTAAATGTATTCCCATATAAAAAGCTGATTAAATTTGTACATTATAATCAGCCATACGGTTACTTATTGAGATGCTCATTATCAAGACATCCTTGAGCATTCAAGGTCTTAACATTTTGGTTTCTCTAAAACATTGGCCCACTCTAGGCACTGTGGTATTTACTCTAGCCAAGTGGGCCTTGCAAATTGTGACCAATACTCGTGACATTAGACCCAACTTTGAAGCTGAACGTAACCCTAACCGCTACCAGATTATACATCTACTTCATCTAAGTATCACATGTACAGAACTGTGGTGTCCTTTCTTCTACCCATATACACAATAGCTCTGGAGATATTGATCTTCATTCTAATGAGGAATTTATTGATAAAAGATAATTGGCAATTAACAAACTTTATTGACTTCTAGTCAACAGCAAAATAATTTTTTAATAAAATTGAAATACCGCTATAAATATATTGCAATATATATATAGTATATTTCAAACTATATAACAATGACACTTTTAGTATACTTCACATATCTTCCAATTGGTTAGAGCCGATGCATTATAGGATCATGCCCTTCTATTAAAATGTGCACTGCTCCTATTTGCTATATCTTTATTAATACAACCTTTACACCTTTATTTGTATTTAAACTCAAAATGGTGACGTCAAAATAAAAACCGCAAGAGTGGTCAGCTAGGGACTGCTGCGGGCCAGAAGGGAAGAAAATAGCCGACGCCCAGATGGGCCCCCCTCCAGGGCTTTTTATAGACGACCCCTCCCGGGGTCAGGAGGGGCAGTTTTAGCAAGCAGTGTGTGCTACAGCGTGCCCATCGGCAGACCGCTTCTGTATCTCTCGGTCTCTCTCATCGTATCTCAGTGATAGGCATCCAGGTTTGTGTCATGGCTTCTACCTCTGTCCTGTAGACTTTCTACGATCACTCTCGCTGCTAACATCTAGCCCCGCCCCTGCTTCTTGTTGTCCGCGTGCGGGAAGAACATCAGCACTCGCCTCACGTACACGACTTTATCCATACGTCGATAGAATCATTTGCAAAAGACAAATCTCTCTAAGAAGGACACCTGGATAATATCAAATGTTACAAGCCCCTCTGAATTCAGACAGGTCCATGTTTATAATAGAGTTTGTCCCCAATATGCTCAATTGCATTGCTGATGAATTCGCACAAAATGGTCTTGTTTCCAGGCGAGAGTTGCTCGAAGAGTTACTCATCTCAGGTCGGCATAAAACCGCATCCAATATGTCATCTTCATAAACCTCCTCATGAAGAGGGCCTAGGAAAGAATCAACGTGCAGTTTTAAAAAAATTTCTCTACTTGCTCCTTGAGCTCCATCTTCTGAGAAGTCTCAAGAGGCTGCATGGTTTGGGTTATGGGTACAAGACTGGATGGATGGTGCAGCATTGTTTTGGGTCCCTTTTGCAGGAGCCGCTGTTGGCCCAGTAATGGTCAACGAAAGCGCTGTTCGTCACAACAACCGGCTGGTGCTCGGCGATGGAACAGAAGGTTTGGGTGTTGGAGTCTCTTGGGGATGGACAGGGAAGTTCGCCCGGGCGAAGACGCGGAAGGGCTGGAGGGTGGTAAGGGGGTCTGCTTGATGGGTGCTAATAGCTCCATGGCTGATGTAGGAATTGCGGAGTTGTTGGAGGGCATGGGCTTGGAAGAGAGAGGCTTGGACACCGGACCCTGCTGGGTGTCCTAATGACGTCCCCTATTGTTTCCCAAGAGGCATGTGGCTCGCCGATTTCCCTTGACGGTGGCATTTGCTACACCTAACGCCGTAGGTGATTTAGGCAGGCGTCGACTCGCCTTTCGAGACAATAACCAGCTTTACAGGGAGCTGGTGATGTTTCAATCCTTCATTTAGAAGGACGACGGCCTCGCTGTTGCTGGTTGTCCAGGTATAGTCCCCACTTGCCACTACCTCATGGGTCATGGAGGCAACCCTGCAGTAGGGCCGCAGCGCCGCGACGATGTCTTCGTCCCATGTAGGCATTGGGAGGTTCCCAACCACTATATTGTTTGCGCGTTTTCTATAGGAGGACACTTTGAGATGGTTTTCCCGATGGATAGACGCTCCGCTTTCTCGATGCTCTCCAGCCCGACCAGAACCTGGCCGGACATTTTCATTAGCTGGAAGACTGCGCCCTTTTCCAGCATTTCTCCAGTACCTTGATGTACTGCACTAGGCTGAAGTCAGCACAGTATTCAATATAGCAACATTGGTCAAATGACGCTGCCGCTCACCTGGCCTTACTCAGAGCTTGCTGCCGTCGGCTGTTCTTCAGCTGTGTCACAGCGTCTATTGTCACACTTTTTGGTGGTTGAGTAGGCCTTGCTGTGATGTTGTCAGCTTTGAGACCTTAGATGGATTGCCTTTGGGGTTCTGGTCCTTTCTTTTAGTACCTATAAGCCTTTGGTAATATTCAGGAATAGGTTTATTTTTCTGAAGCCTCAACGCGATCAGCCCAATTTTCATTGGTTTGAATTTTTCCAGCGGTCTCATTTGCATTGCCACTGTGTGTGTTTGCCCAATTATTAGAAAAAAGTATTTTCATCCCAATCAAGGCATTTTCTTTCGTCGATTTCTCGGCATTGGTAGGGTCTTTCTGGAAGGAAAGGTCACTATAATGGTCGCCATCATCCTGGCTCTCCACCAGTACCCTGAACATATTCGAGATTCTCATTTCCTCCATTTTATTCTCTGAAAAAAAAAAAAAAAAACAACGCGGAGCTCGCGCGCCGGAGGATAAGTAAATATATTTATGTACTATAAAAAAATGGAAGAGTTTAAGGTAAAGAGAATATCTTTTAATAACATAATCCATAATAACTGTGGGAGCTGAGAGACTTCCTTCCAGCTTGCTGGGATGACGGACCACGCCGTCAGCAAACATACAAGCGGGGCCTGAAATAGTACTGATGGCCACCGCTGCGAGGCGCGGCAGATCGGCGGAAGTCAATCAGAACCCAATAGACATTCTAGGGTGTTGTCATTTTGTCTTCCTTTATCAACTTCCTATAAAAATGTAGCTAATACGTAATACCAATAAACACTAACTTTGAAATACTTTTCTGGGCCATCGCTGGACTTAATAAATCGACACACCACAACTTGTCCGGCATAAAGATATGATTTTTATTAATTTTTAATTGAAAAAAATCGTTGTATAAAAATTCTTCTCCTCACATAAATTAGAAAAAAAATTGAATGGAATATATTAAATTGACGGAAATTATTAGGCAGGTCATTGTCTCGTTTATCAAAGTCCTTGCAATATTCACTGTTATCATTATTGCCAAGTAGCTCTTCAACCCCAGCCACAGGAATTTCCATGAGACACCTGTCAATCATCACTGGACTCCGGGGACGACGACCAAAGGTGTGACGGGGTTCTCGGTTTCTTATCGGCAAATAAGGAAAACGGGACGGTGGCTGACCACTCTCATTATTATTTTTACCTTGGGATAAGTTGTTATATCTCTCCCTATAAATACCTCTTGTATATAATTTTATTGGAGGACTGAAAAGTAAATACCCTTTATAATAAATTAATTATTCTCAAATTTGCCCTTGCTTTATTTATCTCCGCGAAATATTGTTTATATGAATAAATTTAATTGAATAATTGAAATAATTGAAATAAAAATAATTGAATAAATTCCATTGTATTTTATATATTAAACTGTTAATTGATTCAAATATTGTAATATACAGTATGATGCCTTGAGCTTGCTAAATCAGTTTATTTTTAAATCGGAATTTTATATAAGTTTAATTATTTAACAGAGAGATACACAAGCAAATGATATCGAAAATATTTTGGGAAGGGTATGTGACATTTTCAAAAGGTAATTTAGAAATTAATGTGGAGAGAGAGAGAGAGAGAGAGAGAGAATATATATATAAGCTTTTTATAAGGGCAATATTATTTATAATTAGCAATTATAATTCTATTTTATCCCTATATTCTCTCTTTCTCTCTCTGTGTATGGCTAAGGCTACCATCTACAAGTATCATCTTGGTCTTGAGGTAGGCAACGCCAGACAGCTGTGCCCACTCTGTGGAAAAGAACTCTCGCAGTCCATCGGTGGCGGAGTCTTTCCTGTGGTGGGTGCCACCAATGAAGACTGTATATATTTTTATATATATGTATAGATGGAAATTTGTCTCTTCAGATATATATGTATATTTATTAAATATTTATATTTATATAAATTTATTAATATATTTATCATTATATAATCATATTTATATTTATTCTGTATTTAACCTTATATAATCTTATATGGACATTGTAATATATCAGTTTCATTCTGAATCTCTCTCTCTGTGGAGTCTGTTTACCCAATTCTTGCCCTAAACTCTATTATAAAGTTGGATATCCTCTAATTGTTGTGTGTGTGTTCATTTTAATTGAATATTTATTGTATTTGGATATCTAAAATGTATACAGTAACTTCTAATACTTTTACTAGTATTATAATATTATAAATTTAGACATGATTAAATGCGAATGTTTATATATGTAAATAATAAAAATATTTGGAAAAATTGGAGAAACTTTTTTTCTTAAAACCAAAACATCCTACTAATTTATTTATTATTTTTATTGATTCCTTTTTTAAATCTCTCACTCAGATATCGCATTGTCAATAATGACGTCAGTGAGATTTCCGCTCTCAGTTCTTCACAGACGCCACTTTTAGAAAATGTTTTTTCCATTGTGAATTGTATTTTCTACAATAAAAAAAACATAGACATGGCAGCTGAAAGGTTTATTTTAGAATCTTCTGACATATGGATGTAAAGCGTAGGTGTTAAGTAACTTATTCTTCACAAATCTATCTGAAACATCATATAATAGACGATAGCACCTGGGGAAGGTTTAGTCTCATCGAATAATGGGTGAGTAACTTTGTTACATCCATTTCCCTTTCTTTTTCACTTTAATATAGTAATCATTTCATATTCAGATGAGACTTCATGCCCGCGCGCGCTTCCAGGAATATGTTTCTTTTTAACATTTTTAATTCAAATCTCTAGCTTTTGGGCATGATAACCCTTCAACAGGAGATATACTATATCAATATAAAATATACTCTATAGAAACCAATTGCGAAATATATTTAACTTTATTTATGATATTTATTTCAATTTTCATCATTAAATAGAAGAAACACTAGATGCTCTAAACAGATAAAATAATATTTATATTTGAGCATAATAATTTTCTTCTATTCAATATTATTCAGAGTTTTTATGAAAATGTGTGTCTTAATATAATACCTTTTTAATATTGTTAAACTGTTCAGGGAGAGTCTTCTTCTTGGGTACTTCATTTCTTCTTGTTTTGGCACTGGCAACAGCTGCCCCTCCAACTGTGACGCTACCTGACAGTGCTACAGTGATAACAGGAGCACAGCAAACTGTCAGTGGGAAGTCACTGGACATCTACCTCTCCATCCCCTTCGCCAAACCCCCAATAGGAGATCTGAGGTTCAAGGATCCAGAGCCAATCACCAACCTTCCTCCCCAGATCGACGCCACCCAATTCCCTCTATCATGTTACCAAGAACAATTCCTTTCGGATGAACACGTACATCAGAATATGAGTGAAGATTGTCTATACCTCAATGTTTGGGCGCCCAGTCAAAAATCTAATATGTCTGTTTTGATATTTATTTATGGTGGATCATTTAAATTTGGTTCAACAGATGAATTTATGAACAATCCTCAGTATCTTGCTGCTAGAACTGACATGGTCATAGTTACTATGAACTACCGTGTTGGGGCATTTGGATTTATTGATCTGAAAGTGGATGGATCTGATGGTAACTTGGGCCTTAAAGATCAAATCTTGGCATTCAAATGGGTCAAAAAGAATATTAGAGCATTTGGTGGAAATCCAGACAGTGTCACAATCTCTGGAACTAGTGCTGGTTCAATGGCAGTAGGCATACATCTTTCTATAGAAGAAAATAGAGATCTTTTCCACAGAGCATTCCTACAAAGTGGAACTCCTAATTCAGGGTATTTTCACTTATCAGAAAATATGATAAAAAGGGAAATAGATGCTTTCTTCCATATTTTAAATTGTAATGCAAGTTCCCCAACAGCATTACAATGCTTGCAATCTAAGTCATCACAAGAAATCCTCGATGCAGAATATGATGCTCTTCAATCCTTCATATCAGGATTATTCTTACCATCTTTTAATAGTAAACTCTTTCCTTATACTTCAATAGAAGATTTCAACAAAAAAGACATTCTTTTAAATAAAGATATTTTAATAGGAACTACCAAAGATGAAGGTTCAATTTCATTTGCTTTGACAAATTATGAATTCGAAAAAGATAATGCTACAAAACAATATGCAATTGATTATTTTCATAGAACATTCAGAAAATCAGATTCATCTGAGTTTATTAACATTTCAAAAGTTTATTTGAAAGATGTGCCTGAACATGAATATGACCCTTTTGGAATAGCTTTTAAAGAAGCTGTTGGGGATTATTGGTTTAGATGTCCCACATTCTACTTCTCAAATATCATGGCGGCCAAGGGCAACAAAGTTTTCTTTTATTACTTTGCGTACCAGTCAGAACACAAAGCTAACGACGAAAATACAAGGACGCATGGAGCTACCCATAATGAAGATCTACCATATACCATGGGACTACCTAGAAGAAATGCTTTCAATTACACTCAAGAAGAATTCGAATTTGCAAATACAATAATGGACTATGTTGGAAATTTTTCAAAATATGGGTGAGTAGTATATTAGTTTAAGATAAATATTTAAGATTTTAATAAATGAATCACAACCTTTTTAGAACCCTATTTATTTCAAGAAATGCTATCCATGTACAGAAGTTGAGAATTATTGGATAGTTTTGTTGTGAAATCGTTTCAATTGAGTATGTTTAATTTATAAATGATATATATATCTTCCGCATAAAACACATCACAGGAATATATACTATATTAAATAGTATTTTTAATAAGGTTTTACGATCTCACCTACTTATAGCTATAGTTTACTTTGGCCACACTTTGTTTGATTTTCAAGAAGCTTCTTGGACAGTATTTCATAGATGAGGTATGTCATACACTACGCAGACTAGATACAAGTATAACATACTTGTATATACTTGTATAACAGCCTAAACACTTACATGGTTGGCTTTGCTTGCTCAATTAAGAGAGCATCCACGTGAGTGTAGGTGGTCTACACCCCTCTCTTACCGAGATGTTTCAGGCAATTAAAATGAGACCACCAACAGGGGTTAGCTCAGAGATAGTCATAGCGTGTGTCCATTTATACAGGCCACTTTTTTCCCTCTCCTCGCCCCAGTGTAAGGTGCTCCAGTAGGCACCCATGATCTCTACCTCTGTCCCGTGGGCTGTTTACGACCCGCTCGGTGCTAACATCTAGCCCTGCCTCTGCTTCTTGTTGTCCACGTGCAACCTCACCACTACACTCCCCACAACTATCACTGTTAGTTCATTAACATTTCGGCTTACTCGGGGTTACGACATATATATATACACATAGTATGAAATTATTGTATCATTATTGATATTGATAGTATATTGTGTATATATACTATGATATTTGTATTATTATAGAAAATCTAATTCTTATCTATCAAATGTGAAAATATTTATTTTCAATCTTTCCTTATCTTATTATACATATATGTAAATATGACTGAGCTTAATGCTTTATTATGAAAAATATAGGAAAAATTGAAGAAGACATTCCATTATTTGGAGATGAAAAGGTCCTTTTAAAAACATTTATTTACAATAACTGAAATAAACCAATTAAACAGTTACTTCACAAACTTTGTTGATGATATGTGGTGTTTTAAGCCTTCCCGGACCACAGTGGCCTCAGTACCTGCAGGAGTCCTCCACTCCTCCCTATCAAGAGTCCTCTGATGGATCAAGATTCAACCAAGTGGTTGAACTTAACCTGAACCAATACCAAGTGAAACATCTTCCCCATCTGGATAGATGTACTGGAATATGGCGGCCATTATTCTACCCTAACTCTAAACAATAAACTTTAGTAAAGAAATTATTAATTAATGTATTTTTGGCTTTTTTCTGCGTCTTAAATTTCTCCATATAATATGCATTCCTATATAAAATAATTGAATTGATTGAAAATTTACATTATATTTAGCAAAATTTGTTACTTATTGAAATGTTGTTATATATTTTATTATTAATATTTGTTAATATGAATTTTGAAGATTAAAAGAATTCAATAGCTTTTTAGAAAGAGGCAACTTGGCTTCTATTTTAAGATATTTCCATGATAATTCGGGATCAAATTCTGAACAGTTAGGATTGTTGAAGGAAGGATCTATTTTTAATAATTTACTTTGTGTTAATTTTGAATATTTTTGGGTAATTGAGATGTTTGAGGTATAATTTTATCTACAATTTCTGTGCCAGATTTTTTTTTTCTGACGGCTACATGTTTTGGATTTTTTAATAAAGACATACATAATGAGGTGTTGCAATATTGGCTGTTTGGTTTGCTCTTTATTTTTCACATTACCATTCTGATTATCATTTTCCCATAAGGATTTTACATTTCGTAAAATAGAAAGAATAATAGAAAAAATATTCTCATGCCCAGCATAGGCCGCAGCCTTGCAGAAAATTGACTTAGACCCAGAGCAGCAGCTTTACACACCCAAGATAGTGGATATTGCTGCTGCTGTGATGGAGATGCATGGAGACATCTGAAACTCTTCTTTGGACACGGCAACAACACACACACACAACAACAATAATAGAAAACATATCATTTTCAGGTTGGATTTATAATTGATTTATAAATGAAGGTTTTACTGCAACCTTTTTATACTTTATTTGACGTTTCGAACCAACATCGTAAAGTACTAAAATAGTAAAGAATATTGATATTTATCTATATATATATATAAAAATGAATGTATGTGTGTGTGTCTGTCCTTTATGCCTGACCAAACCACTCATTGGAACGCCATCAAACTTTGGGAAGTTATTTATTATAGTACTGGGAAGGTGTCTGAAAAATAATTTCTTGAATATCCTTAGAGTTATTTGCAGATTTGTAGATTTAACTCGAAAGCAGCGCCCCCATTGCGACGATGATAACAAGTTTTTTATTATATAAGTTTTATTATCACTAAGTTTATTATCTTAAAGATTATTTATCAAAAGTAAGATTTTCTACCTATTAATTGCGCACAAGTCAAAGTTAGTTATCGAGTATTTTTCAAGGGACCGGGAAAAAATGTTCACTAGATAAAACGATGATTTTGTAATGTAGAAAATTAGGAAAGACAAAATTCAGGATGACACGGCAATTTATTTGAGACAAGAATAATGATACAATTCCAAGGCAAGATACTATTCCTTTAACTTCCAATTACCGAGGTAACCAATTAATATTGATTTTATTAAACTTATCGAGTATTTTTCAAGGGACCGGGAAAAAAATGTTCACTTTATCGAGAGATTCAAATTTACGAGTTTCAAATTATCAAAATATATCTATTATTTTTTTTATAAGTTTATAGAGAATTGTTTTAACAAATGTTCGTTAGACAAACCTTTACTCGGGTAAAACCCGGGCGAAGCCGGATACATCCGCTAGTTATTTATATTGATAAGTGAAAGAAATCTAGAAAATATCGGCGCTATTACAAAGAGAAGTAGAAAATTAGTATTTAGCTTAATTGAAAAACATAAATATATTTAATAAAAAAAGAAAACTTGTTTGTAATATTTATTTATAACATGAAAAACTATAATTCTCGCGTATTATAATTATTGTAAAACTATTTTCATAGAGTATCATCAAATGAAATGACAGATTGTATAGTTTTTGAAGCCTTTAATAAAGGTCAAAGGGAGATGAGAGGTATGCAAATAGGATAGCAATATTAATACTTTCGTATAAGAGACATAAACATCTATTGAACATAAAATGCATCAATGAGGTTTTAGAGGAGGAGTGATTATATATACCTTTTGTTCAGCCTACAATAAAGCCTTTAATAAAGGTCAAGCTGTGAGGGAGATGAGAGGTATGCAAATAGGATAGCAATATTATTACCTTCGTATAAGAGACGTAAACATATATTGAGACATAAGCACCAATGATACCTTAGGAGAAGAGTGACTATATGTATATACCTTTTGTTCAGCCTACAATAAAGCCTGTAATAAAGGTCAAACTGTGAGGGATATTAGAGGCATGCAAATAAGATAGCAATATGATAACCTTTGTATGAGAGACATAAACATCTATTGAAAATAAAATGAATCAATGATGTTTTAGGGGAAGTGTAACTATAGGTATATACCTTTTGTTGTCGTGTCCAATTATACCTTTTGTTCAGCCTACAATACATTCTTGCTAGATTCCTATATATCTTGAGGAATATAATACTACTTGGGGGATATTTGTGTTAATTGGTGTAGGACAAAAGATGATGTTGATCAATATTTCCGCATTTAATGTTGTCGAACTAAACCTTGGTCCAAAATTGCTGAAACTTGTAAAATCTTATATTGAAAGAGGCACAGTCTCACACTTCATTATATTAATTGAGAAGTAATTTATTTTTATGGGGGCATATCCCTATACAAAAAGTTGATTATATGTGTAGAGAACATTAGAAGAATTCACTTTTAAAAACCTCTAAATTTATGTTTTACTTGATTATTAATTTTGAGAATATTTTAGAAATAGCTCCTCATGCAGACCCGACCAAAATATATTACAGTAGATCCTACCTGTAAAGGACACCTAATTGCAGAGCCAAAGTGTCCTTTAGGGAGAGATGTCCTCTTACCGGAGAGCTACTAAATAGTAAAAATAGTAATTTTGACTGTCCTTTGTATAGAGGTGTCCTTTAGCGCAAGTGTCTTCTCATGGAGGTTTTACTATATATTAAAATAATTTTATTTGAGAAAACAAATTTCTATAATAATTGCTTTGAGTAATCAGGCATCATACACACCAAGCCGTATTAAAATATTCAAAGAGAATGATACGTTTGTGTTTTGTAGTGATCTGGAGATATAAAATTGTTGTGTTTGTGAGTTAGTAGAAATTGTAGTATAAAGAAAGTTAAGGATCAAATATATGCACAAAAACTTTATTAAGACCACTGGTCTTATACATAT
Organism: Cordylochernes scorpioides; assembly: GCA_030710605.1. NCBI lineage: Eukaryota > Metazoa > Arthropoda > Arachnida > Pseudoscorpiones > Chernetidae > Cordylochernes > Cordylochernes scorpioides. The sequence continues at coordinate 28,277,688 of CP092878.1, forward strand.
TTCCCGGAAGGATAAAGATGTCTACAAATTAATTTAAAAAGTATGTACATACGAAGGTAGAAAATGTAGAATTACAGAAGCAGGCCGCTCAGCCTCTGCGCCCAAACAGTCTGCAGCAGTCGTCGGATCCCATGAACCTCTCCGGACATTAATGACAGCTTTGTAGAGTTTGTGATATCTGAGGCAAAAACCTCGATTGGCTAAAGATGTATTTATTCAACTTTACATCTGTTAATAGTTAAGTTGTGGTGTACGCAAATCATCCAAGAGTTCTTGCTTGTGCTTCACCTATAGAGAGAGAAACTAAATGTAATGTATGTGATTACATATTGTTTTAAATTTGTACATAGGTCACAGGTTAAAGAGGCATTAGTCTTTTTAAGGCTTAAACATTACCTGTAGAAAGGCTTAATAACAACTGCCTTGCTAGGGCCTTTTTTTTACCAGCTTGAAACTGCTTGTTAACTGCTTTTCTTCTGAAGGATGTTCGACCCTTAACTCGAATTTTCTTTAGGACTTCGGTACAGTCATGGGTGGAATTTGACTAATTTCCTCAGGAACCTGAAGTAAATATTTTTATCTCTAGCCTATTCAATCCAAATTTCAGCTTAAATTCTATCACATCAGCCTCTGTCATCTTTCAACTTCATCTAAGGTTCCGTTCGCATTTATAACAGATGCCATTTATTGCAAGTGGCTTTTCCATTGTTTATTGTGATTTAAACAATAGAAATACAAACACATGGTATCCGAGCGGTTTATTTTAGAAACCTTTTAAATATCGATGTAACACATTTTAAACTTTTATTGCAATAATAGAAGAGAACGCTCTTGGAGGAGTGTTAGTCTCAAAATGATGGGTAAGAAACTTTTTGTTATTTGTGTTCTTATATTTTATTTATTTATATATATACCTCTCTCTATCAAGGAATATATATTCAAAATTGAAACATTTTGGTTTAAAATAAATATGTGTTTATTTTACAAATATTTATAAGGGTTTCGAACAATAAATAAATTTATGTGAAATGAATTATTATCTAAGTACAATAAAAAGCATTAAGTATCCTATATTGCTCAATTGATTATATTTTCTAAAATTATTTTATTTGCCATCTGTTTTTATACAGGTCATATCTTTTTTAATATTACTGATGTTTTTACAAAATATTATCCTTAATATTCTATTATATTCCATATTCCCCCAGTTTCTGAAATATAGAATAATATTATAAATTGTTATGTGTAAGCAGTTTCATATTTTCCGTTTTTAATTCCAAGTTTCAATTTTCTTTTATTCCCTAAAAAGGTTTTTTTCAACTTGAAGTAGGTTTTTCTAATCGCGGTTTAAAGTTTTTACAAAATTTCGTTTCATTTTGTAAGACTGAACTTTGAAATAGTTTTTTGAATGCTTATAATTTATTTAAAATAAGGTTCGTATTCTTCTAAATAAGTAATAAAATATAAAAATACAGAGCTCTGATAAATATGCAAGAATAGTGGATAAAAAGGCGTGTAGAAGATTTTCATTTTGTGTTGGTTTTTTTACTTCATTATTATTTTAGAAGCCACATATATCTTTTGAGATAGCAAAAATATATGTTAATAAATGGCCTGAGAAAAATATTTTGAATAATAATCTACTAATATAATTGCCTTATTCTGTCTGTGTGAAGTTCACTGTGTGAAGTTCACGGATAGATTTTGGTCAGAATGGATAAAATAAAAAAGTGTCAAGGGATGGGAATCGAACCCACGACCTTCCGCTTAGCGGGCAGATGCCATGACCACTAGGCCACATGACCACAATTTATAATTGTAACAAATAGTATTTGAATCAAAACATTCAATCGGGTAAAACACGGGCGTTGCCCGGGTCATTCGGCTAGTGTTAATATAACTAATATTCTCAAATCTAAAAGAGCATATCTACATTGGATTACTTCGAAAATTACAAATTACATCTCGTTTGTGTATGTTGCAAAAAGAGAATTTGTTCATCATGAAATATAGATAAAATTACAATTTATTCATTCTAATAGATGTCCGTTTCTATAAATCGATAAAATTAGTAGAAATAGATTAATATTAATAAAAATAATCATTGAATGATAACACTATAATTTATTTTTAAAATGACTTTACATTTGAACGATATACATTTATGGCACGAAGGTAGGAATGAAGTCTATGAAGAATATTAATTATTCTATTCATTGAATGTCTCTCAGAGCGGGTCCATGATAACTAAAATTGAAGAAATTATTAAACCTATAATACATACACATTTAAATTATAATAATGATAAATAATTTAGAGAATAACCATAATATAAATCACAGATTACGGGTACATATGATAATTAGTTACTTCTATTAAAATACTTAGTGAAAAGTGAAAGAACTAGCATTATAATCATGAAATATTAGAAAAATTGATATTAGTTGAATCGATTTTATTTATTGAACTATTTTGTTAGCTTTAGTAAGAAAAAAGTGAAAAATATTAAAATAATTTTTTTTTTGCTTATCCCTAGTACACGTGGTACAGGCCATGATAATCATGGTGGGTAGTTAGCGACTGCTTTTTTACTGTAAGCGCACCACATGTCTACACATGTGAAAAGCAGTTCGACTTTGCACTTACAAATGCCAGAGCCCCGTTTGGTTACCTGCACTCGCTGGTGGGGTTGGACTTTTGCAAGAATCGGGGGCCATTGGAACATATTTTTTTTAACAGAAAAAAGTGTCCAATGCGGGAATCGAACCTGGGTCCTAGTGGTTGAAAACCAAACGGTTTAACCAGCCTTCCACCGACCCCCCAGTAGGAAAACATGATTTAAATATATATACTCGTATATCAACCTATGAAATTTATTCAAATATTTGAAATAAAGAACAACTATATATTCATGTTTGCACTATGATTTTTATTTGAAAATATTTTTATAGTTACTCTCTTTTTTTGTATATACATACCTCTCACATATAATATAATATTATTTTGATATTTTGGAATTGTTCAGGGAGAGTGTTCCTGTTTGTTCTGCAATGTCTCCTTGCTTTGGCACTGGTAGCTGCTACTTCTCCAACAGTAAATCTACCTAAAACAGGCACAGTAATCACAGGAACACAGAAAACTGTCAGTGGGAAGTTACTGGACATCTACCTCTCCATTCCCTACGCCCAGCCTCCCACAGGAGAGCGGAGGTTCAAGGATCCAGAGCCAATCACCAATATTCCTCCACAGATCGACGCCACAAAATTTCCCCTATCATGCTATCAAAAAGATTTTAGACCAAATGACCACGTCAACAAGAACATGAGTGAAGATTGTCTTTACCTCAACATTTGGACTCCCAGTCAAAAATCCAATATGTCTGTTCTAATATTTATTCATGGTGGGTCATTTGAGTTTGGTTCGACAGATGAATTGATGAACAATCCTCAGTATCTTGCTGCTAGAACTGACATGGTCATAGTTACTATGAACTACCGTCTTGCCTCCTTTGGATTCCTTGATCTAAATATGGAGGGAATTGATGGAAATTTTGGTCTTAAAGATCAAATCTTGGCATTTAAATGGGTTAAAGATAATATTAGAGCATTTGGTGGAAATCCAGACAGTGTTACCATCTATGGTACTAGTGCTGGTTCAATGGCGGTTGCTTTACATCTTTCTATAGAAGAAAATAGAGATCTTTTCCACAGAGCATTCCTACAAAGTGGAACTTCAAATTCAGGTTTCTTCCACTATTCAAAAGATATGAAGAAGAGAGAATTAAATGTTTTCATGAAAATTTTAAATTGCAATACAAATTCCAGTGGCGTTTTAAAATGCTTACAATCTAAGACTACGGAAGAAATCTTTAATGCTGATAAAGAAGTTTTCATAGCCTATATGTCAGGATTATTTATTCCAACTTTCAATAAAAAACTATTTTCTTTATCTTCAATAGAAGATTTAAACAAAAATGATATTCTTCTAAATAAAGATATATTAATAGGAATAACAAAAGATGAAGGTTCAATTACATTTCCTTTAACAGATATGGAATTAACTAAAATAAATGCTACAAAAAAATATGCGAAATACTATTTTAAAGAAGGTTTTGGACAACCAAATTCAACAGAATTTACCAGGGTTCTAAAATATTATCTACGGCATGTGTCAGACTATGATTTTGTTAATTATAGTAGGGCTTTCAAAGAACTTCTTGAGGATTATTTCTTTAGATGTCCAACATTCTACTTTTCAAATATCATGGCCTCCAAGAACAACAATGTGTTTTTCTATTATTTTACATACCAATCAGAACACAAAGCTAACAATGAATCCACACGGCATTATGGAGCGACTCATAATGAAGATCTACCATATACAATGGGACTTCCTCGAAGAGATTCTATTAATTATACTCCGAAAGAAATTGAATTTTCGAATACCATGATGGACTATATTGGAAATTTCGCCAAATATGGGTAAGTAGTAAGGTATATTCCTTAATTTTAAAGATTATTTTGAGGATTTTATTAATTAAAATACTATCTTTAAGATTCTAATGTTTTTCGAAATACTACCTATTGAGGGGAGTTACTCTTTCTTCTCAAATACTAAAGCTGTCTTTCTTTCCCTTGAGAGAAGACCTAGTGTTTAGTCCAGCTACTTTACCAGATTCTAAGGAAGAGGCTCTAATTTAACAAAGGATGACTATCAATTATCCAAACCTAAACTTTATTGAACAACAGGTCAATTTATAGGCTAAGACACGCAGTAATTGGTCGAAAAAAATTACATTATTGTATTTTTCCTTATTTTTTAATTTACAAAACTATTTCATCAACAAAGTTGACTACGCTAATAGTCGTAACACTACCTGTTAACGCATTTTAATTTTTGAAATATATTTTTTACAATCCTTGTTCAGAATATAAGGATAATTGGGTTATTTATAAAGGTAGGATTTAAATACGAATTCATTATTATTATTTATAAAATCTATTAATATATTAATACATAATATCATGAAGATAGAAGTAGGCTGGCCATCATTCATAGTTTTAATAACTTGCCAAATGCTTAATTTTTATTTGTTCCTGACAATACAAAAGATTTTTGTCGAAACGTCGAGAGAATAATAAAAGATTTACTATCCGAAGTAACTCTTATTTCTAAGAAAAAATTGATACATAATAGTACATCTATATTACCGTTCTCTTTAATTTTAGAATATAAACCATTTTAAAGATTTTCTGTATAGATCATGCATAAATAAACGTTTTCCCCTGATATTTAATATTATAAATAATTAAAGCTTCCAGGATTAAGTTTCTTGTGCTTAACCCTTTAAGTTTTAATTATTTTATAATAGATCATGCATCTTCACCGTAAAAATATGTTCATTTATTTCTTTTTCTCTCAGAAAATAAGCGCAAAATATATTTTTATTATTATTTCTCTCTCACTAGTATAGAAAATTCGATAAGAATTGAATTAAAGAATATATATAATGAATATATTTTTATATCTTTCCCTCTCTTACAAAAGTATATTCTGTGGTATAAAGCTGAGTGATTTAGATTTAAAACGATTTTGGAAGGTTTTAAATTTATATATATATATATATATATATATATATATATATATATATTTTGAATAAAATTTTTCTTTTTAATATAAATTTAATATATATTTTGAGATTTAACACCTCAACGATATATTTATAATAGAATAAAAAGATTTAGTGGACATTGCGATTGCTGTGATAGATATGCATGGGGACATCTGAGGCTCCTCATTGGACACAACAAAAACAACAAGAAAAATATTTTCCTACTCTATGTCCATTAGAATAAAACTGATAAACTACTTCTAAACAGTTACTCTGTAGCTTTTACTAATGACTTATTTGTGATGTTTTAAGTCTCCCTGGACAACAGTGGCCTCAGTATCTGCAGGAATCGTCCATTCCTCCCTATCAAGAGTCCCCTGATAGATCAAAGTTCAACCGTTTGGTTGATCTTAACCCAGACCATTACCATGTGATGCACCTGCCTCATCTACATAGATGTACTAAACTGTGGCGTCCTTTCTTCTACCCTAGCTCTGGCTAGTAATATATTTATAGTGAGTAAATAATAAATGTATTTCACACCTTTCTCCTTATCATATTTTAAAAATAATTTGTGTGAATCCCTATTCAGAAAACGATATCTGTATGTATTTTAGAAGTAGAAATATATTTGAGAAAATACAATCGGTAAGGCTATATGCATTCTGCGTATTAGAATGAAATGACAGTTATTATCTGGATCAGGATGTGATCTACTGTATCTTGTTCTTACAGACAGTATGGAAAACGTAGCTGTGTTAGGATGCTCTGGCAAAATTTCTGCCAGGACCTGTGAAGTAGGTTGTGGTTATCTCTGTGTTCGATCTTGAAAAAACCCTTGAAGAGATGGCTTGGAGTAGATGGAATTATTATATTTTTGTGAGAGAAGAGTCATTGGTATACACTTCAGTCCAAAAGGCTTGAGCAACGGCACGAGAACGATTATGATTTAATATTTAAATTCAAGATTACAGACATTCATTGGAGCCCTGTCAGCTCATTCGCTTCAAGCGACTTCACTGTAACTAACTCAAACTAACGTGAGGAGCTCTGCTTATGGATAGGATTAATTCCCCAATTAGAGATGATCGCGCCTGCCCGGAAATGCCGATGCCATAACAGATAGACTACCTTATAGACAATGATAAATCCAGTTTCTACCTTATATTCTTAGCAAGAAGAACAGTCTAATGTGTTTTTTTTGTGGGTAGTTTTGTGTTTTGAATGTATTCACTCTAATAATTGAGCTTGAAAATTCACAAGAATCTTTATTCGTGAAAATCCACGATAACCACAAAGGGTTCACTAGATTTTGAAGAATTTATCAAAAATATCTTTAGTAGGTAAAGTCTCTAGGCAAATTCTATGGCCAAAACATAGATGAGTGTTTTCCTGGAAGGAAATTTTGGTAAAAATAAGAATGTATGGTCCCTTGTCAAAATAACCAAAACCACATATAAATATCTATTGATTAGCGCTAAATCTAATAGAATAGGTTCGATCACAAAGCCACAACAGCAGCTTTGGTAAATTTAGAACGCTTTCCTATAGACCGTTGTTTTTGATAATATATTTAGAAATATATGGAATCTTGAGATGAATACATAGAATGCATTCACAGAAGCATAGGGCGCCTCTCCCGTCAAAATAAACGTCAAAAACCAAAAATAGATGGCGTCAGGTTTTTGAGTTTTATTTTAACGGGGGAGGCGCCCTATGCTTCTGTGGATCAATTTCCTCCCGGCAAAATTTCCACCTATATATAATGCATTGTGTAAAATATGTAAACCACCTAGTAAATATATATCTCAAGGGGATTTATATTGTTCATTATGGTTTCTTCAAATTGATAGATGTATGAAAATAGACAGGATTATCATCTGAATATTTCTTTTTTATATTTGAAATATGGTTCTACTTTATCGCTTTATAAATATAATCATTAAACATATGGTTTCAGAAATAATGAAAAATGGAAAAATTTGGATATAGATTTAGTCTCTTAGAAAATTATAAGTGAGTGTATTTGTTATATTTTATGATAAAAGTGAAGAGAAATAAGGCCATAGAAATAATGCCATATTGGAATTTCTGTATTCTGTTTACAGAAGCGGATGATGTTAAAACTTTTTCTGATTAAACATTCCTTTAGGATTCAATTTTCTCAGTATATATTTGGTATGGCCAGAAGGAATGGTTACTGATTCATATATCTCAAGCCTATTGCAAAAAAAAAAAAAAAAAAAAATTGCTAGCGCAAGAAAGGTAAACCACTGAACTCTTTATAGATTAGGCCTAGTCTACATTCTCTCTGTTAACACATTTGAGAGGAAATTCACTTGATTCTGAAAAAAAGGGTAATTAAAGGTCATGAATTAATACAAGAAGTATACTGTAAGGAGATACCACTTTTAGAAAGAAAATACGATGGGTTACAGAATAAATAAGTAATATGCAAATAAATTTTAAGAGAGGTGCTAGCTGTTATGTAGAATGAACAATTGTTATTTATGAACTAAAATGATAAATTTCTACTCTAAATTATAGCTCTATGTGAATAACCTCAGCCTTTAAGATCAACTTTCTCTCTCAATGGTAATAACCATCGTAAATGAATTTATGCTTTCAACAACTATCATTGAACAACATTTTAAAAATAAATATCATGAAGGATTTAACCTTCAGTTTATCTTTTAAATAACTGTTTGTGTATACATGGGTTTATCTAATTCATATAAAATAAAGGAAAATAATAAATAACACAATATTCTAAGATACATCATATTCTACTGCAAAATTAAAAACTATTGTAAATAGCTTCACATGCACAATTTATCCATATCAGATATAGCGGGCGGGCGTAAAGTAAAAAAAAAAAGAGAGAAAATAATTTAAAAATCATTTGAATGAAATAATTACTGATATTTTGAAAATTTTCACCATTATCCTTAATAAGAAACACGTTTCTTCATCCTTATTTTTCTGAGCAGTAGGCTGTGTGTTTGACTGGCCATATTAGAATCAACGCGTTTTCGAGCAGAAGTATTAAAATAGATGTTCGAGTGTGTTCTTTCTGTTAATCTGATTGTAATATTATAGAACATGTTCTTTTTGACTGCGAAGTTCTTAGTGAAATCATATAAACATCTTTTTTTTTTCCAAATTTATTTAAAAAAAATTATTCTCTAGCGATTATGAGAAATATAATATATTTTTAAATCTAGAACATTCAGAGCTACTTTCAATTTCTTGGAATCATCAACAGGCAGAATCCTAGACTAGAGATACAAATTTGAAGTAATTTCGATTCTGATCAAACCCAAGTCAAATAAAGTCCCATATTTTATCGATATAAATTTTTATCATCTTAAATTGGAATTAGCAAAATCATATTTTGGATAAGCGTTCTTGTTGAAAAATGCAAATTATCAAGATCATATTTAGGACAGGCGATTTTGTAGATAAATATCAATCATTGTAGATGGAAATTATCTAGATCGAATTTATGATTAGATCTTTCCTATAAAGAGCAACTATCAAGATCATAATTACGACAGGCGATCCTGTCGATAAATAGCAATTATCAAGATCGAACTCAAGACAGGCGATCTTGTTGATAAATGGCTACCATCAATTTCGTATTTAGCACACGATCTTATCGATGAATACTAATGACCAAGATTGTACTTGAATCAATAATCAAGAACGTACATAGTAAAGAGCAAAATTTATATTCTTAGAGTAGCAGGCAAAAATTTATCTCCAATCATCAAAATAGATCACCGAGCATTAGAAGCTGACGATATTCTATAAAAACCCTTCAATCTCAAGGTATTTAGTAAACATAAAGTTTCTTCATGAAAATAGCAAATTAAGGAATTTCAGAGTATTCTAAGAGGTAAAGAGTGTACAACAATGGGAAAACAAGTCATTCCGAAATGGGTAACTGCGGGGAGAGGGTACATAGAAATCGAAAACTCGAACTACCAACCCAGCCGCGGCGGCATGCAGATCATCGGCCCAAAGAACGGGTCATCAAGGTAAAGAGGTGCCCCGGGTTATTGATCATCCCCGGGGCCCGGTGGAGGGGAGCGACGTAGCTCCCCAAGGCCCCAGTCTGGCCGAGGAGCTCAATCGACGGAGTCGGCGGAGGAAGCCAAACCATCACCATCCAGGCCTGGAGACGGAAGGAGGAAGACGCCTGCTCCATTCCCGGGGAGTGGCCACCATCCCGTCCAGCCCCCTTCGACTCCCTGGGGTGGAGCAAAGCAACGGCGGACAAGACGGTGGGGAAGCAAATGATCATCAGCTCTCCACCACCATCAGGAGGCCCAGGAGGAAGAACCAGTGGACAGACGCCCAGCGGCGGGTCCCGGGCGGCTGCGGGGTAAGCAAACTTAGATCTTGTCTTCGACCTTTGACTTTCTAGATTTCCTTATAGAACACGGCCCTGATGTGTCATGGTGTTTGCCTACAGGAGCAGCCCCCGGCGGACATCGGCCGGACGCCGTGAGCCTTGAGCAAGCCTGCGGTGCGGCGCTTCCCGCTGCCGTCCCGCCCGTCGCTAGTCCCCCTTCCTCCTCGGGCGCCCCGCCGCCTGTCCCCGTTGTGATCCGCCTCCGTCTCCCGCCCCGTCGACCTCCGGAGCCCCGGTCAGACCCACCGACCTTGATGGCCCCGCCCCGCGTGCTGGGAGCAACGCTGTCCCTCTCCCCTACAACCAGCCCCCCCACCCTTCCCCCCCCCACCAAAAAAAATATAAAAAATAACAAAAAAAGTAAAACAAAACATTTTTCAAAATTTATAAAGAAATAAATTGGCTTTTTTATATTTTCCTTTATAGCTTCAAACATTCATTTTCTATATTATACAATTGAAAAAACTAAAACGCGAAAGTTTATTTAACAAATAAATAAAACCCTACTATCCTTACTGCGATAAAAAAATATTGGGAGAGCTTGGATCATCAATGGTGAACCCTTCCAGCGGTTTCGCCAATTTCATCTACCAGACTGTTTCTTTAGATCTCAAATACTGTATTGGATCATTCTGCACTGAAGGGTGGAATCTAAGAAATGGTATTTAATCAAACTATGGAAATAAACTTTTAGGACAGTTGAATTACATTTAAATATTTGCATCAAGAAATGCTCTTTCACAAACAATAAGGACAAATGTAATTCTACAGCCCTAAAAGCTTATGTCCATAGATTGCTTAAATACCATTTAAAAGATTCCACATTTCAGTGTAGTATATATAAACAGAATGATGCAATACAGTATTAGAGCTATAAAGAAGAGCTCAGGTAGATTAAATTGGTGAAACCGCTGGGAGGGTTCACTACTGATGAGTCAAGCCCTCCCAATATTTTTCATCGCAGTAATGACAGTAGGGGTTTGATTTATTTGTGAAAAGAAATATTCGCGTTTTGGTGTTTTCATTTGTATTGTATAGATTGCGCGTTATTGCTATGTATTAATTTCTATATTGTAAAATGAACTGGTGGTGGTTAGTAAGCTATGAGTAGGCTGTATACAAAGTGGACTTTGTTCATGATATACAAATGATATAAAACCTTTGTCCTTTTCTAGGCCGTGGTTGAATTTTTACCTGAGATACAAGTATAAGCATGTGTCCTTACCTAGGCCGTGGTTGCCTTTGTAACTGAGATACAAGTACAAGCTTGTGTCCTTACTTAGGCCGTGGTGGACCTTTTACCTGATATACAAGAACAACCTTCAGTCCTTACCTAGGTTGTGGTTGACATTGAACCTGAGATACAAGTACAAGTTTGTGGATAGAGTAATCCTTTAGGATGACCTGTTTATAATGCTTTGTTGAGTTGAGAGCTTTTTGAACGATGAAGAAAAGTCAAAAGGCTGAAGATTCAGATCAGAATATTATACAGGTGAGGAGAAATAAGGCCATGGAAATCTTGTGATATGAATATTTCTGTGTTCTGTTTGAAGAAGCAGATAATGTGAAAATTCATTCAGGTAAAATATCCTTTATGGTTCAATTTGCTCATTACAAATTTATTATAACCAGAAATGGATGGTCACTGATTCATATGTCTCAAACCCATTGCAAAAAAAAATATATATATATAATAAATGGCGAGCGCGAGAAAGGTGAACAACTGAGCTCTTTATAGATTAGGGCCTAGTCTACATTCTCTCTGCTAACGCATGCGGAGGGTATTTCATTTAATTCTTAACCAAAAATGCGTAATCAAAGGTCTTTAATTAATACAAGAAGTGAAATGTATGAAAGAGATTTCTCTACAAATTTTAGAAAGAAACTTATATTGGCTGCCAGATTACCTCAGTAATATGAAAATCAATTTTGAGAAAGGTGTTAGATGTTATGGAGAGAATGAACATTTGTTAATTATGACCAAAAATGATGAATTTATACTTTACCGCATATACCACTCACTGTATATATATTATCCAAAGGGGATTGTCCGAGCTCAGGCTGGCTCTGGGCTCCTGACAGAATCAAGAAGACTGTAAATATTTCCCATTAACTCTTGAAGGAGTGTAATTATTTACTAGATTGTCAATAAAGTCTATTTTAATTGTCAATTTTCACTCACTGTATATAACTACAACCTTTAAGATCCATTTTCTCTCTCTATGGTACTCTCTCATGAACACAAGAAAATTCTGTGCGAATTCCTCAACATTGCCATTGAGCATGTTGGGGACAAAAACTACACAATAGGCAAGGGCTTATCTACATTCAGGACGGCTTGCAGCACCTGATAAGATCCCGACGTCCCTTCAGAGAAGGCTTCGTCTGGTGTATATATTTTCTATTCTTCAATTTTATTGCAGTACTGTATTTTAATTTTAGTCAAACTTTAATATTTTCCTGTTGACTAGGAGTCGATGAAGTTGTTAATTTTCATTGTCTCTATATGGTACTAACTATTGTAAATAACGTAATGCTTTCAACATCTATTATTGCACAACAACATTCTGTAAATAACTATAATTAGGTATCTAATATTCTGTTTATACTGTTATTAATTATGGGAATATATGTCATAATTTAATACATATTCTTCCAGGAATTAATAAATAGATCAGGGCGACTATGAAGAAAATATGTATCATATCAAAAAGCAAATGGACTCGCGGTACGCGGGCAGGTGCTCTACTTTTTATAGATAAATGTTTTACCAGGCTTGATCTATTATTTCTTCCTGAAGTAGTCCCATTATTTTTTTAGTCGTTTCTTTTTAGTTACCTTATACTCTACGCTGATTATATTTTTAATTTATAAAAAAAAGGGAATAATTATAAATATTTCTTTAACAAATCTCTGATACATCATATTATACCACAGTATGAAATATTGAAATAACTTCACGCACAATTATCCAGATCAGATATAGCGTTTGTGTGTGTGAATGTGCCTTATTTGTAACTAGTCAAAAAATAAATAGAAAATATTTTTAAAGGCATTTTTTCAAAATAATTCCTGATATTTTGGAATTTTTCACCATTTTACTTATTAAGAAACATATTTCTTTATCCTTATTCTTCTAGGTAGTAGACTGTGTGTTTGATTGTCCATACTAGGGTCAACGCTTTTTTGAACAGAAATATTAAAATAGATGTTCGAGTGTGTTCTTTCTGTTAATCTTATTGTAACATTAAAGAACATATTTTTTTATTGCGAAGTTCTGTGTGAAATCATAAAAACATCCTCTTTTTCCTCCAAATTTATTTAAAAAAAAAACATTCTCCACAGTCAATAAGAAATATTTCATATTCCTAATTCTATAACATTAAGATATACTCTCGATTTCTTGGAATCATCAACAGACAGAATCCTAGACTCGATATAAGAATGTGAAGTAAATTCTGATTTGAACAAACCCAAGTCAAATAAAGTTCCAGATCTCTCTTGTCGATAAATTTCCATCATCAATCGGAATGATCAAGATCATACTTTGGATGAAAGATCTTGTTGAAAAATAGAAAAGATCAATATCACATTTAAGACAGACAATTTTGTCGATATATATATATAAATAAGCATAAATGGGAATTATCAAGATCGAATTCAAGATAGTAGATCGTTTCTATGAATAGCAATTATCAAGATTGTAATTACGACAGGCGATCTGGCCGAAAAATAGCAATTATCAAGATCGTAATTATGATAGGCGATCTTGTTGATAAATGGAAATTATCAAGTTCGTAATTAAGACAAGTGATATTGTTGATAAATAGCAATTATCAATATCATACTTAAGACAGGCGATTTTTTTGTAGAATGGAAAATATCAAGATCATAGTTAAGACAGTAGATCTTGCCGATAAATAGCAATTATCAAGATGGTAGAGACAGGCCATGTTGTCGATAAATAGAAATGATCAATATTGTTCTTAAATCAGGCGATTTTGTCAATGAATAGCAATTATCAATATTGTCCTTAAATCAGGCGATCTTGTTAATAAAGAGCAATTATCAATATTGTCATTAAATCAGGCGATCTTGTCGATAGAATCAATAATCAAGAACGTACATAGTAAAGAGCAAAAGCTGCATTCTCAGAGTATCAGGAAAAAATTTATCTCCAATCATCGAAATAGATCCACGAGCATTAGAAGCTGACGATATTATATAAAAACCCTTCAATCTCAAGAAATTTAGTAAACATAGAATTTCTTCATGAAAACAGCAAATTTAGGAATTTCAGAATATTCTAAAAAGTAAAGAGTGCACAACAATAGGAAAACAAATCATTTTACCATGGGAAATTGCGGGGAGAGGGTACATAGAAATCGAAAACTAGAACCACCAACCCAGCCGCGGCGGCATGCTGAACATCGCACCAAAGAAAAGGTCATCAAGGTGAAGAGGTGCCCCGGGTTGCTGATCATCCCCGGGGCCCGGTGGAGGGGAGCAACGTAGCTCCCCGAGGCCCCAGTCTGGCCGAGGAGCTCAATAGACGGAGTCGGCGGAGGCAGCCAAACCATCACCATCCAGGCCTGGAGACGGAAGGAGGAAGACGCCTGCTCCATTCCCGGGGAGTGGCCACCATCCCGTCCAGCCCCCCCTCGACTCCCTGGGGTGGAGCAAAGCAACGGCGGACAAGACGGTGGGGAAGCAAATGACCATCAGCTCTCCACCACCATCAGGAGGCCCAGGAGGAAGAACCAGTGGACAGACGCCCAGCGGCGGGTCCCGGGCGGCTGCGGGGTAAGAAAACTCAGATCTTGTCTTCGATCCTTGACTTTCTAGATTTCCCTATAGAACACGGCCCTGATGTGCCATGGTGTTTGCCTGAAGGAGCAGCCCCCGGCGGACATCGGCCGGACGCCGTGGGCCTCGTCAAGCCTGCGGTGCGGCGCTTCCCGAGGCCGTCCAGCCCGTCGCCAGTCCCCCTTCCTCCTCGGGCGCCCCGCCGCCTGTCCCCGTTGTGATCCGCCTCCGTCTCCCGCCCCGTCGACCTCCGGAGCCCCGGTCAGACCCACCGACCTTGGTGACCTCGCCCCGCGTGCTGGGAGCAACGCTGTCCCTCTCCCCTACAACCAGCCCCCCCTACCACCCCCCTCCAAAAAAAAAAATAATAATAATAACAAAAAAAGTAAATCGAAATTTTTTTCAAAATTTTAAAAGAAATAAATTGGCTGTCTTATATTTTCTTTTTTAGCTTCATTTTCTAAATTATACAATTGAAAACACTAAAACGCGAAAGTTTATTTCACAAATAAATCAAACCCCTACTATCCTTACTGCGATGAAAAAATATTGTAAGGGATTGGCTAATCAATTGTGAACCCTCCCTGCGGTTTAGCCAAATTATTCTACCAGAAAGCATCTTAAGAGCTCTAATACTGTATTGGATCATTCTGCTTTTATATGCAACACTGAATGGTGCAATCTTAGAAATGTTATTTAATCAAACTATGGACATAAGCTTTTAGGACAGTAGAATTACATTTAAATATTTGCATCAAGCAATGCTCTTCTGTAAACAATAAGGACAAATGTAATTCTACAGCCCTAAAAGCTTATGTCCATAGATTGCTTAAATATCATTTCTCAGTCCCACCCTTCAGTGTTGCATATAAAAGCAGAATGATCCAATACAGTATTAGACCTCTAAAGAAGCGATTAGGTAGATAATATTGGCGAAACCACTGGGAGGGTTCACCACCGATGAGTCAAGACCTCTCAATATTTTTTCATCGCAGTAAGAACAGTAAGGTTTTGATTTATTTGTGAAAAGAAACATTCGCCTTTTGGTGTTTTCATTTGTATTATATAAATGGCGCGTTATTCATATACATTATTTTCTATATTGTAAAACGACTTAGTGTGGTTAATAAGCTATGAGTAGGCTGTATACAAAGTGAACTTTGTACCTGATATACAAAGAACAACCTTGTGTCCTTACCTAAGCCCTGTTTGCCTTTGTACCTGATATACAAGAACAACCTTGTGTCTTTCCCTAGGCCGTGGTTGAATTTGTACCTGAGATACAATTAAAAGCTTGTGACTTAGCCTAGGCCGTGGTTGACTTTGTACTTGAGATACAAGTACAAGCTTGTGACCTCGCATAGGCCGTGGTTGACTCTGTACCTGAGATACAAGTACAAGCTTGTGTCTTTACCTAGGCTGTGGTTGACATTGTACCTGAGACACAACACAAGCTTGTGTCCTTACCTAGGCCATGGTAGATTTCGTACCTGAGATACAAGTACAACCTTGTGTACCTAGGTCATTTTTGACTTTGTGCTTGAGATACAAATACAAGCCTGTGTCTTTACCTAGGCCGTGATTGAATTTGTACCTGATGTACAAGTACAAGCTTGTGTTTTTACCTAGGCCGTGGTTGACTCTGTTCCAGAGATACAAGTACATACTTGTGCATAGAGTAATCCTGTAGGATGACCTGGTTATAATGCTTTTTTTTAGTTGAGGGCTCTTTGAACGATGAAGAAAAGTCAAAAAGCTGAAGATTGAGATCAGAATATTATAAAGGTGAAGAGAAATAAGGCCATGAAAATCTTGCCATATGGATATTTCTGTGTTCTGTTTGAAGAAGCAGATGATGTGTAAATTCATTCAGGTAAAATATCTTTTAGGGTTTAATTTCTTCAGTATAAAATTATTATGACCAGAATGGAAGGTCACTGATTCATATGTCAAACCCATTGCAAAAAAATAAAATAAATGGCTAGGCGAGCAAGTGGAACAACTGAGCTCTTTATAGATTAGGGCCTAGTCTACATTCTCTCTGCTAACGCATGCGGAGGGTATTTCATTTAAATCTTAACCAAAAATGCGTAATCAAAGGTCTTTAATTAATACAAGAAGTGAAATGTATGACAGAGATTTCTCTACCAATTTTAGAAATAACTTATATTGGTTGCCAGATAACCTCACTAATATAAAAATCGAATTTAAGAAAGGTGTTAGAAGTTACGGAGAGAATGAACATTTGTTAAATATGACCAAAAATGATGAATTTATACTTCACCGCATATACCTCTCACTGTATATAACTACAACCTTTAAGATCCATTTTCTCTCTCTATGGTACTCTCTCATGAACACAAGAAAATTCTGTGCGAATTCCTCAACATTGCCATTGAGCATGTTGGGGACAAAACTACACAATAAGCAAGGTCTTATCTACACTCAGGACGGCTTGTAGCACCTGATAAGATCCCGACGTCCCTTCAGAGAAGGCTTCGTCTGGTGTATATATTTTCGATTCAATTTTATTGCAGTACTGTATTTTAATTTTATTCGAACATCAATATTTTTCTGTTGACTAGGAGTCAATGAAGTTGTTAATTTTCATTGTCTCTATATGGTACTAACCATTGTAAATAACGTAATGCTTTCAACATCTATTATTCCACAACAATATTCTGTAAATAACTATAATTAGGTATCTAATATTCTGTTTATACTGTAATTAATTATGGGAATATATGTTATAATTTAATACATATTCTTCCAGGAAATAATAACGAGATCTGGGCGAATATGAAGAAATTATGTATCATATCAAAAAGCAAGTTAACTCGCTGCCCACTCGTGGTACGCGTGCTGGCGCTTGATTTCCTATAAATAACTGTTTTACCAGGCTTGATCCATTATTTCTTCCTGAAGTAGTTCCATTATTTTTTTAGTCGTTCCTTTTTATTTACCTTCTACTCTACGCTGATTGTATTTTTCATTTATAAAAAAGGGAATAATTATAAATATTTCTTTAACAAATCTCTGATACATCATATTATACCACAATATGAAATATTGAAATAACTTCACGCACAATTATCCAGATCAGATATAGCGTTTGTGAATGTGTCTTATTTGTAACTAGTCAAAAAATAAATAGAAAATATTTGTAAAAAATATTTTCAAAATAATTCCTGATATTTTGGTCTTTTCACCATTTTACTTATTAAGAAACATATTTCTTTATCCTTATTCTTCTAGGTAGTAGACTATGTGTGAGATTGTCCATATAGGATCAACGCTTTTTCGAACAGAAATATTAAAATAGATGTTCAAGTGTGCCCTTTCTGTTAATCTTATTGTAACATTATAGAACATGTTTTTTTTTATTGCGAAGTTCTGTGTGAAATCATAAAAACCTCATTTTTTCTCCAAAATTATTAAAAAAAAAAACATTATCCATAGTTAATAGGAAATATTTTATATTCTTAATTCTAGAACATTCAAAGCTCTCTACTCTCGATTTCTTGAAATCGTCAACAAGCAGAATCCTAGACTCAAGATTAGAATGTGAAGTAATTTCAATTTAATCAAACCCAATTCAAATTAAGTTCCAGTCTTGTCAATAAATTTCTATCATCAATCGAAATGATCAAAATCATACTTTGTGAGGAAGATCTTGTTAAAAAATGAAAATTATCAAGATCATATTTAAGACATGTGATTTTGTCAATAAATCGCAATAATCATGAATGGGAATTATCAAGATCATGCTTAAGATAGGTGATCTTGTAGGTAATTTGCAATCATCAAGATTTTAATTAATACAAGAGATCTTGTCTGTCATGATCGTGATTAAGACAAGGGATTTTGTTGATAAAATGCAATCAAGATTATGCTTAATACAAGAGATCTTGTCTATCAAGATTGTAATTCAGACAGGCGATCTTGTGGATAAATGACAATTATCAAAATTGTAATTATGACAGTCGATCTTATCGATAAATAGCAATTATCAAGATTGTAATTAAGACAGGCGATCTTGTTGATGAATGACAATTATCAAGATCATATTTAAGACAGGAGATCTTGTTGATAAATAGCAATTTTCAAGAAGGTACAAAGTAAAGAGAAAAAGCGATATTCTAATAATATCAGACAAAAATTTGGTTCCAATCACTGAAATTGATGACCGAGCTTACAAGCTTACAATATCATATAAAAATAGGTATTCATTAATCATAAAGTTTATTTATGAAAGCCGCAAAGTTTAGGCATTTCAGAAAATTCAAAAAAATAAGAAGAATACAACAATGGGAAAACAAATCAATCCGAAATGGGAAATTGCGGGGAGAGGGTGCATAAAGATAGAAAACTCAAACCACCAACCCAGCCGCGGCGGCATGAACAACATCCAGCCAAAGAACGGGTCATCGGGGTGAAGAGATGCCCCGGGTTACTGATCATACCCGGGGCCCGGTGGAGGGGAGCAACTTAGCTCCCCGAGGCCCCAGTCTGGCCGAGGAGCTCAATTAACGGAGTCGGCGGAGGCAGCCAAACCATCACCATCCAGGCCTGGAGACGGAAGGAGGAAGACGCCTGCTCCATTCCCGGGGAGTGGCCACCATCCCGTCCAGCCCCCCCTCGACTCCCTGGGGTGGAGCAAAGCAACGGCGGACAAGACGGTGGGGAAGCAAATCACCATCAGCTCTCCACCACCATCAGGAGGCCCAGGAGGAAGAACCAGTGGACAGACGCCCAGCGGCGGGTCCCGGGCGGCTGCGGGGTAAGCAAACTTAGATCTTGTCTTCGACCCTTGACATTTTAGATTTCCCTATAGAACACGGCCCTGATGTGTTATGATGGTTGCCTGCAGGAGCAGCCCCCGGCGAACTTCGGCCGGACGCCGTGGGCCTCGTCAAGCCTGCGGTGCGGCGCTTCCCGCGGCCGTCCAGCCCGTCGCGAGTCCCCCTTCCTCCTAGGGCGCCCCGCCGCCTGTCCCCTTTGTGATCCGCCTCCGTCTCCCGCCCCGTCGACCTCCGGAGCCTCGGTCAGACCCACCGACCTCGGTGGCCCCGCCCCGCGTGCTGGGCACAATGATGTCCCTCTCCCCTACCACCAGCCCCCCCCTCCCCCCCCCCAAAAAAAAAAACAAAAAAAAAAAACAAAAAAAAGTAAAACAAAATATTATTCAAAATTTTCAAAGAAAATAAATTGGCTTTTCAATATTTTCCTTCATACTTTCGAACATTCTATTTCTATATTGTAAAATGAAATGGTGGTGGTTATTAGACTATGAGCAGGCTATGCACGAGGTGAACTTTGTACATTATATACAAGTACAAGCTTGTGTCCTTACCTAGGCCGTGATTGAATTTGTACCTGAGATACAAGTAAAAGCTTGTGTTCTTTCCTAGGCCGTGGTTGATTTTAACCTGAGTTACAAGTACAAGCTTGTGTCCTTACCTAGGTCGTAGTTGACTTTGTACCTGAGATACAAGTAAAAGCTTGTGTTCTTTCCTAGGCCGTGGTTGATTTTGTACCTGAGATACAAGTACAAGCTTGCGTCCTTACCTAGGCCGTGGTTGACATTGTAC
Source organism: Cordylochernes scorpioides (assembly GCA_030710605.1). Taxonomy (NCBI): domain Eukaryota; kingdom Metazoa; phylum Arthropoda; class Arachnida; order Pseudoscorpiones; family Chernetidae; genus Cordylochernes; species Cordylochernes scorpioides. The sequence goes on from CP092878.1 coordinate 28,298,113, forward strand.
CTGAGATACAAGTACAAGCTTGTATCCTTACCTAGGCAGTGGTTGACTTTGACCTGAGATACAAGTACAAGCTTGTGTCCTTACCTAGGTCGTAATTGACCCTGTACCTGTGATTGTATCTGAGTTTCAATTCCATTTTTTTTTTATTTACAATATGAATTATATTTGTTAATTCCAAATACCTTTCCAAAACAATAAATAAAATGATGTCCATGTGTTTTTTGGCTATTAAAATATTTTTGAGCTAAATATGAATTGTGATTAGACCGTGGAAGTTACCAAAATTGAAAGTTTGTTATCTCGAAAGCAGTGTGCTCCACTTTCAATCTGAAAGCAAAAATAGATGTGTTGTTATTGGACTAAAAAAGGACAAGACAGGGCAATTTATTTTTAATTCAAATATTAACTCATTAATATAAAACAAAGATCAATAAAAGAAATATTCTGAATAATAAATTAATACTATTATGTTTAATAAAAATATATATTTTGAAAATGGGGTGTCTACTTTTTTATCATCCATAATAAAAAATAAATGATGGTTGAATTCCACCTATTTCAGAAATTGGTCAATTGTCATTTCTTTTTAAATCAAGGATACATATTATCTAATAATTTTCAATCAATTAGATGTGGTCTATGCTTAAAATATGAAATTTCCTTTGTCCATGAGTGCATATTTGTTTGAAAGGCCTGATTCTAATAAACGCCAGTGGATAGAATGGTTCTTGAGAAATGCTTTTAGAAGATGAGCGATCAAGTCTTGAAAAATATATCAGAATAGTCAATAAGAATTGTCAAAGGTTTTGATCTGGTTACCATTAATTTTATACTCTGTTATAATATTAAAATCACCTGATAAGTTTGTATAGTAGAGTGTGTGTACTCTTCAAAGATATAAAATTGCATGGTTTGTACATATGTAGACATTTGATGTACTTTAAGTAAAAACAGTCGTCAACCTCTACCCACCATGATCATCATGGCCTGTACCACGTATTATATAGATAATAAAAAACCTTGTAGAGAGTTATAATGTTAGTGTAGCGTCGGTAGGCTTGAAGAAGATGACTTGGAAGTTTTTAATTACCACTGTCTTGTTGTGGCCTGTTTTTACCTACCTAAAGTTACCTCGTCAAATAGTTATCTTTCGCTCTTTTTTATATATAACCCTATATAACTTCATGTGAACGATGTAAAAGAGTAATTTCAATCTCAATCTCTCTCTCTACATAACATGATGTCAACCCAAATGTTTAAAACTTCCACTAGACTTTAGTATTTCATGTGAGAAGTTAGCCATATGCTCTTCCCAAGAACCTAACTTATTTATATTCCTCACAAACTCCAACTCTTGCTCTAAATTCTATTCTAACAGCATCTGCGCCCTCGGCTTACTAAAGCTAACCCAGTCCTTTATTAACACAGACTTCTCAAAAGGATTTACCATTGTATATTGTGAATTCATCAATAGAAATAAATCTAAATGACAGCTGAAAACTGGTTTTTAAAAGAATCTTTTGAAATACGCGTGTGACGTATTGTTTTGTGGTTTATTCTCTTTATACATATGTTTGAAAATAGCATATAATAGTAGAAAACGCTTTGGAAAGGATCAGTCTCAACGAAAGATGGGTGGGTAATTTTGATGTAATCATGATCTTTTGCTTTTATATAGTTAAATTTGTCCCGCAACAGATATCCAAGGAATATGCAAGTTTATTATAAGATATTATATAGATATTAAAAATAATATTATTATATCAAATATTTACTTAAAATAAAATTGATGAATTTAAAATATAATTTTCAAGGGTGTTTTTAAACATTAAAGCTATTTCAAAAGATAGTAACTCCCAAGTACAAAAAGATGAACATTTATATACCAATAGGTTATATGTTATAAAATGATTTTAATTGATATTCAATCTTTCATAGACAATAGTATCAATAATGATAGCGTGTAAACAGAAAATCATCTCAATTATTGTCCTATAATTTCCTGTTTGTTATTTCAAATATTTTGTTTTATTTACTTTCTATAATTTAAACCTCTCTGTTTCAAATGTATTTTTCATAATCCACTATAATAGCGTTTAAAACTTGTGATCATTGTTGTTACAATGTTTTTTAAATAGGTTTGATTACTTGAACTTCATTTAAAATTACCGAAGCTCCATAATAGAAAATATTATGTAAATAATGTTTTTACATAATTTTCTAAAATTAAATATATTGTGGATGAAAATATGCAAATATTATAATTTTATATATTTTTATACTTTATTATTTTATGTAAATTGTTAATGGTTTTGTAAGAACTTTAATGAAAAATAACAATAAAAGTACCTTTTATACATGAAAAACGAGGTTTCGAGCAAAAATACTCATATTTATTATACGTTTTCATTTACTTCATCATTATTTTTAAAAGCCATAATGCTCTTGATCTAGCAATGAAATTTATAGTTAAATCAAGAGAAAATATTATAAATTAATAATCTGAATTCAAACAATATACAAATCTACAAATAAGTAACTTTATTGGATTCAGAAAAAAATATTAATATTATTTCAACATTTTTTGAATAATGAATTAATAAAAAATAATTTTCAGAATTATTTTAATAAAATGCACACTTAAAGAAAAATAATAAACATTTAACTAACTTCCATTAAATAGATATTTATATGAGTAAATATGAATGAGGTAAGGAACGCTAATTGTACATATTGAGTTATAGAACGCTAATTGTACATATTGAGTTATAGAACGCTAATTGTACATATTGAGTTATAGAACGCTAATTGTACATATGTATATTGAGTGAAGAGGCAAAATATTCTGTGAAACATAAAAAAGTGTTAATCAATTGCTTCAAGTATTAAATTTATAGTTTATTATGATTGTCCTTCATCCCCACCTGCTATTTCACTCATTAAAATCGAGTTGTTCAATGAATGTAGTTAAAATATTTATTTTCTACTTTTAAGTGCAGTATAATAAAATATTTTAATAATGTATTTATTAATGAAATTAATTTGTATATATGAATTTTGTGTAAACCTTTACAAATTTATTATATAGCCAAATGATTTTAGATTTACATATTTTCATATGAAATAGTTTAAAAATATAAAAATATTTAAATGTCACATAATTATTAAGTTTTTTTATTATCGAATAAAATATTCATACAATTTGATTTTTAGCAAATTTCAAATATATTTGCATATGCGTTTAGGCATTACTATATTTTAAAATATAATGTATAAATATATTATATATATTTATAAATTGTTATACAGTTAAACCTGTCTATAGCGCCCACTCTAAATTGCGCCTTCCTCTCTATAGCGCCCGATTTTAAATATGTAGTACGATGTGATTTACATTAAAAGTGACCTGTCTGTAGCACCCCCTCTCTATAGTACCCTATTTTAGTGAGTCCCAAGAGGGGGCGCTATAGACAGGTTTAAGTGTATATTATAAATATTGGCTATTATATGCATTTTACCATATGTAAAAATAATAATTAACAAAAGAAACCTTTCACCTAACGATTACACGCTTTTTATAACTTTGCTTCAGGCGATATATATTACTTATAATAATTTTAATGAGTAACCTCACTCAATATCATCTTATAACACTGTTTTAATATTTTGAAACTTTTCAGGGAAAATCTTCTTGTTGGTATCACCATGTCTCATTGCATTGGCACTGGCAAGTGCTGACCCTCCAACAGTGACGCTACCAGATACAGACACAGTGATCACAGGAACACAGCAGACTGTCAGTGGGAAGTCACTAGACGTCTACCTCTCCATCCCCTACGCCCAGCCTCCCACAGGAGAGCGGAGGTTCAAGGATCCAGAGCCAATCACCAACCTTCCTCCACAGATCAACGCCACAAAATTTCCTCTACCATGCTATCAACAAGGTTTTAGACCAAAGAACCACGTCAATAAGAACATGAGTGAAGATTGTCTTTACCTCAATGTATGGACCCCCAATCAAAATTCTAATATGTCTGTTTTGATATTTATATATGGCGGATCATTCGAATTTGGTTCAACAGATGAATTTATGAACAATCCTCAGTATCTTGCTTCTAGAACTGATATGGTCATAGTTACTATGAACTACCGTGTTGGAGTCTTTGGATTTATTGATCTGGAAATGGATGTATCTGATGGTAATTTGGGCCTTAAAGATCAAATCTTGGCATTTAAATGGGTCAAAAAGAATATTAGAGCATTTGGTGGAAATCCAGACAGTGTTACACTCTTTGGTACTAGTGCTGGCTCAATGGCAGTAGGCTTACATCTTTCAATAGAGGAAAATAGAGATCTTTTCCACAGAGCATTTTTACAAAGTGGAACTCCGAATTCAGGGTTTTTGCACTATTTAAAATTTACATTAAAGAAAGAATTAGATACCTTTTTCAAAATCTTAAATTGCAATGCAAATTCATCAAGTGCTTTGCAATGCTTGCAATCTAAGTCTCCTGAAGAAATCTTCGAAGCAGAAAACAAAGCAGTTCTATCCTATTGGTCAGGAATGTTTATTCCCTCTTTCAATGGAAAACTCTTCAATTTGTCTTCAATAGAAAATTTCACCAGGAAAGACATTCTTCTAAATAAAGATATATTAATAGGAATTACAAAAGATGAAGGCTCAATTTCATTTCCACTAACATATTTTGAATACAAAAAAGAAGGCGCTACAAAACAATATGCCTTAGAATATTTTTATGATAGTTTCAGGCAACCGAATTCATCAGAGTTCACCGATATTGCAAATTATTATATTAGAGATGTTCGAGTAAATGAATATAGAGCATTTAGTATAGCATTTAAAGAGTTTCTTGGAGATTATTGGTTTAGATGTCCTACATTCTACTTCTCAAATATCATGGCCTCCAAGAACAACAATGTTTTCTTCTATTACTTCGCATACCAGTCAGAACACAATGTCAATCACACATGGAATCTAGGGGTTAACCATAATGAAGATCTACCATATATTCTGGGACTTCCCAAGAGAGATCTCTACAATTACACTCAAGAAGAATTCGAATTTGCAAATACAATGATGGACTACGTTGGAAATTTTTCAAAATATGGGTGAGTAGTGATTATTTTATTTTAGATGAAATTTCTCGATATCAATAATTGAATCACAACATTTTAAATTATATTTATTCTAGAAATACAATATTTTAATCTGATCAAATAAATTTAAAATACATTTTTCGATCTATGTACAGAAATCGATGATAATCAGGTAATTTAAAAGAGAGAATTGTTTAGTTTGAGCACACATGTTTTTATCAAAACTATTATTTGATAGAATTACAGGATAATTATAATATGCAAGATGCCAACTATATTCAACCAAACTTGAGAACTGTATCTATCCTTTAATTAAAAAAAGAAGAGATAACATATTTTCAATATTATATGTTTAGGTCATGAATGTTTAAAAGAAAATTTGAATTATCTCCAATTTTTAGCAAAAAGGAAAGTACGATCTATATATCCTTTACATCATTATCAATATCAGCGTCTTATATCTCGAAAATTTATAAATATTTTCAATAAAGGCACACACTTTCAAAAAATATAATTAAATATATTTCTACAGACCGTATACTGCAAATAATAAAATTTGAATCAGGGAGAACATGGCTCATTAGTCTTCTTTCTTATCTCCACTCAATCATATTAGGGTATCAAGCTTGTAAAGCTTGAGATTTGACAACCATCATAACTGGGTGGAGTAGAATGCGTCTGCCTTTGTCATTAAGACTGGGAGCACTACTCAGTGGCAGGCCGTCTTAGCTCCAAAAGAAATGGCCACCTCTGACATGAGGAACAGACGCCATGTGCAGCCGCTCCTAACATGGAGTACAAACGCTGCTCATCCTGTATCCCTGGAGCCCTTACAGGGTACTATCAGCCGGGTCAGCTGAGCTCAGGTTTTTTAGTGAGCTTGTTACTGCTCCCCCTCCTCCTTGGCTCATTAGTAGATCACCATAGGTTTCTTAAACAGCCATTTACTGTATGCCATACCCAAGGTATAAATATAAGAAATTCAGGTTAATACAATAGTAGAGAGGTCTGGAGATTGAAATGGCGAAGCCGCTAAATGAATACACCACTGATAAGCAATAAACTTTCGTATTCAAATTTTATTCATTGCAGTATATAATCCAGGGTTAAGTTTCTTGCACTAATTTTTTTCTCTTATTTCTTTATCTTTCGCGTTAACATCCCTTCACACAACAGGATCACCTAGAGAAGTATAACTTCCAGCTAATATATAATATACCGAAAATAAAAATATCTAAATATATATATACTAAAATTAATTTTACATATTTTAAAATCGTATATATAATACCATTACAGTGAAATTAGTCTATTTACAGGCTTTCTTTAGAAAATAAATTATAAGAATTTTTCAACTATTTACAAAATCATTAGACCAAGGCAATACTCTTACAATACCTTCATAATAACAAATTTCTCCAATAGCAAAATAAAATAAAACATTTATACTGGCTCAACTATGTCTTATATCTATTGCGTCTCTATTTATAAATATTTATAAGACCCTTATTTTTTGTCTCTTTATTGTAGAGAGAAGCAAAACATTTGATATTATAAAATGTCTACATATAATTCAATATTTATCAAATTTGATCCGGATGCAAATAAGCAATATTATGGAACTTACCCTCCACCATTAATTTGTTTATTTTCTTTGTCGTCTGTTTTGCACAAGTTGAATTTGGTTAGAACGATGTATATAAATTAGATGATTCTTTTGTTGCCTTAAATACGAGGTAATTAAACTCGTTTCTCTCTCTATATCTAAAAATGTTAAAAGTTTAATAAATTAATTTTATAAATCTGAGAGTTATCTTCAAAAACGATCCAACACATATACAGGTATAGCTTACTTCAACAAGATGCTACAATTCATCGATATTAAAAACTATCGTGTTGTGATGAGTCTGTCTTGGCAACCATCAACCAGATATTTTTATTGGTGACAGATTAGGTGAACGTGCTGGCAGTTACTGGTTATATATTGATGAGATGTTGTGTTTTAAGCCTTCCCGGACAACAGTGGCCTCAGTACCTGCAGGAGTCCTCCACTCCACCCTATCAAGAGTCCTCTGATGGATCAAGATTCAACCAAGTGTTTGAACTTAATCTCAATGAATACCAAGTGAAACATCTTCCCCATCTGGACAGATGTACTGAACTGTGGCGTCCTTTCTTCTACCCCAGCACTAGTTAATGAACTTTAGTAAAGAAACTATTAATAAATGTATATCACACTTTTTTCCACTGTATCATATTGTCGCGGAGATAAATAAAGCAAGGGCAAGTTTGGGGATAATTAATTTATTAAAAGGGGTATTTATAGGGAGAGAGAGAGTGTACAACTTACCCCAAGTTAAAGATAATCCTAATGAGCGGCGTCAGCCACCGTCCCGTTTTCCTTATTTACAGATCACCTTCCGAGAACCCCTCACACCTGTGGTGCCCCCCGGGGTCCAGGGATGATTGACAGGTGTCCCATCTGGATGGAGCTTCTTGACAATATATTTCTTCTCACATATGTATTACTAAAATAAGCAATATCTGCAATTGATATGCATTGATGTAATATTTCAAACAAATTTTCCCTCATCAAATATATTATACAAATGCATTATATTCCTGTACATTATTATTATTTATTGTTGTTAAAAATAGGTTTGAAAAGTTAAAAAATTGACAACCTTTCAGAAAAAAAAACTTTACACCTATTTTTAAATATTTTAATAATACATTCCTGACCTGTCATGATTGTTGTTAAAAAAATCCATCTCTGATCTTAGGTAGAATGAAAGTAAATCTTGGTGTAACACACAACAGATAAAATATTTAATATTATTTTAAGTAATACGAGAGAGATGTTTAAATTATATATTGTCTGCAAATATTTTATTCAAGTTGTCGTATTTTACTCCAGGCAAAAATTTGGAGATTTTTTTAAATGAAGAAAAAATCATATTATAGGAAAGTGTTTGGCTGTTTGATCTGATACTTGTAGTTCATTTCTCATACTTTCATTATAACTCATTTATAATTTATCAGAAATATTCATTCCGTGTAATAGAAGAAAAATTGGTAGATATTTTTATATTTGCTGAGTAAATTCAGAAACCAAACCAGAAGACCAAAATGGAATTTAGGAACTGATCTCTCTTAAGATCAATTCTATGTCAAATAATGCAAAATAACCACACTACCATTTAATTATACGAAATTTTATCAAAAATATCGAATGGCATTCAGGAGAAATCATTTAAATACAGATATTTACTACAACCAACTTAGTCAATCCGTCATAATCAGCGATAACGTTCTTTGAAGACTTCAGCAGGCCTTATGGTAGAGTATGAAGATGAAATCAGTAATTAACCTCATCCACAATATCGGCATAAGAATAGAAAGGATTTTAATTGTATTGACAACTTACAACATTTATAACTATCCGAATAAGATGCAAAACAACAGGATTCCAGAAAAGGTAGAAGTGAAGCAAGAATTTTTTTAAGTTAACACCTTGGGTTTCTTATTCTTTTCAACACAACTAAATGGTATAGTCCTCATATGAAATCATAACACCCTTATATTATTATTTATCTATCTGTTTCCTGAAACATCCATTTTCAGATGGCAGGAATTTCGTTAACTAAGGCTGTTCTTTCTGGTCAACTTTCTTTTCCATTTCCTTATACTCTTCTATACAGAGATATTTATTGAAATTTTCTAAAAATACATTTTTCTGGTACAATAAAATATTTGTATACAATATCATTGGGCAATCATACGGGCAATCATACATATATGTGATGGGGGAAAATTCAATTATATCTAAACCAAACAGAAATATTTGAATATTATTAAAAACACTTTACTTCATATTGAATTGAATATACCATTTTGCAGTAAGACTATGTCTACTGTATCAATGCTTCGCCGAAATATTCATGCTCATTATGAACATATGTCAAAGTTTTAAATACGTCGTGCCATTGGATTGTAAGATACTGGTTGGTCAAATCGACTAATCGCGCGACATCTGTGTCGAAGTGATGCGGCTATTAGACGATGTTGGCAAGAGTGGGTCAACAATGGAAGAATGTAACTTCAGGACGGCAGTGGTCGACAAAGGGAAACAACAGAACGGGAGGGCAGAGCAATTGTCAGAATGGCTGTCGCAGCACCGGAATCCACGTTATCTACCATCCAACCTGTGACCGACACACAAGTGTCCAAAATGACCATCAACAGGCGACTGAGAGAGCGGAATCTAAGAGCTCTCCGACCGTTATGATGCCTACCCCTCACACCCGTGCACCGACAAGTCCGACTACAGTGGTGTCGGGAGCCATCAACTTGGAACTGCGCTGACTGGGGACGTATAGTCTTTAGTGACGAGTCCCGTTTCTTACTTTGTCCTGACTGTCGCAAACGTGTCTGAAGACATCCTGGGCAGCGTGTGGATCCTGATCTTACTTTGGAACAGCACACAGGTCCACAACATGGTCTGGGATGCCATTTAATTTGATAGCAGGACCCCATTGGTATTCATTCCTGGTACCCTGATAGTACAACGGTACGTAGATGACATTCTATGGCCTATTTAGTTGCCGTTCCTCTCACATCACCCCAGGCGCACTTTTCAACAAGATAATGCCCTGTCACACATGGCCCGTGTTACTATGGATTGTTTTCAATCTTCCCGAACTCTTCGGTAGCCAGCAAGGTCACCTGATCTCTCACCTATAGAGTACATCTGAGATGTAATGGGAAGTCGATATCAATCATTCCGGCATGTTGACCATTTAGCCAGACAGTTGGAAACAACTTGGTAAGAAATTCCATAGGCCACACTCTGGGGTCTTTATTAGTCCATGGCACTCTGAGTTGCAACCTGTATCCAGGCCAGTGGGGATGCAACGATATATTGACTTCCTCAATTTGTGATGAATTAACTCTGAAATAAAACAATTAATTGTTTTTAAATTTTAATCTTTTTTCCCTATACATGTTCTTCACATACATAAAATTTGTCGCAATCTGAAAACTATTTCTTTGAGCGTCGAAATTTTTGTTATAGAGTTGTATTTATTTATATCTGGCCAGTATATTCCGATATTCCCCCTAAATACCATTATAAGGGTTAAACTACCTAGTGATATCAAAGAGGTTTCAGCTTGCAGTTTATCACAAAGGCCACAATGTGCCTTCTATTTTTAATTGGGAATATGACAAGGGAAATTACCTAGGATATACTAATATAAATTATTGATGTAAAATATTGTTATGCATATTATTATTTAAGCTAATATATTTGTAAATATTGCATAATATTATTGTAAAAAGGTTAGTCTAACCATTTTGTCTGAAATATCATACTAGATGAAAACGAATTAATAAGGGTTGGTTACCCCATTGACTATGACTTTCTTTTAGACTCCGTTTTTTTATTATCCATAGTACACGTGGTACAGGCCATGAAAATCATGGTAGGTAGTAGTTGGCGACTGCTTTAACTGTAAGTGCACCACATTACACTCACTGATGGGGTTGGATTTCTGAAAGATTCGAGGGCCATTGGATTATTTTTTTAATTAGAAAAAAGTGTGAAATACGGGATTCGATTCCGGGTCGTAGCAGTCGAAAACCTACGGTTTTGACCACCTTTCCACCGACCCCTAATATAGACCCCGTTATAGTCAGCTAGTCTTATGCTCTCTAGAACCCAAATTAAATATATTAATATCGGATTTTATTCATACAAATAAAGCTCCGAATTAAAACAGCTTCTACTTCATACTATCGTGAACGTAGTTCTCTACAGATGCTACACTTTACAAGTGGCTTTCCCATTGTATATTGTGATTTCTAACAATGAATGTACAAAGACATGACAGCTGAGAAGATTATTTATAGAATCTATGAAATATGGTTGTGACGTCAGGCTTTGTAAGTGATTCTTTGCAAATATATCTAAAAGTATCATTTGATAGAAGAAAACGCCTGGAGGAGGATTAGTCTCATCGAGAATGGGTAGGTCACTTTGATATTTTTTAAAGTTCTTATCTTCCTTTTTATATATTGTAGTACATGCTTGACATAACATTTATGGAATATTAATGAAATATTTAAATAGTTTACATTATAGAAAATTCGACAAGTACACTTTTTACAAAAAAGAATCGTGCCCCCCCCCCCCCAAGAAATAGTTGTCAGATTGAGACAGAAATATATGGATGTGAAGAATATGTATAGGGAAAAACGAATCAATTTTCATATCATCAATTGTTTTATTCCAGAGTATGATCGTCACAAATAGACAAAGTCAATAGGTCGCTGTACCCCCACTGGCCTGGATGTAGGCTGTCACCCGGCGTGTCATGGACTGATAAAGATTTCGGATGGTGTGCTGCGGGATTACTGGCCTAAATAGTCCGGGCTAAATAGTCAACATTCGAGGATTATTGCAATCGCCATTTCGTCACGTCCTAGATGTGCTTAATGGGAGAGATCAGTAAACATTGTTGGCCAAGGAAGAGTTCGGAAAGAACGAAAACAATCCATAGTAACAACTGCGTGTGTGCCCGGGCATTGTCATGTTAAAAAGTAAGTCCGGGGTGATGTGAAAGGAACGACAACAAAACAGGCGTAGAATGTCATCTACGTACCGTTGTGCTCTCAGGGTGCCAGTAATAACTACCAATAGGGTCCTGTTATCAAATGAAATGGCAGCCCAGACCATAACGCCCTGCTGTAGACCTGTGTGGCGTTCCAAAGTAAAGCCAGGAACCACACACTGCTCAGGATGTCTCCAGATACGTTTAAGATTGTCGACAGAACACTAAGAAACGGGACTTATCACTAAAGACTATACGTCCCCAGTCAGCGCAGTTCCAAGTTGATCGCTACCGACACCACTGTAGTCGGACGTGTCGGTGTACGGTGTAAGGGATAGGCATCGTAACGGTCGGTGAGCTCTTAGATTTCGCTCTCTCAGTCGTCTGTTGATGGGTATTTTGAACACTTGTGTGCCGGTAGATAACGTCGAATCTGTGCTTCGACAGCCGTTCTGAAAATCGCTGTTCTCTCGTTCTCTCTGCCATTCTGACGTTGCATTCTTTCGTTGTTGACCAACTCTTGCCAACATCATCTAATAGCCGCATCACATTGACAAAGATGTCGCGCGATTAGTCGATTTGACCAACCAGTCTCTTTCAATCCAATGGCACGACCTTTTTCAAACTCTGACATATGTTTGTAATGAGCATATATCTTTCAGCGAGGCAATGATACAGTATAAATAGACTTATTGCAAAGACGCTCGTGCCGCGTCGAATATTGAGTCTAGAATACTCGTGCTGGATGCACAGTTCAGATGCGCTGGAGCTCTTTCTCAGCATAAATAAGCCACCAAATTTAAATTATTGGTATGCTTAATCGAAAAATACATATTTACATACATATAAAAAAAGCGACTTCCTTTTATCAAATAACTTTGATAGTGTCAATAAAGATTAAAGCTACTCTCTCTCTCTCTCTGTCGGCCTCCATCCCGAGGCAGTGAAGCTAACAAGTGTGGCGAAGGCTACCATCTACAAGTACCATCTTGGTCTTGAGTTGGGTAATGCCAGCCAACACATCGACCTGCCCACCCTGTGGGAAAGAACTCTCGCAGTCCATCGGTGGCGGAGTCTTTCTCGCGGTGGGCGCCACCAATGAAGACCTTGTATATATTTTATATATATGTATATTTATCAATTGCTTTATATATTTACATCTATTTATTCTTGTATTTTTCATTATATAATAATGATTTTTTTTATATTTATATATTTTTATATATATTTATATATTTTTTATATTTATATTTTTTATATTTATATTTTATTTTTCATTATATAATAATTCATTATATAATATCTTATTTAATCTGTATTTAATCTTATATAATCTTATATGGACCTTATAATAAATCAGTTTCAATCTCTCTCTCTCTCTCTCTCTCCCTCTCAGCGAGACCACCATCGGAAGACTGCAGGCAAGATTGGCTCGATTCGTGTGGGGGCACGATCGAACCTCATGGCTTCCCAGTAGCATCCTGGCGCGGCCGATCTCTGTGGGAGGCATGGGACTTCTCGACGTGGGCACTCAGCTCCGGCTGTCGTGCCTTAAGGGTGTCCAGGCAGCACTGCGTGGAGGCCGTAACGCTCACTCTTGGCTCGCTGAGAGCGGGATGTGGCTGACTCCTGCGTCCACTCCTGGCATCTGGCTTCCCCCGCGGCGTCGTCGGAGTCTTCACCTCTTCGAGCCTGCCGCGGAGATCCTAGATCTAAACCACCGGATCTTACAACCTGCACTTCTCCGGGCTCTTCGGGTCGTGGGCGACTGCCGTTTCCTGCGGCCTCCTGAGCTCCTGGCTCCTACAAGATGGCTGGGCTGGCGCATCGGAGAACTGACCGGGCCTGCTCCAAACATCACCATCGCTACGCGTGGCGCCCTCACGGACGTCGCTGCTCTGGGGAGCTTCTGCACACGCCTGATAACCCCGCTACTGGTCCTGTAGTCGGATCAGGCCTGTCATCCTGGAGGCCTTCACCATCCTCCAACGGCCTCCTGACCTGCAAAGTTGGATCTTCGGGCATGACCTGGAGGACGACGCCCTGGCCATCATGGCGTCCGCCAAGACCCGCATCTACAAGTACTTCCTGGGCCTGGAGATGCGGGGAGTCCAAGAAGACCCCCTCCTTGTCTGGAGGAGAACCCTATCAAGGTGGTGGAGCCTCCCTAGCTCCTAAAATCATTGTAAATTCCCATTATTTATTCATTACTTTTATCATAATCATTTTGTAAAAATTGACTAGACGTCAATAAAAGTGTTTCAATAGTCAATAGTCTCTCTCTCTCTCTCTCTCTCTCGGCCGTGCGGCCACGCGGTGCGCGAGCTCCGCGTTCTTCGGCGATGGAGGGCGAGAAGATGGAGTTAAGTAATGTGTTTTCCGTATTGGCGGATGGCCAGTACGAAGGGGAGCATGATGGTGTTGTTTCCGGCGATAAATCTCCAGCGAATGCCGAGATTTTGGCGGAAATTACTTCTAAGAAGAATTCTACAAATTCTAAAACATTAGAAAATTATGCAAAACTGCCCGTGACAAGCGGCGGAAATGCAAATTTCCCTCAATCAAGCCGGAATTGGGCCGACATCGTCGAAAACGATGAAAATTTTGAACAACCCAAAAAGAGAAAGCGTCTGCTTCCTTCGGAAAGGGCGAGTCAGTCTCTGCCTGGTCCATCTCGACAGACGAAAACCACCCGGGACAGCACTACGCCGCGCCAGCCATCGTGCCCTAGGAACACCATCGAGCAAATAAAGGTCTCGAGGCAAATGCTGGCTCAGTGTCGGAGCAAAGCAGCTGCCGGAACCTATGACCAGATGACCTATCTGGAGTTCTCACCGGAGTTCACCCAAGTAGACTACATCAAGGCTCTGGAAAATAAACTGGGGAAAGGCTGCGTTGTACAGATAGGAAAAGCTTCCGGACAGATCCTAGTTGGCTTCGAGCGGCCTGATATGGCGGAGACGATCATAGAGGATGGTCTGATGATTAAGGGAGCCCTCCTTAAAGCCCTTCCCTACCAAAAGAAGGCAGAAAAAATCACCATCAGCGGTCTCCCATTTGTAATCGAGGACGCCGATATCATCAGGACTCTGAGGCCTTACTGTCAGGTAGTCTCCATCGCCCCTACCGTGAATTCTTCCGGCGGCTACACCTGGCTTGACCTAAAAAAAACTGCGTTCATTCTCATGAACAATGGAAAAAAAATCACAGATCTTCCTAAAAAGATCATTGTGACTGCCAAGGGCGGCTCTGCACTGGCCTACTTGGAGTACGGCTTCCGTTGCTCCAAGTGCTACAGAATGGGACACAAAAGAATGAACTGTCCCCGGATCATCCGGGAGACAAGCACCACCCAACCCTTGAGCCAGACGAGCAGTGTGAAAACCACGGCGCCTGCTCCTAACACCACAGCAGCTGCTTTGCCACCTGCAACATTCTCCCACCCTGCGCCAGTGGCTGCCCCGGCACAGACATCCTCCGCGCCACCTGCTCGAGAGGATATAGCTCTCGAGACTGAGCCCACCACCAGGACCCCGGAAACCTCCACCCAGACAGACCTCAACATCAACAGAGTCGAGAACTCTAGCCATCACAAGATCAAGGATAGATCTAGATCCTTGTCTCCCAAGGCCGGGTCTACGGCTCAACTACAGCTTGACACCCTCCTTGAGCGCCTCCCAGGATCATTCTTTGGAGAGGTTACACTCTTAGGCTTGAAGGAAGAGGAAGTGAAACAGGCCATCGTCTCCCTTCCTCATCTAAGGCTGCTCCTGGAAAAGCTCAGCGTAGAACAAAGTCTGGGGCTGCACACCTTCAATGAAAAGTTGATAAAGGGACTTGGAGGCTCCAAGTCAGCCCTTTACAAGCGGCTATCTGACATCAGAACAAAGACAAGAAGCGCGCAAGAGCTTCCGCCTTGCGTGCCTTAATGTGCGCGGCATTGCCGCTCGACACAGGAGCATTGAATTGTGCTGTTTCCTGAAACAGCACGCAGTTGACATCGCTTTCATTCAAGAAACCAATGTCACCACCCTGGACAGCGTTGAGGACCTCTGCTTGGGATACAGAGCAGCAGTTGTTCCAGCTTCTGGCGCCAGAGGATCCGGCCTCGCCTGCATCTTCTCTTCCGGCGTCCAGGTCATCGGACAACAGGTCCTGTCCCCTGGCAAGATCGCCGCCTTTGACGTTACCATCCGGGGATCAAAGGCGACATTTGTCAACTGCCACCTCTCTCATGCTCCTGATGAGCGGCTACAGCAGCTACAGGTCATCGCAGCTGCTGCTGTCAATGAAGACGCGTGGGTCCTTGGGGACCTCAATATCTCCGAGGAGTCTGCGAGCGACATTGCGTCCGGTTCCGTCGAAGCCCTTGGGGAGCTCCTGGACCGGGCCAACCTCGTAGACGCCGCAGCTATCTTCGACGCCACGCACCTACCAACAAGGATCTCCAGTTGCGGAAGCCGGGTGGATGCGAGCAGATTGGATCGAGTGCTTATACCATCAAGCTTCTCCAACCGCGTCACCCGATACTGGAGCCTATACTACAAGAACTCCGACCACCGTGCGGTCCTCCTCCAAACCGGCGAGGCCTCAGAACCTCGACCACCGTGCATTGCTAGCATGCTCCGATCGAGGCTAGTCGTTGGGACAGTAGAAACGCTTCTTGACGAGGCCTTGGGAAACATCGAGGACATGCGGAATGCGGAAATCTGGAGGAGGTGGGGACATATTAAGGCGCATCTGGCCTCCGCCATCAAGTCACTCCACGACCTGCGCAATAACGACGACGACTACATCTCGAGGGCGAGAAAATATGTTCAAGCCAAGCTCGAAGATGTCTCCATCTACTCGGACTATCCCTCCCTGCCGGACCTCGGGCGCGCCTTTCGTCTTCGTTCCAAGGGGAACGTCGTCGAATACTTTCTACGACAGCGCAGGTCGAATGATTACGGGACCAGCGGTGAGAGAACTGGCTTTCGTCAACCTGAAAGAGCGCTTTTCCCATCCTTCGTGCTCACCGGAGGACATCGATGGCTTCCTGCGGGGTTTTACTCTAAGGGTCACCATTGAGGAAAGCGATCCACTCCACCGCTATGGGATCGGCGAGGAAGAGATCGTTGCTGCCATCGGTCGTCTGCCAACTGGGAAAGCGGCCGGGTGGGATGACTTGCCCTGCGAGCTCTTCAGGGGTTTTGAGGATTACTTCGCGAGTGCACTCCGTCGGGTCTTCGAGGCGTCCCAGCTCTGCGGGGCTCTGCCCACTTCCATGCGGCGCAGCGAAATGTCCCTGATAGAAAAACCGCACGGTGGTCCGGGCCTAGCCGGACTTCGACCCCTCTCCTTGCCAACGACGGACTACAGAGTCTTCAGCGGGGTCCTCTACTGGCGACTGCGACCCCATCTCCGAGACATCGTACCTGAATGCCAGAGCTACGCCGTTCCAGGTAGAACACCAGCCTGGAACATAGCCCGCGTAGCTGATGAAGTTGCCACTGCCTGCAGAGATGAAGCCCCACTGGCAGTCGTCGCCATCGACTTGGAGTCAGCGTTTGACACGCTGGACAGAGGCTTCCTGGTGTCCACTCTTCTCTCCGTCGGTCTGCCGCCAGTCTTCGTGGGGTGGGTTCTTCTGCTCTACGCTGGGGCCGAGGCTGCGGCGAGGATTGAGGGGATTGGGAGAACTCCTCTGTTCCACATGCTCAACGGAGTGAGGCAGGGATGCGCTGCCAGCGCAGCGTTCTTTACCATCTCCACCGGGCCCCTCTTGTTACGCCTGGAACAGCTACTTGACCGGGATAATGTCCTGGCGTACGCCGACGACATCGTCCTGCTTATCCGCGAGGATGGGCAGCTGGAGGTCGTCAGGAAGATCTTCGAGGACTTCAGGCGTGCGTCAGGAATAAGAGTCAACTTCGGTAAGAGCCAGGGTCTCTGGTGCGGGAGATGGAGGAACCGCACTGACTCCCCGTCGGCAATCTCCTGGAACAGGGAGAAAATCAATATTCTAGGGACCTTAGTGACTCCTGGAATGGGAACTTCGGCTCAAGATCAACACCTGCAAGAGTTGCTGGAGCGAGCCATTGCTAGGTGGTCCCCCTTTGTCCGCGGTCTCTCACTTGCTGGTCGAGCAAAAGCGGCCAATAGCCTGGTGCTCTCGGCCATCTACTATCATCTCCAGGCCTACCTTCCCAGCGAGACCACCATCGGAAGACTGCAGGCAAGATTGGCTCGATTCGTGTGGGGGCACGATCGAACCTCATGGCTTCCCAGTAGCATCCTGGCGCGGCCGATCTCTGTGGGAGGCATGGGACTTCTCGACGTGGGCACTCAGCTCCGGCTGTCGTGCCTTAAGGGTGTCCAGGCAGCACTGCGTGGAGGCCGTAACGCTCACTCTTGGCTCGCTGAGAGCGGGATGTGGCTGACTCCTGCGTCCACTCCTGGCATCTGGCTTCCCCCGCGGCGTCGTCGGAGTCTTCACCTCTTCGAGCCTGCCGCGGAGATCCTAGATCTAAACCACCGGATCTTACAACCTGCACTTCTCCGGGCTCTTCGGGTCGTGGGCGACTGCCGTTTCCTGCGGCCTCCTGAGCTCCTGGCTCCTACAAGATGGCTGGGCTGGCGCATCGGAGAACTGACCGGGCCTGCTCCAAACATCACCATCGCTACGCGTGGCGCCCTCACGGACGTCGCTGCTCTGGGGAGCTTCTGCACACGCCTGATAACCCAGAATGCCCGGGGACGTTATCGCGTCGACAGCCTGGCGGACGCAATCGTGGTGCGCGGGACGACCACCGCCTTCCAGCGCCTAACCACCCGCACAGCCTGCCGCTTGCTTGAGCGTCCGCGCTTGGCTGCGCTGCCCATTACCCAGCTGTTCGGACGGTGGTTCCCCCACGTCAGCATCCCCATCTCCATCAGCTGGTCTTCCCTCCGGCGTTGCGCCTTCTCGGGGCACAATGCTGACGTTGCCGTGCGGCTGGCCCTGCACGCCCTTCCCCATCCAGCACATCCGGCTTCAGCCCGGGAGTCCTGCATCGCCTGTGGGTCCGGAGACCTGTCACTGGCCCACCGCTACTGGTCCTGTAGTCGGATCAGGCCTGTCATCCTGGAGGCCTTCACCATCCTCCAACGGCCTCCTGACCTGCAAAGCTGGATCTTCGGGCATGACCTGGAGGACGACGCCCTGGCCATCATGGCGTCCGCCAAGACCCGCATCTACAAGCACTTCCTGGGCCTGGAGATGCGGGGAGTCCAAGAAGACCCCCTCCTTGTCTGGAGGAGAACCTTATCAAGGTGGTGGAGCCTCCCTAGCTCCTAAAATCATTGTAAATTCCCATTATTTATTCATTACTTTTATCATAATCATTTTGTAAAAATTGACTAGACGTCAATAAAAGTGTTTCAATAGTCAATAGTCTCTCTCTCTCTCTCGGCCGTGCGGCCACGGGGTGAGGCAGGGCTGCCGTCTCAGCGCCGCGCTCTTCAGCATCGGAGTTGGACCTTTGCTACGCCGCCTCGAGAGGACCTTGGGCCGCGGCAACGTGGTCGCCTATGCGGACGACATCGTACTCTTCATCAGGGACGACGCTCAGTTTGAGCTCGTGCCCCTGATCTTTGAAGAGTTCCGCATGTCCTCCGGGGTGGCTATCAACTTCAAGAAGAGCTGCGGGCTCTGGTGCGGTTCCTGGAAGCACCGGACCGATTCTCCTCTGGGAATCTCCTGGACGTCCGAGTCGCTGACCGTCCTAGGCTGCACCATCACCACCAGGAACACCGTCGCCTCCCAGGCCTCACACCTGATGGGGCTGCTGGAGCGAGCCATCGCGAGGTGGTCGCCCTTCACCCGCGGACTGTCGCTGGTGGGTCGTGCTCGCGCGGCCAACAGCCTGGTCCTGGGTTCCATCCTGCACCACCTCCATGGCTACCTTCCACCTGAAACCACCGTCGGCCGGCTGCAGGCGCGGTTGGCGCGCTTCGTGTGGGGTACGAGCCGAGTCTCGTGGCTCCCCGGGCGCATTCTGGCTCGTCCAGTCTCCGATGGTGGCGTCGGCCTGCTTGACATCGCGGGCCAGCTTCGGCTCGCCTGCCTGAAGGGGGTCCAGGCCTCTCTTCGCGGCGCCGCCAACGGCTACTCTTGGCTGGTCCGCAGCCGGGCGTGGCTGACACCGCCGGCTCCTGACGTCTGGCACTCGCCTAGGAGGAGGAGACTACTGAGCCTGTGGGAGGCCGCGTCCAGCGTCCTCGAGCTTGACCACCGGGTTCTTCATCCCGCCTGCCTGAGGTCCCTGCGTCTTCGAGGTGACAACAGGTTCCTGCGGCCGCCAGACCTGCTGGCTTCCAAGCGCTGGCTACAGGCGACTGTCGGGGACTTCTCCGATGGCGCCCCTGCACTTGCGCGCTCAACGCGGGCCGCGCTCTTAGATGCGCAGCACCTGGGGGCCTTCTGCCAACGTCTCCTGCGGGAAAACGCCAGCTCCAGCTATCATGCGGAGTACGAGGCGGAGACCATCGTCCTGCGGGGATCGGCGACCCCCATCACCCGCCTACCCAGCCAGAGGGCGCGCCGGGCATTGGACTCGGCACGGCTCCAGGCCCATCCTACTGCAGAGCTGGCTGCCCGGTGGACCCCCACCGTGGATGTGCCCCGCTCCATCCCCTGGGCCGACCTGCGTCGGAACTGCTTCTCGGGGCACGACGCAGATGTCGCCCTAAGGCTGGCCCTCCATGCCCTACCACATCCTGACCATCCTGCCTCGAGGCGTGCCAACTGTGCCGCCTGTGGGTCCAGCGACGGGTCGCTGACCCACAGATATTGGAGTTGCCGAGCCGTGCGAACCCTGCTCCGGGAGGTGTTCGCTTCCTGCGACTTGCCCCTGGATCTGCAGGCCTGGCTCTTCGGCGTCGGCCTCCATCCCGAGGCAGTGAAGCTAACAAGTGTGGCGAAGGCTACCATCTACAAGTACCATCTTGGTCTTGAGTTGGGTAATGCCAGCCAACACATCGACCTGCCCACCCTGTGGGAAAGAACTCTCGCAGTCCATCGGTGGCGGAGTCTTTCTCGCGGTGGGCGCCACCAATGAAGACCTTGTATATATTTTATATATATGTATATTTATCAATTGCTTTATATATTTATATCTATTTATTCTTGTATTTTTCATTATATAATCTTATTTATTCATATTTTTATTTAATCTGTATTTAATCTTATATAATCTTATATGGACGTTATAATAAATCAGTTTCAATCTCAATCTCTCTCTCTCTCTCTAACTAGAATATTTAAAATAAATAGGTGCATTTTTAAAATACTATATTGAAGATGGAAATTACAAAAATATTCTAAATTATCAATAAATTTATATATGAACAAGAACTTAACATTACAAAAAATATAGTTTTATGATTACTATATTTAATAAATATTTCCCTCAATATCCTCTTAAAATACACTGTTTTAATGTCTATATTTAATAAATATTTCCCTTAATATCTTCTTATAATAATTTTTAATGTGTGTTTTGTAACTGTTCAGGGAGAGTCATCCTTTTGGTTTCATCATGTCTTATTGCATTTGCACAATCAAATGCTGCCTCTCCTACAGCCACGCTACCTGACAGTGGCACGGTGATCACAGGAACACAGCAAACTGTCAGTGGGAAGTCACTGGACATCTACCTCTCCATCCCCTT
Organism: Cordylochernes scorpioides; assembly: GCA_030710605.1. NCBI lineage: Eukaryota > Metazoa > Arthropoda > Arachnida > Pseudoscorpiones > Chernetidae > Cordylochernes > Cordylochernes scorpioides. The sequence goes on from CP092878.1 coordinate 28,319,534, forward strand.
CGCCAAACCTCCAATAGGAGCGCTGAGGTTCAAGGATCCAGAGCCAATCACCAATCTTCCTCCACAGATCGAAGCTACTAAATTCCCTCTATCATGCTACCAAGACGAATTCTATCCTGAGGATCATGTTAATCAGGACATGAGTGAAGATTGTCTTTACCTTAATGTTTGGGCTCCCAGTCAAAAATCTAATATGTCTGTTCTTATCTTTATTTATGGTGGATCATTCAAATTTGGTTCAACAGATGAATTAATGAACAATCCTCAATATCTTGCTGCTAGAACTGACATGGTCATAGTTACTATGAACTATCGTGTTGGGTCATTTGGATTTGTTGATCTGAATATGGAGGGAGCTGATGGTAATTTAGGTCTTAAAGATCAAATATTGGCATTTAAATGGGTCAAAAAGAATATTAGAGCATTTGGTGGAAATCCAGATAGTGTTACCATCTATGGTACAAGTGCTGGTTCAATGGCAGTAGGCTTACATCTTTCTATTGAAGAAAATCGAGATCTTTTCAACAGAGCATTCCTACAAAGTGGAACTTCCAATTCAGGCTTTTTTCACTTTTCAAACGAACTGAAAAAGAAAGAATCAGCAAATTTCATCAAATATACAAATTGCAGTCGTGATTCCTCAAATCTTTTACAATGTTTACAATCAAAGTCTTCTGAAGAAATCCTTTTTGCAGAAAGAAAAGCATTTCTATCCTTATTATCAGATTTATATATCCCCACATTCAATAGAAAGCTCTTTCCTCTATCTTCAATAGAAAATTTGACCAAGAAAGATATCCTTTTAAATAAAGATATATTAATAGGAACAACTAAAGATGAAGGTTCAATTTCATTTCCGCTAACAAAATATCAATTCAAAAAAGAAAATGCAACTAAACAGTATGCAATAGATTATTTCATTAAAAACTTTGGGCAATCACATTCATCCGAGTTTATCAGAATTATAAATGTTTATTTAAAAGATGTACCAGAGCACGATTATGGTACATTTAGTGTAGCCTTCAAAGAACTACTTGAAGATTATTTCTTTAAATGTCCTACATTCTATTTCTCAAATATCATGGCCTCCAAGAACAATAATGTTTACTTCTATTACTTCACATATCAGTCAGAACACAAAGCTAATGATGAGAACACAAAACATCATGGAGCTACTCATAATGAAGATCTACCATATGCATTGGGACTACCCAGGAGAGATACCTTTAATTACAATAAAAAAGAATTCGAATTTTCAAATGCAATAATGGACTATATTGGAAACTTTGCTAAAAATGGGTAAGTAGTAAATAATATTATATATTTTTATGAATTATTTCAATATTTAAAATGAGACAGTTGTAGTCTTAAATAGTAAAAATAAATTATCTTAATTAATCTCTCTCTCAATCTCTCTCTATCTCTCTGTTTGAAAATATATTTATAATCAATGTGAAGAAGATCAGGATGTTAATGGATATATATTTATAGTATTGTAAAGGAGATTTTTTATTATGGATAATTTAATAATTTAAAATGATATTCGACTAGATTTTATCCCAAGTTAAGGTTTACACAACATTTCTTTTTTTGTAAACAACACAATGAGAGTGTAGTGTTGTGATAACAAATACCTTCTACCTACATAAGTCTTATCCATAAGTGTAATGATGTTATTAGAATTATTATTATATGTACATAGATTTATATTTCTGGTAAGACTATACGGAAATGATATTACTTGCTATGATTATTAATACAAAGTTAATATTTTGTAGATATCATCCTTCGTTACCATAACTATATTGTAAGATTATAAACTCAAAAGGAGCTTCTTATATAGAACATGTTTGTTTTGCTAGATATCGAACAAATTCCTTCTTCAACGGACGTAAAGACAGGGTATGATGTGAGATGCGTGCAATTATATAGATATTAAATAATTCTAAAATTTTCTGCGTCTCATGCTCATTAACAGAAAAATCAAGATGAGTCAGTCAACCTGAGGTAACTTAGTTGTCAATTTTCGACTTCTGTCCAATAAACATAGATCTATCAGAGGATTAGAAACTGTTCTATCTCTGTAAGTATCGCTAACATGATCCCCTCAAACTTCAAATTCATATATATATATATATATATATATACTTATCTTCAAGTATTGTAAATTCTGAAAGCCATCCATGTTGGTTTATCTGTACTTCGTCGCATCACAATTTATATATAAAACAGCATTGATTTAAGATGGTATTTTTCTCAAATACATTGAGAGCCAAGATATTGTAGCGTAGAAATCAAGCCTTGAAATATCCTAAGATCTAAAAGTATTTATTGATGACTTCACAGCGACGAGTCGACAATTATTAACAGGTCAGCCCCCAAAACTCTTTACAGCTAGAGAATCTTAAGCAAGCAAGCAAAGAAATATTTTAAAGATGATTTCACAAATACAGATTAATATATATTTTTATAATCTGTTGAATATATTTTCATTGAATAATATTAAATTAAATAATAAAATATTTCTTCGTCACATAGCCTCCTCCTATAGAGAGTATCGACCCGATGCTCAGCAGGAGACTTACGTCGTCAGTCTTAAGAACTAGTACTATGGACAGGGATATTTTCAGGTGACTGCGGTGGATGTCTTCTCTCAGTTGAGATATCTTCTTCATGAGGACTTGGTAGGTCTATGTTTACGTCAAGGTAGCTTTTTCTCATTTCTACTGTGGTCGGCAAGGGAGGATTTTATAACTTGACGGCCTCACCTCCAATGTGGTCTATCATCTAGTTTTAATGGCGGGGCGTCCAGCTAGATCTTCTAGCAGGTGAGAAATGTTGTCTGTTTCGACCGCGATATGAAGTAGGGCTTCGGTAGCGAGTAAAAGTTTTCCTCGATGATTCGTCATTGGGGTCCTGAGATTCAGCTCGAGAGTTGTAGGATACCATTGCGTCTTGCTTTCTTTGGAAATAGTCATTTCTCCTTTCCTCATTGTGTCTCTTCCTGTCACGGCAATAGCGGACGACGTGACCTGGGCGTCCGCAGTAGAAACAGATTGGCCTTCCCTCAGTTGTACGCCAATCATTGGTGTCGCGTCTTCCTCCTTGTTTTGGGTATCGAGGTTCAGGGTGCGGTCTTATCGTTTCGGCCTCATATCTGGTATTTAAAAACTGTCGGGGTTTTTCCTTCTGAGGGGGACTTCTCCTAGACTTTGAGATTGGCGCCAGGGTTCTTCCAATCTCCTCCTTTACAATTTCTTCGATTGTAGCATTTTTTGGTTCCTCCTGAGGAGAGCCTAATGCCCGCTGTACCTCCTCACGAACAATTTGCCTAATCATAGATGACAGATCTTCTCCGTCATCCTGGTCACAGAGAGAGGCTACATTTGGTAGGCGCTCGTACCTGGTTGGGGTAACTCGCCTACAACGGAGCGCTTCGACACGGCGACATTCTGTAATGAATTGCTCGGTGTTCTGTACATCCCTCGGTAGGAGTGCTTGATAAAGCTCCTCAGCTATCCCCTTCATGAGGTGGGAGATTTTATCTTCCTCGCTCATTTGAGGATCAACCTCTTTGCACAAGCACAGGACATCCTGGATGTAACATTCGGTACTTTCACCTTTTAATTGTGCCCGTGTTTTAAGTTTCTTCTCCGCTTGCAATTTTGAATTTTCTTTTTTTCCGAACACATTCTCTAAATGAGATGTGAATTCCTTCCAAGTCTGTATGCTTTCTTCGTTGTTCTCAAACCATTTGAGAGCAGTTCCAGACAGATAAAAATAAACTTTAGTAAGACAAAGGGTTTCGTCCCAATGGTTGTACCTTGCCACACGTGCATACCCTTTTAACCATTTTTGGAGATCTTCACCATCCTCCCCGGAGAAAATGGAAGGGTTCCTTGGCAGATGTTGAACAACGTAGTTGCTTACCTGAGTACCTTCCTTCTTTACATTCATAGAAGTTTCTTCTGGTTCAACAGAATCAATTTTTCTTTTATTTCTTAATGGGTATCGGTCCAGTCTCTCCACCAGTTGTAGCGTAGAAATCAAGCCTTGAAATATCCTAAGATGTAAAAGTATTTATTGATGACGTCACGGCGACGAGTCGACAATTATTAACAGGTCAGCCCCCAAAACTCTTTACAGCTAGAGAATCTTAAGCAAGCAAGCAAAGAAATATTTTAAAGATGATTTCACAAATACAGATTAATATATATTTTTATAATCTGTTGAATATATTTTCATTGAATAATATTAAATTAAATAATAAAATATTTCTTCGTCACAATATATACAAATTTGTAACAAATATGTTTATAGAAGAAGCTCTTTTCGAGTTTATAATCTTATAATGAATTTAATTCTTTATATGATTGTGGGATTTCTGTATATGCATTTTAATTGAGGAAGGGTTCTTTATGAATTCTAAGGCTATTAATATCTGTATAACCTTATTGATGATATGTATGTGGTGTTTTAAGCCGCCCTGGACCACAATGGCCTCAGTACCTACAGGATTCCTCCACTCCACCCTATCAAGAGTCCTCTGATGGATCAAGATTCAACCGTGTGGCTGAACTTAACCCAGACAAATTCCAGGTGATGCATCTTCCACACATACAAAGATGTACAGAACTATGGCGTCCGTTCTTCTACCCGACCCCTGGTCAATGAACACTAGTGAAGAAATGATTAATAAATGTATTCCATTTACCTCTGCATCATATTTGTTGCTTATAATTTCCATTCCTACACACAAAGAAATATCTACAAGTTATATAATGATGACATTATTTTAGACCACAATGATCACTTAAGATTAAAAATGTGTAAATTATACATTTTCATTTCTATTATCCTCAAAATAGGTTTAAAAGACTTCAAAATTTTGTCAAATATGTAGGTATGATAAATTTGTTTCTAAATTTTGGTGTGTTAGTATAAGGGGTGAACTGAATTCTGTCATAAGTTGGAAGACAGAATTGAGATAGGTCAACGCGTGAGAACAAGATGTCATTGAACTCAAACTTGGTCTGAATTAATGCTATTTTGCTCCTGCTTGGCCTCTTATTTTTTCTTTTACTCATATCGGTCTCTTTTAATAAAAATATCACATATGTGTCTTAAAAACTAAACAAATCTGTATCTTTCCAATAATCATTTAAAAGAAGATAGTAATTATAACCACCTGGTTAATCATAAAATTCTTTGGTTTGCATAACCTTTAGTAAATAAATTTACTTACCTCACATTGATGCCGATATTCAATAATTCCAAAACAGCTGTGTCTCATGCTCATTAACAGAAAATTCATTATGAGTCAGTTAACTTGAGATCACTCAGTTGTAAATTCTCGACATCGTGATGTTCTTGTGTCCAATCAACATAGATCTATCAGAGGATTAGAAAATTTTCCTTCTCTGTAAGTATCGTTAACATGATCGCCTCAAACTTCAACTTCATATATATATACTCATCTTCAAGTATTGTAAATTCTGTAAGCCATCCATGTTGGTTTGTCTGTACTTCGTCGCATCACAATCTATATATAACAGCATTGATTTAAGATGGTATTTTTTCAAATTTGATATCCATTCATTTATAATTTTTACATATATGTAGTTGATTATATTCTTATCGATTTTTTTTCTAGGTAAAGAGAATACTTGTCCATATCAGGATTATTTTGATTCTTATCTGAGAGATAAGCCCGATATTCACCCAAAATAACATAATCTTTTATATTAATTGCAGGTTCTGCTTGAATTTAGATGCTGTCGCGACCTTATCTCGTTGATTTAGTTGCATTGCTTCCTATAAATGAGGTATTAGGAGATGTTCTTTTGCTTGTTTATACTTCGTGATGGCGTTTCACGCTTTCAGAAAATGATAATATTTTGATGGCAAATTACTGAGAAGTGTTTTGCCATTAATTCTCATTTCACTATCCTTTAGACCGAATATCTTTATAGTTATTTTATAATTCCTTTAATTGGTTGAATATGCTTTGATATCATTGTTAGCCATTTTGCAACTATAAATTCGTTATTGAAAAGATATCAAAAACCTGTACTATATTTTTGTTCCATTAATGGACTTAAAATTTTTTCAACATATTGATTTTGTGTTGATTCACAATGTAATAAATGAATCATTTGCTGGATTCAAAACAATAGAAATGACTTGGGAAGAATATTTATCAGCCTTCTTGGCCCATGCAGACAATTCAGTTACCTTTTCTAGTTTATTTTCTTCGCCTTTAACGATTTGTAGCAATCATTGTTGTCGTGAAATTCATTTAATATTTCATTATATGATAATTTTTTCGATCGATTATACCAATATACTTGTATATTAATGAATATTCAAAAGAGTTTTACGGTCTTTTCATCTTCAATTTTTATTTAACGAAAGCTTGATAAATATCACCTTTCTCTTTCTTCAGGATTTTTTTCTCAGAAGACACATCACGCAATGGTAGCGTGGTTGCAACAATCACTTCTTAGATGTATTGAACAAAATAACAATTGAGAACTTTTAAATATTTGAAATATATTTAATATTAAATTTAAAAGAAAAACCTTGCAGAATAGAAATAGATAATATGAAAGATGAATTTATATATGTTGTTGTTGATATGTTTGTGATGGTTTAAGCATTCCAGGGCCAGAGTGGCCTCAATACAAGCATTCGCCTGATACCCCGCCCTACAAGAGTCTTCACAAAATATGGGAGCCTATATACTAACTTGGCTCGACCCATTCAACATTTTCTTGTCCCTTTACAATTGGATTTCCCAAATATGGTATCCAACACCAATCGAATGACCCCACCGTGTGGTATAACTTCACCCACGTTACTTCAGGTTGATTGATCTTCCTTTCATTAACCGTTGTACAGGCGATTGGCGTACTTTCTTCTTTCCTAACTCTGTCAATTCTTTATCTCAAACACTTTATGAAATTTATTTATTAATAAAGTTTTTTATGTGTGTTTTATCTACATGAAACAGTTATCTTCCCTCATGTTTTTTTACAAAATAGTTAACAAATTGTAGATTACTCGTTCATCCAATATTGGAAATTTCTACCTCAATAAGGTGTGCTTGAGAGTTAGCGTAGTCAAGCCCCTCATGCTTCTGTGCACTTATAGTTTACAGATTCAATTCGACACCATCTACAGTGGTACAATCTGGAGTAAATGGTCAATTGATAGATTTTAGGAGATCAATTATATTCTTTTATTGAGACTTCAACAACGCAGGATTGACGTACATTGGCTCAGAAACAGAAGGTTGTTCTGATCAAGAACAGAAAGAATTTGCGAATATCATCGGCATTCAGCAGCTGGGGCTGGAGAGAGAAAATTTCCTACAAGTCTTCACCAACAATCCTTTTATGGACAACCTCTATTCAGATATAACGTTCAGTAGAGCAATGTATCCACACCTTGGCCACAGCGCTAATGGCTCTGACAGGGGACACCAGCAAGACCCTATACAAGAAGCTCTCGTGGGCCAGAAACTCTGCTCAGCAGCCCAAATGAAATTCGGAGTTGCGACACTGAACACGCGCGGCATCGCTGCTCTTCGCCAGAGAATCTAGCTCTGCTGTTTTCTTAAGGAGCATGAGATTGACATCTGATTTCTGCAAAAGACCAACGTCATGTCACTGGACAACGTAGGAGACCTATGCTACAGCGCTGTCATTGATCACCGGCAGCAGATCCTATGGTCTGAAAAGATTACTATCATCGACCTCTCCGTCCGTATGTTAACATTCAAGTCTCTTATACACCTGAAGAGCGATGCCTCCAGCTCTTGACCACCGCAGCTATGGCATGAGGAGGTGCATATATCCTCGGTGAACATCTCCGAAAATTTGACTAAGGACCTGGCATCGGTTTAGGTAGTAACCCAGACGGATCTACCTGAACAAGCGGACCTAGTCGACGTCGCCATCTTTCTCCATGCTGCGCTGAAGAACACCGGAACACCAAAATCGGAGGTGGTTAAACGCGCGTCGTCTGGACAGAATTTTAGTTCCATCAGATTTCTGAGACCTCCTCACCCAAAGCCAAACAACCGACTATGTCTACTCGGATAACCGTGCCGTTCTGATCTAAGTAAGAGATCAGCTCCTACAAGACCCCCCTGCATCAGCAAGCTGTTAAGGTCAAATCTGTGTGTTGACCGAATGAAAATAATCATCAGAGAAATATCGGAAAACCTAGCAAGTCCTTCACCCTCCATGTTATAGGAATAATGGACTGGAATCAAGGCAGAAATAGTAGCATACATTGGCAGACATAGGTCATTCGCTCCAGCCGGTCCGAGTCCGGCGATGTCCTTGAACATTGCACAAATGTCCAACAAAGTCGCTTGGTAAGTGAAATTTGACGTGCCGTTTTCTATCCTCTATTTCGACCTGAAGTCGGCGTTCGACAACATGAACAAGAGCTATATGCTCGCCAATTTGGAAAAAGAGGGCTTACTATCTGCTTTCCTTGGGTGGATTGCTGTATTCAACAGTAAAGCAGACCCCAACAACCAAGTTGGATTTGTCTAAACAAAGACCTTCCCGCTTCCCAACGGGATAGCGAGGACTTCTGTTTCAGCACCTCTTTATCCAGTATCAGAGTTGGACCTCGGCGATGCGGTATCGAGAGGATCTTGACTTGCGAATGCATGGTCTTCTCTGCGGATGACATCGTAATCTTCATCAAGGCCGACCTCAGCTTGAGCTCGTGTTAATGTATTTCGAAGAGTCCTGCATGGCCTCCTAGGTGGAGATCAACTTCGATAAAGAGCTGCAAGTTCTAGTGTGGTTCCAGGAAGCATCAGACATATTCTCCTCTTGAATATGCTGAACGCACAAGTCGCTGACCGTCTTGGGCTACTCGATCCCTGTTCCGAAATCTTTCGTTTCCCAGGCCTCCCACTTGATGGGGCTGCTGGAACGAGTCATCACGAGTGGACTCGCTTCACCCGCGCCCTATCGCTGTTGGGTCGGGCCCGCGCGACTAGCGCGCTCTGTCTGGGGGAACGAGCGAAGTCTCGAGGCTTCCCCACGGGATCCTGGTTCTTCCTGTCTCCGAGTGTAGGGTCGACCTGCTAGACATCGCGGGCCAGCTTCGGCTCGCCAGTCTGAAGGATGTCCAAACCTTACTGCGCTGCGTTAAGAACTGATACTTTTGGCTGGTCCACAGCCTGGCAATACTGACACTGCCGGCTCCTAACGTCTGCTCTTCCCGAGAAGAATGAGACTTCTGAGCCTTTGGGAAACCACTTCCAGCGTCTTTGAGCTGGACTACCAGGTAATTTATTTTTTATATTCAAAATATTTTTATAAATATTAATTTTATTCAAATTATCCCCTGCAAAATATATAAAAAACAAAATAGCTATCCATTTTGTTTATTATTTATACTGAACACATTTGTACAGAAGGCATGATTCTCTTACACCTCAGTTTGTAGAACCGTTCTAGAGAAGTTCTCTTAGAAGAAGACTTCTGCTCTCCATGAATATCATGGTCTGTACCATGTGTGTATTGATATGATAATTAAAAAAAACTTGTAAGGTGAGAAGAGAGTTCTAATGTTAGTGTAGCTTCAGAGAGTTTGAAGAAGATGACTTGGAAGTTTTTAATTACAACTGTCTTGTTGTGGCCTGTTTTTACTTACTTGAATATACCTCGTCAAATAGTTATCTTAGTTATCTTTCGCTCTTTTTTATATATAACCCTATATAACCTTATATGAACGATGTAATAAAGTAGTTTCAATTTCAATCTCTCTCTAAAAAACATGATGTTAACCCATAGATTAGAACTTTCAACTAGACTTTAGTATTCCATGTGAAAATTTAGCCATATGCTCTTTCCAAGAACCGAACTTTTTCTATTTCTCACAAACTCCAACTCTTGTTCTAAATTCTATTCTAACAGCATCTGCGCGGCCTCGGCCTACTATAGTTAACCCAGTCCTTTATTAACACAGACCTTTCAAAAAGATATACCATTGTATATTGTGAATTCATCAATAGAAATAAATATAAATGACAGCTGAGAGCGGGTTTTTAAAAGATTCTTTTGAAATATGCGTGTGACGTATTGTTTTGTGCTTTATTCTCTTTGCACATTTGTTTGAAAATAGCATATAAAAGAAGAAAACGCTTGGGTAGGGATTAGTCTCAAGGAGAGATGGGTGGGTAATTTTGATGTATTCATGATATTTTGCTTTTATATAGTTAAATTGTCCCGCAACAGATCCAAGGAATATACAAGATTATTATAAGATATTATACTTAGTCTAGCCATAAATATTTTTACAAAACCAAATCAGTGATAAATAATTTTATTTGTCCACGGGAAGTATTCAAAATACAGTAGTTGTTATTTGAATATCTCGTGCACACGTGTTTAGAAAAAAAAATCGGAATATATTTGTTTTTTGATAATGGATTGGGGTGTTAAATAAACTGTATAGCTGTAATAGCCTTACACAAGGTAGGCCAAAGTCCTTCATCCATTTTTAAACTTTTACAAAATTTGAATATTAAGCGTCAATTTGTTTATCGAACCATTGAAAGGTTCAACAAGGCTGGCACTATTAATGACCTTGAAAGATCTGGTCAACTGCACGTGCAATGAACGCAAGCAGTAAAAAAGCCATTCGCGAAATAATTTGTCGAAATCCACGCCGCAAACAAAAGATCGTAGCAAAGCAGATGAATTTAGCTCCAAATACCGTTTCCAGGATAATCAACGAAGACCTTGGACTGAGAGCTTTCAAACAATGCACATGTCATTTGATAACCCCTGCTATTAGAGATATTAGAAGGGTTAGATCAAAAATGCTGTTGGCGCAGCATGATGGTCGGTGGCATGAGAGAATCCTTTTCACAGACGAGAAATTTTTCACTGTCGAGGAAAAGATTAATCGTCAGAATGATAGGATATATGCTCGTAGCTCTCTAGAAGCTTCTTTGAAAGTCAGAAGACTTGAAAAAGTCACCATCCTTCTTCTGTCATGGTTTGGTGGGGAGTTAGCTACCAAGGTGTAACAGATCTCCACTTCTGTGCCAAAGGGGTAAAAATACAGCTAAAAACTATAAACAAGACATTTTGGAACAAATAGTAAAGCCTCTGAATACAAAAATGCTTAATGGAGAACATTGGATATTTCAACAAGATTCAGCTCCTGCTCACAAAGCTAAGTCAACTCAACAATGATTGGAGACGAATGTTCCGGAGTTCATAAAGGCCAATGAATGCCCTCTGGAAGCCCTGATTTAAACCCCCTTGATTACAGTTTGTGGGAATATTTAGAGGAGAAGGTGTGCTATAAAATATATCATAATTTGGATAAATTGAAATCAGCATTGGTGAGAGCAATGAAAGAAATACCCTTAGAAAAGGTGCGTGCCGCCATAGATCAGTGGCCCGAACGTTTGAGATCCTGTGTCAAAAATAAGAGAGAACATTTTGAATGATTGTATATATTTAAAATCTATGTTCTATTGGCTAATAAAATATGTATTTATATTCCATTAGTTTTTGTTCTTAATCATTTAATTTATAAAATTACTTGTAACAGAATTTATGGCTAGACTGTGTATATATATAATATAATATTATTATATCAAATATTCAATTATAAAACCAATTTATCTTACTTAAAATATACTGTTTTCAAGGGTTTTCTGTTCATTAATTACATTATTCTCTAAAATTAAATATATTGTGGATAAAAATATATTATAATATTATACTTTGTTATTTTAAATAAATTGTTAATGGTTTGGTAGATATTTATAATATGGAAAAATAACAATAAAAATACTTTTTATATTGTGAAAATCGAGGTTTCGAGCAAAAATATTCTTATATTTATTATAATTTGAATTTTTTAAAAGATATTTCCAACAATTAAAAAAAAAAAGATAAAAATAAAAATATTCGAGAAACTTTTCACAATGTATTTCTTTTTTTTTTTAAATAAAAAAACATATTGCGAAAAAGGTTTCTCGAATTTTTTTATAAAAGTAAATCGTAAATTTCCCATATCTAAAATATAGAAATGTCTTCATTCCGAATCACGAGACCACCCAGAATTTGGAAATTTTGCGAAAATGAATTTTCAGTTGGATTGAACAAGTTTATACAATTTTTAACTTTTGCGTAATTTGAAGGTATACTAAGAGTTTATCACGAAAAAAAAAAAAAGAATAAAATTGTCTATTCTTCACCACTATGCCATTAAGAAGCCTTAAAATATATTAATTTGCATTGTCATCAGGAGTAAACGTGTACTATATTACCGAATTTTGAGTGCACTCTAGATGCACAGTAACCAAGAAGAAAAATATAGGCAGAAAATATTGAAGAGACATGCGCATTATTAAATAGACTATAAATATGTTTGAGGAAGTTAAAAAAATTCTATATTAATTACTACAATACTTTGATTTGAACCATTCATTTTACCCTATGAAAATATAAGACTTAAAAAAAGAAATCTTCCACTTCACGATTTCGCGCTTTTCATAAATTTGTTCCAGGCGATTATATACCCATATATATGATACTTCTATTAATATTAATGAGAACTTTCACTCAATATAATCTTATAAGACTGTTTTAATCTTTTGAAACTTTTCAGGGAAAATCTTCTTGTTGGTATCATCATGTCTCATTGCATTGGCACTGGCAAGTGCTGACCCTCCAACAGTGACGCTACTAGATACAGACACAGTGATCACAGGAACAAGGCAGACTGTCAGTGGGAAGTCACTAGACGTCTACCTCTCCATCCCATACGCCCAGCCTCCCACAGGAGAGAGGAGGTTCAAGGATCCAAAGCCTATCATCAACCTTCCTCGATATATTAAGGCCACACAATTCGCTCCATCATGCTGGCAGAAAAATTTCAGACTAGAAGAACATGCCAATAATACAATGAATGAAGATTGCCTTTACCTAAATATCTGGGCTCCCAGTGAGAATGCTCAAATGGCTGTTTTGGTATTTATTCATGGTGGAGCATTTGAATATGGATCATCAGATGAATTATTCAACAATCCTCAATACCTTTCTGCTAGAACTGACATGGTCATAGTTACAGTAAACTATCGTGTCGGTTCCCTAGGATTCCTTGATCTCAACATGGAGGGATCAAATGGCAATTTTGGACTTAAAGATCAAATTTTGGCTTTGAAATGGATCCAAAAGAATATCAAAGTATTTGGAGGGGATCCAGATAAGGTTACACTTTATGGTATTAGTGCTGGTGCAATGGCAATTGGTTTACATCTATCTAGAGAAGATAATAGGTATCTTTTTAAAAGAGCAATCTTACAAAGTGGGACTTCAAATTCAGGATCTTTCACCCCAAAAAGTGGAAGGCAAAAGGCACTAGAGAGGTTCTATAAATCCTTGAATTGCCCTCAAAATTCTCATGAAACCTTAGACTGTCTACAAGCTATGTCTATAGAAAGAATTATTAATGCTGAAAACCTAGCCTTTATTCATAATTATATGGGAACGTTTAAACCTAGCCTTGATAACAAATACATTCCATTCACTTCAATATTAAATTTCAACGAAACCAACATTTCACTCAACAAAGATATAATGATTGGAATCACTAAAGATGAAGCGTCATTCTTCATTGCACTTATAAAAAATATTTACAGCATCGCGAATAAACGTATGGCAATACCAATAATTGCACAATTATTAGGGTTAAAAGATTCAGATGTGTTTACCAGAATTGCCAATTCTTATTTAAAAGATGTACCTGATTACAAATATGATCAATTCGATATAGCATTCAAAGATCTGGTTGGAGATTTATGGTTTAAATGCCCTTCATTCTATTTCTCGAATATCATGGCCTCTAGATATACCAATGTTTTCTTCTATTACTTCACATACAAGTCAACATACAAAGCTGAGAATGAGTATACAAAGGAACTTGGGGAAACACATGGTGAAGAATTTCAATATTCTTTAGGACTTCCTCAAAGAGATTCAATTCGATATACAGAAGGAGAAATAGAATTTTCAAATAGGATGATGGACTATATTGGAAACTTTTCAAAATATGGGTAAGTAATTTATATCCTTTTTATCTTTAATTTATGTCTTTAATTGTAGGTGGTGGTTGTGGTGGTGTCTTGTTCAATCTGTTTTTGTGGATCCATGGAAAAAAGAGGCGGAGCATTGCCCAGTTACACAGCCATATTTCAGAGTTCCCTGTAGGCCTACTCAGTTACCGGTTACCATATAGACTCGGGGCTCAGGACACCATACTTCTCTGTACAGGGCAGTTCCTTACTTTGCTCCTTCTCTAGCCTAACAGGTAGAGGAGGTGTAAATTGTAGGTTTGAATCATATTCAAACTATATGCACATAACAACTTTTGTGTTTATATAAAGTAAACTATTTTATTAATGTTTTCACAAATGTTATAATGATCTCGCGCGATAGCATTTATATTGAAGGTAACACATTGAAAATTATGGCAAGATATCTTTTAAGGAAATTGATATTTATGGAAGTGTTTTTTTTTTCAAGTACCAAATCCAGAAATCAGTTTGTATAACGTTACTTGGCCTATGAGTGAAATAGCAGCAAAGAGCATGCTTTAATGCTTGATTATTGACCGAAAGGTATGGAGGCGATATGTTACTAGGATGTCCCTACTAAACCCAGCTAAATGTTAACAGGCAAAGATATAAAGTCGTTATCCTACCTTTTTGTGGCTCAGCTGTCCATATTAACAAGATACTCTCCAAATTACTCTGTATGGAATCTACTCTTTTCAAGCTAGAGATAATAGCTAGAGAAATAAGCATTATCGCCACCAAACATATTTCATATATATAGACCTATTGAATCTAGAATTCAAATTCTCTCCTGATATTATCTATAACTATCACATTTTACGAGGAATATTCAAAATATTAAATAATAATAAATTTTGTATATCATCGCATTTGAAATATGTGCAGAATTTCCAGATAAAAATAATTATTAACTATATCAGATAATTTAGTATTCACAAATATGACTTAGAAAATTTCGTTAACAGATTCACTTTTAAACGAAAACAAACGTGTAATTTTTCTTTTATATATTGCCACGTTGAAAATTAGGTAGACAAAAACTTCAGGATGAGACAACAATTTATTTCAGGCAAGGACAAACTATGAATGGTAAACAAAAGATAAGCCACGAGGGAAATTTACAGAATAGCAAAATATAAACATAAAAATGACCACTCTGTTAATAAAATTAATAAATAATTTGTTACAATATAAATAAGAAATGAAAAAATAAACATTTATTTTTCATCTTCATTCTCATACTTTCCGGAATATATATTTATGCTATAAATTAGATTTATACGAATGTATTTTTATGCAGAATTTATTTATCTCTCAATACAACGTGTTTTATTGTTTATAACCATTTAAATGGACTTAATATAAACAGTTACTATTAATATGGTAATATATTAATGATTGTGCAACTGAATATAGCTGACGGCACACTGTTATTTATAAAAAAAAAACAAACTAAAAAGATGATTGACATATTTTTTGTAGATGGCAGTGCGAAATCAGCAAATTTAATTTGTACAATCGAGAGTTGTCTTTTCAGTTTATTATATAGCACCATCTGACCCCTTTTATTCTTTTAAAACTCTTTTAAAGAATTTATATGTGTAAATATTATAATCACTTTGGTAAAAGTTATATAAATAAAATACAATTCGTTGAGGGAAGAGTTTATTTTTTAAATAACGACCATACAAGTTTTCGAGTGTAACAGCACATCGACAGGTATAACCACGCTACTAAAACCTATAAAATTGAACAAATCTATATATATATATATATATGTGATATGATCCTGTCGACCTTCAGTGTGGCAATATGATGATAATGTGGGGAGAGAGAAATAAGGAAACCACAAGTTTGGAAGAGAAATTCCAGGCAACCAGCGAGAGAGAGAGAGAGGAGAGAGCGCGAGGTTATATCACCGCTGAACGACCGTTTTTGTCGCACACCACCCCCCGACTGTCCAAAAATAGTCCTGAGGTTCTACTAAAATGGGCCCCTTGGAATGTGACTGATATATCAAGTGACCGGCCTTTACATCCTCCTCTCTACGTCTCTCTCTGGTCGACTGTAGATTTACTTTATTATTCCTGGAAGGGTAATATTATGACATATACATATAAAATAGAAGTAAGTAATATTTAAGGTGAATTTATATATGTTATTGATGATATATTTGTGTTGGTTTCAGCAATCCAGGGCCAGAGTGGCCTCAATATAAACATTCACATAATACCCCGCCCTATCAAGAGTCTTCACAAAATATGGAAGCCTACATACTAACTTGGCTCGACCCTTTCAACATTTTCTGGTCCCTCTACAATTGGATTTCCCAAATGTGGTATTCAACACCGATTGGAAGACCCCACCGTGTGTTTGAACTTCACCCAAGTCACTTCAGGGTGATTGATCTTCCTCATTTGAACCGTTGTACAGACGATTGGCGTCCTTTCTTCTACCCTAACTCTTTTAATTCTTTATCTCAACACACTTTATAGAAATTATTTATTAATAAAATTTTTGTGTGATTCTATCCATATAAACGTATTGTTTTATTTATGTTTTTTCCTCTCATAATAGTCAACAAATATTGTAGTCTACTCGTTCATCCATAATAAGAAATTCCTTCATCTGTAAGATGTTCTTGAGAGTTAGCGTAGTCAAGCCCCTTATCCTTCTGTGCACTTACAGTTTGAAGGTTCAATATTTTAGCTTCTACAATGATACAATCTGGAATGGACATTTGATATATTTCAGGTGATCAAATATATGCGTTAATTGAGCCTTGATCAACGCATGATTTGCGTACATTGGGTCATTAACAGGTGGATATTCTAATAAATAAGGAAAGTGAATTTGCGGACATCATCAGCGTTCATCCGTTAGGTTGGAGAAAAAAAAAAATACAAGCTTTAACCAAATATGGATCTATGTGGACAACCTTTGTCCAAAATAACGTTAAGTAGAGCAGATCATCGACACCTTGGCCACAGCGCTAATGTCTCTGAAAAGGGACACCAGTAACACCCTGTACAAAAACTCTCGCGCGCGGCATCGCCGCTTCTCGCCAGAGAATCTAGCTCTGCTCTTCTATAAAGGAGAATGAGATTGACATCTACTTTCTGCGGGAGACCAATGTCATATCCCTGGACAACGAAGGAGCCTTCTTCTACGGCTACAGCGCCGTCGTTGTGCCTGCTGCGACCACCGTAAGATCAGGTCTAGCCTGCATCTTCGCGGCCGTGGCCATTGTTCACCCGAAGCAAATCCTATGGCTTTGCAAGCCTGCTATCATCGACCTCTTCATCTAGGAAAACTCCATGATGTACGTCAACCATCACATCTCTTATACACCTGACGAGCGATTCTGCCAGCTCCGGACAATCTTAGGTTAGCGTGTGAAAAAGGTGCATTGATCCTCGGGGACTTGAACATCACCGAGGATTCGACTAAGGACCTGGCATTGGTTTAGGTAGTGACCTAGGCGTATCTACCTGAATGATCTGACCTAGTCGACGTCGACATTCTACTCGATGCTGCGCTTGAGAACAGCAAGGACATCACAATTGGAACTGTTGTCAATGTGCGTCATCTGGAAATAATCCTAGTCCCATCAGGCGTCTACGACCGCGTCACCCAATTCTATATCATCTACTACGCCTACTCGGACCACATGCCATCCTAATCTAGATAAGAGACCCAGCTCCTACAAGACTTCCATGCATTATCAAGCTGTTGCACCTGTGTTCCGATCAGCACCTATGTGCTGATCGAATGTAAACATTCATCGAATAAATATCAGAAGACCTAGCAAATTCTTCACCCCAGATTTTATGGGATCAATGGAGCGGATCAATAAATATATAGTTGCGGAAAAAGGCATTTGGGCTAGCAGGTCCGAGTTCGGCAATGTCCTGTAACATTGGGCAATGACAACCAAAGACGCCTGGTAGGTGAAAAATGACCCTCCGTTTTCTATCCCCTATTTGGACCTGAAGTTGTCGTTCGACAGCATAACAATGAGCTACATGTTCGCCATTTTGAAAAAAGAAGGCTTACCATCTGCTTTTTTCAGGTGGGTTACTCTATTCCACAGTAAAGCAGACCCCAACAACTAAGTTGGATTTGTCTAAACAAAGACCTTCCTGCTTTCCAACGAGGTTGCGAATTCACTGTTTTAGTACTCCCCTCTTCAGTATCAGAGTTGGAACTCTGATATGCGGCCTCAAAAGGATCTTGACCGAGGATGCATGATCTTTGCGGATGACATCGTACTCTTCATCAAGGACGACGCTCAGTTTCATCTCGTGTTCATGTATTTCTAAGAGGTCCGCATGGCGTCCCAGTTGGCTGTCAACTTCGATAAAAGCTGCAAGTTATGGTGTGATTCCTGGAAGCATCGAACAGATTCTCCGCTGGGAATATGCTGGATCTCCAAGTCGCTGATTTTCTTGGGCTACACGATCTCTGCACAGAAATCTTTCGTTTCCCAGGCCTCCCACCTGATGATGCTGCTGGAACGAGCCATCAAGAGTAGACTCCCTTCACCCGCGGCCTGTCGCTGGTGGGTCGGGGTTGCGCGACTAGCGCGCTCCGTCTGGGTGAACGAGCGGAGTCTCGAGGCTTCCCCAGAGGTTCCTGGTTCTTCCAGCCTCCGAGAGTAAGGTCGTCCTGCTAGACATCGTGGGCCAGTTTTGGCTCGCCAGTCTGAAGGGTGTCCAAACCTTAGTGCACTGTGCTACCAACTTAACTTTTGGCTGGTCCACAGCCGGGCATTACTGATCCTGCCGTCTCCTAACGTCTGCTCTTACCGAGGAAAATGAGACTTCTGAGCCTTCGGGATGCCACTCCTAGAGTCTTTGGGCTGGACTACCAGGTAACTTATATTTTGTATTTGAATTACATTTAGAAATTAATTTTATATTCGAAATATATATATATATATATATATATATATATATATATATATATATATATATATATATCCTATGCAAAATACATAAAGAACAAAACGGCTTTCCGTTTTGTTTATTATTCATGCTGAAAATATTTTTATAAAAGGCATGTGATTCTCATACACCTCAGTTTGTAGAACCGTTCTAGAGAAGTTCTCTTAGAAGAAGATCGATCAGTTTTGAAAATATATCAGATTATTACAATAAAATATTATCAGAGCTTGATAAATAGTCACCATTAATTTATATATATTCTGTTATATAACATTTAAGCTTTACCAGTGTAGTGTAAACTTATATGGTTTGTATATATGTAGATATATAGTGCACTTAAGTAATAGATTCAAGGCATAGGAGGATGCGTATCTTATAGGCTTTAATATATGCGAGCTTTCGGGTCAATAACCCTTCTACAGGACATCTTATCTGGCTAAACTTGCATCTTATATACATATCCATATTGAGAAAATTAGCATATATACAAAAATAAACGTATTAGCAAATTAGTGAAAAAAGTAATAGTAAGAAATATCTGTGTGTTTTGGGTATACTAAGTAGGAAAATCACGAGAAACTATACAATTAAGCAACGATTCAGTTTAAGGCTACATGAGTAACATAATCCAAAATATAACTTACTAGCAATGGTCACCTAAGGTACTCTATGGCAATATTGCTTTGTATATATCAGGGATGTCTATGTGTCTATTTATACTATTATGTCTTAAAGAGAGCAACGCCTCGACGACCAGTCTTTTGTATTTGCTCTTGATTCCTGAGTAATATGCCTGTGGGTGAGAGGTATCGAAAGAATGTCCTGTCTGTATAATGTGTTGTACTATGAGAGATCTAGGTTCACTGTTTCTGATGTTTCTATGGTGTTCATCTATTCTATCCTTAATTCTTCGGCCTGTCTCTCCTATATACAAACTGTTACAATCTGAGCATTTTAAGGAATACACGGAGTTTGTAAGATATGGCAGGGTAATGGGAAAACTGTTTCTAGTGATAGGGTTTCTAACTATTGTTTCTAGTTTAGGAGTGTTGGTGTAATAGGTGCGGATTCCGTACTTGTTTTTTAAGTGTCTAGAGATGTTGATACTATGGGTAGAGTATGGGATAATGCAAGTCGATCTATAAGTCTGACTGTTTAGCTGTTGTTGGGGATTGTGAAAGTGTCGGAGAATGAAGTTTCTGGGGTAACCTGAGTTCATTAGGTGGTTATTCACATTTTGGGTCTCTGTTTGTTTAAATTCAGGAGTTGAGCAGTGGGTATAAATACGTTTCGAGAGGGTTTTAACAGTATTAATTTTATGGCTGAGGGGGCAGTATGAGGAATAGTGTATATAGGAGGGATGAAAGGAGGGCTTATAGTGTACGTTGGTGATATACCTGCAGTTTTGTCTTGTAATCATGATATCCAAGAAAGCTAAGGAACTATTGTTTTCTTTCTCTACTGTGAATTAGATGTCTGGAAATAGTGAATTCAATTTGGTATGAATGTTGTCCAATGATTCTATTTTAACTATGCAGAAAATATCATCTATGTATCTAAACCAAGTATAAATATCTGCTGGGAAATGACCAGTGATTAAACTATCTACTTTTTGCATAACTATTTCAGAGAGTGGTGAGGACAAAGGGCTACCCATGGGAGTACCCTTGGATTGCTTGTAATAATGTTTATCAAAATTGAAGATACTATTGCTTAAACAGATCGATATTAAGGTAGTCAACTTATATATCATATCCGCTGTGTACCCGTGCGTCCGGAGGAATAAAATACGTTTATTTTTGTATATATGCTAATTTTCTCAATATGGATATGTATATAAGATGCAAGTTTAGCCAGATAAGATGTCCTGTAGAAGGGTTATTGACCCGAAAGCTCGCATATATTAAAGCCTATAAGATACGCATCCTCGTATGCCTTGAATCTATTACTTATATTCTTCAGAGGATTTCAACCTTCTTTATATAGTGCACTTGCTCAAAAAAAGCAATTGCCTACTTCTGCTCGCCATCAATATCATGGCCTGTACCACGTGTGTAATATAGATAACAAAAAACCTTGTAAGGTGAGTAGAGAGTAATAATGTTAGTGTAGCATTAGAAATCTTGAAAAAGATGACTTGGAAGTTTTCAATTACAGCTCTCTTGTTGCGGCCTGTTTTAACTTACTTGAATATAAAACTCGCCGGATAGTTATCTTTCATTCTCTTTTATTTTATATTCAACCTTATATAACTTTATATGAACGATGTAATAAAGTAGTTTCAATTTCAATCTCTCTCTATACAACATGATGTTAACCCAAAGACTAGAATTTCCCACTAGACTTTAGTATTTCATGTAAGAAGTTAGCTATATGCTCTTTCCAAGAACCAAACCTTTTTATATTTCTCACAAACTCCAACTCTTTTTCTCTGAATTCTATTCTAACAGTATCTGCGGCCTCGGCCTACTGAAGCTAACCCAGTCCTTTATTAACACAGACTTTTAAAAAGGATTTACTATTGTACGAGGTGTGTTCAAAAGGTATCGCGACTTTTGTGTTTTTCAAAATTATTTATTTATTCATGAATACCTATTTTTCCCCTTCAAAGTAATCCCCATGAGATATTATACACTTGTGCCAACGGTTTTTCCAATCTTCGAAGCACTTCAAAAAATCATTTTTTAAAATCTTTTCAGCTCTCCTTCGATGCCGTCTTTATCTCGTCAAGCGTAGCGTAACGTCGTCCTTTCATAGGCTTCTTCAGTTTAGGGAACAAGAAAAGTCACAGGGGGCCAGTTCTGGGGAATACGGTGGCTGCGGGATCATTAGTGTGTTGTTTTTGGCCAAAAGTCGCGCACAAGCAACGATGTGTGAGCAGGGGCGTTATCGTGGTGGAAAAGCCAATTTTTGTTCTTCCACAAATCCGGGCGTTTCTGGCGGATTGCTTCGCGCAAATAGCGCATAACTTGCAGGTAATATTCCTTTTTGACCGTTCTACCCTGTGGCAAGAACTCATGATGCACCACGCCCCTGCAATCGAAGAAAACTGTCAGCAAAACTTTCACATTCGACCGAACTTGGCGCGCTTTTTTCGGTCTTGGTTCGTGCGGCAGCTTCCATTGAGATGATTGAGCTTTGGTTCCCACGTCATAACCATAAACTCACGCTTCGTCACCAGTAATGACCCTCTGGAGCAAATTTGGGTCGTCGCGGACAGAGTTCAACATCTCATTAGCAATGTTCATGCGGTGCTGTTTTTGGTCGCAATTGAGCAATTTTGGTACGAATTTCGCGGCGACCCGTCTCATGCCCAAATCATTGATAAAAATCGAATGGCACGAGCCAATCGATATGTTTAGGTCCTCAGCAACTTCTCTAACGGTGATTCGACGATTGGCCAATATCATTTTCTCCACTTCATTAATCCATTTTTTTTAATAGGTAAAAATCGAAGACGATCCAAAACACCTGCAAGCAAAGCAGCTGCCAACAATTAAGTGAACATTCAAAATGGCCGAGCTTGTCGGAATAAGTGAGAGACATGAGTGCCAACATAAAGCCACAAAAAGATCGAAATTCGAATATACGTAACCCGCGAAAATTCAAAATTCGCGATACTTTTTGAACACACCTCGTATATTGTGAATTCATCACATCAATAGAAATAAATATAAATGACAGCTGAGAGCTGGTTTTAAAAGAATCTTTTGAAATATATGCGTGTGGACGTATTGTTTTGTGGTTTATTCTCTTTCCAATTTGTTTGAAAATAACATATAATAGGAGAAAATATGTTTAAGGAAATAAGCATTACCACCACCAAACATATTTCATATGTGTGATAATCTGTATATAGCAATATGTAACCCCATCACAATCTATGCAATGTATCGTCAAAAGATTTAATAAAAGTTATGCTTCGCGAAAAGGGAAAGAACAGTTAACAGGATTGCATCATCCAGGAAGTAAAGGTTACTGCCCTGGACACATAAAACTTAAGTTCGAAGGCCTTCTTCTTCCTGGAGGATTGCAATCATAGCGACAATGGAGGTACTAAGCCAATCACATTGAACCATGACAAATCAACAACCAATCACCTTTAAGCATGACCAATTGATAGCGAATCATCTGAAAGCACGTGGAAGGATCCCCACCAATGAGAAGTCGAGAGAGTTAATGACGATGATCTCGGGCAAGAAGCAAGGTGTGCTCAACATAGGCTCCAACCAAGGTAGTGTCCGCTCCATCATGTGAAAGGCAAGATACCTCCAGTCCAGTCTCATCCTTCTCCCTTTCGCAAGGTCTTATTTTCTATCCCATCCAGGTGTGCTCGTTCTTCCCCTGTGGAAAACCACCATTCGACCAAGACTGCGCCATCAACCACCAATCCAATCAAATCCACCCCCACCACACAATTCACCAGGATCAACAGGATCCTACAGTGAGTCCACAACAATCCCACAGTAAGTCAACACCCCAAGTCGACACCGCAAACACACTTCCGACAGAGAGACAACAGGATTCTCACATAGAGTCGACAGGATACACAACAAGTCCGACAGAGAGTCGACAGGATTGTCACATATATATAGACCTATTGAATATAGAAATCAAATTCTCTCCAGAATATTATCCATAACTACCAAATTTTAAGAGGAATTTTCAAAATATTTAATAATAATAATAATAATAAATTTTGCATATCATCTCATTTGAAATATGTGCAGAATCTCCAGGTAAAAAATAATTATTAACTATATCAGATAATTTAGTATTTACAAACATGACTTAGAATATTTCGTTAACAGAATCACTTTTAAACGAAAACAAACGTGTAATTTTTCTTTCATACTCGTATATTGCCACTTTGAAAATTAGGGAAGACAAAAACTTCAGGATGAGACAACAATTTATTTCAGGAAAGTACAAACTATGAATGGTAAACAAAGATAAGTCACGAGGGAAATTTACAGAATAGAAAAATATAAACATAAAAATGACCACTTGGTTGATAAAAATAATAAAATTAATAAATACTTTGTTACATATGTTCTTTCCTATGTGAGCTGTGACCCACAGCTAGCAATTATTGTAGATACTGACATGGATCTGACGTGCTTCTGCCAAGGATTCCATCAAGTCTTGGAACTTTGTCCCTAGTACCTTTGCGTCCTTTTTTGGCGTGAAGAGCGGCCTTGTCATTGTATCGTCTATAGAGACATCTTCATCTTCGAGGGAAGTCTTGGCTTTAGCATGGCAGTGGAATCCTGGAGTCAGATTCCGAAAATGTAGATCACAGAACCGATGCCTTCAAGGTCTTCTCGGCGGTCTTTAGTTTGTCTTCCCTAACTTACCCAGCATCTCCACCAAAATGCCACGTGAAAAATTAGGGAAGACAAAAACTTCAGGATGAGACAACAATTTATTTCAGGCAAGGAGAATCTATGAATTGTTAACAAAAGATAAGCCACGAGGGAAATTTACAGAGTAGCAAAATATAAACATAAAAATGGCCACTCTGTTGATAAAAATAATAAAATTAATAAATACTTTGTTACAATATGAATAAGAAATGAAAAATATACATTTACTTTTCATCTTCGTATTCATACTTTCCGGAATATATATTTATACTAGTAATTAGATTTATACGTATGTATGTTTATATTTCGTTATCTCTCAATACAACGTGTTTCATTGCCTATAACCACTTAAAATGGACTTAATGTAAACAGTTATTATTGAGGGTTCTCAATATAGAATGCTGTCTCTCTTTACCTTGAGAGGCGAGCTTTACCTTGTGTTTAGTCCAGCTACTTGACCAGCTCCGCAACTCCAAGGAAGAGGCTCTAAGGATGACTATCAATTGTCCTAAACTTATCCAGAAACTCATTTTTATTGAAAACACGCTCAAATTATACATTAAAGAAATTTACATACTAATTTATACATTAAAAGAAATTTACATACTTTTTTCTCTTAGTTTTTAAGTTTACGAATATATTTACATAAAATTAAAGGTGACTACTCTAGTAGTCGTAACATACTCACCCCGATTTTGAACAGGAGTTCAAAAGAAGAAAAGAGTGAAAATATATATATATATACATATATATTAAAATTGGCATATCCTGAACAGGAGCACATGTGCTTTACAGAAGGCAGAGCACCATCTGGTGGAACAGAAATCAACTAAACATTGATTTAGTCTGTTCCCTGATAAATCAATGTTTAGTTGATTTCTGTTCCACCAGATGGCGCTCTGCCTTCTGTAAAGCACATGTGCTCCTGGTCAGGATATGCCAATTTTAATATTGATTTCAACACCTGATCTTTTTATCTTTTATTTTTTTCTTTCGTTTTTAAATGTACATATATATTTTCACAATCTTCAGTGTTGGAAAATTTTCCTCCAGATTTTTGAGGTACGGGGTACATTATCCGAATCATCAATATAATTATTTCTCAATATCTTTATCTATTTGTTTATTCATTTTTATTTTTGTTCAGATTTAAAGGAATTCGACTTAAATTCTGAACTCCATAAGCTTCCATGTCCGAAGAGTGTATCTCGAGAGGGTAAAGCCGTTGTATAGGACGCACAATCTCTCCTGATTATATTCTGACCTTGGCCACTCGACAGGTTCCATTTTCACCTGGGGTAAACTTTCTTTACAAGGCCTAAAGGCCAATGTATCCGTTTTTTGAGAATCATTTCCTACATAAACTACTTCCCCACCAGTAATAGGTTTAGTATCGCTATCTTCCTTTTTCTGAACAAGTTCGCCTAAATATTCTTTATTAAAATCTCATTTTTAGCTCTTCCTTTAACGTTTGTAATTTTTTATATTTTTCTATAAGACCCTTCTACATATATAGTCAAGTTCCGGGAAGGTGTTGTCATCATTGAACTGTAAGAACATTGCGGTAGTCAGGGACCGGAAATCATCAGAGTCTTCTGACATATAAGTTAAGGGTCTTTTGTTGACTATTGCTTTGATATGGCATATCTGAGTCTATAATTGTACAAAGTTCAACTATTTGTTTCCTAACATTCTTTTTATTATACCCTTGATAATTCTAATCAACCTTTCTCAAAAACCTCTCCACCATGGTGATACAGGGGGGTTAAACCACTATGTTATTTTCTGAGCCGAAGAATAATTTTGCATTTGATTCCAATCAATGTGACTCAATAACTTATTGGTTTTTGCGAAGTTTGTTCCATTATCAGAGTAAATCACCAGAAGTCGTCCTCTTCTTGAGATAAATCTCCTCAAAGCTACCAAGAAACTTGGGGTATCTAGACCCTGTATCACCTCCATATAAACAGCTCTGTAGACTCCACAGGTGAATAAGGCAACCCACGTCTTCGTATTATTCCTCAATAAAAAGGGTCCAAAGAAGTCTATGCCTGTGAAATGAAAGGGCTTGCCCAGATGTATTCTACTGGTTGGTAAAGGAGCTGCTTCGACACTACCCGGCTTAGCTGAGTATCTTCGACAGATGACACACTTTCGGAAAATTCTGGAGACTGTTTTTCTATCTCTCAAAATCCAATATTTTTCTATCAATTTCGATAAGGTAACCAAAACACCTGTTGAACACCTTGTTCACTCAAAAAATGACTACTGGGCAGCAAAACAGGATATTTAAAAATTCCAGGGACATCACCCAGAATTAATTTTGTCTCAACAGAATATATATCCCCTGATTATTTACGATTTTTAGATTATTGAATATCAGATTCCCTAAATCTCTCTCTCTCAAAACCTTCTTTCTTAATCAATTGAATCAACTCTCTCTCACTGCACTCAATTTCTTCTATTGTCAATTCGTTTTTTCTGATTAGACACTTTCTGTGCTGAGAACATTGTATGGTTTTCCACGTGACGCGGCGGAGCGTGACCGTGCCTGCACGGGTGAGTAGTTGTTGTTTTGAACTCTGTATGGATGGACATTAAAACATGGTGACAGCGATAACTGGATAAAAATACGAACCCGTATATTGCAAAATATCGATTTTTGTGTACCTTGGAAGATAATTCAACATGGCTCAGATTCAACCTCCAGAAACTTTCGACTTCTCGACTCCCAACGAATGGCCCAAATGGATGAAGAGATTCGAACGATACCTCATGGTCAGTGGAATGAAGAAGAAAGAGGAGGCGGACAAGATCGATTTGTTCATGTACCTGATGGGCGACCGCGCGGATGATACTATTCAGGACATACAAGTTCGAAAAGGAGGAAGAGGCAACGGAAATTAATTCCGTCCTCAAGGCGTTCGACAGCCACATCTGTGTCAGAAAGAATATTATCTACGACTGTGCCAAATTTAATTCAAGATCCAAGAGGATTGGAGCCAGTGGACGAATTCATCACTTCATTGTACAAATTGGCTGATAGTTGCGAATTTGAGGGTCTTCATGAGCAGTTGATCCGTGACCGAATAGTGGCTGGAGTGAGAGGCAAAGCTTTATCTGAAAGAATGCAGTTGGACAGCGAACTGACTTTGGAAAAGGCAGTGAAATTGGTTCGACAGCAGGAAGCCGTTCGACAGCAGCAAGTCAACCTGCAGCGTCCCTCAACAAGCCAAAGGTCAATCTGGTGAAGTTCAACTCGAAGAAACAGTCACCGAAACAACAACAGCAGCCTTCGAGGAAGAAGGAGAAGTCAGCCTTAACAAGATCACGATGTCCAAAATGCGAAGGTTTCACCCACAGGGAAGGACAGGCCTGCCGTGCTGAAGGACAAAGATGTAACCTATGTTCAAAAATTGCTAAAGTTGCAAATTGCTAAAGTTGCATATTGCTGCGCAGATAAGCAGGCGAAGACTGCGGAAGTCAAAGCTGTTTCTGAACTTGATGAAGAAATTGGTTTTCTCCTGGAGGTCTCAGCTGTGGAGGATTCACCTAATCTCGATGATAATGAAGGCGAGTGCAGGAGGCGATGGACAGCAGAAATCCAAGTGAACGGGAAACGGGTGAAGTTCAAGCTCGACTCCCAGGCGGATGTTACATGTGTTCCTCTGTGTTTCTTCAAGAAGATAATGGGACAGCAACGACTAGTGGAAAGTGATATCAACATTAGAGCTGCTGAATTCTCCGAACTTCAGACTGTGAGTATGTTTATATCAACGCTGCGAAATGGCAATTATGAAATCAAGGAGAAGATTTATATCATTCGTCGTTTGAGTGAACCTCTTCTGAGTCGCCGGGCATGTGAGCTCTTGAACCTGGCGAGGCGGATTGAAGTGGTTGCGACGAGAATTAACCCGATCAAGGAATTCCCTGAAGTATTTGAAGGACTAGGACAGATCGGAAACCCTTACGAAATCAAATTGAAACCTGGAGCAAAACCATATGCTGTGCATACTCCTCGACGGGTACCAATACCTTTGATGGAAAAGCTCAAAACAAGATTGGAAGAGCTCGAGAAGGCGGGAATAATAGCACAAGTTAACGTTGCGACTGAATGGTGTGCACCGACTGTGATTGCTGGTAAACCGAATGGCGACATACGACTTTGTGTGGATCTCTCAAGGCTGAACGAACACGTACAGCGCGAAGTGCATCCCATGCCAGTAGAGGAGCACATGCTGGGGCAACTGGGGGAAGCAAGATTCTTTTCGAAACTGGACGCGAACAGTAGCTTTCACCAGATTCCGTTGAGCCCGGACTGCCAGCATTTAACGACCTTCATCACTCCTTTTGGGAGATATAAATACTGCAGGATGCCATTTGGAATCTCACTCGCCCAGAGTATTTTCAGAAAGTTATGTCAATAATCTTGCAAGGCATGGACGGTGTAATGTGTTACCTGGACGATATCCTGATATTTGCCTTCGACTCCAAGAATCACGATCGAATTCTTCGTTTAGTGCTCCGAAAACTGAAAGAGGAGAAAGTTACACAAAACAAGGCCAAGTGTGTCTTCGGCGTGCCAATAATTAATTTTCTTGGGCACATACTGGATGAAGACGGTATCCGACAGGATCCAGCGAAAATCGAAGCACTGGCGAAGATGCCTGCTCCAACCGATGTTCATGGCGTAAGAAGATTTCTTGGCATGGTGAACCATCTGGGACGCTTTGTGGAATTTTTTTCTGAAATTGTGGCTCCACACTGAACCAGTTTGGTGAAAGGTCAAGACTTCGTTTGGGATTGTAGCCAGGAGCGAGCATTCCGAAAGTTGAAAGAATTGCTCACGACTCAACCCATTTTGGCAGCATACGACGTCAGGAAACCAACTATGGTGTCATCCGACGCATCTTCATACGGCTTGGGAGCGGTTTAAAGCAAGAAGGTAAGAATGGAATCTGGCGACCTGTTGCTTATTCTTCTAGAACTATGACACCTACCGAAAAACGATATGCTCAGATCGAGAAAGAGGCTCTCGCAATTACATGGGCTTGCGAACGTTTTCAAGATTTCCTGCTTGGAAAGCGTTTCAGAATTGAGACCGACCATAAGCCTCTCATTCCTCTATTTTCGACGAAAGAATTGAGTTCGCTGACCCCAAGACTGCAACGTTTCCGAATGCGTATGATGAGGTTTGGATTCGAAATAGTACATATCCCTGGAAAGGAGCTGCTCGACGCCGATGCATTATCCAGACAACCACTTCTTTCAACCGAGCGAGGTGAAAACGAACGGCAAACCTCAGCGCATATAAATGCAGTTCTCTCGAGTATAACCGACAAAGACGAGATGTTGACGAAGATTTTTGAAGCTCAACAAGAAGATACGACCCTGAAAGCAGTAGTCAACTGCCTTGAGCAAGGCTGGCCAGATAAGAAGAAGATGTCACAGGCTCTGCTCTCTTATTGGCATGTCAAGGATGAACTCGGCGTTCAAAATGGACTACTGATGCGTAGCTGTCGTCTTGTTATTCCAGCAAGTATGAAACTGGAGATCCTAGATAAATTGCACGCTGAGCACTTCGGGATTACAAAAACAAGACTTCGCGCACGTTAGACGGTATGGTGGCCTGGAATTTCGGAAGAGATCGCGGAAACAGTCAGAAAGTGCAGTGTCTGTATCCAGGAAGCCGTCTCAAAACATTAACCTTTGATACCAACCAACTTTTCTACACGACCGTGGCAAAAGATTGGAATGGATTTGTTCAAGTTCGAAAATAAGTGGTATCTAGTCGTCATTGACTATTATTCTCGCTTTCCTGAAATGATTCAGCTGGATCGGCTCACAGCCAATGTGGTGGTGCGTAGTTGCAAATCTATATTTGCCCGACATGGAATACCAGAAACTGTTGTAAGCGATAATGGGACGCAATTTGGAGCTGCTCGTGAATTTGCAAATTTCGCAAGGCAGTACGGATTCACACATGTCATTTCAAGTCCTCGATTCCCGCAGAGCAATGGGATGGCAGAAGCAGGTGTGAAAATTGCTAAGTTGATCCTCAGGAAAAATCAAGACCCATCGCTTGGACTCCTGGAGTATCGATCGACCCCTTTGGAGAACGGTTACAGCCCTGCTGAGCTTCTCATGGGATGTAAACTCCAAACGATCTTGCCAATTGCACCAGAGAATCTTAATCCAAGGTTGGTGGACTCTCAGACCCTAAAAAGAAAGGAGGAGAGAAGGAGAAAGGATATGAAATCAAGATATGATCGACGCTGCGGAGCTACGGACATGGAGGAGCTATCCGAAGGTGACACGGTTTGGATTGCAGATATGCGAATCTGGGGGATTGTAAAGCAGAAAGCATCGACACCAAGGTCATATATGGTCGATACTCCAGTTGGGACTTTACGTCGAAACAGGTTCCATCTACGAAAAGGAGATGCAGTGCAATATCCAGCCAACCCATCGACGCCGACCTTTTCTGGGGAGGAACTGGTTGAAAATGAAAAGACCCCAGTTGTGGATTATCCCTCTAACGACTCAGAAGACGGCCAGATAAGAACCCGGAGTGGACGAATTGTTAAACCCGTGGATCGCCTCATTATTAATTATATTATGCATTTAAATTTGTAATGTATATATTTTCAAATCTTAAAAAGGGGGATGTGCTGAGAACATTGTATGTTTTCCCACGTGACGCGACGGAGCGTGACCGTGCCTGCACGGGTGAGTAGTTGTTGTTTTGAACTCAGTATGGATGGACATTAAAAACTTTCTTACATTTGTTAATATATCTTGTCATCCATGTTAACAGCCTGACATTCGATTGAAATTCAGAAAATTTCTTGAACATCCCTTGAGTGATTGGTTCTATTACAATTTTCACCAGAGCTGTCTTCCTCTGTGATGTATATAGTTGTTCATTTGTTTTAAATAAATATTAAATTGATGTATATAGTTGTTCATTTGTTTTAAATAAATATTAAATTGATGTATATATTTGTTTAGTTGTTTTGTATATTTTTCATCTGTGAATTAATCTCATAATTTGGTCTATGAAAATAAAAATATTGGACCAGTGACCAAAACAAACTGTAAAGAGATCACTTAATGTTATATAGTTAGTATAGAGAATTGTTAGGCAGGATATATATATTTAAATGTTATGCTTATGTAATTTTAATCTTAATTGAATAAAATATATAAAATACAAATGAGTTTTAAATACTAAGTACAAGCACGAAACACTCTGTTCCTTAAACACTTCAGTTTCATCTATAATAGGCTCTTCTGAAAGCGAGAAATCCTTAGAAAGACGCAACCAACCAGGACCTTCCCACCATTTGCTCCGCATAAATTGTCCGATTTTGAACCTCTCGATGGGAGGTCTGCGGGGTTTTCAAGGCCAGGAACAAATCTCCAATTGTATACTTTGGTTGTTCTTTGTATTTCGTCGACTCTATTCTTTACAAATATGGTCCAATTACGATTCTGACGAATCCAGGATAAGGCGGTGGACGAGTCGGTCCAGAGATAAAGTGGACATCTCACTGTGAGAGATTCCAAAATACACCTTGCTAATCTGGCTCCTATTAAGCAGGCCATCAGTTCCAGTCTGTGGATTGATATCTTCTTCAGAGGGGCGACTCGAGCTTTGGACCATATGAAGGATAATTTCACTCCTTCTTTCATTTGACTTCTCATGTATGCTACAGTAGCAAATGCTTCCTTGCTCGCATCACAGAAAACGTGAAGTTCAAAGGACTCCGCCCAACCCACACAAATATATCGAGGGATCTTTGAGTCCTTTATATGACTTATCTGTTCATACCAATCTTTAAATTCTTGACTTATATCCTCTACCAGGGGATCATCCCATCCACCTGCGCTATTCCATGTTTTCTAGCAAAATTTAGGCGTTATCATCACTGGTGAATAAAACCCGAGGGGATCAAATACATTTTGCACCAAAGACAAAATGACTCTCCTTGTTATCACTGAAGGTGAAATTTCAATGTTTATCATGCAATTCAAGGTGTCAGTTTTCCGATTCCACAAGAGTCCCAAAGCCTTTGTATCATTTCCATCTCGAAGATTGGACGTCTCCGTTGTTTCCGACTGACGAAGTTCCATTCCAGCTCAATTATCATTTCAGACGCCTTTTCCTTGAAATGAACAATGTCAGATTCTTTATTCAACGATGTGAGGCAGTTGTCAACTTAAAAGGATCTCAATAAACGTTGAGCTACATAATAATTTTCATCGATAATTGATTTAAGATGATGCTCAATGACCGCTCTTAGTATAAAGGGGCTACTGGTCAAGACAAAAACTACGCGAGTATGTTGGAATGTCAAAACACTGCCACCAATATTCCTCCGAATATATTTCAAGTATTTTCTGTCTTCGGGATTCACTTCGATCATCTGGAAAGCTTTACGGATATCCGCTGAAATTCCAATTTTTTTCTCGCGAAATCTGATCAGAATATTTGGAATATGTTCCTGTAAGTTTGGTCCGCCTCCAAACAATCGTTCAATGACATTCCCTTGACAGTGCGGCATGACGCATCATATACTGGTCTAATTAGCGTAGTCTTTTTGGTTCCTTCAAACACTGGTCTATGGGTCAAATAATGGCCTACGGCTTTGTTATCATCATGGATACTTTTAATTATATTCTCTTGTTCCCATTCCGTGAATATTTTAGAATAATCTTAATCTCTTCTTTTTTGTGCTGTTAATTTGTTAACACACCCTTCCAATCGTTTCTGTGCAACATTGAAGTTAGAAGGAATGCCATCACAGCCTTCTTTCCAGGGGAGAGATGGAATAATGCCCATCATCTCGCTTAATAATTTTTTCAATGAAATGCGATTTGATATCTTTGTCCTTTTCCCTCTCTGAAATATTTTCCACAGGGTCTCGTACACCCAACATTTCTGATTTCAAAAGATCTTTTATTTTATGACTCATGGTCAAGAAAACAGGAGATATATACTCCGAAGCTGATCCTTCCTTCAAAGAAATCTCTCCGAAAATTGACCAACCAATCTTCGTATTGATCGCCGTCAATCCAGCCTCCAAATAAACCACCTGATCAGTCCAGATCTTGCTTAAATTGTCAGCGCCCAACAAAAGTTCGATTTCTAATGTATCAACATTTTCCCTTCTAATAATGGTGACACCTTTGTTGTCGAGATCCCGCACCCAAGTTCCTGCTTTAAAATAGGAACTCTGTCACAGATCATCCGTTGACCCATCGCTTTGACTTGTACAGCTTCCTCCTCCAAAATATTTGTGATGGAAAAGAAATAAAGGCCGTGCGTTTCCTCTCTTGTTTGTCGACCTCCAAAAAGGCATTCCGTCAATTTCCCTAAAATATCTCCCTGGACCCAACAAAACATTTATAATTTTTGATGTTTCAGAGCTACAATTTTGCTCTCACTGTCATTAAAAGTAATTCGTTTGAACAGGACTGTGTGAGGAGAGCGGTGGACTTTTAGTTTTGTACTGAATAATTTTTTCCCTCTTTACTACTTCCTCCATTTTCTGAGATAGAGTCCCTTCTTGAGTTGTTTCCTCGACAGAAAATCAGGTAGTGAGGTTCTCTGCAATTCTGGCAAATAATTTTTGTCCTACAGTGTCTTCTTAGATGATTTCTTTTTAAACACTTGAAGCAGACTCCTGCGTCAGACATCTTTTTAAGTTGTTCTTCCCGAGTCATTCTTCAAATTTTGAAACATTTCCAATTTTCATGGCCCATTTTATCACGGTAGATGCACTTGGTCTTTCTCTCGTAATTCGTGGTCAAAAATGATCCTTTTGAATATTTGTTTTTCGAAACCATTAACTGTGCGGCCTATGGCCCATTCTTATTAAAATGTAAAGGTCTTGAAGGAAAACTGGGCTTGGGGTTATTCTCACCCACTCCAATTCTCGAAAAATTTATTCGATGTTGATCCTTTACCTCGGCCCGTAAAAAGCTAATCAAGGCCGTCAACCGATCCCCCTTTCCTTGTTCTACATCTTGCTCGACATCCCGGCAATAACCGGCCTCGGGTGTTCTCTGCCATACCTGTAATAATGGTGTGGGCAGACAAGACTCACTAGCGGGAAATGAAAGACTTCCAAGTATTCCGAAGGAATATTCTAGGATTACAAGGATTGAATGTATGCCAAAATTTCGTCGTAAAGACGATCCAAAATTATATCTTTTGTCGACGTGCATTGAGCACAACTAAATTTAATAATTTTCTTAAATACAATTCAACCAATCAATTTTTGTCGCCAAACCTACTCTTGAGAGCTCTTATAGCATTTTCATAATTTTCCCTGGCATGAGTGTAAGCTCCTAATAATCGATGTGCCCGGGAACCTGGGATCATTGCCAGGACCAGATAGTGCATCTTTTCATTGTTATTTAAATCTCTATCTTCATGGATCATTTTGAACCTGGACCACCATGAAATCCAGTCTTCCAAACCACCATCATAACAAGGTAATTCCATCTTTGGAAGTTTTAGATTTGCTCTTCTTGAGCCTTCACTTCCGGATTCTAATATTGCCTTCTTTTCCTCAGCCTTAGCTTCTAGGATCTTACTGATCCTTATCTGTACGTCACTATACATTTTTGCATAATTTGCAGTGGATTCTAGCTCTTTCATAACCGCTTGCTCGTCATATTCCTCTGGATTGACCAATTCATTTTCAATTTTTTCATCATATTCCTTTATCTGCTGGTAGAAATGGACAATAAAATCTCTTTTTCCAATCAAGAGTTGTCTTTTCAGTATATTTTTAGAACCATCTGACCCCTTTTATTCTTTTAAAACTCTTTTCAAGAATTTATATGTGTAAATATTATAATCTATTTTTAAAGTTATATAAATAAAAGACAATTCGTTGAGGGAAGAGTTTATTTTTTAAATAACGACAATACAAGTTTTCGAGTGTAACAGCACATCGTCAGGTATAACCACGCTACTAAAACTTAGAAAATTGAACAAATCTTTATATATATACATATAGAATAGAAGTAGGTAATATGAAAGATGAATTATTATATGTTGTTGATATAATTGTGATGGATTCAGCAATCCAGGGCCAGAGTGGCCTCAAAACAAGCACTCACCTAATACCCCGCCCTATCAAGAGTCTTCACAAATTTCAACATTTTCTTGTCCCTCTACAATTGGATTTCCCAAATGTGGTACTCAACACCGATTGGAAGACCCCACCGTGTGTTTGAAATTCACCCACGTCACTTCAGGGTGATTGATCTTCCTCATATGAACCATTGTACAGACGAATGACGTCCTTTCTTCTACCTTAACTCTTTTAATTCTTAATCTCAACACACTTTATAAGTATT
Source organism: Cordylochernes scorpioides (assembly GCA_030710605.1). Lineage (NCBI taxonomy): Eukaryota > Metazoa > Arthropoda > Arachnida > Pseudoscorpiones > Chernetidae > Cordylochernes > Cordylochernes scorpioides. The sequence continues at coordinate 28,355,353 of CP092878.1, forward strand.
ATTTATTAAAAAAATGTTTGTTTGTGGACCTATCCATATAAAAGTGTTGTTTCCCTTAATTATTTTTCTCACATAATAGTCAATAAATATTGTAGTTTACTCGTTCATCCATAATTAGAAATTACTACATCTGTAAGATGTTCTTGAGAGTTAGCGTAGTCAAACCCCTTATCCTTCTGTACACTCGCAGTTTGAAGGTTCAATTTGATAGCTTATACAATGGTATAATCTGGAATGGACATTTAATATATTTTAGGTGATCAAATATATGCTTCAATTGAACCTCCACCAACGCAGGATAGGCTTACATTGGCTCTTTAATAGATGGATATTTTAATAAATAACGAAAGTCAATTTGCGGACATCATCAGCGTTATCAGTTAGGCTGGAGAAAAAATATTTTTACAAGCCTTAAGCAACAATGGTTCTATGTGGACAACCTTTGTCCAAAACTAACATTAAGTAGAACAGATCATCGACACCTTGGCCACAGCGCTAATGTCTCTGAAAGGGGACACCAGTAAAACTCTGTACAAAAAACTCTCACGCGCGGCATCGCCGCTCTACGCCAGGGAATCTAGCTCTGGTCTTCTATAAAGGAGCATGAGATTGACATCTACTTTCTGCGGGAGACTAATGCCATATCCCTGGACAATAAAGAAGCCTTCTGCTATGACTACAGCGCCGTCGTTATGCCTGCAGCGACCACCGTAAGATCAGGCCTAGCCTGCATATTCACGGCCGGGTCATTGTTCACCGAAAGCAAATCCTATGGCTTTGTAAGACTGCAATCGACCTCTTAGTCCAGGAAAACTCCATGATATATGTCAACCTTCACATCTCTTATACACCTGAAGAGCGATGCCGCCAGCTCCGGAAAACCTTTGCTTTGGCCTGTGAAAAAGGTGCATTGATCCTCGGAACTTGAACATCTTCGAGGAGTCGACTAAGGACCTGGCAGCCCGACATCCTACTCGATGCTGCGCTTGAGAACACCAAGGACATGTTGTCAATGTGCGTCATCTGAAAATATTCCTAGTTCCACAGGCTTCTACGACCGCGTCACCCAATGCTAAATCATCTAATCCGCCTACATGGACCACATGACATCCTGATCTAAGTAAGAGACCTAGCTCCTACAAGACTAAAATGCATATTCAAGCTGATATGGTCAAGCCTGTGTGCTGATCGAATGTAAACATTCATCGAATAAATATCGGAAAACCTAGCAAATCCACACCCCAATTTTATGGGATCAATGGAACGGATCAAGGAGTATATAATTTCGGAAAAAGGCATTTGCGCTAGCCGTCCGAGTTTGACGATGTCCTGGAACATTAGACAATGTCCAACAAAGTCGCCTGTTATGTGAAATATGTCGCTCCATTTTCTATCCCCTATTTGGATCTGAAGTTGGCGTTCGACAGCATGAACAGGAGTTACGTGTTCACCATTTTGGAAAAAGGGGGCTTACCATCTGCTTTTTTTCAGATGGGTTGCTCTATTTTACAGTAAGGCAGATCCCAACAACTAAGTTGGAATGTCTAAACAAAGACTTTCCGCCTTCCAACGGGGTAGCAAGGGCTGCTGTTTCAGCACCTCTCTCTTCAGTATCAGAGTTGGACCTCGGCTATGCGGCATCGAGAGGATCTTGACCTGCGGATGCATGGTCTCCTCTGCAGATGACATCGTAATCTTCATCAAGGACAACACTGAGCTTGATCTCGTGTTCATGTATTTCTAAGAGGTCTGCATGGCCTCCCAGTTGGCCATCAACCTCGATAAAAGCTGCAAGTTCTGGTGTGGTTCCTGGAAGCATCGGACAGATTCTCCTCTGGAAATATGCTGGATGTCCAAGTCGCTGATCATCTTAGGCTACACGAGCTCTGCTCAGAAATATTTCGTTTCCCAGGCCTCCCACCCGATGAGGCTGCTGGAACGAGCCATCATGAGTGGACTCGCTTCACCCGCGGCCTGTCGCTGTTGGGTCGGGCCCGTGGAGCCTAGCGCGCTCTGTCTGGGTGAACGAGCAATATCTCGAGGCTTCCCAGGAAATCCTGGTTCTTCCAGTCTCTGAGGGTAGGGTCGTCCGGCTAGACATCGCGGGCCAGTTTCTGCTCGCTAGTCTTAAGGGTGTCCAAACCTTACTGCGCTGCGGTAAAAACTGATACTTTCGCTGGTCCACAGCCGTGCGTTACTGATCCTGCCGGCTCCTAACGTCTGCTCTTACAGAGGAGAATGAGACTTCTGAGCTTTGGGAGGCCACACCCAGTGTCTTTGAGACTACTACCAGGTAATTTATATTTTATTTTAAAAATATTTTTATAAATATATATTAATTTTATATTCGAAATATCCTATGCAATATATATATAAAGAACAAAACGGCTATCCATTTTGTTTATTATTTATACTGAAAAAATTGTATAAAAGGCCTGATTCTCATACATCAGTTTGTAGAACCGTCTAGAGAAGTTCTCTTAGAAGAAGACTTCTGCTCTCCATGAATACATGGTCTATACCATGTGTGTATTGATATGATAAAAAAAAAACCTTGTAAGGTGAGAAGAGAGTTCTAATGTTAGTGTAGCTTCGAGAGTTTGAAGAAGATGACTTGGAAGTTTTTAATTACAACTGTCTTGTTGTGGCCTGTTTTTACTTACTTTAATATACCTCGTCAAATAGTTATCTTAGTTATCTTTCTCTCTTTTTAATTTATATTTAACCTTATATAACCTTATATGAACGATGTAATAACGTAGTTTCAATTTCAATCTCTCTCTATACAACATGATGTTAACCCAAAGATCAGAACTTTCAACTAGATTTATATTCCATGTGAAGTTAGCCATATGCTCTTCCAAGAACCGAACTTTTTCTATTTCTCACAAACTCCAACTCTTGTTCTAAATTCTATTCTAACAGCATCTGCGGCCTCGGCCTACTAAAGATAACCCAGTCCTTTATTAACACAGACTTTTCAAAAAGATATACCATTGTATATTGTGAATTCATCAATAGAAATAAATATAAATGACAGCTGAGAGCTGGTTTTAAAAGATTCTTTTGAAATATGCGTGTGACGTATTGTTTTGTGGTTTATTCTCTTTACACATATGTTTGAAAACAGCATATAATAAGAAAACGCTTGGGAAAGGAATAGTCTACCGAGAGATGGGTGGGTAGTTTCGATGTATTCATGATCTTTTGCTTTTATATAGTTGAATTTGTCCCAACAGATCCAAGGAATATACAATATTATTATATCATATTATATATATAATATAATATTATTATATCAAATATTCAATTAAAAAACAAATTTATCTCACTTGAAATAGTTTAAAAAATAGTTACTTCTAAGTACAAAAAGTTTAAAATTTATACATCAATAGATTATAGTAATAAAAATAATATATTTGAATTGGGAAAGAGGGGGAAATTTTAAGGGAATTACTTTTATATGTTTCCTTTATTCTTTTTGACCAATTTTCTTTTCATAAATATGTAAAATAATTGAATTGTATGAATTTGTATATAGCCAATATGTTATAATGTGAAGAAATGTATTGACACAATTATCCCTGAGTTTGGGATATAGCGTTATTATGTTAATATAGTTAATATATCAATAAGTTATAGATATAATTTTAATTGATATTTAAACTTTCATAGACTATACGCAAAAAAAATAGCGTTTTACAGAAAACCACCTAATTATTGTCCTATACTTTCTTGTTCATTATTTCAAATATTTTGTTTTAATTTCTTTCTATGATTTAATCTTGTTCTGTATGCGCTTTCATTCCACTATAATATAGTTTAAAACTTGTGATGAATGTTGTTACAATGTTTGAAATGGTGTTATTTGCTTGAACTTCATTAAAATTACCGAAGCTCTATAATAGAAAATACGATGTAAATAATTATGTTTTACATTATTCTCAAATTAATATATTGTGGATAAAATATATATAATATTATACTTTATTTTAAAATAAATTGTTAATGGTTTGGTAGATATTTATAATATGGAAAAAAACAATAAAAGTACTTTTTATATTGTGAAAATCGAGGTTTCGAACAAAAATACTCATATTTTATAATTGAATTTTTTAAAAGATATTTCAAACAATTTTTTAAAGAAAAGATAAAAATAAAAATATTCGAGAAACTTTTCACAATGTATTTCGTTTTTTTTTTATAATAAAAAACATATTGCGAAAGAGGTTTATCGAATTTTTTTATAAAAAATCGTAAATTTCATATATCTAAATATAGAAATGTCTTCATTCCGAATCACGAGACCACACAGAATTTGGAAAATTTGCTAAAATGAATTTTCAGTTGGATTGAACAAGTTTATACAATTTTTAACTTTTGCGTAATTTGAAGGTATACTAAGAGTTTATTACGAAAAAAAAAAGAAGAAAATTGTTTCTATTCTTCACCACTATGCCATTAAGAAGCATTAAAATTTATTAATTAGCATTGTCATCAGGAGTGAACGTGTACTACATTTCCGAATTCTGAGTGCACTCTAGGTGCACAGTAACCAAGAAGAAAATATAGGCAGAAAATATTAAAGAGACATGCGCATTATTAAAAGACTATATATATGTTTGAGGAAGTTCAGAAAATCTATATTAATTACTACAATACTTTGATTTGAACCATTTATTTTACCCAATGAAATTATAATACTTAAAAAAGAAATCTTCCACTTCACGATTTCCCGCTTTTTATAAATTTGTTCCAGGCGATTATATACCCATATATATATAATACTTCTAATGATATTAATGAGAATCTCACTCAATATCATCTTATAAGACTGTTTTAATCTTTTGAAACTTTTCAGGGAAAATCTTCTTGTTGGTATCATCATGTCTCATTGCATTGGCACTGGCAAGTGCTGACCCTCCAACAGTGACGCTACTAGATACAGACACAGTTATCACAGGAACAAGGCAGACTGTCAGTGGGAAGTCACTAGACGTCTACCTCTCCATCCCCTACGCCCAGCCTCCCACAGGAGAGCGGAGGTTCAAGGATCCAGAGCCTATCATCAACCTTCCTCGATATATTAAGGCCACACAATTCCCTCCATCATGCTGGCAGAAGAATTTCAGACTAGAAGAACATGCCAACAATACATGAATGAAGATTGCCTTTACCTAAATATCTGGGCTCCCAGTCAGAATGCTCAAATGGCTGTTTTGGTATTTATTCATGGTGGAGCATTTGAATATGGATCATCAGATGAATTATTCAACAATCCTCAATACCTTTCTGCTAGAACTGACATGGTCATAGTTACAGTAAACTATCGTGTCGGTTCCCTAGGATTCCTTGATCTCAACATGGAGGGATCAAATGGTAATTTTGGACTTAAAGATCAAATTTTGGCTTTGAAATGGATCCAAAAGAATATCAAAGTATTTGGAGGGGATCCAGATAAGGTTACACTTTATGGTATTAGAGCTGGTGCAATGGCAATTGGTTTACATCTATCTAGAGAAGATAATAGGTATCTTTTTAAAAGAGCAATCTTACAAAGTGGGACTTCAAATTCAGGATATTTTACCCCAAAAAGTGGAAAGCAAAAGGCACTAGAGAGTTTCTATAATCCTTGAATTGCCCTCAAAATTCTCATGAAACCTTGACTGTTTACAAGCTATGTCTATAGAAAATATTATTTATGCTGAAAACAGCCTTTATAATTATGGGAACATTTAAACCTAGCTTGATAACAAATACATTCCATTCACTTCAATATTAATTTCAACGAAACCAACATTTCACTCAACAAAGATATAATGATTGGAATCACTAAATGAAGCGTCATTCTTCATTGCACTTATAAAAAATTTTACCGCAGCGCAAAAAACATATGCAATACCAATAATTGCACAATTACTAGGGTTAAAGATTCAGATGAGTTTACCAGAATTGCCAATTCTTATTTAAAAGATGTACCTGAATATGAATTGATCAATATATATAGCATTCAAAGATCTGGTGGAGATTTCTGGTTTAATGTCCTACATTCTATTTCTCGAATATCATGGCCTCTAGATATAACAATGTTTTCTTCTATTACTTTACATACCAGTCAACATACAAAGCTGAGAACGAGTCTACAAAAGACCTTGGGGCAACACATCGTGAAGATTTGTCATATTCTTTAGGACTTCCTCAAAGAGATTCAATTCGGTATACAGAAGAGAAATAGAATTTTCAAATAGATGATGGACTATTTGG
>CP092878.1:28361716-28389322 GCA_030710605.1 Cordylochernes scorpioides
TACCACTGACCGATAAGGCAAAATTAAAGACAGCATTCATCACCCCAGATGATACAGGTCAATTCGAAAGGATGATTTTTGGACTCGCCAACGCACCAGCTGAATTCCAAAGACTGATGCACACTGTCCTAGGTCCGCTGCTGAACAAGAAGGCATTCTGCTATCTCGACGACGTGATTATCCCGGCAAAGGATTGGCGGGAGATGATCGAAAGGTTGAGGGAAGTCCTGGAAAGAATAAGATCAGCGAAGTTGACACTGAAACCCTCCAAATGTGAGTTCGGAAGGAGGGGAAGTTGAGTTCTTAGGGTATGTCATCAGTACAGGCGGACTTAAGCCAGGCCCAAGAAAGATCAAGGCGATAGAAGAATTTCCAGAACCCAAGAATGTCCACGACATACGACGCTTTCTGGGACTGACGAACTTCTTCAGACGATTTGTAAAGGACTTCGCGAGGAAAGCAGAACCGCTAAGCAGACTTACGAAGAAAGGTTCACAATTTGAATGGAAGGAAGAACAGCGAAGGTCATTTGGAGGACTACGAAAGGATCTGGTTCGAATATCCGGTACTAGCTCATTACAACCCTGAACTCAAGACAGAAGTACATTGCGATGCGAGTGCTGAGGGATTAGCAGGAATGGTGCTACAGATGGACGAAGACGGCAAATGGCGCTTGGTCTACTGTGTGAGCAAGAAGACAACAGAGGCCGAGAAGATGTACCACTCAAGCAAATTGGAGCTGATGGCGATAGTGTGGACCTTGGATCGACTACGTCAGTTCCTCGTAGGAATCAAGTTTACAGTGGTTACAGATTGCCAAGCACTGGTCTACATGAACGCGAAGAAGACTACAAATCCTCAGATAGCGCGATGGTACAATCTGATTCAGGAATACGATTTCGAAATTCGACATAAACCAGGGGAGAAGATGGCCCATGTAGACGGAATGAGTAGAGCTCCAGTCGACGACCCTAGAGACACGATGGAGGAAATCGTGGAGAAAAACCTTGAAGTGTGCCTCACAATCACACTGGAAGAACAAATCTTGATGATTCAGCATTCCGACCCTGAATTGAGAGACCTGATCCAGATCTTTCGAAAGGACCCGTGTGATAGGACAGTAGGAGAACAAAATAGAATTAACGACTACAGCTACAAAGGAGGCAGACTTTTCCGCATGGTGAAAAATGGAGAAGAGGAACGAGCCCTGTATGTTATACCCAAAAGTATGAGGAAAAGCTTAGTTGTCAAATTCCATGATCTAATGGGACATTTTGCGACTGATAGGACTGTCAACAAAATTAAGGAATTGTACTGGTTTCCTTCAATGAAGAGGTACGTTCGACGCCATGTGGCTATGTGTCTCGAGTGTCTATTTAACAAAGTTCCCGGTGGAAAACAACAAGGCTTCCTACATCCCATTAAGTCAGGCAAGAGACCGTTTTCCATCGTACACATGGACCACGTAAGCCCCTTCGTGAGAAGTACAAAAGGTAACCAGGAACTTTTAGTGATTGTCGATAATCTGACAAGATTTGTCCGATTAAGCCCTGTAAGGAATACATCGACGCAGAACGTCCTGAAGGTAATGAAAAGTTTTGTGAATGATTTCGGACTACCCGACAAGATCATCAGCGACAGAGGGTCATGTTTTACCTCAAGGCAATTTGAAGAATTCTGTCAAAGAAATGGAATACATCATACTCTGAACTCTACGAAACATCCGCAAGGGAACGGGATGGTCGAAAGAGTGAACCGAACAGTATTGTCCACTATAGCAACCAGTATCGAGGATCCGCGACGGAAGGATTGGGACCTGAAGATCAAGGAGGTAGAGCGAGACCTGAACAATGCGGTGAACAAGACGACGAATAAAACACCGTTCGAAACACTCCACGGCTATTCCCCTCGATTCCACGATGGGATACTTAGAAGATTAGCCGACGAAGACGTGGACCCATGGACCGAGCCGGATAGAATTCAAGAGAGTGTGAGAACCCAAATTGAGAATAAACAAGAAATTATGAAGACATACTACGATAAGAAGAAGTGCCGTACAATCCAATTCGAAGTAGGAGAAATTGTAGTGATGAGGCATGTACCCAAAATGACGGGTGAACCAACCAAGGCACAACCCAAATATCGAGGACCTTTGATAATTACCGAGGTTCTGCCAAGCGACACGTATAGAGTGACTCAGTTAAGCGAAAGAACCAGTGGACGGTTCTACACGACAACGGCCCATATCAGTCAACTGAAGTCTTGGCACAGTGAAGAAGATGATTCAGCTACAGAAGAAAGTCCGGACGAGGAGCCAGAAGTAGAAGATACCCCCCGACGCAACCCACGACGTTCCTGCAACGCAAGGTTCAATCGAGGACGATTGAAATCCAGGAATGGCCGAATGTAGGCGCCATCCCGACCAGAGAGCCACAGATAAACAGATTATAAACGCACAGAATATAGAATCCGAGCTCCCCAGTAGAAGGAATACCCGGAAGACGACGGTTCTCTCTGTTATATGTGTTGTTCACTATAATGTTTTTGTTTTAATAAACGCTACTAAATTATTTCATTGGATCCTCTCTTTCTTTTTCCCAGTAAGAAACGCCTACGGAAGCCAACAATACAGAAGGAGAAATAGAATTTTCAAATAGGATGATGGACTATATTGGAAACTTTTCAAAATATGGGTAAGTAATTTATATCCTTTTTATCTTTAATTTATGTCTTTAATTGTACGTGGTGGTTGTGGTGGTGTCTTGTTTAAATCTGATTTTGTGGATCCATGGAAAAAAGAGGCGGAGCATTGCTCAGTTACACAGCCATATTTCAGAGTTCCCTGTAGGGCTACTCAGTTACCGGTTACCATATAGACTCGGGGCTCAGGACACCATACTTCGCTGTACAGGGCAGTTCCTTACTTTGCTCCTTCTCTAGCCTAACAGGTAGAGGAGGTGTAAATTGTAGGTTTTAATCATATTTAAACCATATTCTCATAACGACTGTTGTGTTTATATATATTAAATTATTTCTATTGATGTTCACACAAATGTTATAATGATCTCGCGCGAGAGCATTTATATTGAAGGTAATATATTGAAAATTATAGTAGGATATCTTTTAAGGAAATTGATATTTATGGAAGTGTTTTTTTTTTTCAAATACCAAATCAAGAAATCAGTTTGTATACCGTTACTTGGCCTATGAGTGAAATAGCAGCAAAGAGCATGCTTTAATGCTTGATTATTGACCGAAATGTATGGGAGCGAAAGGTTACTAGGATGTCCCTACTAAACCCAGCTAAATGTTAACAGGCAAAGATATAAAGTCGTTATCCTACCTTTTTGTGGCTCAGCTGTCCATATTAACAAGATACTCACCAAATTACTCTGTATGGAATCTACTCTTTTCAAGCTAGAGAAGAGTGGACTTCTAGACATGGGCAAAGGAAATAAGCATTATCACCACCAAATATATTTCATATATTTCATCAAATTCTCTCCTGAATATTATCTATAACTATCACATTTTACGAGGAATTTTCAAAATATTAAATAATAATAAATTTTGTATATCATCGCATTTGAAATATGTGCAGAATTTCCAGATAAAAAATAAATATTTACTATATCAGATAATTTAGTATTCACAAATATGACTTAGAAAATTTCGTTAACAGATTCACTTTTAAACGAAAACAAACGTGTAATTTTTCTTTTATATATTGCCACGTTGAAAATTAGGTAGACAAAAACTTCAGGATGAGACAACAATTTATTTCAGGCAAGGACAAACTATGAATGGTAAACAAAAGATAAACCACGAGGGAAATTTACAGAATAGCAAAATATAAACATAAAAATGACCACTCTGTTAATAAAATTAATAAAATTAATAAATAATTTGTTACAATATAAATAAGAAATGAAAAAATAAACATTTTTTTTTCATCATAATTCTCATGCTTTCCGGAATATATATTTATGCTATAAATTAGATTTCTACGAATGTATTTTTATGCAGAATTTATTTATCTCTCAATACAACGTGTTTTATTGTCTATAACCATTTAAAATGGACTTAATATAAACAGTTATTATTAATATGGTAATATATTAATGATTGTGCAACTGAATATAGCTGACGGCACACAGTTATTTATAAAAAAAAAACTAAAAAGATGATTGACATATTTTTTGTAGATGGCAGTGCGAAATCAGCAAATTTAATTTGTACAATCGAGAGTTGTCTTTTCAGTTTATTATATAGCACCATCTGACCCCTTTTATTCTTTTAAAACTCTTTTAAAGAATATATATGTGTAAATATTATAATCACTTTGGTAAAGTTATATAAATAAAATACAATTCGTTGAGGGAATAGTTTATTTTTAAAACAACGACAATACAAGTTTTTCGAGTGTAACAGCACATCGACAGGTATAACCACGCTACTAAAATTTATAAAATTGAACAAATCTATATATTTATATATGTGATATGATCCTGTCGACTTTCAGTGTGGCAATATGATAATTGTTAGAAATTGTGAAATTTATATAGAGTCGCTGTTTTCATCCCAAGTCGACCTTGACACGTGTACAGCCCGGCGGTGGCACGTGATACCATGTGACGTCACTACCTACCTACCCCTGCCTTGCCAAGCTGCTGGCTGTTTACAACTTCTATCTCTCTTTTGATTTTGTCTCTAAACTTGTATTTCCAATAAATCAATTGGCACTCTGCTTTAACGAGCCATTCGTTAATATTTCCAATAGGTTATGGGTCCTGACTACGCCCCAAATTTGAAGAAGCAAACCTAAAGTGAAACTGCTAAGCCTAACTCGTGCTAAATTATGACGCACCTTGAGAATCAAGTCCGCCAGTTCAAAGGCGAAAACTTCTCCCTTTGGAAATTTCAGTTCCGACTACTATTAGAGCAAAATCAACTTTTGGATATCGTGGACGGCAAAGAAATCAAACCAGAGGTAAGTGACGCTACCTCTGCTATACAGGATGCATGGCACGCCAAAGATATCAAAGCCCGAATGCTTATATCACAGGCACTTGAATTAAGATTTCTAGAACCTTTAATGTCCTGTAAAACTGCCGCTCAAATGTGGACAAGGCTCATGTCCATCCACGGACAGAGATCAGAGATCGCAATTGGCATGTTGTGGCAACAATTTTTTGACGCCCGAATGTCGTCATCAGAGGATGTCAGCAGCTATATCGCCAAGATTGAAAATCTTAGTGCAAGAATTCAGGATGCAGGAGGAACGATTACAGATGACCAGAAGTGGCAAAGATAATAAACTCTCTTCCTTCGAGCATGCGGTATTTCATACCAGCATGGGAGTCTCAAGCGCCGATTACGCAGACTCTAGAGAACTTATCAGCACGTCTTCTGATTGAAAAATGTAGAAACCAGCAGGCCGATTCCTCGCAAGGTACAGCATTCTACCAACAGACTAAACCAAGAATCAAAGAAGACAACATAAAGAAGACTGATTCAGGAAAGATATCAGAACTAAAGAAAAAGACTGAATGCCATTATTGTCACAAGATTGGTCATTGGTCACGGGAATGTCGAAAACGGATTGCCGACCAGCAGAAGAAAAACGAGAAGCGGAAGAACCAAGCAGGAGATTATGATCATAAAGGTTTCAACGCTGATACCATCCTAAAGTGGAATGATTGCGACATATGGTGGGCAGACAGCGGAGCTAGCTGCAGCATGACCTTCCGACGTGAATGGTTCAAGTCCTTCACTCCGATCCACAACGATCATAGAATATACCTTGGAGACAACACTTCCGTCCTTGCAGAAGGTACAGGTGACATTGAAATCCTTGCCCTGGTGAATGGAGAATGGATTGCAACATCAATCAGGAATGTGCTCTACTCTTCGAAGCTCAAGAAAATTTGTTCAGCCTGGGAGTATGCACTGAAAAGGGATACCGAGTAGACATCGACAAGGATGAGCTGCGCATCTACTCAAGAAAAGATCTGAAAGCAGTTGGACAACGCCAAGATGGGCTCTACAAGATGATGTTCCGAGTTACTTCATCTTCACAAGGATTTTCTGCAAAGATCAACAACCTCCAACTGTGGCACGAAAGACTAGCACACATCTCACTCAGCACTATTCGAGAAATGGCCAAGAAAGGATTGATCAACGGTTTGCAACCCGAGGACATAAAAGAAGACGATTTCTTCTGTCAAGGCTGCCAAGAAGGAAAAGCTCACAGAAAGCCTAGTCATTTGTCTGAAACAAAGGAGTACAATCCTGGTGAGTTCATTCTAAGTGATATCTGCGGCCCTATGCCAACACAATCAATAGGAGGATCACTTTATTTCATTTTATTCAAAGATTATTCCAGTGGCTTTCGCCATATAGATTTCATTAGACACAAATCCGATATTTTACACAAATTTGAAAACTTTGCTAGATTCAGTTATAATCAAACAGGCAATAAAATTAAAGTGATTAGAACCGATAATGCACTAGAATATACCAGTAAAGATTTCGCAAATACTTGCAGAAAGTTCGGAATAGTGCATGAATTGTCAGCTCCATATATTCACGAACAGATAGGGCGCGTAGAACGAGACAATAGAACTATTGTCGAAGCAGCTCGATCGATGCTGTGCGCACGAAATCTTCCCGAAGAACTTTGGGCAGAAGCTTGCAATACTGCAACCTTCATTCTAAACCGAACCTTCACTAAACAAGCTCCCGATACCACACCCTATGAACTCTTTTTCGGAAAGAAAAGCTAGTTTGTATAATCTAAAGATTTTCGGTTGTGAAGCATGGTTGCATACACCTAAAGAACGTAGAAGGAAATGGGATAAGAAATCACAAAAGATGATTTTCTTAGGGTACGATAAAACCTGCACTAACTTTCGACTCTGGAACCCTTCTACTAGAAAGATTTCTATTTCTAAAGATGTTACTTTTAACGAGACAAAGCTCCGACATTGCGAACTAGAGGGAGAAAATTTCATCCCAGTTAACATTGACCTTGATCCGCCAGCACCGACCGAGGATGAATCACCCACAGCGCTAGGGTTTCCCACGCCGTCGGGATTCCACCCGATGATAACTCGATCTAAAAAGAAAGCAGATTCTTGTAACTACCATTTTGTCGATGAGCCTTCAACCTATAAAGATGCTATGGAAAGTCCAAATGCCGTTAAATGGTTGGATGCAATGAAAGAAGAAATAAAAGCGTTAGAATCTAATAACACATGGTCACTCGAAACCCTACCAGACGGATATAAGCCAATAGGAAGTAAATGGGTTTATAAGCTAAAATCCCATCCCAACTCTACGGTACCTAAATTTAAGGCTAGACTTGTAGCTAAGGGTTACACACAAAGGAAGAACGTAGACTATTTCGACACCTTCAGTCCTGTTGTCAGATATGATTCACTTCGAGTGTTACTAGCAAACTCGACAACAGAAAGTGAATATATTGCTGCCTGTGCTGCTACTAAAGAAATGGTCTGGCTACGCAGACTTCTTAAGGATATCGGGATTAAGATGGACAGACCCACAGTACTCAACATGGATAATCAAGCAGCCATAAAGCTAGTGCAGAATCCCGAGTTCCATAAGAGAACGAAGCACATTGATGTACGATATCACTACATTCGTACTAAACAGGAAGATGGTGAGCTGATCACAAGATATGTCAGCACTCTTCAGCAGACGGCTGACCTCCTGACGAAACCTTTGGGACCGAAACACTTCAGGCGGCTCCTAGAAAACTTGAACGTTATAAATTTCAAGAGGGAGTGTTAGAAATTGTGAAATTTATATAGAGTCGCTGTTTTCATCCCAAGTCGACCTTGACACGTGTACAGCCCGGCGGTGGCACGTGATACCATGTGACGTCACTACCTACCTACCCCTGCCTTGCCAAGCTGCTGGCTGTTTACAACTTCTATCTCTCTTTTGATTTTGTCTCTAAACTTGTATTTCCAATAAATCAATTGGCACTCTGCTTTAACGAGCCATTCGTTAATATTTCCAATAATAATAATGTGGGGAGAGAGAAATAAGGAAACCACAAGTTTGGAAGAGAAATTCCAGGCAACCAGAGAGAGAGAGAGAGAGAGCGCGAGGTTATATCACCGCTGAACGACCGTTTTTGTCGCACACCACCCCCCAACTGTCCAAAAATAGTCCTGAGGTTCTACGAAAATGGGCCCCTTGGAATGTGACTGATATATCAAGTGACCGGCCTTTACATCCTCCTCTCTACGTCTCTCTCTGGTCGACTGTAGATTTACTTTATTATTCCTGGAAGGGTAATATTATGACATATACATATAGAATAGAAGTAAAAAATATTTAAGATGAATTTATATATGTTATTGATGATATATTTGTGTTGGTTTCAGCAATCCAGGGCTAGAGTGGCCTCAATATAAACATTCACATAATACCCCGCCCTATCAAGAGTCTTCACAAAATATGGAAGCCTACATACTAACTTGGCTCGACCTTTTCAACATTTTCTGGTCCCTCTACAATTGGATTTCCCAAATGTGGTATTCAACACCGATTGGAAGACCCCACCGTGTGTTTGAACTTCACCCAAGTCACTTCAGGGTGATTGATCTTCCTCATTTGAACCGTTGTACAGATGATTGGCGTCCTTTCTTCTACCCTAACTCTTTTAATTCTTTATCTCAACACACTTTATAGAAATTATTTATTAATAAAATTTTTGTGTGATTCTATCCATATAAACGTATTGTTTTATTTATGTTTTTTCCTCACATAATAGTCAACAAATATTGTAGTCTACTCGTTCATCCATAATAAGAAATTCCTTCCTCTGTAAGATGTTCTTGAGAGTTAGCGTAGTCAAGCCCCTTATCCTTCTGTGCACTTACAGTTTGAAGGTTCAATATTTTAGCTTCTACAATGGTACAATCTGGAATGGACATTTGATATATTTCAGGTGATCAAATATATGCGTTAATTGAGCCTTGACCAACGCATGATTTGCGTACATTGGGTCATTAACAGGTGGATTTTCTGATAAATAAGGAAAGTGAATTTGCGGACATCATCAGCGTTCATCCGTTAGGCTGGAGAAAAAAATAACAAGCTTTAACCAAATATGGATCTATGTGGACAACCTTTGTCCAAAATAACGTTAAGTAGAGCAGATCATCGACACCTTGGCCACAGCGCTAATGTCTCTGAAAAGGGACACCAGTAACACCATGTACAAAAACTCTCGCGCGCGGCATCGCCGCTTCTCGCCAGAGAATCTAGCTCTGCTCTTCTATAAAGGAGAATGAGATTGACATCTACTTTCTGCGGGAGACCAATGTCATATCCCTGGACAACGAAGGAGCCTTCTTCTACGGCTACAGCGCCGTCGTTGTGCCTGCTGCGACCATTGTAAGATCAGGTCTAGCCTGCATCTTCGCGGCCGTGGCCATTGTTCACCCGAAGCAAATCCTATGGCTTTGCAAGCCTGCTATCATCGACCTCTTCATCTAGGAAAACTCCATGATGTACGTCAACCATCACATCTCTTATACACCAGACGAGCGATCTGCCAGCTCCGGACAATCTTAGGTTTAGCGTGTGAAAAAGGTGCATTGATCCTCGGGGACTTGAACATCACCGAGGATTCAACTAAGGACCTGGCATTGGTTTAGGTAGTGACCTAGTCGACGTCGACATTCTACTCGATGCTGCGCTTGAGAACAGCAAGGACATCACAATTGGAACTGTTGTCAATGTGCGTCATCTGGAAATAATCCTAGTTCCATCAGGCTTCTACGACCGCGTCACCCAATGCTATATCATCTACTACGCCTACTCGGACCACATGCCATCCTAATCTAAATAAGAGACCCAGCTCCTACAAGACTTCCATGCATTATCAAGCTGTTGCACCTGTGTTCCGATCAGCACCTGTGTGCTGATCGAATGTAAACATTCATCGAATAAATATCGGAAGACCTAGCAAATTCTTCACCCCAGATTTTATGGGATCAATGGAGCGGATCAATAAATATATAGTTGCGGAAAAGGGCATTTGGGCTAGCAGGTCCGAGTTCGGCAATGTCCTGTAACATTGGGTAATGACCAACAAAGACGCCTGGTAGGTGAAAAATGACCCTCCGTTTTCTATCCCCTATTTGGACCTGAAGTTGACGTTCGACAGTATAACAAGGAGCTACATGTTCGCCATTTTGAAAAAAGAAGGCTTACCATCTGCTTTTTTCAGGTGGGTTACTCTATTCCACAGTAAAGCAGACCCCAACAACTAAGTTGGATTTGTCTAAACAAAGACCTTCCTGCTTTCCAACGAGTTTGCGAATTCACTGTTTAAGTACTCCCCTCTTCAGTATCAGAGTTGGAACTCTGATATGCGGCCTCAAAAGGATCTTGACCTAGGATGCATGATCTTTGCGGATGACATCGTACTCTTCATCAAGGACGACGCTCAGTTTCATCTCGTGTTCATGTATTTCTAAGAGGTCCGCATGGCGTCCCAGTTGGCTGTCAACTTCGATAAAAGCTGCAAGTTATGGTGTGGTTCCTTGAAGCATCGAACTGATTCTCCTCTGGGAATATGCTGGATCTCCAAGTCGCTGATTTTCTTGGGCTACACGATCTCTGCACAGAAATCTTTCGTTTCCCAGGCCTCCCACCTGATGATGCTGCTGGAACGAGCCATCAAGAGTAGACTCCCTTCACCCGCGGCCTGTCGCTGGTGGGTCGGGGTTGCGCGACTAGCGCGTTCCGCCTGGGTGAACGAGCGGAGTCTCGAGGCTTCCCCAGAGGTTCCTGGTTCTTCCAGGCTCCGAGAGTAAGGTCGTCCTGCTAGACATCGCGTGCCAGTTTCGGCTCGCCAGTCTGAAAAGTGTCCAAACCTTACTGCACTGTGCTACCAACTTAACTTTTGGCTGGTCCACAGCCGGGCATTACTGATCCTGCCGGCTCCTAACGTCTGCTCTTACCGAGGAAAATGAGACTTCTGAGCCTTCGGGATGCCACTCCTAGCGTCTTTGGGCTGGACTACCTGGTAACTTATATTTTGTATTTGAATTACATTTAGAAATTAATTTTATATTCGAAATATCTTATGCAATATATATAAAGAACAAAACGGTAATCAATTTTGTTTAATTTTTATGCTGAAAATATTTGTATAAAAGGCATGATTCGCATACACTTCAGTTTGTAGAACCGTTCTAGAGAGGTTCTCTTAGAAGAAGATTGATCAGTTTTGAAAATATATCAGATGAGTACAATAAAATATTATCAGAGCTTGATATCTAGTCACCATTAATTTTATATATTCTGTTATATAACATTTAAGCTTTACCAGTGTAGTGTAAACTTATATGGTTTGTATATATGTAGATATATAGTGCACTTGCTCAATAAAAGCAATTGCCTACTTCTGCTCGCCATCAATATCATGGCCTGTACCACGTGTGTAATATAGATAACAAAAAAACCTTGTAAGGTGAGTATAGAGTTATAATGTTAGTGTAGCGTTATAAATATTGAAAAAGATGACTTGGAAGTTTTCAATTACAACTATCTTGTTGCGGCCTGCTTTCACTTACTTGAATCTACCTCGCCGAATAGTTATCTTTCATTCTCTTTTATTTTATATTTAGCCTTATATAACTTTATATGAACGATGTAATAAAGTAGTTTCAATTTCAATCTCTCTCTTTACAACATGATGTTAACCCAAAGACTAGAACTCTCCACTAGACTTTAGTATTTCATGTTAGAAGTTATCTATATGCTCTTTCCAAGAACCAAACCTTTTTATATTTCTCACAAACTCCAACTCTTTTTCTCTGAATTCTATTCTAACAGTATCTGCGGCCTCGGCCTACTGAAGCTAACCCAGTCCTTTATTAACACAGACTTTTAAAAAGGATTTACCATTGTACGAGGTGTGTTCAAAAGGTATCGCGACTTTTGTGTTTTTCAAAAATTATTTATTTATTCATGAATACCTATTATTTTCATTCAAAGTAATCCCCATGAGATATTATACACTTGTGACAACGGTTTTTCCAATCTTCTACGCACTTCAAAAAATCATTTTGTAAAGTCTTTTTCAGCTCCTCCTTCGATGCCGTCTTTATCTCGTCAAGCGTAGCTTAACGTCGTCCTTTCATGGGCCTCTTCAGTTTAGGGAACAAGAAAAAGTCACAGGGGGCCAGATCTGGGGAATACGGTGGCTGCGGCATCATTAGTGTGTTGTTTTTGGCAAAAAGTCGCGCACATGCAACGATGTGTGAGCAGGGGCGTTATCGTGGTGCAAAAGCCAATTTTTGTTCTTCCACAAATCCGGGCGTTTCTGGCGGATTGCTTCGCGCAGATTGCGAATAACTTGCAGGTAATATTCTTTATTGACCGTTCTACCCTGTGGCAAGAACTTATGATGCACCACGCCCCTGTAATCGAAGAAAACTGTCAGCAAAACTTTCACATTCGACCGAACTTGGCGCGCTTTTTTCGGTCTTGGTTCGTGCGGCAGCTTCCATTGAGATGATTGAGCTTTGGTTTCCACGTCATAACCATAAACCCACGCTTCGTCACCAGTTATGACCCTCTGGAGCAAATTTGGGTCGTCGCGGACAGAGTCCAACATCTCATTAGCAATGTTCATGCGATGCTGGTTTTGGTCGCAATTGAGCAATTTTGATACGAATTTCGCGGCGACCCATCTCATGCCCAAATCATTGATAAAAATCGAATGGCACGAGCCAATCGATATGTTTAGGTCCTCAGCAACTTCTCTAACGGTGATTCGCCTTTCACTCTGTTGATAAAAATAATAAAATTAATAAATACTTTGTTACAATATAAATAAGAAATGAAGAAATAAACATTTATTTTTCATCTTTGTACTCATATTTTCCGGTATATATATTTATGCTAGTAATTAGATTTATACGTATGTATTTTTATATTTATTTATCTCTCAATACAACGTGTTTCATTGCCTATAACCACTTAAAATGGACTAAATATAAACAGTTATTATTGAGGGTTCTCAATATAGATTGCTGTCTCTCTTTACCTTGAGAGACCAGCTTTACCTTGTGTTTAGTCCAGCTACTTGACCAGCTCCGTAACTCCAAGGAAGAGGCTCTAAGGACGACTATCTATTGTCCTAAACTTATCCAGAAACTCATTTTTATTGAAAAACACTCTCAATTTATACATTAAAGAAATTTACATACTAATTTATACATTAAAAAATTTACATACTTTTTCTCTTAGTTTTTAAGTTACAAATATATTTGCATAAAAATAAAGTTGACTACTCTAGTAGTCGTAACATACTCCCCCCGATTTTGAACAGGAGTTCAAAAGAAGAAAAGATTGAAAAATATATATATATTGTTACATCATGATTAATGGCGTATTTCTTATATTATTTTTAATATATTTGAAATTTAAATTATATATTTATTTATTTTTATATAAAATATTCTATGATATTTATTTAAAACACAGATTATTTAGATTGTCATCATTTGTATTTAGGTACACTGTGACTTCACTGCTCTCTTTGATGTGAGAAAATAAATAAAGGATTCTGGTGGCTACTTAAAGTAGACTTATCTCGTTATTCCCTTTTATAAATTTGTAGGATGGTTGAAACACGCTCTGGTAAGATGCAAGACCCAGCACAGGAGAGAATCAAGGCTGAAGAGTCTGCCAAGCCGCAACCTGGTGCAACAATTGGTAGAGATGCTAGTTCCGACCCAGTTGTCCTGAATCCCAACATCGACATCCCCAAGTATGATGGAACGGAAGACCCTCGCCCATGGATTGAATCTCTTGAAGAAATTGGCTTCTTGTACCATTGGGCAGACTACATTATCTCTCGTTATGCCGCCATGAACATGACGGGAAGCGCTAAAACCTGGTTGAATTTACACAAAGCTAGTTTCACGAGCTGGGAAAATATTAAAATCCGCCTCATTCAGGATTTTTCTTTAGACGCGAATAAAGAAGAACTTAGAATGAAGCTCAACAGAATGCAACACTGGAATGAACCAGCAATCAGGTTCGCGGAAGACATCCTAGTCTTGTGCAACAAGGTTGACCCCGCAATGGAAGAAGAAACAAAAATCGATCATGTTATTGGAGGACTGAAAAAAGAGTACTCATTCGCGCTCTACCTGAACCCTCCTAAAACGACCGATGACCTTCTTGTCGTGTGCAAGAAAATGGATTCTTTTGAAAAGAAGTATCGGGAACGTGTGGAGAAATCCAGAAACCTATATAACGGTCCACGCTATTCTAGACCCCAACAACAATCGAGGTACGTGCCGCCGACTGCCGCACGAAACTACCAGACCACTTCCAGGCCCCAAACCCCTGTTTCCAATAATTACAAGAACGACTCCCCTCCTACCCCCAGACAGTATCGAAACAACTTTCCCCAGCCCTCTACCCCTAGACGTCCTTATAATCCTAACTTTGTGCCGAAACCAAACCTTCAGAGAAACACTTACAATAAAAGCCAAGAAGTGAGCAAAAATAGGACGGAAGATGGAAGACCAATCTGCTTTAAATGTAACAAGCCAGGGCACGTGGCCCGTTATTGTAGGGTCAAGTTTATAAGAATCCTAGAAGAGGATCCAGCAGATACCCAAGAGAAGGTCGAAGAAAAATGCCAAATGAATGAAATATCAGAGAAATCAGGACCTCGGCTTTATGCTGATGTATGCCATAGCACACAGACAAATATTCCTACCCGGAATAGATATTCCGTGTTGGAAGATTTAAACTAAGCGTCGCGCCTGAATCTGTCAATCAAAGCAAGTCGACCATAAACGGAATCAAGAAGTTGGACCCTAAATACAAATTAAAAATTAATGTGGACAAGATAGGGACTTTTGAAGCTTTGGTTGATACAGGTGCTGACCTCTCAGTGGTCGACCTCAGAACGGCCCTCGATACAGGCCATGGTATAAGTAAACTCGCAAAAATTTGTGCAGGACCCGATGGAAAAAAATTGGACATGGTAGGAAGTATATTTTTAAATATAAAAATTGATGACGAAACATTATCACACAACTTTGTGATATTGAAAACGCATTTACGGACATTAATTCTTGGGAGAGATTTCCTTAAGAAAATGAACGCAAAAATAGATTGTAAGCAAGAAACTATAAAATATGATTTGACGAATAATCATGACGAAATCAATTTTGAAATGATGAAAATAAAGAGTGCCAAGGATTCCATTGTACCGGAATGTTCCATGAAATTGATCAAGGCATTGGTAGAAACAGAGGATGGAGAATATATTATCGAGGAGAGCAGCAAAATGTTTCAAACAAATGGACTTCGTCTAGCAAGAAGCTTGATCAATGTTATAAATAGGGAAACACACATCTGGATAACTAATCCGTATCCTCGACCGTTAAAAATAATGAAAAACCAAACATTGGCTTTCGGAAGTAGTCCAGCGAAAATAAATGTGAGTCGAGAAAGAGAGGTAGAAAAGAACGAAGAACCTAGATTCCAAATAAACGAAAATCTTTCACCAAAGGAACAGAAGGAGTTAAAACAAGTTTTAGAAAGGTATGGAGATCTTTTTTCATCGAGATTAGGGAGAACCAATTTGGCAAAACATCGGATAGACACAGAAGACGCGAAGCCAATTAAACACAAGCCTTACCGGGTAAGTGCTAAAGAACGAGATATTATAAAAGAGCAAATTGACGAGATGCTTACAGAAGGCATAATTAGGCCATCTTCTAGCCCCTGGTCTTTTCCAGTAATATTGGTCAAGAAGCGAGATGGTAAATACAGATTTTGTGTGGACTACAGAAAACTGAATAATGTGACAGTAAAAGATGTCTATCCGATCCCTAGAATAAACGAAGTTATGGATACTCTCCAAGGATCTACACACTTCTCAGCAATAGACCTCAGATCTGGATATTGGCAAGTTGAAGTCGAAGAAAGAGACAAAGAGAAAACAGCTTTCACTACAGCGCATGGACTATATGAATTCAACGTGATGCCTTTTGGACTTTGTAACGCGCCTGCTACCTTTGAGAGAAATATGGAGAATATGCTTGGAAATCTGAGATGGCAAATTTGTTTGTGTTATCTGGATGATGTTATCATATATAGCCCGGATTTTTCAACGCACCTCAAAAGACTTGAAGCTGTTTTTAGATGTTTTCGTGAATCTAATTTAAGGTTAAACGACAAAAAATGCCGATTTGCTTTTGAAGAATTGGAGATTCTCGGCTATATAACGAGCAAACATGGTATAAAACCCGCGGAACATAACATCAAAGCTGTCAGAAATTTTCCTCGGCCTAAAAAGGTCAAAGAAGTACAATCCTTTTTGGGAATGTGTTCATATTATAGAAAATTTATCAAAGACTTTTCAAAAATTGCTGACCCTTTGACCAACCTTATAAAAAAAAGTGTATCATTTACCTGGACAGAAAGACAAGAGGAAGCGTTTCAAGCCCTAAAAACAGCACTATTAAGTCCACCAATTTTAGGTCACTTCAATCCAAATGCACCTACTTATGTTCATACTGATGCGTCCAACATCGGCATAGGTGCAACACTTGTCCAAGACATCGGTGGTGAAGAGAAGGTGATCTCATATTTGAGTCGTACCCTAAGTAAAGCGGAGCAAAATTATTCAACCACTGAAAAAGAATGTCTGGCCGTTGTCTGGTCAATGTCAAAATTACGACCCTACCTTTATGGAAGACACTTTAAAATAGTAACAGACCATCACGCCTTATGCTGGCTCAAAAACTTGAAGGATCCAACAGGTCGATTGGCAAGATGGGCATTGAAAATTCAAGAATATGACTTCGATATAATACATAAATCGGGAAAGAAGCATCTGGACGCCGATGGCTTATCTAGGGGGCCCTTACCAGAAACTGATTGGGATGAGGATTTTGAAAGGCTATTTTTAAATCAAATAACAGACGAAGAGGATAAATTTATCGAAAGTGTTAAGAAAAACCTTAATGGAAGCAGGCGATCAATTGCGCAAAACTTTAAAGAAGAAGATGGATGCCTCTTTAAGAAAAACCCGAACCCTGAAGGCAGGGCGTGGTTGCTTGTGGTTCCAGAGAATAAAAAGAGAGAAATTATGAAAGAATATCACAATCATATGTCGAATGGCCATCTGGGCGTCGCCAGAACCATGTACCGAATAAAGAGTAAATACTTTTGGCCATCCATGCTAAAGGATGTCTCAGAATTCGTTAAGACGTGTCACCTTTGCCAAAGTAGGAAAGGCTCAAACCAATTACCTTCTGGACTACTACAGCCCATCCCCCCAGCCAACTTTCCTTTCGAAAGAATTGGAATTGACTTTGTTGGTCCACTACCATCTACGAAAAACAGGAAAAAATGGATAATCGTGCTGACGGACTACTACACTAGATATGCAGAAACAAGAGCAGTCTCGGAAGCAACAGTGAAAGAAGTTTCTAAATTTCTAGTAGAGGATATTTTTCTTCGGCACGGAGCCCCACAATATCTTATTAGTGACAGAGGCTCTCAATTTACCAGTAATTTAATGAAAGAGGTGATGAAAACGTGCAAGATTAAACATTGCTTCACAACGAGCTATCATCCCCAGACTAATGGATTGACAGAGCGGTTAAATAGAACATTGATCAATATGCTCAGTATGTATGTGAACACTGATCAGAAAAATTGGGACGAAATACTCCCATTCATCACTCACGCTTACAATACTACAATTCAGGAAACCACAGGATATTCTCCCTTTTTCCTGATGTTTGGAAGAGAACCCACGTCTCTTTTGGACGACAGGAATATCTCGGTGGACATTGACAAAGATGATTATGATGAATACATAAAACATACTTAGACAAAATAAACAGAACAAGAAAATTAGTTATTAACAACACAATAAAGACTCAAGAAAGAATGAAAAAGAACTATGACAAGAAACACATGGAAAGAAGCTACGAACCAGGAGAATTAGTAGCAGTTTGGACACCAATTAGGAAAATAGGAAAGTGTGAGAAACTACTGAGAAAATATTTTGGCCCATATAGAATATTAAAGAAGCTGTCTAACGTAAATTACTTAATTGAGCCAAAAGATAATCCTGGCCAAGACCCATTGATTGTCCATGTCTCAAGACTCAAACCCTATTTTGAGAGAATTGATGAGGTAACTCACGAGGACGTGACGACCTCTGGAGAGGGGGAAGTGTTACATCATGATTAATGGCGTATTTCTCATATTATTTTTAATATATTTGAAATTTAAATTATATATTTATTTATTTTTATATAAAATATTATATGATATTTATTTAAAACACAGATTATTTAGATTGTCATCATTTGTATTTAGGTACACTGTGACTTCACTGCTCTCTTTGATGTGAGAAAATAAATAAAGGATTCTGGTGGCTACTTAAAGTAGACTTATCTCGTTATTCCCTATTATAAATTTGTAGGATGGTTGAAACACGCTCTGGTAAGATGCAAGACCCAGCACAGGAGAGAATCAAGGCTGAAGAGTCTGCCAAGCCGCAACCTGGTGCAACAATATATATTTTCACAATCTTCAGGGTTGGAAAAATTTCCTCCAGATTTTTGAGGTACGGGGTACATGATCCGAATCATCAATATAATTCTTTCTCAACATCTTTTTCTATTTGTTTATTCATTTTTTTATTGTTGTTTAGATTTGAAGGATTTAGACTTAAATTCTGAACTCCATAAGCTTCCATGTCCGAAGAGTGTATCTCGAGAGGGTAAAGCCGTTGTATAGGTTGCACAATCTCTCCTGATTTTATTCTGACCTTGGCCACTCGACAGTTTCCATCTTCACCCGGGTAGACTTTCTTTACAAGGCCTAAAAGCCAATTTATTCGTTTTTGAGAATTATTTCCGACATAAACTACTTCCCCACCAGTAATAGCTCTAGTAGCGCTATCTTCCTTTTTCTGAACAAGTTCGCCTAAATATTCTTTATAAAATCTCATTTTTAGCTCTTCCTTTAAGTTTGTAAATTTTTATATTTCTCTATAAGACGCTTCTACATATACGGTCAAGTTCCGGGAAGGTGTTTTCATCATTGAACTGTAAGAACATTGCGGGAGTCAGGGGCCGGAACTTATCAGGGTCTTCTGACATATAGGTTAAAGGTATTTCGTTGACTATTGCTTCGAATGGCATATCTGAGTCTATAATTGTACAAAGTTCAACTTTTTGTTTCCTAACATTCTTTTTATTATACCTTTGATAATTCTAATAAACCTTTCCCAAAAACCTCCCCACCATGGAGATACAGAGGGGTTAAACCACCATGTTATTTTCTGAGCAGAAGAATAATTTTGCATTTGATTCCAATCAATGTGACTCAATAACTTATTGGTTCTTGCGAAGTTTGTTCCATTATCAGAGTAAATCACCAGAGGCCGTCCTCTTCTTGAGATAAATTGTCTCAAAGTCATCAAGAAACTTGGGGTATCTAGACCCTGTATCACCCCCATATGAACAGCTCTGTAGACTCCAAAGGTGAATAAGGCAACCCACGTCTTCATATTATTCCTCAATAATAAGGGTCTAAATAAGTCAATGCCTGTGACCTGAAAGGGCTTGCCCAGATGTATTCTACTGGTTGGTAAAGGAGCTGCTTCGACACTACCCGGCTTAGCTGAGTATCTTCGACAGATGACACACTGTCGTAAAATTCCGGAGACTGTTTTTCTACCTCTCAAAATCCAATATTTTCTCTCAATTTCGATAAGGTAACCAAAACACCTGCATGACCTAAATTTTTATGGACTTGTCTAATTAGTTGTTCACTCAAAAAATGACTATTGGGCAGCAATACAGGATATTTAAAATTTTCAGGGACATCACCTAGAATTAATTTTGTCTCAACAGAATATAAATCCCCTGAATGCTTTACGATTTTTAGATTATTGAATTTCAGATTCCCTAAATCTCTCTCTCTCTCTCTCAAACCTTCTCTCTGAATCAATTGAATCAACTTTCTCTCACTGCACTCAATTTCTTCTATTGTCAATTCCTCTTTCTGATTAGACACTTTCTTACATTTGTTAATATATCTTGTAATCCAGGCTAACAGCCTGACATTCGATTGAAATTCAGAAATTTTCTAGAACATCCCTTGAGTGATTGGTTCTATTACAATTTTAACCAGAGCTGTCTTCCTCTGTTCCTTAAACACTTCAGTTTCATCTACGATAGGTTCTTCTGAAGGCCAGAAATCCTTAGAAAGACGCAGCCAATTAGGACCTTTCCACCATTTTCTCCGCAGAAATTGTCCGATTTTTGAACCTCTCGATGGGAGGTCTGCGGGATTTTCAAGGCCAGGAACAAATCTCCAATTGGATACTTCGGTTGTTCTTTGTATATCGTCGACTCTATTCTTACAAATATGTTTCAATTACGATTCTGAAGAATCCAGGATAGGGCGGTGGACGAGTCGGTCCAGAGATAAAGTGGACATCTCACTGTGAGAGATTCCAAAATACACCTTGCTAATCTGGCTCCTATTAAGCAGGCCATCAGTTCCAGTCTTTAAATTGATATCTTCTTCAGCTCGACTCGAGCTTTGGACCATATGAAGGATAATTTCACTCCTTCTTTCATTTGACTTCTCATGTATGCTACAGTAGCAAATGCTTTCTTGCTCGCATCACAGTAAAGAGTGAAGTTCTAAGAACTCCGCCCAACCCACACAAATATATCGAGGGATCTTTGAGTCCTTTAAAAGACTTATCTGTTCATACCAATCTTTAAATTCTTGACTTATATTCTCTTCCAGGGGATCATCCCATCCACCTGCGCTATTCCATGTTTTCTGCAGCAAAATTTTAGGCGTTATCATCACTGGTGAATAAAACCCGAGGGGATCAAATAATTTTTGCACCAAAGACAAAATGACTCTCCTTGTTATCACTGACGGTTAAATTGCAATGTTTATCATGCAAGTCAAGGTGCCAGTTTTCCGATTCCACAAAAGTCCCAAAACCGTATAATTTCCATCTCGAAGATTGGACGTCTCCGTTGTTTCCCACTGACAAAGTTCCATTCCAGCTCGATTTATTATTTCAGACGCCTTTTCCTTGAAATCAACAACGTCAAATTCTTTATTCAACGATGTGAGGCAGATATCAACGTAAAAGGATCTCAATAAACGTTGAGCTACATAATAATTTTCATCGATAATTGATTTAAGAAGATGCTCAATGACCGCTCTTAGTGTAAAGGGGCTACTGGTCAAGCCAAAAACTACGCGAGTATGTTGGAATGTCAAAACATTGCTACCAATATTCCTCCAAATAAATTTCAAGTATTTTCTGTCTTCGGGATTCACTTCGATCATCTGGAAAGCTTTACGGATATCCGCTGAAATTCCAATTTTGTTCTCGCGAAATCTGATCAGAATATTAGGAATATATGCCACTGAGTTTGGTCCCGCCTTAAAAATATCGTTCAATGACATTCCCTTGACAGTGCTGCATGACGAATCATATACTGGTCTAATTGGCGTAGTCTTATTGGTTTCTTTAAACACTGGTCTATGGGACAAATATTGGCCTACGTCTTTGTTATCATCATGGATTCTTTCAATTATATTCTCTTGTTCCCATTCCGTGAATATTTTAGAATAATCTTCTAATCTCTTTTGTGTTGTTAATTTGTTAACACACCTTTCCAATCGCTTCTGTGCAATATTGAAGTTAGAAGGAATGCTATCACAGCCTTCTTTCCAGGGGAGATAGACGGAATAATGCCCATCACATCTCGCTTAATAATTTTTTCTATGAAATGCGATTTGATATCTTTGTCCTTTTCCCTCTGTGAAATATTTTCCACAGGGTCTCGTACACCCAACATTTCTAAGTCCAAAAGATCTTTTATTTATTTTAATGACTCATGGTCAAGAAAACAGGAGATATATACTCCGAAGCCAAACCTTCCTTCAAAGAAATCTCTCCGAAAATTGACCAACCAATCTTCGTATTGATCGCCGTCAATCCATCCTCCAAATAAACCACCTGATCAGTCCAGATCTTGCTTAAATTGTCAGCCCCCAAAAGAAGGTCGATTTTTGATGTCTCCACATTTTCCCTTCTAATAATGGTGACACCTTTGTTGTCGAGATCCCGCACCCAAGTTCCTTATGTCAAAATAGGAACTTTATCACAGATCATCCGTTGACCCATCGCTTTGACTTGTACAGCTTCCTCCTCCAAAATATTTGTTTTGGAAAAGGAATAAAGGCCGTGCGTTTCCTCTCTTGTTTGTCGACCTCCAAAAAGGCATTTCGTCAATTTCCCTCAATTGGCTCCCTCAATCGAACAAAACATTTATAATTTTTGATGTTTCAGAGCTACAGAATTTTGCTCTCACTGTCATTAAAAGTAATTCGGATGAACAGGGCTGTGTGAGCAGAGCGGTGGACTTTTGGTTTTGTACTGAATAATTTTGTTCTCTCTTTACTACTTCTTCCATTTTCTGAGATAGAGTCCCTTCTTGAGTTGTTTCCTCGACAGAAAATCAGGTAGTGAGGTCCTCCGCAATTCTGGCAAATAATTTTTGTCCTACAGTGTGCTCTTAGATGATTTAATTTTAAACACTTGAAGCAGCCTCCTGCGTCAGACATCTTTTTAAGTTGTTCTTCCCGAGTCCTTCTTACAATTTTGAAACATTTCCAATTTTCATGGCCCATTTTATCACAGAAGATGCACTTGGTCTTTCTCTCGTAATTCGTGGTCAAAAATGATCCTTTTGAATATTTGCTTTTAGAAACCATCAAATGTGCTTCTGTTGGCCCGTTCTTATTTAAATGTAAAGGTCTTGAAGGAAAATTGGGCTTGGGGTTATTCTTACCCAATCCAATCCTTGAAAAATGTATTCGATGTTGAGCCTTTACCTCGGCTCGTAGAAAGCTCATCAAGGCCTTCAGCCGCTCCCCCTTTCCTTGTTTTACATCTTGCTCGTCATCCCGCCCATAACCGGCCACGGGTGTTTTCTGCCATACTTGTAATAATGGTGTGGGCAGACAAGTCTCCACTAGCGGTAAAAGAAAGACTTCCAAGTATTCCGAAGGAATATTCAAGGATTACAAGGAATGAATGTATGCTGAAATTTCGTCGTAAAGACGATCCAAAATTATATTTTGTCGACGTGCATTGAGCACAACTAAATTTAAAAAAATTCTTAAATACAATTCAACTAATAAATTTTTGTCGCCAAACCTACTCTTGAGAGATCTTTTAGCATTTTCATAATTTTCCCCGGCATGAGTGTAAGCTCCCAATAATCGATGTGCCCGGGAACCTGGGATCAAAGCCTGGACCAGATAGTGCATCTTTTCATCGTTATTTAAATCTCTATCTTCATTAGATTTGCTCTTCTTGAGCCTTCACTTCCGGCTTCAGATATTGCCTTCTTTTCCTCAGCCTTAGCTTCTAGGATCTTACTGATCCTTATCTGTATGTCACTATACATTTTTGCATAATTTGCATTGGACTCTAGCTCTTTCATAACCGCTTGCTCGTCATATTCCCCTCTGCTTTGACCAATTCATTTTCAATTTTTTCATCTTTTTCTTTTATCTGCTGGTAGTACTTGACAATAAATTATCTTTTTCCAATCAAGAGGTATTCATCAGGGGAGTCTCCTTTTAACCCTTCCAGAGTTTCATTTACTTCCTTGGTGAAAAGAGTTCTACGTGGAGTTCTGGATCTCTTTAAAATTTTTCAATTTCACAGTTTCTTTTGAAGTCTTCATCCTGGCAGGCTCGCCTCAAATATTGAGGGTTCTCAATATAGATTGCTGTCTCTCTTTACCTTGAGAGACGAGCTCTACCTTGTGTTTAGTCCAGCTACTTGACCAGCTCGGCAATTCCAAGGTAGAGGCTCTAAGGACGACTATCAATTGTCCTGAACTTATCAAGAAACTCATTTTCATTGAAAAACACGTTCAATTTATACATTAAATAAATTAACATACTAATTTATACATTAAAAGAAATTTACATACTTTTTTTCGCTTAGTTTTTTTGTTACAAATATATTTGCATAAAAATAAATTTGACTACTCTAGTAGTCGTAACAGTTACTATATATATGGTAATATATTAATGATTGAGAAACTGAATATAGCTGACGGCACACTGCCATTTATCAGAAAAATAAATAAATAAAAAGAGGGTTGATATAGTTTTGATAGATGGTAGTGCGAAATCGGCAAAATTAATTTGTACAATAGAGAGTAGTATTTTCAGTATATTATTTAGCACCATCTGACCCCTTTTATTCTTTTAAAACTCTTTTTAAGAACTTATTATGGGTAAATATTATAATCACTTTGGTAAAGTTATATAAATAAAATACAATTCATTGAGGGAAGAGTTTATTTTTTAAACAACGACAATACAATTTTTTGAGTGTAACAGCACATCGACAGGTGCTGTCCACGCTACTTATAATTATAAAATTAAACAAATATCTCTATATATATACTTATAGAATTGAAGTAGGTAATATGAAAGATGAATTTTTATATGTTGTTGATATATTTGTGATGGTTTCAGCAATCCAGGGCCAGAGTGGCCTCAATACAAGCATTCACCTAATACCCCGCCCTATCGAGAGTCTTCACAAAATATGGGAATCCAAACACTAACTTGGCTCGACCTATATAACATTTTTTGTCCCTCTAAATTTGGATTTCCCAAATATGGTATCCAACACCGATCGAAAGACCCCACCGTGTGTTTGAACTACACCCAAGTCACTTCAGGGTGATTGATCTTCCTCATATGAACCGTTGTACAGACGATTGGCCTCCTTTCTTCTACCCTAACTCTTTTAATTCTTTATCTTAACCCACTCTGTATAAATATTTTATTAATAAATATTTTTGTGTGTGGTTCTATCCATATAAAAGTGTTGTTTCCCTTATATTTTTTCCTCACATATTAGTCAACAAATATTGTAGTTTACTCGTTTATCCATAGATAGAAATTATTACCTCGTTAAGATGTTTTTGAGAGTTAGCGTAGTCAAGCCCCTTATCCTTCTGTGCACTCGCAGTTTGAAGGTTCAATTTGATAGCTTATGTAATGTTACAATCTGGAATGGACATTTGATATATTTTAGGTGATCAAATATATGCTTTAATTGGGCCTCCACCAACGCAGGATAGGCGTACATTGGCTCATTAACAGATGGATATTCTATTAAATAATGAAAGACAATTTGCGGGCATCATCAGCGTTCATCGTGGACAAACTTTGTCCAGAACTAACATTAAGTAGAGCAGATCATCGACACCTTGGCCACAACGCTAATGTCTCTGAAAGGGGACACCAGTAACACCCTGTACAAAAAATTCTCGCGCGCGGCATCGCGCCAGAGAATCTAGCTCTGCTCTTCTATAAAGGAGCATCAGATTGACATCTTCTTTTGCAGGATCCCAATCACTTATACCTGGGCAATGAAGGAGCCTTCTGCTATAGCTACAGCGCCGTCGTTATGCCTGCAGCGACCACCGTATGATTAGGCCTAGCCTGCATCTTCGCGGCCGGGGTCATTGTTCACTGAAGGCAAATCCTATGACTTTGCAAGCCTGCTATTATCGACCTCTTCGTCCAGGAAAACTCCATGATGTACGTCAACCTTCAGATGTACAGTAACCAAGAAGAAAAAAATAGGCAGAAAAATATTAAACAGACATGCGCATTATTAAATAGCTATATATATGTTTGAGAAAGCACAGGAATTTCTATATTAATTACTACAATACTTTGATTTGAACCATTATTTTACCCTATGAAAATATAATACTTAAAAAAAAGAAATCTTCCACTTCACGATTTCGCGCTTTTTATAAATTTGTTCCAGGCGATTATATACCCATATATATAATATTTCTAATAATATTAATGAGAATCCTCACTCAATATCATTTTATAAGACTGTTTTAATCTTTTGAAACTTTCAGGGAAAATCTTCTTGTTGGTATCACCATGTCTCATTGCATTGGCACTGGCATCTGCTAACCCACCAGCAGTGAGGCTACCAGATAAAGACACAGTGATCACAGGAACAACGCAGACTGTCAGTGGGAAGTCACTAGACGTCTACCTCTCTATCCCCTACGCCCAGCCTCCCACAGGAGAGCGGAGGTTCAAGGATCCAGAGCCTATCATCAACCTTCCTCGATATATTAAGGCCACACAATTCCCTCCATCATGCTGGCAGAAGAATTTCAGACTAGAAGAACATGCCAACAATACCATGAATGAAGATTGCCTTTACCTAAATATCTGGGCTCCCAGTCAGAATGCTCAAATGGCTGTTTTGGTATTTATTCATGGTGGAGCATTTGAATATGGATCATCAGATGAATTATTCAACAATCCTCAATACCTTTCTGCTAGAACTGACATGGTCATAGTTACAGTAAACTATCGTGTCGGTTCCCTAGGATTCCTTGATCTCAACATGGCGGGATCAAATGGTAATTTTGGACTTAAAGATCAAATTTTGGCTTTGAAATGGATCCAAAAGAATATCAAAGAATTTGGAGGGCATCCAGATAAGGTTACACTTTATGGTATTAGTGCTGGTGCAATGGCAATAGGTTACATATATCTAGAGAAGATAATAGGTATCTTTTTAAAAGAACAATCTTACAAAGTGGGACGTCAATTTCAGGATCTTTCACCCCAAAAAGTGGGAGACAAAAGGCACTAGAGAGGTTCTATAAATCCTTGAATTGCCCTCAATATTCTCATGAAACCTTAGACTGTTTACAAGCTATGTCTATAGAAAAAATTATTTATGCTGAAAACCTATAATTTATTCATAATTATATGGGAACATTTAAACCTAGCCTTGATAACAAATACATTCCATTCACTTCAATATTAAATTTCAAAGAAACCAACATTTCACTCAACAAAGATATAATAATTGGAATCACTAAAGATGAAGCGTCATTCTTCATTGCACTTATAAAAAATATTTACAGCATCGCAAATAAACGCATTGCAATAACAATATTTGCACAATTACTAGGGTTTAAAGATTCAGATGAGTTTATCAGAATTGCCAATACTTATTTAAAAGATGTACCTGATTATAAATATGATCAATACGATATAGCATTCAAAGATCTGGTTGGAGATTTATGGTTTAAATGCCCTTCATTCTATTTCTCGAATATCATGGCCTCTAGATATAACAATGTTTTCTTCTATTACTTCACATACCAGTCAACATACAAAGCTGAGAATGAGTCTACAAAGGACCTTGGGGCAACACATGGTGAAGAATTTCAATATTCTTTAGGACTTCCTCAAAGAGATTCAATTCGATATACAGAAGGAGAAATAGGATGATGGACTATATTGGAAACTTTTCAAAATATGGGTAAGTAATTTATATCTTTTTTATCTTTAATTTATTTCTTTAATTGTAGGTGGTGGTTGTGGTGGCGTCTTGTTCAATTCTGATTTTGTGAGATCCATGGAAAAAAGAGCGGAGGC
>CP092878.1:28389422-28618298 GCA_030710605.1 Cordylochernes scorpioides
TAAACATAAAGTTTCTTCGTGAAAATAGCAAATTTAGGTATTTCAGAGTATTCTAAGAGGTAAAGAGTGTACAACAATGGAAAAATAAGTCATTCCGAAATGGGTAACTGCGGGGAGAGGGTCCATAGAAATCGAAAACTCGAACCACCAACCCAGCCGCGGCGGCATGCAGAACATCGGCCCAAAGAACGGGTCATCAAGGTAAAGAGGTGCCCCGGGTTATTGATCATTCCCGGGGCCCGGTGGAGGGGAGCGACGTAGCTCCCCAAGGCCCCAGTCTGGCCGAGGAGCTCAATCGACGGAGTCGGCGGAGGCAGCCAAACCATCACCATCCAGGCTTGGAGACGGAAGGAGGAAGACGCCTGCTCCATTCCCGGGGAGTGGCCACCATCCCGTCCAGCCCCCCCTCGACTCCCTGGGGTGGAGCAAAGCAACGGCGGACAAGACGGTGGGGAAGCAAATCACCATCAGCTCTCCACCACCATCAGGAGGCCCAGGAGGAAGAACCAGTGGACAGACGCCCAGCGGCGGGTCCCGGGCGGCTGCGGGGTAAGCAAACTTAGATCTTGTCTTCGACCTTTGACTTCTAGATGTCCCTATAGATAACGGCCCTGATGTGTCATGGTGGTTGTCTGCAGGAGCAGCCCCCGGCGGACATCGGCCGGACGCCGTGGGCCTTATCAAGCCTGCGGTGCGGCGCTTCCCGCGGCCGTCCCGCCCGTCGCCAGTCCCCCTTCCTCCTCGGGCGCCCCGCCGCCTGTCCCCGTTGTGATCCGCCTCCTTCTCCCGCCCCGTCGACCTCCGGAGCCCCGGTCAGACCCACCGACCTTGATGGCCCCGCCCCGCGTGCTGGGAGCAACGCTGTCCCTCTCCCCTACAACCAGCCCTCCCCTTCCCCCCCCCCCCCCCCAAAAAAAATATAAAAATAACAAAAAAAAAGTAAATCAAAACATTTTTCAAAATTTTTTAAGAAATAAATTGGCTTTTTTTATATTTTCCTTTATAGCTTCAAACATTCATTTTCTAAATTATACACTAAAACGCGAAAGTTTATTTCACAAATAAATAAACCCCTACTATCCTTACTGCGATAAAAAAATATTGGGAGAGCTTGGATCATCATTGGTGAACCCTCCCTGCGGTTTAACCAATTTCATCTACCAGACCGTTTCTTTAGAGCTCTAATAATGTATTGGATCATTCTGCACTGAAGGGTGGAATCTAAGAAATGGTATTTAATCAAACAATGGAAATAAGCTTTTAGGACAGTTGAATTACATTTAAATATTTGCATCAAGAAATGCTCTTTCACAAACAATAAGGACAAATGTAATTCTACAGCCCTAAAAGCTTATGTCCATAGATTGCTTAAATACCATTTAAAAGATTCCACATTTCAGTGTAGCATATATAAAACAGAATGATGCAATACAGTATTAGAGCTATAAAGAAGAGCTAAGGTAGATTAAATTGGTGAAACCGCTGGGAGGGTTCACTACTGATGAGTCAAGCCCTCCCAATATTTTTCATCGCAGTAAAGACAGTAGGGGTTTGATTTATTTGTGAAAAGAAATATTCGCGTTTTGGTGTTTTCATTTGTATTGTATAGATTGCGCGTTATTGCTATGTAATAATTTCTATATTGTAAAATGAACTGGTGGTGGTTAGTAAGCTATGAGTAGGCTGTATACAAAGTGGAATTTGTTCATGATATACAAATGATATAAAACCTTTGTCCTTTTCTAGGCCGTGGTTGAATTTTTACCTGAGATACAAGTATAAGCATGTGTCCTCACCTAGGCCATGGTTGCCTTTGTAACTGAGATACAAGTACAAGCTTGTGTCCTTACTTAGGCCGTGGTGGACCTTTTACCTGATATACAAGAACAACCTTTAGTCCTTACCCAGGTTGTGGTTGACATTGAACCTGAGATACAAGTACAAGTTTGTGGATAGAGTAATCCTTTAGGATGACCTGTTTATAATGCTTTGTTGAGTTGAGAGCTTTTTGAACGATGAAAAAAGTCAAAAGGCTGAAGATTCAGATCAGAATATTATACAGGTGAGGATTTATTTATGCTTATGAGGTGATACAGCAACGTCTTTACAATAAGAGAGGAGACAAAATGAATCAAATCTAGAAAAAAGAAGTGAGGACTTCTCGGTCATTAAAGTCTGAGAGGCAAGGCCTTCAGCCAGTTCAGGGCTTCCGGGGTGACAGAGTGGAGAATGTAGCTGCTGTATTGTCCGTGAGGTCAAGAGACGTACGGACCTCTATGGTGTTGATCTCTTGGCGGAACGACTTGGAAGTCGGACTCGGGCCCCCCCACTACGGCAAAGTGGATCAACTTCGGGGGAGACAGGTGAGGAGAAATAAGGCCATGGAAATCTTGTGATATGAATATTTCTGTGTTCTGTTTGAAGAAGCAGATAATGTGAAAATTCATTCAGGTAAGATATCCTTTATGGTTCAATTTGCTCATTACAAATTTATTATGACCAGAAATGGATGGTCACTGATTCATATGTCTCAAGCCTATTGCAAAAAAAAAAATATATATATATATATATAATAAATGGCGAGCGCGAGCAAGGTGAACAACTGAGCTCTTTATAGATTAGGGCCTAGTCTACATTCTCTCTGCTAACGCATGCGGAGGGTATTTCATTTAATTCTTAACCAGAAATGCGTAATCAAAGGTCTTTAATTAATACAAGAAGTGAAATGTATGACAGAGATTTCTCTACCAATTTTA
The DNA here is from genome assembly GCA_030710605.1 of Cordylochernes scorpioides. Taxonomy (NCBI): domain Eukaryota; kingdom Metazoa; phylum Arthropoda; class Arachnida; order Pseudoscorpiones; family Chernetidae; genus Cordylochernes; species Cordylochernes scorpioides. The sequence goes on from CP092878.1 coordinate 28,392,179, forward strand.
GAAAAAACTTATATTGGTTGCCAGATTACCTCAGTAATATGAAAATCAATTCTGAGAAAGGTGTTAGATGTTACGGAGAGAATGGATAATTGTTAATTATGACCTTAAATTAAAATTTATAATTTACAGCATATACCTCACTGTAAGTAACTTCAACCTTTAAGATCCACTCTCTCTCTATGGTACTCTCTCATGAACACAAGAAAATTCTGTGCGAATTCCTCAACATTGCCATTGAGCATGTTGGGGACAAAAACTACACAATAAGCAAGGGCTTATCTACACTCAGGGCGGCTTGGAGCACCTGATAAGATCCCGACGTCCCTTCAGAGAAGGCTTCACCTGGTGTAAATTTTTTTCTATTAATCATATTGCAGTACTGTATTTTAATTTTATTCAAACTTTAATATTTTTCTGTTGACTAGGAGTCAATGAAGTTGTTAATTTTCATTGTCTCTATATGGTACTAACCATTGTAAATAAAGTAATGCTTTCAACATCTATTATTGCACAACAACATTCTGTAAATAACTATAATTAAGTATCTAATATTCTGTTTATACTGTAATTAATTATGGGAATATATGTCATAATTTAATACAAATTCTTCCAGGAATTAATAAATAGATCAGGGCGACTATGAAGAAAATATGTATCATATCAAAAAGCAAATGGACTCGCTGCCTTCTCGTGGTACGCGGGCAGGCGCTCGACCTTTTATAGATAATTGTTTTACCAGGCTTGATCTATTATTTCTTCCTGAAGTAGTTCCATTATTTTTTAGTCGTTTCTTTTTATTTACCTTCTTCTCTACGCGGATTGTATTTTTCATTTATAAAAAAGGGAATAATTATAAATATTTCTTTAACAAATCTCTGATACATCATATTATACCACAATATGAAATATTGAAATAACTTCACGCACAATTATCCAGATCAGATATAGCGTTTGTGAATGTGTGTGAATGTGTCTTATTTGTAATTAGTCAAAAAATAAATAGAAAATATTTGTAAAAAATATTTTCAAAATAATTCCTGATATTTTGGTCTTTTCACCATTTTACTTATTAAGAAACATATTTCTTTATTCTTATTCTTCTAGGTAGTAGACTATGTGTGAGATTGTCCATATTAGGATCAACGCTTTTTGGAACAGAAATATTAAAATAGATGTTCAAGTGTGCCCTTTCTGTTAATCTTATTGTAACATTATAGAACATGTTTTTTTTATTGCGAAGTTCTGTGTGAAATCATAAAAACCTCATTTTTTCTCCAAAATTATAAAAAAAAAAACATTATCCATAGTTAATAGGAAATACTTTATATTATTAATTCTAGAACATTCAAAGCTCTCTACTCTCGATTTCTTGAAATCGTCAACAAGCAGAATCCTAGACTCAATATTAGAATGTGAAGTAATTTCAATTTAATCAAACCCAATTCAAATTAAGTTCCAGATCTTGTCAATAAATTTCTATCATCAATCGAAATGATCAAAATCATACTTTGTGAGGAAGATCTTGTTAAAAAATGAAAATTATCAAGATCATATTTAAGACATGTGATTTTGTCAATAAATCGCAATAATAATGAATGGGAATTATCAAGATCATACTTAAGATAGGTGATCTTGTAGGTAATTTGCAATCATCAAGATTTTAATTAATACAAGAGATCTTGTCTGTCATGATCGTGATTAAGACAAGGGATTTTGTTGATAAAATGCAATCATGATTATGCTTAATACAAGATATCTTGTCTATCAAGATCGTAATTCAGACAGGCGATACCTTCGATAAATGACAATTATCAAAATTGTAATTATGACAGTCGATCTTATCGATAAATAGCAATTATCAAGATTGTAATTAAGACAGGCGATCTTGTTGATGAATGACAATTATCAAGATCATATTTAAGACAGGAGATCTTGTTGATAAATAGCAATTTTCAAGAAGGTACAAAGTAAAGAGAAAAAGCGATATTCTAATAATATCAGACAAAAATTTGGTTCCAATCACTGAAATTGATGACCGAGCTTACAAGCTTACAATATCATATAAAAATAGGTATTCATTAATCATAAAGTTTATTTATGAAAGCCGCAAAGTTTAGGCATTTCAGAAAATTCTAAAAAATAAGAAGAATACAACAATGGGAAAACAAATCAATCCGAAATGGGAAATTGCGGGGAGAGGGTGCATAAAGATAGAAAACTCAAACCACCAACCCAGCCGCGGCGGCATGAACAACATCCAACCAAAGAACGGGCCATCGGGGTGAAGAGATGCCCCGGGTTACTGATCATACCCGGGGCCCGGTGGAGGGGAGCAACTTAGCTCCCCGAGAACCCAGTCTGGCCGAGGAGCTCAATTAACGGAGTCGGCGGAGGCAGCCAAACCATCACCATCCAGGCCTGGAGACGGAAAGAGGAAGACGCCTGCTCCATTCCCGGGGAGTGGCCACCATCCCGTCCAGCCCCCCCTCGACTCCCTGGGGTGGAGCAAAGCAACGGCGGACAAGACGGTGGGGAAGCAAATCACCATCAGCTCTCCACCACCATCAGGAGGCCCAGGAGGAAGAACCAGTGGACAGACGCCCAGCGGCGGGTCCCGGGCGGCTGCGGGGTAAGCAAACTTAGATCTTTTCTTCGACCCTTGACTTTTTAGATTTCCCTATAGAACACGGCCCTGATGTGTTATGATGGTTGCCTGCAGGAGCAGCCCCCGGCGAACATCGGCCGGACGCCGTGGGCCTCGTCAAGCCTGCGGTGCGGCGCTTCCCGCGGCCGTCCAGCCCGTCGCGAGTCCCCCTTCCTCCTAGGGCGCCCCGCCGCCTGTCCCCGTTGTGATCCGCCTCCGTCTCCCGCCCCGTCGACCTCCGGAGCCCCGGTCAGACCCACCGACCTCGGTGGCCCCGCCCCGCGTGCTGGGCACAATGATGTCCCTCTCCCCTACCACCAGCCCCCCCTTCCCCCCCCCCAAAAAAAACAAAAAAAAAAACAAAAAGTAAAACAAAATATTATTCAAAATTTTCAAAGAAAATAAATTGGCTTTTCAATATTTTCCTTCATACTTTCGAACATTCTATTTCTATATTGGAAAATGAAATGGTGGTGGTTATTAGACTATGAGCAGGCTGTACACGAGGTGAACTTTGTACATTATATACAAGTACAAGCTTGTGTCCTTACCTAGGCCGTGATTGAATTTGTACCTGAGATACAAGTAAAAGCTTGTGTTCTTTCCTAGGCCGTGGTTGATTATAACCTGAGTTACAAGTACAAGCTTGTGTCCTTACCTAGGTCGTAGTTGATTTTGTACCTGAGATACAAGTAAAAGCTTGTGTTCTTTCCTAGGCCGTGGTTGATTTTGTACCTGAGATACAAGTACAAGCTTGCGTCCTTACCTAGGCCGTGGTTGACATTGTACCTGAGATACAAGTACAAGCTTGTATCCTTACCTAGGCAGTGGTTGACTTTGACCTGAGATACAAGTACAAGCTTGTGTCCTTACCTAGGTCGTAATTGACTCTGTACCTGTGATTGTATCTGAGTTTCAATTCCATTTTTTTATTTACAATATGAATTATATTTGTTAATTCCAAATACCTTTCCAAAACAATAAATAAAATGATGTCCATGTGTTTTTTGGCTATTAAAATATTTTTGAGCAGAATATGAATTGTGATTAGACCGTGGAAGTTACCAAAATTGAAATTTTTTATCTCGAAAGCAGTGTGCTCCACTTTCAATCTGAAAGCAAAAATAGATGTGTTGTCATTGGACTAAAAAGGACAAGACAGGGCAATTTATTTTTAATTCAAATATTAACTCATTAATATAAAACAAAGATCAATAAAATAAATATTCTGAATAATAAATTAATACTATTATGTTTAATAAAAAATATATTTTGAAAATGGGGTGTCTAATTTTTTATCATCCATAATAAAAAATAAATGATGGTTGAATTCCACCTATTTCAGAAATTGGTCAATTGTCATTTCTTTTTAAATCAAGGATACATATTATCTAATAATTTTCAATCAATTAGATGTGGTCTATGCTTAAAATATGAAACTTCCTTTGTCCTCCATGAGTGCATATTTGTTTGAAAGGCCTGATTTTAATAAACGCCAGTGGATAGAATGGTTCTTGAGAAATGCTTTTAGAAGATGAGCGATTGAGTTTTGAAAAATATATCAGAATAGTCAATAAGAATTGTCAAAGGTTTTGATCTGGTTACCATTAATTTTATACTCTGTTATAATATTAAAATCACCTGATAAGTTTGTATAGTATAGTGTGTGTACTTCAAAGATGTAACATTGCATGGTTTGTACATATGTAGACTTTGATGTACTTACAGTAAAAACAGTCGTCAACCTCTACCCACCATGATCATCATGGCCTGTCCCATGTGTCATATAAATAATAAAAAAACCTTGTAGAGAGTTCTAATGTTAGTGTAGCGTCGGAAAGCTTGAAGAAGATGACTTGGAAGTTTTTAATTACCACTATCTTGTTGCGGCCTGTTTTTACTTACCTAAAGCTACCTCGTCAAATAGTTATCTTTCGCTCTCTTTTTATATATAACCCTATATAACTTCATGTGAACGACGTGAAAGAGTAATTTCAATCTCAATCTCTCTCTACATAACATGATGTTAACCCTATTGCTTAGAACCTTCCACTAGACTTTAGTATTTCATGTGAGAAGTTAGCCATATGCTCTTCCCAAGAACCTAACTTATTTATATTCCTCACAAACTCCAACTCTTGCTCTAAATTCTATTCTAACAGCATCTGCGCCCTCGGCCTACTAAAGCTAACCCAGTCCTTTATTAACACAGACTTCTCAAAAAGATATACCATTGTATATTGTGAATTCATCAATAGAAATAAATATAAATGACAGCTGAAAACTGGTTTTTAAAAGAATCTTTTGAAATACGCGTGTGACGTATTGTTTTGTGGTTTATTCTCTTTATACATATGTTTGAAAATAGCATATAATAGTAGAAAACGCTTTGGAAAGGATCAGTCTCAACGAAAGATGGGTGGGTAATTTTGATGTAATCATGATCTTTTGCTTTTATATAGTTAAATTTGTCCCGCAACAGATATCCAAGGAATATGCAAGTTTATTATAAGATATTATATAGATATTAAAAATAATATTATTATATCAAATATTTACTTAAAATAAAATTGATGAATTTAAAATATAATTTTCAAGGGTGTTTTTAAACATTAAAGCTATTTCAAAAGATAGTAACTCCCAAGTACAAAAAGATGAACATTTATATACCAATAGGTTATATGTTATAAAATGATTTTAATTGATATTCAATCTTTCATAGACAATAGTATCAATAATGATAGCGTGTAAACAGAAAATCATCTCAATTATTGTCCTATAATTTCCTGTTTGTTATTTCAAATATTTTGTTTTATTTACTTTCTATAATTTAAACCTCTCTGTTTCAAATGTATTTTTCATAATCCACTATAATAGCGTTTAAAACTTGTGATCATTGTTGTTACAATGTTTTTTAAATAGGTTTGATTACTTGAACTTCATTTAAAATTACCGAAGCTCCATAATAGAAAATATTATGTAAATAATGTTTTTACATAATTTTCTAAAATTAAATATATTGTGGATGAAAATATGCAAATATTATAATTTTATATATTTTTATACTTTATTATTTTATGTAAATTGTTAATGGTTTTGTAAGAACTTTAATGAAAATAACAATAAAAGTACCTTTTATACATGAAAAACGAGGTTTCGAGCAAAAATACTCATATTTATTATACGTTTTCATTTACTTCATCATTATTTTTAAAAGCCATAATGCTCTTGATCTAGCAATGAAATTTATAGTTAAATCAAGAGAAAATATTATAAATTAATAATCTGAATTCAAACAATATACAAATCTACAAATAAGTAACTTTATTGGATTCAGAAAAAAATATTAATATTATTTCAACATTTTTTGAATAATGAATTAATAAAAAATAATTTTCAGAATGATTTTAATAAAATGCACACTTAAAGAAAAATAATAAACATTTAACTAACTCCCATTAAATAGATATTTATATGAGTAAATATGAATGAGGTAAGGAACGCTAATTGTACATATTGAGTTATAGAACGCTAATTGTACATATTGAGTTATAGAACGCTAATTGTACATATTGAGTTATAGAACGCTAATTGTACATATTGAGTTATAGAACGCTAATTGTACATATTGAGTTATAGAACGCTAATTGTACATATTGAGTTATAGAACGCTAATTGTACATATTGAGTTATAGAACGCTAATTGTACATATTGAGTTATAGAACGCTAATTGTACATATGTATATTGAGTGAAGAGGCAAAATATTCTGTGAAACATAAAAAAGTGTTAATCAATTGCTTCAAGTATTAAATTTATAGTTTATTATGATTGTCCTTCATCCCCACCTGCTATTTCACTCATTAAAATCGAGTTGTTCAATGAATGTAGTTAAAATATTTATTTTCTACTTTTAAGTGCAGTATAATAAAATATTTTAATAATGTATTTATTAATGAAATTAATTTGTATATATGAATTTTGTGTAAACCTTTACAAATTTATTATATAGCCAAATGATTTTAGATTTACATATTTTCATATGAAATAGTTTAAAAATATAAAAATATTTAAATGTCACATAATTATTAAGTTTTTTTATTATCGAATAAAATATTCATACAATTTGATTTTTAGCAAATTTCAAATATATTTGCATATGCGTTTAGGCATTACTATATTTTAAAATATAATGTATAAATATATTATATATATTTATAAATTGTTATACAGTTAAACCTGTCTATAGCGCCCACTCTAAATTGCGCCTTCCTCTCTATAGCGCCCGATTTTAAATATGTAGTACGATGTGATTTACATTAAAAGTGACCTGTCTGTAGCACCCCCTCTCTATAGTACCCTATTTTAGTGAGTCCCAAGAGGGGGCGCTATAGACAGGTTTAAGTGTATATTATAAATATTGGCTATTATATGCATTTTACCATATGTAAAAATAATAATTAACAAAAGAAACCTTTCACCTAACGATTACACGCTTTTTATAACTTTGCTTCAGGCGATATATATTACTTATAATAATTTTAATGAGTAACCTCACTCAATATCATATTATAACACTGTTTTAATATTTTGAAACTTTTCAGGGAAAATCTTCTTGTTGGTATCACCATGTCTCATTGCATTGGCACTGGCAAGTGCTGACCCTCCAACAGTGACGCTACCAGATACAGACACAGTGATCACAGGAACACAGCAGACTGTCAGTGGGAAGTCACTAGACGTCTACCTCTCCATCCCCTACGCCCAGCCTCCCACAGGAGAGCGGAGGTTCAAGGATCCAGAGCCAATCACCAACCTTCCTCCACAGATCAACGCCACAAAATTTCCTCTACCATGCTATCAACAAGGTTTTAGACCAAAGAACCACGTCAATAAGAACATGAGTGAAGATTGTCTTTACCTCAATGTATGGACCCCCAATCAAAATTCTAATATGTCTGTTTTGATATTTATATATGGCGGATCATTCGAATTTGGTTCAACAGATGAATTTATGAACAATCCTCAATATCTTGCTGCTAGAACTGACATGGTCATAGTTACTATGAACTACCGTGTTGGAGTCTTTGGATTTATTGATCTGGAAATGGATGTATCTGATGGTAATTTGGGCCTTAAAGATCAAATCTTGGCATTTAAATGGGTCAAAAAGAATATTAGAGCATTTGGTGGAAATCCAGACAGTGTTACACTCTTTGGTACTAGTGCTGGCTCAATGGCAGTAGGCTTACATCTTTCAATAGAGGAAAATAGAGATCTTTTCCACAGAGCATTTTTACAAAGTGGAACTCCGAATTCAGGGTTTTTGCACTATTTAAAATTTACATTAAAGAAAGAATTAGATACCTTTTTCAAAATCTTAAATTGCAATGCAAATTCATCAAGTGCTTTGCAATGCTTGCAATCTAAGTCTCCTGAAGAAATCTTCGAAGCAGAAAACAAAGCAGTTCTATCCTATTGGTCAGGAATGTTTATTCCCTCTTTCAATGGAAAACTCTTCAATTTGTCTTCAATAGAAAATTTCACCAGGAAAGACATTATTCTAAATAAAGATATATTAATAGGAATTACAAAAGATGAAGGCTCAATTTCATTTCCACTAACATATTTTGAATACAAAAAAGAAGGCGCTACAAAACAATATGCCTTAGAATATTTTTATGATAGTTTCAGGCAACCGAATTCATCAGAGTTCACCGATATTGCAAATTATTATATTAGAGATGTTCGAGTAAATGAATATAGAGCATTTAGTATAGCATTTAAAGAGTTTCTTGGAGATTATTGGTTTAGATGTCCTACATTCTACTTCTCAAATATCATGGCCTCCAAGAACAACAATGTTTTCTTCTATTACTTCGCATACCAGTCAGAACACAATGTCAATCACACATGGAATCTAGGGGTTAACCATAATGAAGATCTACCATATATTCTGGGACTTCCCAAGAGAGATCTCTACAATTACACTCAAGAAGAATTCGAATTTGCAAATACAATGATGGACTACGTTGGAAATTTTTCAAAATATGGGTGAGTAGTGATTATTTTATTTTAGATGAAATTTCTCGATATCAATAATTGAATCACAACATTTTAAATTATATTTATTCTAGAAATACAATATTTTAATCTGATCAAATAAATTTAAAATACATTTTTCGATCTATGTACAGAAATCGATGATAATCAGGTAATTTAAAAGAGAGAATTGTTTAGTTTGAGCACACATGTTTTTATCAAAACTATTATTTAATAGAATTACAGGATAATTATAATATGCAAGATGCCAACTATATTCAACCAAACTTGAGAACTGTATCTATCCTTTAATTAAAAAAAGAAGAGATAACATATTTTCAATATTATATGTTTAGGTCATGAATGTTTAAAAGAAAATTTGAATTATCTCCAATTTTTAGCAAAAAGGAAAGTACGATCTATATATCCTTTACATCATTATCAATATCAGCGTCTTATATCTCTAAAATTTATAAATATTTTCAATAAAGGCACACACTTTCAAAAAATATAATTAAATATATTTCTACAGACCGTATACTGCAAATAATAAAATTTGAATCAGGGAGAACATGGCTCATTAGTCTTCTTTCTTATCTCCACTCAATCATATTAGGGTATCAAGCTTGTAAAGCTTGAGATTTGACAACCATCATAACTGGGTGGAGTAGAATGCGTCTGCCTTTGTCATTAAGACTGGGAGCACTACTCAGTGGCAGGCCGACTTAGCTTCAAAAGAAATGGCCACCTCTGACATGAGGAACAGACGCCATGTGCAGCCGCTCCTAACATGGAGTACAAACGCTGCTCATATTGTATCCCTGGAGCCCTTACAGGGTACTATCAGCCGGGCCAGCTGAGCTCAGGTTTTTTAGTAAGCTTGTTACTGCTCCCCCTCCTCCTTGGCTCATTAGTAGATCACCATAGTTTTCTTAAACACCCATTTACTGTATGCCATACCCGAGGTATAAATATAATAAATTCAGGTTAATACAATAGTAGAGAGGTCTGGAGATCGAAATGGCGAAGCCGCTGGATGGATACACCACTGATGAGCAATGAACTTTCGTATTCAAATTTTATTCATTGCAGTATAATACAGAGTTAAGTTTCTTGCACTAATTTTTCTCTTATTTCTTTATCTTTCGCGTTAACATCCCTTCACACAACAGGATCACCTAGAGAGAGAGATATAACTTCCAGCTAATATATAATATACCGAAAATAAAAAAATATCTAAAGATATATATACTAATATTAATTTTACATATTTTAAAATCGTATATATAATACCATTACAGTGAAATTAGTCTATTTACAGGCTTTCTTTAGAAAATAAATTATAAGAATTTTTCAACTATTTACAAAATCATCAGACCAAGGCAATACTCTTACAATACCTTCATAATAACAAATTTCTCCAATAGCAAAATAAAATAAAACATTTATACTGGCTCAACTATGTCTTATATCTATTGCGTCTCTATTTATAAATATTTATAAGACCCTTATTTTTTGTCTCTTTATTGTAGAGAGAAGCAAAACATTTGATATTATAAAATGTCTACATATAATTCAATATTTATCAAATTTGATCCAGATGCAAATAAGCAATATTATGGAACTTACCCTCTACCATTAATTTGTTTATTTTCTTTGTCGTCTGTTTTGCACAAGTTGAATTTGGTTAGAACGATGTATGTAAATTAGATGATTCTTTTGTTGCCTTAAATACGAGGTAATTAACTCGTTTCTCTCTATATCTAAAAACGTTAAAAGTTTAATAAATTAATTTTATAAATCTGAGAGTTATCTTCAAAAACGATCCAACACATATACAGGTATAGCTTACTATGCATCTTCAACAAGATGCTACAATTCATCGATATTAAAAACTATCGTGTTGTGATGAGTCTGTCTTGGCAACCATCAACCAGATATTTTTATTGGTGACAGATTAGGTGAACGTGCTGGCAGTTACTGGTTATATATTGATGAGATGTTGTGTTTTAAGCCTTCCCGGACAGCAGTGGCCTCAGTACCTGCAGGAGTCCTCCACTCCACCCTATCAAGAGTCCTCTGATGGATCAAGATTCAACCAAGTGTTTGAACTTAATCTCAATGAATACCAAGTGAAACATCTTCCCCATCTGGACAGATGTACTGAACTGTGGCGTCCTTTCTTCTACCCCAGCACTAGTTAATGAACTTTAGTAAAGAAACTATTAATAAATGTATATCACACTTTTTTCCACTGTATCATATTGTCGCGGAGATAAATAAAGCAAGGGCAAGTTTGGGGATAATTAATTTATTAAAAGGGGTATTTATAGGGAGAGAGAGAGTGTACAACTTACCCCAAGTTAAAGATAATCCTAATGAGCGGCGTCAGCCATCGTCCGGTTTTCCTTTTTTTACAGATCAGCTTCCGAGAACCCCTCACACCTGTGGTGCCCCCCGGGGTCCAGGGATGATTGACAGGTGTCCCATCTGGATGGAGCTTCTTGACAATATATTTCTTCTCACATATGTATTACTAAAATAAGCAATATCTGCAATTGATATGCATTGATGTAATATTTCAAACAAATTTTCCCTCATCAAATATATTATACAAATGCATTATATTCCTGTACATTATTATTATTTATTGTTGTTAAAAATAGGTTTGAAAAGTTAAAAAATTGACAACCTTTCAGAAAAAAAAAACTTTACACCTATTTTTAAATATTTTAATAATACATTCCTGACCTGTCATGATTGTTGTTAAAAAATCCATCTCTGATCTTAGGTAGAATGAAAGTAAATCTTGGTGTAACACACAACAGATAAAATATTTAATATTATTTTAAGTAATACGAGAGAGATGTTTAAATTATATATTGTCTGCAAATATTTTATTCAAGTTGTCGTATTTTACTCCAGGCAAAAATTTGGAGATTTTTTTAAATGAAGAAAAAATCATATTATAGGAAAGTGTTTGGCTGTTTGATCTGATACTTGTAGTTCATTTCTCATACTTTCATTATAACTCATTTATAATTTATCAGAAATATTCATTCCGTGTAATAGAAGAAAAATTGGTAGATATTTTTATATTTGCTGGGTAAATTCAGAAACCAAACCAGAAGACCAAAATGGAATTTAGGAACTGATCTCTCTTAAGATCAATTCTATGTCAAATAATGCAAAATAACCACACTACCATTTAATTATACGAAATTTTATCAAAAATATCGAATGGCATTCAGGAGAAATCATTTAAATACAGATATTTACTACAACCAACTTAGTCAATCCGTCATAATCAGCGATAACGTTCTTTGAAGACTTCAGCAGGCCTTATGGTAGAGTATGAAGATGAAATCAGTAATTAACCTCATCCACAATATCGGCATAAGAATAGAAAGGATTTTAATTGTATTGACAACTTACAACATCTATAACTATCCGAATAAGATGCAAAACAACAGGATTCCAGAAAAGGTAGAAGTGAAGCAAGAATTTTTTTAAGTTAACACCTTGGGTTTCTTATTCTTTTCAACACAACTAAATGGTATAGTCCTCATATGAAATCATAACACCCTTATATTATTATTTATCTATCTGTTTCCTGAAACATCCATTTTCAGATGGCAGGAATTTCGTTAACTAAGGCTGTTCTTTCTGGTCAACTTTCTTTTCCATTTCCTTATACTCTTCTATACAGAGATATTTATTGAAATTTTCTAAAAATACATTTTTCTGGTACAATAAAATATTTGTATACAATATCATTGGGCAATCATAGGGCAATCATACATATATGTGATGGGGGAAAATTCAATTATATCTAAACCAAACAGAAATATTTGTATATTATTAACAACACTTTACTTCATATTGAATTGAATATATCATTTTGCAGTAAGACTATGTCTACTGTATCAATGCTTCGCCGAAATATTCATGCTCATTATGAACATATGTCAAAGTTTTAAATACGTCGTGCCATTGGATTGTAAGATACTGGTTGGTCAAATCGACTAATCGCGCGACATCTGTGTCGAAGTGATGCGGCTATTAGATGATGTTGGCAAGAGTGGGTCAACAACGGAAGAATGTAACTTCAGGACGACAGCGGTCGACAAAGGGAAACAACAGAACGGGAGGGCAGAGCAATTGTCAGAATGGCTGTCGCAGCACCGGAATCCACGTCATCTACCATCCAACCTGTGACCGACACACAAGTGTCCAAAATGACCATCAACAGGCGACTGAGAGAGCGGAATCTAAGAGCTCTCCGACCGTTACGATGCCTACCCCTCACACCCGTGCACCGACAAGTCCGACTACAGTGGTGTCGGGAGCCATCAACTTGGAACTGCGCTGACTGGGGACGTATAGTCTTTAGTGACGAGTCCCGTTTCTTACTTTGTCCTGACTGTCGCAAACGTGTCTGAAGACATCCTGGGCAGCGTGTGGATCCTGATCTTACTTTGGAACAGCACAAAGGTCACAACAGGGTCTGGGATGCCATTTAATTTGATAGCAGGACCCCATTGGTATTCATTCCTGGTACCCTGATAGTACAACGGTACGTAGATGACATTCTATGGCCTATTTAGTTGCCGTTCCTCTCACATCACCCCAGGCGCACTTTTCAACAAGATAATGCCCAGTCACACATGGCCCGTGTTACTATGGATTGTTTTCAATCTTCCCGAACTCTTCGGTAGCCAGCAAGGTCACCTGATCTCTCACCTATCGAGTACATCTGAGATGTAATGGGAAGTCGATATAAATCATTCCGGCATGTTGACCATTTAGCCAGACAGTTGGAAACAACTTGGTAAGAAATTCCATAGGCCACACTCTGGGGTCTTTATCAGTCCATGACACTCTGAGTTGCAACCTGTATCCAGGCCAGTGGGGATGCAACGATATATTGACTTCCTCAATTTGTGATGAATTAACTCTGAAATAAAACAATTAATTGTTTTTAAATTTTAATCTTTTTTCCCTATACATGTTCTTCACATACATAAAATTTGTCGCAATCTGAAAACTATTTCTTTGAGCGTCGAAATTTTGTTATAGAGTTGTATTTCTTTATATCTGGCCAGTATATTCCGATATTCCCCCTAAATACCATTATAAGGGTTAAACTACCTAGTGATATCAAAGAGGTTTCAGCTTGCAGTTTATCACAGAGGCCACAATGTGCCTTCTATTTTTAATTGGGAATATGACAAGGGAAATTACCTAGGATATACTAATATAAATTATTGATGTAAAATATTGTTATGCATATTATTATTTACGCTAATATATTTGCAAATATCGCATAATATATTGTAAAAAGGTTAGTCTAACAATTTTGTCTGAAATATCATACTAGATGAAAACGAATTAATAAGGGTTGGTTACCCCATTGACTATGACTTTCTTATAGACTCCGTTTTTTTATTATCCATAGTACACGTGGTACAGGCCATGAAAATCATGGTAGGTAGTAGTTGGCGACTGCTTTAACTGTAAGTGCACCACACTTACACTCACTGATGGGGTTGGATTTCTGAAAGATTCGAGGGCCATTGGATTATTTTTTTAATTAGAAAAAAAGTGTGAAATACGGGATTCGATTCCGGGTCGTAGCAGTCGAAAACCTACGGTTTTGACCACCTTTCCACCGATCCCTAATATAGACTCCGTTATAGTTAGCTAGTCTTATGCTCTCAAAGAACCCAAATTAAATTTATTAATATCGGATTTTATTCATACAAATAAAGCTCCGAATTAAAACAGCTTCTACTTCATACTATCGTGAACGTAGTTCTCTACAGATGCTACACTTTACAAGTGGCTTTCCCATTGTATATTGTGATTTCTAACAATGAATGTACAAAGACATGACAGCCTGAGAAGATTATTTATAGAATCTATGAAATATGGTTGTGACGTCAGGCTTTGTAAGTGATTCTTCTGCAAATATATCTAAAAGTATCATTTGATAGAAGAAAACGCCTGGAGGAGGATTAGTCTCATCGAGAATGGGTGGGTCACTTTGATATTTTTTAAAGATCTTATCTTCCTTTTTATATATTGTAATATATGTTTGACATAACATTTATGGAATATTAATGAAATACTTAAATAGTTTACATTATAGCAAATTCGACAAGTACACTTTATACCAAAAAAAAATCGTTTTCCCCCCCAAGAAATTGGGATTGGGACAAAAATATATGGATGTGAAGAATATGTACAGAGAAAAACGATTTAAATTTCAGATTATTAATTGTTTTATCCCAGAGTTTGATCGTCACAAATAGAGAAAGTCAATATGTTGTTGGACCCCACAGGCCTGTATGTAGGCTGTCACCCGGCGTGTCATGGACTGATAAAGATTTCGGATGGTGTGCTGCGGGATTACTGGCCTAAATAGTCCGGGCTGAATAGTCAACATTCGAGGATTATTGCAATCGCCATTTCGTCACGTCCTAGATGTGCTTAATGGGAGAGATCAGTAAACATTGTTGGCCAAGGAAGAGTTCAGAAAGAACGAAAACAATCCATAGTAACAACTGCGTGTGTGCCCGGGCATTGTCATGTTAAAAAGCAAGTCCGGGGTGATGTGAAAGGAACGACAACAAAACAGGCGTAGAATGTCATCTACGTACCGTTGTGCTCTCAGGGTGCCAGTAATAACTAACAATAGAGTCCTGTTATCAAATGAAATGGCAGCCCAGACCATAACGCCCTGCTGTAGACATGTGTGGCGTTCCAAAGTAAAGCCAGGAACCACACGCTGCTCAGGATGTCTCCAGATATCTTTGAGATGGTCGACAGAACACTAAGAAACGGGACTTATCACTAAAGACTATACGTTTCCAGTCAGCGCAGTTCCAAGTTGATCGCTACCGACACCACTGTAGTTGGACGTGTCGGTGTACGGTGTGAGGGATAGGCATCGTAACGGTCGGTGAGCTCTTAGATTTCGCTCTCTCAGTCGTCTGTTGATGGGCATTTTGAACACTTGTGTGCCGGTAGATAACGTCGAATATGTGCTTCGACAGCCGTTCTAAAAATCCCTGTTCTCTCGTTCTCTCTGCCATTCTGACGTTGCATTCTTCCGTTGTTGACCAACTCTTGCCAACATCATCTAATAGCCGCATCACATTGACAAAGATGTCGCGCGATTAGTGGATTTGACCAACCAGTCTCTTTCAATCCAATGGCACGACCTTTTTCAAACTCTGACATATGTTTGTATTGAGCATATATCTTTCAGCGAGGCATTGATACAGTATAAATAGACTTATTGCAAAGACGCTCGTGCCGCGTCGAATATTGAGTCTAGAATACTCGTGCTGGATGCACAGTTCAGATGTGCAGGAGCTCTTGCTCTGCATAAATAAGCCACCAAATTTAAATCATTCGCATGCTTAATCGAAATATACATGTTTACATACATATAAAAAAGCGACTTCCTTTTATCAAATAACTTTGATAGTTTCAATAAAGATTAAAGCTACTAACTAGAATATTTAAAATAAATAGGTGCATTTTTAAAAGACTATATTAAAGATGAAAATTACAAAAATATTCTAAATTATCAATAAATTTATATATGAACAAGAACTTAACAATACAAAAAATATAGTTTTATGATTACTATATTTAATGAATATTTCCCTCAATATCTTCTTAAAATACACTGTTTTAATGTCTATATTTAATAAATATTTCCCTCAATATCTTCTTAAAATACACTGTTTTAATGTCTATATTTAATAAATATTTCCCTTAATATCTTCTTATAATAATTTTTAATGTGTGTTTTGTAACTGTTCAGGGAGAGTCATCCTTTTGGTTTCATCATGTCTTATTGCATTTGCACAATCAAATGCTGCCTCTCCTACAGCCACGCTACCTGACAGTGGCACGGTGATCACAGGAACACAGCAAACTGTCAGTGGGAAGTCACTGGACATCTACCTCTCCATCCCCTTCGCCAAACCTCCAATAGGAGCGCTGAGGTTCAAGGATCCAGAGCCAATCACCAATCTTCCTCCACAGATCGAAGCTACTAAATTCCCTCTATCATGCTACCAAGACGAATTCTATCCTGAGGATCATGTTAATCAGGACATGAGTGAAGATTGTCTTTACCTTAATGTTTGGGCTCCCAGTCAAAATCTAATATGTCTGTTCTTATCTTTATTTATGGTGGATCATTCAAATTTGGTTCAACAGATGAATTAATGAACAATCCTCAGTATCTTGCTGCTAGAACTGACATGGTCATAGTTACTATGAACTATCGTGTTGGGTCATTTGGATTTGTTGATCTGAATATAGAAGAATCTTATGGTAATTTGGGTCTTAAAGATCAAATCTTGGCATTCAAATGGGTCAAAAAGAATATTAGAGCATTTGGTGGAAATCCAGATAGTGTTACCATCTATGGTACAAGTGCTGGTTCAATGGCAGTAGGCTTACATCTTTCTATTGAAGAAAATCGAGATCTTTTCAACAGAGCATTCCTACAAAGTGGAACTTCCAATTCAGGCTTTTTTCACTTTTCAAACGAACTGAAAAAGAAAGAATCAGCAAATTTCATCAAATATACAAATTGCAGTCGTGATTCCTCAAATCTTTTACAATGTTTACAATCAAAGTCTTCTGAAGAAATCCTTTTTGCAGAAAGAAAAGCATTTCTATCCTTATTATCCGATTTATATATCCCCACATTCAATAGAAAGCTCTTTCCTCTATCTTCAATAGAAAATTTGACCAAGAAAGATATCCTTTTGAATAAAGATATATTAATAGGAACAACTAAAGATGAAGGTTCAATTTCATTTCCACTAACAAAATATCAATTCAAAAAAGAAAATGCAACTAAACAGTATGCAATAGATTATTTCATTAAAACTTTGGGCAATCACATTCATCCGAGTTTATCAGAATTATAAATGTTTATTTGAAAGATGTACCAGAGCATGATTATGGTACATTTAGTGTAGCATTCAAAGAACTACTTGAAGATTATTTCTTTAGATGTCCTACATTCTACTTCTCAAATATCATGGCCTCCAAGAACAATAATGTTTACTTCTATTACTTCACATATCAATCAGAACACAAAGCTAATGATGAGAACACTCGACATCATGGAGCTACTCATAATGAAGATCTACCATATGCATTGGGACTACCCAGGAGAGATACCTTTAATTACAATAAAAAAGAATTCGAATTTTCAAATGCAATAATGGACTATATTGGAAACTTTGCTAAAAATGGGTAAGTTGTAAATAATATTATAATTATTTAATAAATTATTTCAATATTTAAAATGAGACAGTTGTGGTCTTAAATAGTAAAAATAAATTATCTTAATTAATCTCTCTCTCAATCTCTCTCTATCTCTCTGTTTGAAAATATCTTTATAATCAATGTGAAGAAGATCAGGATGTTAATGGATATATATTTATAGTATTGTAAAGGAGATTTTTTATTATGGATAATTTAATAATTTAAAATGATATTCGACTAGATTTTATCCCAAGTTAAGGTTTACACAACATTTCTTTTTTTGTAAACAACACAATGAGAGTGTAGTGTTGTGATAACAAATACCTTCTACCTACATAAGTCTTATCCATAAGTGTAATGATGTTATTAATATTATTATATGTACATAGATTTATATTTCTGGTAAGACTATACGGAAATGATATTACTTGCTATGATTATTAATACAAAGTTAATATTTTGTAGATATCATCCTTCGTTACCATAACTATATTGTAAGATTATAAACTCAAAAGGAGCTTCTTATATAGAACATGTTTGTTTTGCTAGATATCGAACAAATTCCTTCTTCAACGGACGTAAAGACAGGGTATGATGTGAGATGCGTGCAATTATATAGATATTAAATAATTCTAAAATTTTCTGCGTCTCATGCTCATTAACAGAAAAATCAAGATGAGTCAGTCAACCTGAGGTAACTTAGTTGTCAATTTTAGACTTGTGTCCAATAAACATAGATCTATCAGAGGATTAGAAACTGTTCTATCTCTGTAAGTATCGCTAACATGATCCCCTCAAACTTCAAATTCATATATATATATATATACGTATCTTCAAGTATTGTAAATTCTGAAAGCCATCCATGTTGGTTTATCTGTACTTCGTCGCATCACAATTTATATATAAAACAGCATTGATTTAAGATGGTATTTTTCTCAAATACATTGAGAGCCAAGATATATACAAATTTGTAACAAATATGTTTATAGAAGAAGCTCTTTTTGAGTTTATAATCTTATAATGAATTTAATTCTTTATATGGTTGTGGGATTTCTGTATATGCATTTTAATTGAGGAAGGGTTCTTTATGAATTCTAAGGCTATTAATATCTGTATAACCTTATTGATGATATGTATGTGGTGTTTTAAGCCGCCCTGGACCACAATGGCCTCAGTACCTGCAGGATTCCTCCACTCCACCCTATCAAGAGTCCTCTGATGGATCAAGATTCAACCGTGTGGCTGAACTTAACCCAGACAAATTCCAGGTGATGCATCTTCCACATATACAAAGATGTACAGAACTATGGCGTCCGTTCTTCTACCCGACCCCTGGTCAATGAACACTAGTGAAGAAATGATTAATAAATGTATTCCATTTACCTCTGCATCATATTTGTTGCTTATAATTTCCATTCCTACACACAAAGAAATATCTACAAGTTATATAATGATGACATTATTTTAGACCACAATGATCACTTAAGATTAAAAATGTGTAAATTATACATTTTCATTTCTATTATCCTTAAAATAGGTTTAAAAGACTTCAAAATTTTGTCAAATATGTAGGTATGATAAATTTGTTTCTGAATTTTAGTGTGTTAGTATAAGGGGTGAACTGAATTCTGTCATAAGTTGGAAGACAGAATTGAAATAGGTCAACGCGTGAGAACAAGATGTCATTGAACTCAAACTTGGTCTGAATCAATGCTATTTTGTTCCTGCTTGGCCTCTTATTTTTTCCACTTAATCATATCGGTCTCTTTTAATAAAATATCACATATGTGTCTTAAAAACTAAACAAATCTGTATCTTTCCAATAATCATTTAAAAGAAGATAGTAATTATAACCATCTGGTTAATCATAAAATTCTTTGGTTTGCATAACTTTTAGTAAATAAATTTACTTACCTCACATTGATGCCGATATTCAATAATTCCAAAACTTGCTGTGTCTCATGCTCATTAACAGAAAATTCAAGATGAGTCAGTTAACTTGAGATCACTCAGTTGTAAATTCTCGACATCGTGATGTTCTTGTGTCCAATCAACATAGATCTATCAGAGGATTAGAAAATTTTCCTTCTCTGTAAGTATCGTTAACATGATCGCCTCAAAAACTTCAACTTCATATATATATATACTCATCTTCAAGTATTGTAAATTCTGTAAGCCATCCATGCTGGTTTGTCTGTACTTCGTCGCATCACAATCTATATATAACAGCATTGATTTAAGATGGTATTTTTTCAAATTTGATATACATTCATTTATAATTCTTAGATATATGTAGTTTTTTTTTTGATTATATTCTTATCGATTTTTTTTCTAGATAAAGAGAATACTTGTTCATATCAGGATTATTTTGATTCTTATCTGAGAGATAAGCCCGATATTCACCCAAAATAACAAATTTTCTATATTAATCGCAGGTTCTGCTTGAATTTAGATACTGTCTTTAAAGATACGCGACCTTATCTCGCTGATTTAGTCGCATTGCTTCCTGTAAATGAGGGTACTAGAAGATGTTCTTTTGCTTGTTTATACTTCGTGATGTCGTTTCACGCTTTCAGAAAATGATAATATTTTGATGGTAAATTACTGAGAAGTGTTTTGCCATTAATTCTCATTTCACTATCCTTTAGATCGAATTTCTTTATGGTTATTTTATAATTCTTTTAATTGGTTAAATATGCTTTGATATCATTGTCAGCCATTTTGCAACTATAAATTCGTTATTGAAAAGATATCAAAAACTTGTACTATATTTTTGTTCCATTAATGGACCTAAAACTTTTCAACACATTGATTTTGTGTTGAATCACAATGTAATAAATGATTCATTTATTGGATTCAAAACAATAGGAATGACTTGGGAAGAATATTTGTCAGCCTTCTTGGCCCATGCAGACAATTCAGTTACCTTTTCTAGCTTATTTTCTTCGCCTTTAACGATTTGTAGCAATCATTGTTGTCGTGAAATTCATTTAATATTTCATTATATGATAATTTTTTCGATCGATTATACCAATATACTTGTATATTAATGAATATTCAAAAGAGTTTTACGGTCTTTTCATCTTCAATTTTTATTTTACGAAAGCTTGATAAATATCACCTTTCTCTCTCTTCAGGATTTTTTTCTCAGAAGACACATCACGCAATGGTAGCGTGGTTGCAACAATCACTTCTTAGATGTATTGAACAAAATAACAATTGAGAACTTTTAAATATTTGAAATATATTAAATATTAAATTTAAAATAGAAAAACCTTGCAGAATAGAAATAGGTAATATGAAAGATGAATTTATATATGTTGTTGATGATATGTTTGTGATGGTTTAAGCATTCCAGGGCCAGAGTGGCCTCAATACAAGCATTCGCCTGATACCCCGCCCTATCAAGAGTCTTCACAAAATATGGGAGCCTATATACTAACTTGGCTCGACCCATTCAACATTTTCTTGTCCCTTTACAATTGGATTTCCCAAATATGGTATCCAACACCAATCGAATGACCCCACCGTGTGGTATAACTTCACCCACGTTACTTCAGGTTGATTGATCTTCCTTTTATTAACCGTTGTACAGGCGATTGGCGTACTTTCTTCTTTCCTAACTCTGTCAATTCTTTATCTCAAACACTTTATGAAATTTATTTATTAATAAAGTTTTTTATGTGTGTTTTATCCACATGAAACAGTTATCTTCCCTCATGTTTTTTTTCACAAAATAGTTAACAAATTGTAGATTACTCGTTCATCCAATATTGGAAATTTCTACCTCAATAAGGTGTGCTTGAGAGTTAGCGTAGTCAAGCCCCTCATGCTTCTGTGCACTTATAGTTTACAGATTCAATTCGACACCATCTACAGTGGTACAATCTGGAGTAAATGGTCAATTGATAGATTTTAGGAGATCAATTATATTCTTTTATTGAGACTTCAACAACGCAGGATTGACGTACATTGGCTCAGAAACAGAAGGTTGTTCTGATCAAGAACAGAAAGAATTTGCGAATATCATCGGCATTCAGCAGCTGGGGCTGGAGAGAGAAAATTTCCTACAAGTCTTCACCAACAATCCTTTTATGGACAACCTCTATTCAGATATAACGTTCAGTAGAGCAATGTATCCACACCTTGGCCACAGCGCTAATGGCTCTGACAGGGGACACCAGCAAGACCCTATACAAGAAGCTCTCGTGGGCCAGAAACTCTGCTCAGCAGCCCAAATGAAATTCGGAGTTGCGACACTGAACACGCGCGGCATCGCTGCTCTTCGCCAGAGAATCTAGCTCTGCTGTTTTCTTAAGGAGCATGAGATTGACATCTGATTTCTGCAAAAGACCAACGTCATGTCACTGGACAACGTAGGAGACCTATGCTACAGCGCTGTCATTGATCACCGGCAGCAGATCCTATGGTCTGAAAAGATTACTATCATCGACCTCTCCGTCCGTATGTTAACATTCAAGTCTCTTATACACCTGAAGAGCGATGCCTCCAGCTCCTGACCACCGCAGCTATGGCATGAGGAGGTGCATATATCCTCGGTGAACATCTCCGAAAATTTGACTAAGGACCTGGCATCGGTTTAGGTAGTAACCCAGACGGATCTACCTGAACAAGCGGACCTAGTCGACGTCGCCATCTTTCTCCATGCTGCGCTGAAGAACACCGGAACACCAAAATCGGAGGTGGTTAGACGCGCGTCGTCTGGACAGAATTTTAGTTCCATCAGATTTCTGAGACCTCCTCACCCAAAGCCAAACAACCGACTATGTCTACTCGGATAACCGTGCCGTTCTGATCTAAGTAAGAGATCAGCTCCTACAAGACTCCCCTGCATCAGCAAGCTGTTAAGGTCAAATCTGTGTGTTGACCGAATGAAAATAATCATCAGAGAAATATCGGAAAACCTAGCAAATCCTTCACCCTCCATGTTATAGGAATAATGGACTGGAATCAAGGCAGAAATAGTAGCATACATTGGCAGACATAGGTCATTCGCTCCAGCCGGTCCGAGTCCGGCGATGTCCTTGAACATTGCACAAATGTCCAACAAAGTCGCTTGGTAAGTGAAATTTGACGTGCCGTTTTCTATCCTCTATTTCGACCTGAAGTCGGCGTTCGACAACATGAACAAGAGCTATATGCTCGCCAATTTGGAAAAAGAGGGCTTACTATCTGCTTTCCTTGGGTGGATTGCTGTATTCAACAGTAAAGCAGACCCCAACAACCAAGTTGGATTTGTCTAAACAAAGACCTTCCCGCTTCCCAACGGGATAGCGGGGACTTCTGTTTCAGCACCTCTTTATCCAGTATCAGAGTTGGACCTCGGCGATGCGGTATCGAGAGGATCTTGACTTGCGAATGCATGGTCTTCTCTGCGGATGACATCGTAATCTTCATCAAGGCCGACCTCAGCTTGAGCTCGTGTTAATGTATTTCGAAGAGTCCTGCATGGCCTCCTAGGGGGAGATCAACTTCGATAAAGAGCTGCAAGTTCTAGTGTGGTTCCAGGAAGCATCAGACATATTCTCCTCTTGAATATGCTGAACGCACAAGTCGCTGACCGTCTTGGGCTACTCGATCCCTGTTCCGAAATCTTTCGTTTTCCCAGGCCTCCCACTTGATGGGGCTGCTGGAACGAGTCATCACGAGTGGACTCGCTTCACCCGCGCCCTATCGCTGTTGGGTCGGGCCCGCGCGACTAGCGCGCTCTGTCTGGGGGAACGAGCGTAGTCTCGAGGCTTCCCCACTGGATCCTGGTTCTTCCTGTCTCCGAGTGTAGGGTCGACCTGCTAGACATCGCGGGCCAGCTTCGGCTCGCCAGTCTGAAGGGTGTCCAAACCTTACTGCGCTGCGTTAAGAACTGATACTTTTGGCTGGTCCACAGCCTGGCAATACTGACACTGCCGGCTCCTAACGTCTGCTCTTCCCGAGAAGAATGAGACTTCTGAGCCTTTGGGAAACCACTTCCAGCGTCTTTGAGCTGGACTACCAGGTAATTTATTTTTTATATTCAAAATATTTTTATAAATATTAATTTTATTCAAATTATCCCCTGCAAAATATATAAAAAACAAAATAGCTATCCATTTTGTTTATTATTTATACTGAACACATTTGTACAGAAGGCATGATTCTCATACACCTCAGTTTGTAGAACCGTTCTAGAGAAGTTCTCTTAGAAGAAGACTTCTGCTCTCCATGAATATCATGGTCTGTACCATGTGTGTATTGATATGATAATTAAAAAAAACTTGTAAGGTGAGAAAAGAGTTCTAATGTTAGTGTAGCTTCAGAGAGTTTGAAGAAGATGACTTGGAAGTTTTTAATTACAACTGTCTTGTTGTGGCCTGTTTTTACTTACTTGAATATACCTCGTCAAATAGTTATCTTAGTTATCTTTCGCTCTTTTTTATATATAACCCTATATAACCTTATATGAACGATGTAATAAAGTAGTTTCAATTTCAATCTCTCTCTAAAAAACATGATGTTAACCCAAAGATTAGAACTTTCAACTAGACTTTAGTATTCCATGTGAAAATTTAGCCATATGCTCTTTCCAAGAACCGAACTTTTTCTATTTCTCACAAACTCCAACTCTTGTTCTAAATTCTATTCTAACAGCATCTGCGCGGCCTCGGCCTACTATAGTTAACCCAGTCCTTTATTAACACAGACCTTTCAAAAAGATATACCATTGTATATTGTGAATTCATCAATAGAAATAAATATAAATGACAGCTGAGAGCGGGTTTTTAAAAGATTCTTTTGAAATATGCGTGTGAAGTATTGTTTTGTGCTTTATTCTCTTTGCGCATTTGTTTGAAAATAGCATATAAAAGAAGAAAACGCTTGGGTAGGGATTAGTCTCAAGGAGAGATGGGTGGGTAATTTTGATGTATTCATGATATTTTGCTTTTATATAGTTAAATTGTCCCGCAACAGATCCAAGGAATATACAAGATTATTATAAGATATTATACTTAGTCTAGCCATAAATATTTTTACAAAACCAAATCAGTGATAAATAATTTTATTTGTCCACGGGAAGTATTCAAAATACAGTAGTTGTTATTTGAATATCTCGTGCACACGTGTTTAGAAAAAAAAATCGGAATATATTTGTTTTTTGATAATGGATTGGGGTGTTAAATAAACTGTAAGCTGTAATAGCCTTACACAAGGTAGGCCAAAGTCCTTCATCCATTTTAAAACTTTTACAAAATTTGAATATTAAGCGTCAATTTGTTTATCGAACCATTGAAAGGTTCAACAAGGCTGGCACTATAAATGACCTTGAAAGATCTGGTCAACTGCACGTGCAATGAACGCAAGCAGTAAAAAAGCCATTCGCGAAATAATTTGTCGAAATCCACGCCGCAAACAAAAGATCGTAGCAAAGCAGATGAATTTAGCTCCAAATAACCGTTTCCAGGATAATCAACGAAGACCTTGGACTGAGAGCTTTCAAACAATGCACATGTCATTTGATAACCCCTGCTATTAGAGATATTAGAAGGGTTAGATCAAAAATGCTGTTGGCGCAGCATGATGGTCGGTGGCATGAGAGAATCCTTTTCACAGACGAGAAATTTTTCACTGTCGAGGAAAAGATTAATCGTCAGAATGATAGGATATATGCTCGTAGCTCTCTAGAAGCTTCTTTGAAAGTCAGAAGACTTGAAAAAGTCACCATCCTTCTTCTGTCATGGTTTGGTGGGGAGTTAGCTACCAAGGTGTAACAGATCTCCACTTCTGTGCCAAAGGGGTAAAAATACAGCTAAAAACTATAAACAAGACATTTTGGAACAAATAGTAAAGCCTCTGAATACAAAAATGCTTAATGGAGAACATTGGATATTTCAACAAGATTCAGCTCCTGCTCACAAAGCTAAGTCAACTCAACAATGATTGGAGACGAATGTTCCGGAGTTCATAAAGGCCAATGAATGCCCTCTGGAAGCCCTGATTTAAACCCCCTTGATTACAGTTTGTGGGAATATTTAGAGGAGAAGGTGTGCTATAAAATATATCATAATTTGGATAAATTTAAATCAGCATTGATGAGAGCAATGAAAGAAATACCCTTAGAAAGGTGCGTGCCGCCATAGATCAGTGGCCCGAACGTTTGAGATCCTGTGTCAAAAATAAGGGAGAACATTTTGAATGATTGTATATATTTAAAATCTATGTTCTATTGGCTAATAAAATATGTATTTATATTCCATTAGTTTTTGTTCTTAATCATTTAATTTATAAAATTACTTGTAACAGAATTTATGGCTAGACTGTGTATATATATAATATAATATTATTATATCAAATATTCAATTATAAAACCAATTTATCTTACTTAAAATATACTGTTTTCAAGGGTTTTCTGTTCATTAATTACATTATTCTCTAAAATTAAATATATTGTGGATAAAAATATATTATAATATTATACTTTGTTATTTTAAATAAATTGTTAATGGTTTGGTAGATATTTATAATATGGAAAAATAACAATAAAAATACTTTTTATATTGTGAAAATCGAGGTTTCGAGCAAAAATATTCTTATATTTATTTTAATTTGAATTTTTTAAAAGATATTTCCAACAATTAAAAAAAAAAAGATAAAAATAAAAATATTCGAGAAACTTTTGACAATGTATTTCTTTTTTTTTTTAAATAAAAAAACATATTGCGAAAAAGGTTTCTCGAATTTTTTTATAAAAGTAAATCGTAAATTTCCCCATATCTAAAATATAGAAATGTCTTCATTCCGAATCACGAGACCACCCAGAATTTGGAAATTTTGCGAAAATGAATTTTCAGTTGGATGAACAAGTTTATACAATTTTTAACTTTTGCGTAATTTGAAGGTATACTAAGAGTTTATCACGAAAAAAAAAAAGAATAAAATTGTCTATTCTTCACCACTATGCCATTAAAAAGCCTTAAAATATATTAATTTGCATTGTCATCAGGAGTAAACGTGTACTATATTACCGAATTTTGAGTGCACTCTAGATGCACAGTAACCAAGAAGAAAAATATAGGCAGAAAATATTGAAGAGACATGCGCATTATTAAATAGACTATAAATATGTTTGAGGAAGTTAAAAAAATTCTATATTAATTACTACAATACTTTGATTTGAACCATTCATTTTACCCTATGAAAATATAAGACTTAAAAAAAGAAATCTTCCACTTCACGATTTCGCGCTTTTCATAAATTTGTTCCAGGCGATTATATACCCATATATATGATACTTCTATTAATATTAATGAGAACTTTCACTCAATATAATCTTATAAGACTGTTTTAATCTTTTGAAACTTTTCAGGGAAAATCTTCTTGTTGGTATCATCATGTCTCATTGCATTGGCACTGGCAAGTGCTGACCCTCCAACAGTGACGCTACTAGATACAGACACAGTGATCACAGGAACAAGGCAGACTTTCAGTGGGAAGTCACTAGACGTCTACCTCTCCATCCCCTACGCCCAGCCTCCCACAGGAGAGAGGAGGTTCAAGGATCCAAAGCCAATCATCAACCTTCCTCGATATATTAAGGCCACACAATTCGCTCCATCATGCTGGCAGAAAAATTTCAGACTAGAAGAACATGCCAATAATACAATGAATGAAGATTGCCTTTACCTAAATATCTGGGCTCCCAGTGAGAATGCTCAAATGGCTGTTTTGGTATTTATTCATGGTGGAGCATTTGAATATGGATCATCAGATGAATTATTCAACAATCCTCAATACCTTTCTGCTAGAACTGACATGGTCATAGTTACAGTAAACTATCGTGTCGGTTCCCTAGGATTCCTTGATCTCAACATGGAGGATCAAATGGCAATTTTGGACTTAAAGATCAAATTTTGGCTTTGAAATGGATCCAAAAGAATATCAAAGTATTTGGAGGGGATCCAGATAAGGTTACACTTTATGGTATTAGTGCTGGTGCAATGGCAATTGGTTTACATCTATCTAGAGAAGATAATAGGTTTCTTTTAAAAGAGCAATCTTACAAAGTGGGACTTCAAATTCAGGATCTTTCACCCCAAAAAGTGGAAGGCAAAAGGCACTAGAGAGGTTCTATAAATCCTTGAATTGCCCTCAAAATTCTCATGAAACCTTAGACTGTCTACAAGCTATGTCTATAGAAAGAATTATTAATGCTGAAAACCTAGCCTTTATTCATAATTATATGGGAACGTTTAAACCTAGCCTTGATAACAAATACATTCCATTCACTTCAATATTAAATTTCAACGAAACCAACATTTCACTCAACAAAGATATAATGATTGGAATCACTAAAGATGAAGCGTCATTCTTCATTGCACTTATAAAAAATATTTACAGCATCGCGAATAAACGTATGGCAATAACCAATAATTGCACAATTATTAGGGTTAAAAGATTCAGATGTGTTTACCAGAATTGCCAATTCTTATTTAAAAGATGTACCTGATTACAAATATGATCAATTCGATATAGCATTCAAAGATCTGGTTGGAGATTTATGGTTTAAATGCCCTTCATTCTATTTCTCGAATATCATGGCCTCTAGATATACCAATGTTTTCTTCTATTACTTCACATACAAGTCAACATACAAAGCTGAGAATGAGTATACAAAGGAACTTGGGGAAACACATGGTGAAGAATTTCAATATTCTTTAGGACTTCCTCAAAGAGATTCAATTCGATATACAGAAGGAGAAATAGAATTTTCAAATAGGATGATGGACTATATTGGAAACTTTTCAAAATATGGGTAAGTAATTTATATCCTTTTTATCTTTAATTTATGTCTTTAATTGTAGGTGGTGGTTGTGGTGGTGTCTTGTTCAAATCTGTTTTTGTGGATCCATGGAAAAAAGAGGCGGAGCATTGCCCAGTTACACAGCCATATTTCAGAGTTCCCTGTAGGCCTACTCAGTTACCGGTTACCATATAGACTCGGGGCTCAGGACACCATACTTCTCTGTACAGGGCAGTTCCTTACTTTGCTCCTTCTCTAGCCTAACAGGTAGAGGAGGTGTAAATTGTAGGTTTGAATCATATTCAAACTATATGCACATAACAACTTTTGTGTTTATATAAAGTAAACTATTTTATTAATGTTTTCACAAATGTTATAATGATCTCGCGCGATAGCATTTATATTGAAGGTAACACATTGAAAATTATGGCAAGATATCTTTTAAGGAAATTGATATTTATGGAAGTGTTTTTTTTTTCAAGTACCAAATCCAGAAATCAGTTTGTATAACGTTACTTGGCCTATGAGTGAAATAGCAGCAAAGAGCATGCTTTAATGCTTGATTATTGACCGAAAGGTATGGAGGCGATATGTTACTAGGATGTCCCTACTAAACCCAGCTAAATGTTAACAGGCAAAGATATAAAGTCGTTATCCTACCTTTTTGTGGCTCAGCTGTCCATATTAACAAGATACTCTCCAAATTACTCTGTATGGAATCTACTCTTTTCAAGCTAGAGATAATAGCTAGAGAAATAAGCATTATCGCCACCAAACATATTTCATATATATAGACCTATTGAATCTAGAATTCAAATTCTCTCCTGATATTATCTATAACTATCACATTTTACGAGGAATATTCAAAATATTAAATAATAATAAATTTTGTATATCATCGCATTTGAAATATGTGCAGAATTTCCAGATAAAAAATAATTATTAACTATATCAGATAATTAGTATTCACAAATATGACTTAGAAAATTCGTTAACAGATTCACTTTTAAACGAAAACAAACGTGTAATTTTTCTTTTATATATTGCCACGTTGAAAATTAGGTAGACAAAAACTTCAGGATGAGACAACAATTTATTTCAGGCAAGGGACAAACTATGAATGGTAAACAAAAGATAAGTCACGAGGGAAATTTACAGAATAGCAAAATATAAACATAAAAATGACCACTCTGTTAATAAAATTAATAAAATTAATAAATTAATTTGTTACAATATAAATAAGAAATGAAAAATAAACATTTATTTTTCATCTTCATTCTCATACTTTCCGGAATATATATTTATGCTATAAATTAGATTTATACGAATGTATTTTTATGCAGAATTTATTTATCTCTCAATACAACGTGTTTTATTGTCTATAACCATTTAAAATGGACTTAATATAAACAGTTACTATTAATATGGTAATATATTAATGATTGTGCAACTGAATATAGCTGACGGCACACTGTTATTTATAAAAAAAAAACAAACTAAAAAGATGATTGACATATTTTTTGTAGATGGCAGTGCGAAATCAGCAAATTTAATTTGTACAATCGAGAGTTGTCTTTTCAGTTTATTATATAGCACCATCTGACCCCTTTTATTCTTTTAAAAACTCTTTTAAAGAATTTATATGTGTAAATATTATAATCACTTTGGTAAAAGTTAAATAAATAAAATACAATTCGTTGAGGGAAGAGTTTATTTTTTAAATAACGACCATACAAGTTTTCGAGTGTAACAGCACATCGACAGGTATAACCACGCTACTAAAACCTATAAAATTGAACAAATCTATATATATATATATATGTGATATGATCCTGTCGACCTTCAGTGTGGCAATATGATGATAATGTGGGGGAGAGAGAAATAAGGAAACCACAAGTTTGGAAGAGAAATTCCAGGCAACCAGCGAGAGAGAGAGAGGAGAGAGCGCGAGGTTATATCACCGCTGAACGACCGTTTTTGTCGCACACCACCCCCCCGACTGTCCAAAAATAGTCCTGAGGTTCTACGAAAATGGGACCTTGGAATGAGACTGATATATCAAGTGACCGGCCTTTACATCCTCCTCTCTACGTCTCTCTCTGGTCGACTGTAGATTTACTTTATTATTCCTGGAAGGGTAATATTATGACATATACATATAAAATAGAAGTAAGTAATATTAAGGTGAATTTATATATGTTATTGATGATATATTTGTGTTGGTTTCAGCAATCCAGGGCCAGAGTGGCCTCAATATAAACATTCACATAAAACCCCGCCCTATCAAGAGTCTTCACAAAATATGGAAGCCTACATACTAACTTGGCTCGACCCTTTCAACATTTTTCTGGTCCCTCTACAATTGGATTTCCCAAATGTGGTATTCAACACCGATTGGAAGACCCCACCGTGTGTTTGAACTTCACCCAAGTCACTTCAGGGTGATTGATCTTCCTCATTTGAACCGTTGTACAGACGATTGGCGTCCTTTCTTCTACCCTAACTCTTTTAATTCTTTATCTCAACACACTTTATAGAAATTATTTATTAATAAAATTTTTGTGTGATTCTATCCATATAAACGTATTGTTTTATTTATGTTTTTTCCTCTCATAATAGTCAACAAATATTGTAGTCTACTCGTTCATCCATAATAAGAAATTCATTCCTCTGTAAGATGTTCTTGAGAGTTAGCGTAGTCAAGCCCCTTATCCTTCTGTGCACTTACAGTTTGAAGGTTCAATATTTTAGCTTCTACAATGATACAATCTGGAATGGACATTTGATATATTTCAGGTGATCAAATATATGCGTTAATTGAGCCTTGATCAACGCATGATTTGCGTACATTGGGTCATTAACAGGGTGGATATTCTAATAAATAAGAAAAGTGAATTTGCGGACATCATCAGCGTTCATCCGTTAGGCTGGAGAGAAAAAATTACAAGCTTTAACCAAATATGGATCTATGTGGACAACCTTTGTCCAAAATAACGTTAAGTAGAGCAGATCATCGACACCTTGGCCACAGCGCTAATGTCTCTGAAAAGGGACACCAGTAACACCCTGTACAAAAACTCTCGCGCGCGGCATCGCCGCTTCTCGCCAGAGAATCTAGCTCTGCTCTTCTATAAAGGAGAATGAGATTGACATCTACTTTCTGCGGGAGACCAATGTCATATCCTGGACAACGAAGGAGCCTTCTTCTACGGCTACAGCGCCGTCGTTGTGCCTGCTGCGACCACCGTAAGATCAGGTCTAGCCTGCATCTTCGCGGCCGTGGCCATTGTTCACCCGAAGCAAATCCTATGGCTTTGCAAGCCTGCTATCATCGACCTCTTCATCTAGGGAAAACTCCATGATGTACGTCAACCATCACATCTCTTATACACCTGACGAGCGATTCTGCCAGCTCCGGACAATCTTAGGTTTAGCGTGTGAAAAAGGTGCATTGATCCTCGGGGACTTGAACATCACCGAGGATTCGACTAAGGACCTGGCATTGGTTTAGGTAGTGACCTAGGCGTATCTACCTGAATGATCTGACCTAGTCGACGTCGACATTCTACTCGATGCTGCGCTTGAGAACAGCAAGGACATCACAATTGGAACTGTTGTCAATGTGCGTCATCTGGAAATAATCCTAGTTCCATCAGGCTTCTACGACCGCGTCACCCAATTCTATATCATCTACTACGCCTACTCGGACCACATGCCATCCTAATCTAGATAAGAGACCCAGCTCCTACAAGACTTCCATGCATTATCAAGCTGTTGCACCTGTGTTCCGATCAGCACCTATGTGCTGATCGAATGTAAACATTCATCGAATAAATATCAGAAGACCTAGCAAATTCTTCACCCCAGATTTTATGGGATCAATGGAGCGGATCAATAAATATATAGTTGCGGAAAAGGCATTTGGGCTAGCAGGTCCGAGTTCGGCAATGTCCTGTAACATTGGGCAATGACAACCAAAGACGCCTGGTAGGTGAAAAATGACCCTCCGTTTTCTATCCCCTATTTGGACCTGAAGTTGTCGTTCGACAGCATAACAATGAGCTACATGTTCGCCATTTTGAAAAAAGAAGGCTTACCATCTGCTTTTTTCAGGTGGGTTACTCTATTCCACAGTAAAGCAGACCCCAACAACTAAGTTGGATTTGTCTAAACAAAGACCTTCCTGCTTTCCAACGAGGTTGCGAATTCACTGTTTTAGTACTCCCCTCTTCAGTATCAGAGTTGGAACTCTGATATGCGGCCTCAAAAGGATCTTGACCGAGGATGCATGATCTTTGCGGATGACATCGTACTCTTCATCAAGGACGACGCTCAGTTTCATCTCATGTTCATGTATTTCTAAGAGGTCCGCATGGCGTCCCAGTTGGCTGTCAACTTCGATAAAAGCTGCAAGTTATGGTGTGATTCCTGGAAGCATCGAACAGATTCTCCGCTGGGAATATGCTGGATCTCCAAGTCGCTGATTTTCTTGGGCTACACGATCTCTGCACAGAAATCTTTCGTTTCCCAGGCCTCCCACCTGATGATGCTGCTGGAACGAGCCATCAAGAGTAGACTCCCTTCACCCGCGGCCTGTCGCTGGTGGGTCGGGGGTTGCGCGACTAGCGCGCTCCGTCTGGGTGAACGAGCGGAGTCTCGAGGCTTCCCCAGAGGTTCCTGGTTCTTCCAGTCTTCGAGAGTAAGGTCGTCCTGCTAGACATCGTGGGCCAGTTTTGGCTCGCCAGTCTGAAGGGTGTCCAAACCTTACTGCACTGTGCTACCAACTTAACTTTTGGCTGGTCCACAGCCGGGCATTACTGATCCTGCCGTCTCCTAACGTCTGCTCTTACCGAGGAAAATGAGACTTCTGAGCCTTCGGGATGCCACTCCTAGAGTCTTTGGGCTGGACTACCAGGTAACTTATATTTTGTATTTGAATTACATTTAGAAATTAATTTTATATTCGAAATATATATAAATATATATATATATATATATATATATCCTATGCAAAATACATAAAGAACAAAACGGCTTTCCGTTTATATCCTATGCAAAATACATAAAGAACAAAACGGCTTTCCGTTTTGTTTATTATTCATGCTGAAAATTTTTTATAAAAGGCATGTGATTCTCATACACCTCAGTTTGTAGAACCGTTCTAGAGAAGTTCTCTTAGAAGAAGATCGATCAGTTCTGAAAATATATCAGATTATTACAATAAAATATTATCAGAGCTTGATAAATAGTCACCATTAATTTATATTATATATATTCTGTTATATAACATTTAAGCTTTACCAGTGTAGTGTAAACTTATATGGTTTGTATATATGTAGATATATAGTGCACTTAAGTAATAGATTCAAGGCATAGAGGATGCGTATCTTATAGGCTTTAATATATGCGAGCTTTCGGGTCAATAACCCTTCTACAGGACATCTTATCTGGCTAAACTTGCATCTTATATACATATCCATATTGAGAAAATTAGCATATATACAAAAAAAACGTATTAGCAAATTAGTGAAAAAAGTAATAGTAAGAAATATCTGTGTGTTTTGGGTATACTAAGTAGGAAAATCACGAGAAACTATACAATTAAGCAACGATTCAGTTTAAGGCTACATGAGTAACATAATCCAAAATATAACTTACTAGCAATGGCCACCTAAGGTACTCTATGGCAATATTGCTTTGTATATATCAGGGATGTCTATGTGTCCTATTTATACTATTATGTCTTAAAGAGAGCAACGCCTCGACGACCAGTCTTTTGTATTTGCTCTTGATTCCTGAGTAATATGCCTGTGGGTGAGAGGTATCGAAAGAATGTCCTGTCTGTATAATGTGTTGTACTATGAGAGATCTAGGTTCACTGTTTCTGATGTTTCTATGGTGTTCATCTATTCTATCCTTAATTCTTCGGCCTGTCTCTCCTATATACAAACTGTTACAATCTGAGCATTTTAAGGAATACACGGAGTTTGTAAGATATGGCAGGGTAATGGGAAAACTGTTTCTAGTGATAGGGTTTCTAACTATTGTTTCTAGTTTAGGAGTGTTGGTGTAATAGGTGCGGATTCCGTACTTGTTTTTTAAGTGTCTAGAGATGTTGATACTATGGGTAGAGTATGGGATAATGCAAGTCGATCTATAAGTCTGACTGTTTAGCTGTTGTTGGGGATTGTGAAAGTGTCGGAGAATGAAGTTTCTGGGGTAACCTGAGTTCATTAGGTGGTTATTCACATTTTGGGTCTCTGTTTGTTTAAATTCAGGAGTTGAGCAGTGGGTATAAATACGTTTCGAGAGGGTTTTAACAGTATTAATTTTATGGCTGAGGGGGGCAGGTATGAGGAATAGTGTATATAGGAGGGATGAAAGGAGGGCTTATAGTGTACGTTGGTGATATACCTGCAGTTTTGTCTTGTAATCATGATATCCAAGAAAGCTAAGGAACTATTGTTTTCTTTCTCTACTGTGAATTAGATGTCTGGAAATAGTGAATTCAATTTGGTATGAATGTTGTCCAATGATTCTATTTTAACTATGCAGAAAATATCATCTATGTATCTAAACCAAGTATAAATATCTGCTGGGAAATGACCAGTGATTAAACTATCTACTTTTTGCATAACTATTTCAGAGAGTGGTGAGGACAAAGGGCTACCCATGGGGAGTACCCTTGGATTGCTTGTAATAATGTTTATCAAAATTGAAGATACTATTGCTTAAACAGATCGATATTAAGGTAGTCAACTTATATATCATATCCGCTGTGTACCCGTGCGTCCGGAGGAATAATAATACGTTTATTTTTGTATATATGCTAATTTTCTCAATATGGATATGTATATAAGATGCAAGTTTAGCCAGATAAGATGTCCTGTAGAAGGGTTATTGACCCGAAAGCTCGCATATATTAAAGCCTATAAGATACGCATCCTCGTATGCCTTGAATCTATTACTTATATTCTTCAGAGGATTTCAACCTTCTTTATATAGTGCACTTGCTCAAAAAAAGCAATTGCCTACTTCTGCTCGCCATCAATATCATGGCCTGTACCACGTGTGTAATATAGATAACAAAAAACCTTGTAAGGTGAGTAGAGAGTAATAATGTTAGTGTAGCATTAGAAATCTTGAAAAAGATGACTTGGAAGTTTTCAATTACAGCTCTCTTGTTGCGGCCTGTTTTAACTTACTTGAATATAAAACTCGCCGGATAGTTATCTTTCATTCTCTTTTATTTTATATTCAACCTTATATAACTTTATATGAACGATGTAATAAAGTAGATTTAATTTCAATCTCTCTCTATACAACATGATGTTAACCCAAAGACTAGAATTTCCCACTAGACTTTAGTATTTCATGTAAGAAGTTAGCTATATGCTCTTTCCAAGAACCAAACCTTTTTATATTTCTCACAAACTCCAACTCTTTTTCTCTGAATTCTATTCTAACAGTATCTGCGGCCTCGGCCTACTGAAGCTAACCCAGTCCTTTATTAACACAGACTTTTAAAAAGGATTTACTATTGTACGAGGTGTGTTCAAAAGGTATCGCGACTTTTGTGTTTTTCAAAATTATTTATTTATTCATGAATACCTATTTTTCCCCTTCAAAGTAATCCCCATGAGATATTATACACTTGTGCCAACGGTTTTTCCAATCTTCGAAGCACTTCAAAAAATCATTTTTTAAAATCTTTTCAGCTCCTCCTTCGATGCCGTCTTTATCTCGTCAAGCGTAGCGTAACGTCGTCCTTTCATAGGCTTCTTCAGTTTAGGGAACAAGAAAAGTCACAGGGGGCCAGTTCTGGGGAATACGGTGGCTGCGGGATCATTAGTGTGTTGTTTTTGGCCAAAAAGTCGCGCACAAGCAACGATGTGTGAGCAGGGGCGTTATCGTGGTGGAAAAGCCAATTTTTGTTCTTCCACAAATCCGGGCGTTTCTGGCGGATTGCTTCGCGCAAATAGCGCATAACTTGCAGGTAATATTCCTTTTTGACCGTTCTACCCTGTGGCAAGAACTCATGATGCACCACGCCCCTGCAATCGAAGAAAACTGTCAGCAAAACTTTCACATTCGACCGAACTTGGCGCGCTTTTTTCGGTCTTGGTTCGTGCGGCAGCTTCCATTGAGATGATTGAGCTTTGGTTCCCACGTCATAACCATAAACTCACGCTTCGTCACCAGTAATGACCCTCTGGAGCAAATTTGGGTCGTCGCGGACAGAGTTCAACATCTCATTAGCAATGTTCATGCGGTGCTGTTTTTGGTCGCAATTGAGCAATTTTGGTACGAATTTCGCGGCGACCCATCTCATGCCTAAATCATTGATAAAAATCGAATGGCACGAGCCAATCGATATGTTTAGGTCCTCAGCAACTTCTCTAACGGTGATTCGACGATTGGCCAATATCATTTTCTCCACTTCATTAATCCATTTTTTTTAATAGGTAAAAATCGAAGACGATCCAAAACACCTGCAAGCAAAGCAGCTGCCAACAATTAAGTGAACATTCAAAATGGCCGAGCTTGTCGGAATAAGTGAGAGACATGAGTGCCAACATAAAGCCACAAAAAGATCGAAATTCGAATATACGTAACCGCGAAAATTCAAATTCGCGATACCTTTTGAACACACCTCGTATATTGTGAATTCATCACATCAATAGAAATAAATATAAATGACAGCTGAGAGCTGGTTTTAAAAGAATCTTTTGAAATATATGCGTGTGACGTATTGTTTTGTGGTTTATTCTCTTTCCAATTTGTTTGAAAATAACATATAATAGGAGAAAATATGTTTAAGGAAATAAGCATTACCACCACCAAACATATTTCATATGTGTGATAATCTGTATATAGCAATATGTAACCCCATCACAATCTATGCAATGTATCGTCAAAAGATTTAATAAAAGTTATGCTTCGCGAAAAGGGAAAGAACAGTTAACAGGATTGCATCATCCAGGAAGTAAAGGTTACTGCCCTGGACACATAAAACTTAAGTTCGAAGGCCTTCTTCTTCCTGGAGGATTGCAATCATAGCGACAATGGAGGTACTAAGCCAATCACATTGAACCATGACAAATCAACAACCAATCACCTTTAAGCATGACCAATTGATAGCGAATCATCTGAAAGCACGTGGAAGGATCCCCACCAATGAGAAGTCGAGAGAGTTAATGACGATGATCTCGGGCAAGAAGCAAGGTGTGCTCAACATAGGCTCCAACCAAGGTAGTGTCCGCTCCATCATGTGAAAGGCAAGATACCTCCAGTCCAGTCTCATCCTTCTCCCTTTCGCAAGGTCTTATTTTCTATCCCATCCAGGTGTGCTCGTTCTTCCCCTGTGGAAAACCACCATTCGACCAAGACTGCGCCATCAACCACCAATCCAATCAAATCCACCCCACCACACAATTCACCAGGATTCAACAGGATCCTACAGTGAGTCCACAACAATCCCACAGTAAGTCAACACCCCAAGTCGACACCGCAAACACACTTCCGACAGAGAGACAACAGGATTCTCACATAGAGTCGACAGGATACACAACAAGTCCGACAGAGAGTCGACAGGATTGTCACATATATATAGACCTATTGAATATAGAAATCAAATTCTCTCCAGAATATTATCCATAACTACCAAATTTTAAGAGGATTTTTCAAAATATTAAATAATAATAATAATAATAAATTTTGCATATCATCTCATTTGAAATATGTGCAGAATCTCCAGGTAAAAAATAATTATTAACTATATCAGATAATTTAGTATTTACAAACATGACTTAGAATATTTCGTTAACAGAATCACTTTTAAACAAAAACAAACGTGTAATTTTTCTTTCATACTCGTATATTGCCACTTTGAAAATTAGGGAAGACAAAAACTTCAGGATGAGACAACAATTTATTTCAGGAAAGTACAAACTATGAATGGTAAACAAAAGATAAGCACGAGGGAAATTTACAGAATAGAAAAATATAAACATAAAAATGACCACTTGGTTGATAAAAATAATAAAATTAATAAATACTTTGTTACATATGTTCTTTCCTATGTGAGCTGTGACCACAGCTAGCAATTATTGTAGATACTGACATGGATCTGACGTGCTTCTGCCAAGGATTCCATCAAGTCTTGGAACTTTGTCCCTAGTACCTTTGCGTCCTTTTTTGGCGTGAAGAGCGGCCTTGTCATTGTATCGTCTATAGAGACATCTTCATCTTCGAGGGAAGTCTTGGCTTTAGCATGGCAGTGGAATCCTGGAGTCAGATTCCGAAAATGTAGATCACAGAACCGATGCCTTCAAGGTCTTCTCGGCGGTCTTTAGTTTGTCTTCCCTAACTTACCCAGCATCTCCACCAAAATGCCACGTGAAAAATTAGGGAAGACAAAAACTTCAGGATGAGACAACAATTTATTTCAGGCAAGGAGAATCTATGAATTGTTAACAAAAGATAAGCCACGAGGGAAATTTACAGAGTAGCAAAATATAAACATAAAAATGGCCACTCTGTTGATAAAAATAATAAAATTAATAAATACTTTGTTACAATATGAATAAGAAATGAAAAATATACATTTACTTTTCATCTTCGTATTCATACTTTCCGGAATATATATTTATACTAGTAATTAGATTTATACGTATGTATGTTTATATTTCGTTATCTCTCAATACAACGTGTTTCATTGCCTATAACCACTTAAAATGGACTTAATGTAAACAGTTATTATTGAGGGTTTTGCAATATAGAATGCTGTCTCTCTTTACCTTGAGAGACGAGCTTTACCTTGTGTTTAGTCCAGCTACTTGACCAGCTCCGCAACTCCAAGGAAGAGGCTCTAAGGATGACTATCAATTGTCCTAAACTTATCCAGAAACTCATTTTTATTGAAAACACGCTCAAATTATACATTAAAGAAATTTACATACTAATTTATACATTAAAAGAAATTTACATACTTTTTTCTCTTAGTTTTTAAGTTTACGAATATATTTGCATAAAATTAAAGGTGACTACTCTAGTAGTCGTAACATACTCACCCCGATTTTGAACAGGAGTTCAAAAGAAGAAAAGAGTGAAAATATATATATATATACATATATATTAAAATTGGCATATCCTGAACAGGAGCACATGTGCTTTACAGAAGGCAGAGCACCATCTGGTGGAACAGAAATCAACTAAACATTGATTTAGTCTGTTCCCTGATAAATCAATGTTTAGTTGATTTCTGTTCCACCAGATGGCGCTCTGCCTTCTGTAAAGCACATGTGCTCCTGGTCAGGATATGCCAATTTTAATATTGATTTCAACACCTGATCTTTTTATCTTTTATTTTTTTCTTTCGTTTTTAAATGTACATATATATTTTCACAATCTTCAGTGTTGGAAAATTTTCCTCCAGATTTTTGAGGTACGGGGTACATTATCCGAATCATCAATATAATTATTTCTCAATATCTTTTTCTATTTGTTTATTCATTTTTATTTTTGTTCAGATTTAAAGGAATTCGACTTAAATTCTGAACTCCATAAGCTTCCATGTCCGAAGAGTGTATCTCGAGAGGGTAAAGCCGTTGTATAGGACGCACAATCTCTCCTGATTATATTCTGACCTTGGCCACTCGACAGGTTCCATTTTCACCTGGGTAAACTTTCTTTACAAGGCCTAAAGGCCAATGTATCCGTTTTTGAGAATCATTTCCTACATAAACTACTTCCCCACCAGTAATAGGTTTAGTATCGCTATCTTCCTTTTTCTGAACAAGTTCGCCTAAATATTCTTTATTAAAATCTCATTTTTAGCTCTTCCTTTAACGTTTGTAATTTTTTATATTTTTCTATAAGACCCTTCTACATATATAGTCAAGTTCCGGGAAGGTGTTGTCATCATTGAACTGTAAGAACATTGCGGTAGTCAGGGACAGGAAATCATCAGAGTCTTCTGACATATAAGTTAAGGGTCTTTTGTTGACTATTGCTTTGATATGGCATATCTGAGTCTATAATTGTACAAAGTTCAACTATTTGTTTCCTAACATTCTTTTTATTATACCCTTGATAATTCTAATCAACCTTTCTCAAAAACCTCTCCACCATGGTGATACAGGGGGGTTAAACCACTAGGTTATTTTCTGAGCCGAAGAATAATTTTGCATTTGATTCCAATCAATGTGACTCAATAACTTATTGGTTTTTGCGAAGTTTGTTCCATTATCAGAGTAAATCACCAGAGGTCGTCCTCTTCTTGAGATAAATCTCCTCAAAGCTACCAAGAAACTTGGGGTATCTAGACCCTGTATCACCTCCATATAAACAGCTCTGTAGACTCCACAGGTGAATAAGGCAACCCACGTCTTCGTATTATTCCTCAATAAAAAGGGTCCAAATAAGTCTATGCCTGTGAAATGAAAGGGCTTGCCCAGATGTATTCTACTGGTTGGTAAAGGAGCTGCTTCGACACTACCCAGCTTAGCTGAGTATCTTCGACAGATGACACACTTTCGGAAAATTCTGGAGACTGTTTTTCTATCTCTCAAAATCCAATATTTTTCTATCAATTTCGATAAGGTAACCAAAACACCTGTGAACACCTTGTTCACTCAAAAAATGACTACTGGGCAGCAAAACAGGATATTTAAAAATTTCAGGGACATCACCCAGAATTAATTTTGTCTC
This sequence comes from Cordylochernes scorpioides, assembly GCA_030710605.1. Lineage (NCBI taxonomy): Eukaryota > Metazoa > Arthropoda > Arachnida > Pseudoscorpiones > Chernetidae > Cordylochernes > Cordylochernes scorpioides. The sequence goes on from CP092878.1 coordinate 28,433,670, forward strand.
AACAGAATATATATCCCCTGAATTATTTACGATTTTTAGATTATTGAATATCAGATTCCCTAAATCTCTCTCTCTCAAAACCTTCTTTCTTAATCAATTGAATCAACTCTCTCTCACTGCACTCAATTTCTTCTATTGTCAATTCGTTTTTCTGATTAGACACTTTCTGTGCTGAGAACATTGTATGTTTTCCCACGTGACGCGGCGGAGCGTGACCGTGCCTGCACGGGTGAGTAGTTGTTGTTTTGAACTCTGTATGGATGGACATTAAAACATGGTGGCAGCGATAACTGGATAAAATACGAACCCGTATATTGCAAAATATCGATTTTTGTGTACCTTGGAAGATAATTCAACATGGCTCAGATTCAACCTCCAGAAACTTTCGACTTCTCGACTCCCAACGAATGGCCCAAATGGATGAAGAGATTCGAACGATACCTCATGGTCAGTGGAATGAAGAAGAAAGAGGAGGCGGACAAGATCGATTTGTTCATGTACTTGATGGGCGACCGCGCGGATGATACTATTCAGGACATACAAGTTCGAAAAGGAGGAAGAGGCAACGGAAATTGATTCCGTCCTCAAGGCGTTCGACAGCCACTTCTGTGTCAGAAAGAATATTATCTACGAACGTGCCAAATTTAATTCAAGAATCCAAGAGGATTGGGAGCCAGTGGACGAATTCATCACTTCATTGTACAAATTGGCTGATAGTTGCGAATTTGAGGGTCTTCATGAGCAGTTGATCCGTGACCGAATAGTGGCTGGAGTGAGAGGCAAAGCTTTATCTGAAAGAATGCAGTTGGACAGCGAACTGACTTTGGAAAAGGCAGTGAAATTGGTTCGACAGCAGGAAGCCGTTCGACAGCAGCAAGTCAACCTGCAGCGTCCCTCAACAAGCCAAAAGGTCAATCTGGTGAAGTTCAACTCGAAGAAACAGTCACCGAAACAACAACAGCAGCCTTCGAGGAAGAAGGAGAAGTCAGCCTTAACAAGATCACGATGTCCAAAATGCGAAGGTTTCACCCACAGGGAAGGACAGGCCTGCCGTGCTGAAGGACAAAGATGTAACCTATGTTCAAAAATTGCTAAAGTTGCAAATTGCTAAAGTTGCATATTGCTGCGCAGATAAGCAGGCGAAGACTGCGGAAGTCAAAGCTGTTTCTGAACTTGATGAAGAAATTGGTTTTCTCCTGGAGGTCTCAGCTGTGGAGGATTCACCTAATCTCGATGATAATGAAGGCGAGTGCAGGAGGCGATGGACAGCAGAAATCCAAGTGAACGGGAAACGGGTGAAGTTCAAGCTCGACTCCCAGGCGGATGTTACATGTGTTCCTCTGTGTTTCTTCAAGAAGATAATGGGACAGCAACGACTAGTGGAAAGTGATATCAACATTAGAGCTGCTGAATTCTCCGAACTTCAGACTGTGAGTATGTTTATATCAACGCTGCGAAATGGCAATTATGAAACCAAGGAGAAGATTTATATCATTCGTCGTTTGAGTGAACCTCTTCTGAGTCGCCGGGCATGTGAGCTCTTGAACCTGGCGAGGCGGATTGAAGTGGTTGCGACGAGAATTAACCCGATCAAGGAATTCCCTGAAGTATTTGAAGGACTAGGACAGATCGGAAACCCTTACGAAATCAAATTGAAACCTGGAGCAAAACCATATGCTGTGCATACTCCTCGACGGGTACCAATACCTTTGATGGAAAAGCTCAAAACAAGATTGGAAGAGCTCGAGAAGGCGGGAATAATAGCACAAGTTAACGTTGCGACTGAATGGTGTGCACCGACTGTGATTGCTGGTAAACCGAATGGCGACATACGACTTTGTGTGGATCTCTCAAGGCTGAACGAACACGTACAGCGCGAAGTGCATCCCATGCCAGTAGAGGAGCACATGCTGGGGCAACTGGGGGAAGCAAGATTCTTTTCGAAACTGGACGCGAACAGTAGCTTTCACCAGATTCCGTTGAGCCCGGACTGCCAGCATTTAACGACCTTCATCACTCCTTTTGGGAGATATAAATACTGCAGGATGCCATTTGGAATCTCACTCGCCCAGAGTATTTTCAGAAAGTTATGTCAATAATCTTGCAAGGCATGGACGGTGTAATGTGTTACCTGGACGATATCCTGATATTTGCCTTCGACTCCAAGAATCACGATCGAATTCTTCGTTTAGTGCTCCGAAAACTGAAAGAGGAGAAAGTTACACAAAACAAGGCCAAGTGTGTCTTCGGCGTGCCAATAATTAATTTTCTTGGGCACATACTGGATGAAGACGGTATCCGACAGGATCCAGCGAAAATCGAAGCACTGGCGAAGATGCCTGCTCCAACCGATGTTCATGGCGTAAGAAGATTTCTTGGCATGGTGAACCATCTGGGACGCTTTGTGGAATTTTTTTCTGAAATTGTGGCTCCACACTGAACCAGTTATTGGTGAAAGGTCAAGACTTCGTTTGGGATTGTAGCCAGGAGCGAGCATTCCGAAAGTTGAAAGAATTGCTCACGACTCAACCCATTTTGGCAGCATACGACGTCAGGAAACCAACTATGGTGTCATCCGACGCATCTTCATACGGCTTGGGAGCGGTTTAAAGCAAGAAGGTAAGAATGGAATCTGGCGACCTGTTGCTTATTCTTCTAGAACTATGACACCTACCGAAAAACGATATGCTCAGATCGAGAAAGAGGCTCTCGCAATTACATGGGCTTGCGAACGTTTTCAAGATTTCCTGCTTGGAAAGCGTTTCAGAATTGAGACCGACCATAAGCCTCTCATTCCTCTATTTTCGACGAAAGAATTGAGTTCGCTGACCCCAAGACTGCAACGTTTCCGAATGCGTATGATGAGGTTTGGATTCGAAATAGTACATATCCCTGGAAAGGAGCTGCTCGACGCCGATGCATTATCCAGACAACCACTTCTTACAACCGAGCGAGGTGAAAACGAACGGCAAACCTCAGCGCATATAAATGCAGTTCTCTCGAGTATAACCGACAAAGACGAGATGTTGACGAAGATTTTTGAAGCTCAACAAGAAGATACGACCCTGAAAGCAGTAGTCAACTGCCTTGAGCAAGGCTGGCCAGATAAGAAGAAGATGTCACAGGCTCTGCTCTCTTATTGGCATGTCAAGGATGAACTCGGCGTTCAAAATGGACTACTGATGCGTAGCTGTCGTCTTGTTATTCCAGCAAGTATGAAACTGGAGATCCTAGATAAATTGCACGCTGAGCACTTCGGGATTACAAAAACAAGACTTCGCGCACGTTAGACGGTATGGTGGCCTGGAATTTCGGAAGAGATCGCGGAAACAGTCAGAAAGTGCAGTGTCTGTATCCAGGAAGCCGTCTCAAAACATTAACCTTTGATACCAACCAACTTTTCTACACGACCGTGGCAAAAGATTGGAATGGATTTGTTCAAGTTCGAAAATAAGTGGTATCTAGTCGTCATTGACTATTATTCTCGCTTTCCTGAAATGATTCAGCTGGATCGGCTCACAGCCAATGTGGTGGTGCGTAGTTGCAAATCTATATTTGCCCGACATGGAATACCAGAAACTGTTGTAAGCGATAATGGGACGCAATTTGGAGCTGCTCGTGAATTTGCAAATTTCGCAAGGCAGTACGGATTCACACATGTCATTTCAAGTCCTCGATTCCCGCAGAGCAATGGGATGGCAGAAGCAGGTGTGAAAATTGCTAAGTTGATCCTCAGGAAAAATCAAGACCCATCGCTTGGACTCCTGGAGTATCGATCGACCCCTTTGGAGAACGGTTACAGCCCTGCTGAGCTTCTCATGGGATGTAAACTCCAAACGATCTTGCCAATTGCACCAGAGAATCTTAATCCAAGGTTGGTGGACTCTCAGACCCTAAAAAGAAAGGAGGAGAGAAGGAGAAAGGATATGAAATCAAGATATGATCGACGCTGCGGAGCTACGGACATGGAGGAGCTATCCGAAGGTGACACGGTTTGGATTGCAGATATGCGAATCTGGGGGATTGTAAAGCAGAAAGCATCGACACCAAGGTCATATATGGTCGATACTCCAGTTGGGACTTTACGTCGAAACAGGTTCCATCTACGAAAAGGAGATGCAGTGCAATATCCAGCCAACCCATCGACGCCGACCTTTTCTGGGGAGGAACTGGTTGAAAATGAAAAGACCCCAGTTGTGGATTATCCCTCTAACGACTCAGAAGACGGCCAGATAAGAACCCGGAGTGGACGAATTGTTAAACCCGTGGATCGCCTCATTATTAATTATATTATGCATTTAAATTTGTAATGTATATATATTTCAAATCATAAAAAGGGGGATGTGCTGAGAACATTGTATGTTTTCCCACGTGACGCGACGGAGCGTGACCGTGCCTGCACGGGTGAGTAGTTGTTGTTTTGAACTCAGTATGGATGGACATTAAAACACTTTCTTACATTTGTTAATATATCTTGTCATCCATGTTAACAGCCTGACATTCGATTGAAATTCAGAAAATTTCTTGAACATCCCTTGAGTGATTGGTTCTATTACAATTTTCACCAGAGCTGTCTTCCTCTGTGATGTATATAGTTGTTCATTTGTTTTAAATAAATATTAAATTGATGTATATAGTTGTTCATTTGTTTTAAATAAATATTAAATTGATGTATATATTTGTTTAGTTGTTTTGTATATTTTTCATCTGTGAATTAATCTCATAATTTGGTCTATGAAAATAAAAATATTGGACCAGTGACCAAAACAAACTGTAAAGAGATCACTTAATGTTATATAGTTAGTATAGAGAATTGTTAGGCAGGATATATATATTTAAATGTTATGCTTATGTAATTTTAATCTTAATTGAATAAAATATATAAAATACAAATGAGTTTTAAATACTAAGTACAAGCACGAAACACTCTGTTCCTTAAACACTTCAGTTTCATCTATAATAGGCTCTTCTGAAAGCGAGAAATCCTTAGAAAGACGCAACCAACCAGGACCTTCCCACCATTTGCTCCGCATAAATTGTCCGATTTTGAACCTCTCGATGGGAGGTCTGCGGGGTTTTCAAGGCCAGGAACAAATCTCCAATTGGATACTTTGGTTGTTCTTTGTATTTCGTCGACTCTATTCTTTACAAATATGGTCCAATTACGATTCTGACGAATCCAGGATAAGGCGGTGGACGAGTCGGTCCAGAGATAAAGTGGACATCTCACTGTGAGAGATTCCAAAATACACCTTGCTAATCTGGCTCCTATTAAGCAGGCCATCAGTTCCAGTCTGTGGATTGATATCTTCTTCAGAGGGGCGACTCGAGCTTTGGACCATATGAAGGATAATTTCACTCCTTCTTTCATTTGACTTCTCATGTATGCTACAGTAGCAAATGCTTCCTTGCTCGCATCACAGAAAACGTGAAGTTCAAAGGACTCCGCCCAACCCACACAAATATATCGAGGGATCTTTGAGTCCTTTATATGACTTATCTGTTCATACCAATCTTTAAATTCTTGACTTATATCCTCTACCAGGGGATCATCCCATCCACCTGCGCTATTCCATGTTTTCTGCAGCAAAATTTAGGCGTTATCATCACTGGTGAATAAAACCCGAGGGGATCAAATACATTTTGCACCAAAGACAAAATGACTCTCCTTGTTATCACTGAAGGTGAAATTTCAATGTTTATCATGCAATTCAAGGTGTCAGTTTTCCGATTCCACAAGAGTCCCAAAGCCTTTGTATCATTTCCATCTCGAAGATTGGACGTCTCCGTTGTTTCCGACTGACGAAGTTCCATTCCAGCTCTATTCATCATTTCAGACGCCTTTTCCTTGAAATGAACAATGTCAGATTCTTTATTCAACGATGTGAGGCAGTTGTCAACTTAAAAGGATCTCAATAAACGTTGAGCTACATAATAATTTTCATCGATAATTGATTTAAGATGATGCTCAATGACCGCTCTTAGTATAAAGGGGCTACTGGTCAAGACAAAAACTACGCGAGTATGTTGGAATGTCAAAACACTGCCACCAATATTCCTCCGAATATATTTCAAGTATTTTCTGTCTTCGGGATTCACTTCGATCATCTGGAAAGCTTTACGGATATCCGCTGAAATTCCAATTTTTTTCTCGCGAAATCTGATCAGAATATTTGGAATATGTTCCTGTAAGTTTGGTCTCGCCTCCAAACAATCGTTCAATGACATTCCCTTGACAGTGCGGCATGACGCATCATATACTGGTCTAATTAGCGTAGTCTTTTTGGTTCCTTCAAACACTGGTCTATGGGTCAAATAATGGCCTACGGCTTTGTTATCATCATGGATACTTTTAATTATATTCTCTTGTTCCCATTCCGTGAATATTTTAGAATAATCTTCTAATCTTCTTTGTGCTGTTAATTTGTTAACACACCCTTCCAATCGTTTCTGTGCAACATTGAAGTTAGAAGGAATGCCATCACAGCCTTCTTTCCAGGGGAGAGAGATGGAATAATGCCCATCATCTCGCTTAATAATTTTTTCAATGAAATGCGATTTGATATCTTTGTCCTTTTCCCTCTCTGAAATATTTTCCACAGGGTCTCGTACACCCAACATTTCTGATTTCAAAAGATCTTTTATTTTATGACTCATGGTCAAGAAAACAGGAGATATATACTCCGAAGCTGATCCTTCCTTCAAAGAAATCTCTCCGAAAATTGACCAACCAATCTTCGTATTGATCGCCGTCAATCCAGCCTCCAAATAAACCACCTGATCAGTCCAGATCTTGCTTAAATTGTCAGCGCCCAACAAAAGTTCGATTTCTAATGTATCAACATTTTCCCTTCTAATAATGGTGACACCTTTGTTGTCGAGATCCCGCACCCAAGTTCCTGCTTTAAAATAGGAACTCTGTCACAGATCATCCGTTGACCCATCGCTTTGACTTGTACAGCTTCCTCCTCCAAAATATTTGTGATGGAAAAGAAATAAAGGCCGTGCGTTTCCTCTCTTGTTTGTCGACCTCCAAAAAGGCATTCCGTCAATTTCCCTAAAATATCTCCCTGGACCCAACAAAACATTTATAATTTTTGATGTTTTCAGAGCTACAAATATTTGCTCTCACTGTCATTAAAAGTAATTAGTTTGAACAGGACTGTGTGAGGAGAGCGGTGGACTTTTAGTTTTGTACTGAATAATTTTTTCCCTCTTTACTACTTCCTCCATTTTCTGAGATAGAGTCCCTTCTTGAGTTGTTTCCTCGACAGAAAATCAGGTAGTGAGGTTCTCTGCAATTCTGGCAAATAATTTTTGTCCTACAGTGTCTTCTTAGATGATTTCTTTTTAAACACTTGAAGCAGACTCCTGCGTCAGACATCTTTTTAAGTTGTTCTTCCCGAGTCATTCTTCAAATTTTGAAACATTTCCAATTTTCATGGCCCATTTTATCACGGTAGATGCACTTGGTCTTTCTCTCGTAATTCGTGGTCAAAAATGATCCTTTTGAATATTTGTTTTTCGAAACCATTAACTGTGCGGCCTATGGCCCATTCTTATTAAAATGTAAAGGTCTTGAAGGAAAACTGGGCTTGGGGTTATTCTCACCCACTCCAATTCTCGAAAAATTTATTCGATGTTGATCCTTTACCTCGGCCCGTAAAAAGCTAATCAAGGCCGTCAACCGATCCCCCTTTCCTTGTTCTACATCTTGCTCGACATCCCGGCAATAACCGGCCTCGGGTGTTCTCTGCCATACCTGTAATAATGGTGTGGGCAGACAAGACTCCACTAGCGGGAAATGAAAGACTTCCAAGTATTCCGAAGGAATATTCTAGGATTACAAGGATTGAATGTATGCCAAAATTTCGTCGTAAAGACGATCCAAAATTATATCTTTTGTCGACGTGCATTGAGCACAACTAAATTTAATAATTTTCTTAAATACAATTCAACCAATCAATTTTTGTCGCCAAACCTACTCTTGAGAGCTCTTATAGCATTTTCATAATTTTCCCTGGCATGAGTGTAAGCTCCTAATAATCGATGTGCCCGGGAACCTGGGATCATTGCCAGGACCAGATAGTGCATCTTTTCATTGTTATTTAAATCTCTATCTTCATGGATCATTTTGAACCTGGACCACCATGAAATCCAGTCTTCCAAACCACCATCATAACAAGGTAATTCCATCTTTGGAAGTTTTAGATTTGCTCTTCTTGAGCCTTCACTTCCGGATTCTAATATTGCCTTCTTTTCCTCAGCCTTAGCTTCTAGGATCTTACTGATCCTTATCTGTACGTCACTATACATTTTTGCATAATTTGCAGTGGATTCTCGCTCTTTCATAACCGCTTGCTCGTCATATTCCTCTGGATTGACCAATTCATTTTCAATTTTTTCATCATATTCCTTTATCTGCTGGTAGAAATGGACAATAAAATCTCTTTTTCCAATCAAGAGTTGTCTTTTCAGTATATTTTTAGAACCATCTGACCCCTTTTATTCTTTTAAAACTCTTTTCAAGAATTTATATGTGTAAATATTATAATCTATTTTTAAAGTTATATAAATAAAAGACAATTCGTTGAGGGAAGAGTTTATTTTTTAAATAACGACAATACAAGTTTTCGAGTGTAACAGCACATCGTCAGGTATAACCACGCTACTAAAACTTAGAAAATTGAACAAATCTTTATATATATACATATAGAATAGAAGTAGGTAATATGAAAGATGAATTATTATATGTTGTTGATATAATTGTGATGGATTCAGCAATCCAGGGCCAGAGTGGCCTCAAAACAAGCACTCACCTAATACCCCGCCCTATCAAGAGTCTTCACAAATTTCAACATTTTCTTGTCCCTCTACAATTGGATTTCCCAAATGTGGTACTCAACACCGATTGGAAGACCCCACCGTGTGTTTGAAATTCACCCACGTCACTTCAGGGTGATTGATCTTCCTCATATGAACCATTGTACAGACGAATGACGTCCTTTCTTCTACCTTAACTCTTTTAATTCTTAATCTCAACACACTTTATAAGTATTATTTATTAATAAAAATGTTTGTTTGTGGACCTATCCATATAAAAGTGTTGTTTCCCTTAATTATTTTTCTCACATAATAGTCAATAAATATTGTAGTTTACTCGTTCATCCATAATTAGAAATTACTACATCTGTAAGATGTTCTTGAGAGTTAGCGTAGTCAAACCCCTTATCCTTCTGTGCACTCGCAGTTTGAAGGTTCAATTTGATAGCTTATACAATGGTATAATCTGGAATGGACATTTAATATATTTTAGGTGATCAAATATATGCTTCAATTGAACCTCCACCAACGCAGGATAGGCTTACATTGGCTCTTTAATAGATGGATATTTTAATAAATAACGAAAGTCAATTTGCGGACATCATCAGCGTTAATCAGTTAGGCTGGAGAAAAAATATTTTTACAAGCCTTAAGCAACAATGGTTCTATGTGGACAACCTTTGTCCAAAACTAACATTAAGTAGAACAGATCATCGACACCTTGGCCACAGCGCTAATGTCTCTGAAAGGGGACACCAGTAAAACTCTGTACAAAAAACTCTCACGCGCGGCATCGCCGCTCTACGCCAGGGAATCTAGCTCTGGTCTTCTATAAAGGAGCATGAGATTGACATCTACATTCTGCGGGAGACTAATGCCATATCCCTGGACAATAAAGAAGCCTTCTGCTATGACTACAGCGCCGTCGTTATGCCTGCAGCGACCACCGTAAGATCAGGCCTAGCCTGCATATTCACGGCCAGGGTCATTGTTCACCGAAAGCAAATCCTATGGCTTTGTAAGACTGCAATCGACCTCTTAGTCCAGGAAAACTCCATGATATATGTCAACCTTCACATCTCTTATACACCTGAAGAGCGATGCCGCCAGCTCCGGAAAACCTTTGCTTTGGCCTGTGAAAAAGGTGCATTGATCCTCGGAACTTGAACATCTTCGAGGAGTCGACTAAGGACCTGGCAGCCCGACATCCTACTCGATGCTGCGCTTGAGAACACCAAGGACATGTTGTCAATGTGCGTCATCTGAAAATATTCCTAGTTCCACAGGCTTCTACGACCGCGTCACCCAATGCTAAATCATCTAATCCGCCTACATGGACCACATGACATCCTGATCTAAGTAAGAGACCTAGCTCCTACAAGACTAAAATGCATATTCAAGCTGATATGGTCAAGCCTGTGTGCTGATCGAATGTAAACATTCATCGAATAAATATCGGAAAACCTAGCAAATCCACACCCCAATTTTATGGGATCAATGGAACGGATCAAGGAGTATATAATTTCGGAAAAAGGCATTTGCGCTAGCCGTCCGAGTTTGACGATGTCCTGGAACATTAGACAATGTCCAACAAAGTCGCCTGTTATGTGAAATATGTCGCTCCATTTTCTATCCCCTATTTGGATCTGAAGTTGGCGTTCGACAGCATGAACAGGAGTTACGTGTTCACCATTTTGGAAAAAGGGGGCTTACCATCTGCTTTTTTTCAGATGGGTTGCTCTATTTTACAGTAAGGCAGATCCCAACAACTAAGTTGGAATGTCTAAACAAAGACTTTCCGCCTTCCAACGGGGTAGCAAGGGCTGCTGTTTCAGCACCTCTCTCTTCAGTATCAGAGTTGGACCTCGGCTATGCGGCATCGAGAGGATCTTGACCTGCGGATGCATGGTCTCCTCTGCAGATGACATCGTAATCTTCATCAAGGACAACACTGAGCTTGATCTCGTGTTCATGTATTTCTAAGAGGTCTGCATGGCCTCCCAGTTGGCCATCAACCTCGATAAAAGCTGCAAGTTCTGGTGTGGTTCCTGGAAGCATCGGACAGATTCTCCTCTGGAAATATGCTGGATGTCCAAGTCGCTGATCATCTTAGGCTACACGAGCTCTGCTCAGAAATATTTCGTTTCCCAGGCCTCCCACCCGATGAGGCTGCTGGAACGAGCCATCATGAGTGGACTCGCTTCACCCGCGGCCTGTCGCTGTTGGGTCGGGCCCGTGGCGCCTAGCGCGCTCTGTCTGGGTGAACGAGCAATATCTCGAGGCTTCCCAGGAAATCCTGGTTCTTCCAGTCTCTGAGGGTAGGGTCGTCCGGCTAGACATCGCGGGCCAGTTTCTGCTCGCTAGTCTTAAGGGTGTCCAAACCTTACTGCGCTGCGGTAAAAACTGATACTTTCTGCTGGTCCACAGCCGTGCGTCACTGATCCTGCCGGCTCCTAACGTCTGCTCTTACAGACGAGAATGAGACTTCTGAGCTTTTGGGAGGCCACTCCCAGTGTCTTTGAGCTGGACTACCAGGTAATTTATATTTAATTTTAAAAATATTTTTATAAATATATATTAATTTTATATTCGAAATATCCTATGCAATATATATATAAAGAACAAAACGGCTATCCATTTTGTTTATTATTTATACTGAAAAAATTGTATAAAAGGCCTGATTCTCATACATATCAGTTTGTAGAACCGTCCTTGAGAAGTTCTCTTAGAAGAGGACTTCTGCTCTCCATGAATACCATGGTCTATACTATGTGTGTATTGATATGATAAAAAAAAAACTTGTAAGGTGAGAAGAGAGTTCTAATGTTAGTGTAGCTTCGGAGAGTTTGAAGAAAATGACTTGGAAGTTTTTAATTACAACTGTCTTGTTGTGGCCTGTTTTTGCTTACTTTAATATACCTCGTCAAATAGTTATCTTAGTTATCTTTCTCTCTTTTTAATTTTATATTTAACCTTATATAACCTTATATGAACGATGTAATAAAGTAGTTTGAATTTCAATCTCTCTCTACACAACATGATGTTATACTAAAGATCAGAACTTTCAACTAGACTTTATTAATCCATGTGAAAAGTTAGCCATATGCTCTCTCCAAGAACCGAACTTTTTCTATTTCTCACAAACTCCAACTCTTGTTCTAAATTCTATTCTAACAGCATCTGCGGCCTCGGCCTACTAAAGATAACCCAGTCCTTTATTAACACAGACTTTTCAAAAAGATATACCATTGTATATTGTGAATTCATCAATAGAAATATATATAAATGACAGCTGAGAGTTGGATTTTAAAAGATTCTTTTGAAATATGCGTGTGACGTATTGTTTTGTGGTTTATTCTCTTTACACATATGTTTGAAAACAGCATATAATAAGAGAAAACGCTTGGGAAAGGAATAGTCTACCGAGAGATGGGTGGGTAGTTTTGATGTATTCATGATCTTTTCCTTTTATATAGTTGAATTTGTCCCGCAACAGATCCAAGGAATATACAATATTATTATATAATATTATATATAGATAATATAATATTATTATATCAAATATTCAATTAAAAAACAAATTTATCTGACTTGAAATTGTTTAAAAAATAGTTACTTCTAAGTACAAAAAATTTAAAATTTATACATCAATATATTATAGGTAATAAAAATAAATATCTTTTGAATTGGGAAAGAGGGGGAAATTTTAAGGGAATTACTTTTATATGTTTCCCTTTATTCTTTTTGACCAATTTTCTTTTCATAAATATGTAAAATAATTGAATTGTATGAATTTGTATATAGCCAATATGTTATAATGTGAAGAAATGTATTGACACAATTATCCCTGAGTTTGGGATATAGCATTATATGATGTTAATATAGTTAATATATCAATAAGTTATAGATATAATTTTAATTGATATTTAAACTTTCATAGACTATACGCAAAATAAAAATAGCGCTTTTACAGAAAACCACCTAATTATTGTCCTATACTTTCTTGTTCATTATTTCAAATATTTTGTTTTAATTTCTTTCTATGATTTAATCTTGTTCTGTATGCGCTTTCATTCCACTATAATATAGTTTAAAACTTGTGATGAATGTTGTTACAATGTTTGAAATGGTGTTATATATTTGCTTGAACTTCATTTAAAATTACCGAAGCTCTATAATAGAAAATACGATGTAAATAATTATGTTTTACATTATTCTCTAAAATTAAGTATATTGTGGATATAATATATTATAATATTATACTCTGTTATTTTAATTAAATTGTTAATGGTTTGGTAGAAACTTATAATATGGAAAAAAACAATAAAAGTACTTTTTATATTGTGAAAAACGAGGTTTCGAGCAAAAATACTCATATTTTATTTTAATTGGATTTTTTAAAAGATATTTCAAACAATTTTTTAAAGAAAAGATAAAAATAAAAATATTCGAGAAACTTTACCCAATGTATTTCTTTTTTTTTATATATAAAGAAACATATTGCGAAAAAGGTTTATCGAATTTTTTTATAAAAGCAAATCGTAAATTTCATATATCTGAAATATAGAAATGTCTTCATTCCGAATCACGAGACCACACAGAATTTGGAAAATTTGCAAAAATAATTTTCAGCTGGTTTGAACAAGTTCATACAATTTTCAACTTTAGCGTAATTTGAAGGTATACTAAGAGTTTATCACGAAAAAAAAAAAGAAGAAAATTTTCTATTCTTCACCATTACGCCATTGAGAAGCCTTAAAATATATTAATTTGCATTGTCATCAGGAGTGAACGTGTACTACATTTCCGAATTCTGAGTGCACTCTAGGTGCACAGCAACCAAGAAGAAAAATATAGGCAGAAAAATATTAAAGAGACATGCGCATTATTAAAAAGAATATATATATGTTTGAGGAAGTTCAGAAAAATCTATATTAATTACTACAATACTTTGATTTGAACCATTTATTTTACCCAATGAAATTATAATACTTTAAAAAAGAAATCTTCCACTTCACGATTTCCCGCTTTTTATAAATTTGTTCCAGGCGATTATATACCCATATATATATAATACTTCTAATGATATTAATGAGAATTCTCACTCAATATCATCTTATAAGACTGTTTTAATCTTTTGAAACTTTTCAGGGAAAATCTTCTTGTTGGTATCATCATGTCTCATTGCATTGGCACTGGCAAGTGCTGACCCTCCAACAGTGACGCTACTAGATACAGACACAGTGATCACAGGAACAAGGCAGACTGTCAGTGGGAAGTCACTAGACGTCTACCTCTCTATCCCCTACGCCCAGCCTCCCACAGGAGAGCGGAGGTTCAAGGATCCAGAGCCTATCATCAACCTTCCTCGATATATTAAGGCCACACAATTCCCTCCATCATGCTGGCAGAAGAATTTCAGACTAGAAGAACATGCCAACAATACCATGAATGAAGATTGCCTTTACCTAAATATCTGGGCTCCCAGTCAGAATGCTCAAATGGCTGTTTTGGTATTTATTCATGGTGGAGCATTTGAATATGGATCATCAGATGAATTATTCAACAATCCTCAATACCTTTCTGCTAGAACTGACATGGTCATAGTTACAGTAAACTATCGTGTCGGTTCCCTAGGATTCCTTGATCTCAACATGGCGGGATCAAATGGTAATTTTGGACTTAAAGATCAAATTTTGGCTTTGAAATGGATCCAAAAGAATATCAAAGTATTTGGAGGGGATCCAGATAAGGTTACACTTTATGGTATTAGAGCTGGTGCAATGGCAATTGGTTTACATCTATCTAGAGAAGATAATAGGTATCTTTTTAAAAGAGCAATCTTACAAAGTGGGACTTCAAATTCAGGATATTTTACCCCAAAAAGTGGAAAGCAAAAGGCACTAGAGAGTTTCTACGAATCCTTGAATTGCCCTCAAAATTCTCATGAAACCTTAGACTGTTTACAAGCTATGTCTATAGAAAATATTATTCATGCTGAAAAACAAGCCTTTCTTTATAATTATGTGGGAACATTTAAACCTAGCTTTGATAACAAATACATTCCATTCACTTCAATATTTAATTTCAACGAAACCAACATTTCACTCAACAAAGATATAATGATTGGAATCACTAAATATGAAGCGTCATTCTTCATTGCACTTATAAAAGAATTTTACCGCAGCGGCAAAAAACATATGGCAATACCAATAATTGCACAATTACTAGGGTTAGAAGATTCAGATGAGTTTACCAGAATTGCCAATTCTTATTTAAAAGATGTACCTGAATATGAATTTGATCAATATAATATAGCATTCAAAGATCTGGCTGGAGATTTCTGGTTTAGATGTCCTACATTCTATTTCTCGAATATCATGGCCTCTAGATATAACAATGTTTTCTTCTATTACTTTACATACCAGTCAACATACAAAGCTGAGAACGAGTCTACAAAAGACCTTGGGGCAACACATCGTGAAGATTTGTCATATTCTTTAGGACTTCCTCAAAGAGATTCAATTCGGTATACAGAAGAAGAAATAGAATTTTCAAATAAGATGATGGACTATATTGGAAACTTTTCAAAATATGGGTAAGTAATTTATATCTTTTTACTCTAATTTTTGTCTTTAATTGTAGGTGGTGGTTGTGGTGGTGCCTTGTTCAGTTCTGATTTTGTGGATCCATGGAAAAAAGAGGGGGAGCATTGGCCAGTTAGACAGCTATATTTCAGAGTTCCCTGTAGGCCTACACAGTTACCAGTTACCATATCGACTCGGGGCTCACAAAACCATACTTCGCCGTACAGGGCAGTTCCTTACTTCTGCTCCTTCCCTAGCCCACCAGGTAGAGGTGGAGTAAATTGTAGGTTTGAATCATATTTAAGCTATATGCACGTAACAACTGTTGTGTTTTTATAAAGTAAACTATTTTATTAATGTTTTCAAAAATGTTATAACGATCTCGCGCGATAGCATTTATATTGAAGGTAACACATTGAAAATTATGGCAAGATATCTTTTAAGGAAATTGATATTTATGGAAGTGTTTTTTTTTTCAAGTACCAAATCCAGAAATCAGTTTGTATAATTAACCGTAGAAGTTCGTTTTATGTATAAAAGAAACATTCGCGCTTTTAAATCCTTTTATTTTATATATGAAATTTCCATTTTATTAATATAGATACCGTTACTTGGCCTATGAGTGATATAGCAGCAAAGAGCATGCTTTAATGCTTGATTTTTGACCGAAAGGTATGGGAACGATATGTTACTAGGATGTCCCTACTAAACCCAGCTAAATGTCAACAGGCAAAGAGATAAAGTGGTTATCCTACCTTTTTGTGGCTCCGCTGTCCATATCAACAAGATACTCACCAAATTACTCTGTATAGAATCTACTCTTTTCAAGCTAGAGAAGAGTGGACTTCTAGACATGGCAAAGGAAAGAAGCATATTCACCACCAAACATATTTCATATATTTCATCAAATTCTCTCCTGATTATTATCTATAACTACCACATTTTACAAGGAATTTTCTATATATTATATAATTATAACAAATTTCGTATATCATCGTATTTGAAATATGTGCAGAATTTCCAGGTAAAAACAATTATTAGCTATTTCAGATAATTTAGTATTTACTAATATAACTTAGAATATTTCGTTAACAAATTCACTTATAAACGAAAACAAACGTGTAATCTTTATTTTATAAATAAATAAGAAGTGAAAAAATAAACATTTATTTTTCATCTTCGTACTCATACTTTCTGGAATATATATTTATGCTAGTAATTAGATTTATACATAAGTATTTTATATTTCTTCATCTCTCAATACAACGTGTTTCATTGCCTATAACCACTTAAAATGGACTTAATATAAACAGTTACTATATATAAGGTAATATATTAATGATTGTGCAACAGAATATAGCTGACGGCACTCTGCCATTTATGGAAAAAAAAACTAAAAAAAGATGGTTGATATTTTTTTAAGATGGCAGTGCGAAATCAGCAAAATTAATTTGTACAATCGAGAGGTTTCTTTTCAGAGTATTATTTAGCACCATCTGACCCCTTTTATTCTTTTAAAACTATTTTTAAGAAATTAAATGTGTAAAAATTATAATCACTTTAGTGAAGTTATATAAATAAAAGACAATCCGTTGAGGGAAGAGTTTATTTTTTAAACAACGACAATAAAAGTTTTTAAGTGTAACAGCACATCGAAAGGTATAACCACGCTACTAAAACTTATAAAATTAAACAAATATATATATATATATATACAGTAATCCCTCTTTAAGACGAACTCAACGGGAGAACGAAATATCCTTTTCGTCTTAAAAGAATATATACCGAATTCGTATAAACCGAATTCGTATAAGACGAATTGAATTTGTGGTATCCGGGGGTTGTATTTATGTACTACTGATGAGTAAGAAAACTACATTTCTGAAGAATAACGAATAAATTTATTTGAAAACAATATTAATGAAAATATTTTATGATTTTAAGGAACAACAATTATGTATATGTATGTTCATGAAGTATTTTATTTTAAAAGACAATATGGATAATATAATCACAATGTAAGGCAATAACATGAGAATATAAGTTTATTTTAAAACACAAATAAAAAAGAACAACAAAAGAAACAACTTACATAATATACTTGGTACATACAATGTTTATGTGTATGCAGTATGCATAGAGTATCCTATATCTGGGTTTTTCTCTGCAGGCTTCAGAAAGTCTGTTGTAGTTTTTTGGTGGTATTTGATTGGGCACTGTTTCAGACACTCCCTTCTTATTTTATCCAGGTCATCTTCAAAATGAACATCAATATCCGCATAGGTTTTGGACAGCTTCTGGGGGGTTTCGAGGGCCGCGATTACCTCCCCTCTAGTAGGCATCATTATCTCTTCTTTCACCTCATCGTCTTCTGTTTCTTCTTCTTCTTTCTTCTTTTCTTCTAATTCGGGTGAACCGCAAATTCCCAACCCTTCATCCAGGGCAACAGACTCCAGGAAAGTCAAAGTCTCAGCTGGGGTTGTAGCTGAAAGGAGTTTGGTCCATTCTTCAGGCTCATCAAGCATTGTTTCTGGAAGTGAAAACGAATCAGCTGTTTTTTCCACACCCAATGAGACACTTATTCCGTTAGCCTTTTCTTTGACAAGTGCGCCGGATACAGGAATATTATTTTGTCTACTTTTTTTAAACCATTTTAAAAGCTCATCTTCCACGTCTTGATGGGATGCTTTTCGAAGTCGTTTTGAAGAGCTCGAAGACCCTGAGGCAACAGCCGCATCTATTTTTTCTTTGTTTTTTAGAATGGTTGATAATGTGGATTTCGCAATTTGAAAATTTTCGGCAATTTGCGACTTAGATAACACTCCACGTGCAACTTCGTCCAAAATTTTCCTTTTTAAGGCAAAATAAATGGCGCTTTTTTTTTTCGCGGTTTAGATGACATGTTTATGAAGGTTTTTTTATTGAAGCTCAAACAATTCACACTTCGATTATTTAGAATTTAATAATTGTTATTTCAAGCGCATTATTTTATAATACAATCAATTAGTCGGTTATAAAAAAGATATAACAAATAGAAATAAGTCCTTTTTCTTCTGAGAGCTCGATTTACACAGATTATTATTCACAGAATATATTTTTATTATTTATATTATATTTAATATTTTTAAATATATGTTTCGTATAAAAATAAGAATAATATAATATTCTGTGAAATTCCGTGAAAGCGTGCGCTCCTTGGCTGCTGGCTGGCAGGGGTCACCATGGCCCCTACATTTATCAGTCGAGAAAAACAGCAATACTGGCACAATAGAGTCGAAATTTTCCACTGATTGAGTACATGGAACGACCCCAAGGTAATGGTTTCATAGAAAATGAGTCATCATAACAAACAAAGGACGAATGTTTACACAAAAGACAAAGAGAGCCAATACTTGATATCAACGGCGTTTTTGTTGTTTTAATAGTTTATTGTTTGACTTATAACTCGCCTTTAAAAACATATTAGAATTCGTTTTAACCGATTGATTAGTTCTGCTGGGGGCTAAATTTAATTCGTATTTCGTCATAACCGGAAATTTCGTCTTAACCGGCAAAATCTCTTTGGAAAGCATTGAAATTTAACGGGGGAAAAGAAACGGTTCGCGCAAACCGAGAGTTCGTATAATCCGAGTTCGTGATAACGAGGGATTACTATATATATAATATTGTTGCAAATGTCGACGTATGGATAAACTGGCAGTCGTGTACATGAGGCTAGTGTTGATGTTCCTCCCACACGCGGACAACAAGAAGAAGAGGCAGGGCTAGCTGTCAGCACAGAGAGGTATCGGGGACAGCCCACGGGCAAGAGGTAGAGGCCATGACACAAACTTGGATGCTTATCACCGAGACATGGAGAGCGAGAGTGCGTGGAAGACAGAAGCCGTCTGTCGATGGCCACAACTAGAACATCTGCTAACCCCCTGTCAAAACATGTCCTGTTTTCAGGGGTCGTCTATAAAGAGTCCCTGGGGGCCCCACATGGGCTTTGGCATTTTCCTCCTCTCTCCCCAGCTGTCCCCAGCTGATCGCTCTTTAGAATTTTATTTCGACGTCAACATTTTCAGTGTTACATACAAATAGGGGTTTACAAGTATTATTAGTAAATATATAGCATACATACAAAATATGGGGGTGGTAGCAAATAGAAACAGCGTACATGTTAATAGAAGGTAGGATATTTTAAGGCATCGGCTCTAACTGGAAGATATGTGACATATACTAAAAGTGTCATACAGTTTAAAATATACAAAATATACATATAGAAGTAGGTGATATCAAAAATGAATTTATATATGTTGTTGATGATATATGTGTTGGTTTCAGTAATCCAGGGCCAGAGTGGCCTCAATACAAACATTCATCTAATACCCCGCCTTATCAAGAGTCTTCAAAAAATATGGGAGCCTATATACTAACTTGGCTCGACCCATTCAACATTTTCTTGTCCCTCTACAATTGGATTTCTCAATTATGGTATCCAACACCGATCGGAAGACCCCACCGTGTGTTTGAACTTCACCCAAGTCACTTAAGGGTGATTGATCTTCCTCATATGAACCGTTGTACAGACGATTGGCGTCCTTTCTTCTACCCTAACTCTTTTAATTATTTATCTCAACACACTTTATAGATATTATTTAATAATAAAAATGTTTGTGTGTGGTTCTATCCATATAAAAGTGTTGTTTCATTTATGTTTTTTTTCCTCACATAATAGTCAACAAATATTGTAGTTTACTCGTTCATCCATAATTAGAAATTATTACCTCGGTAAGATGTTCTTGAGAGTTAGCGTAGTCAAGGCCCTTATCCTTCTGTGCACTCACAGTTTGAAGGTTCAATTCGATAGCTTCTACATTGGTACAATCTGGAATGGACATTTGATATATTCTAGGTGATCGAATATATGCTTTAATTGAGCCTCCACCAACGCAGGATTGGCGTACATTGGCTCTTTAACAGATGGATATTCTAATAAATAACGAAATTGAATTTGCGGACATCATCAGCGTTCATCGGTTAGGCTGGAGTAAAAAAAATATTTTTACAAGCCTTAACCTACAATGGTTCTATGTGGACAACCTTTTGTCCAAACTAACGTTAAGTAGAGCAGATCATCGACACCTTGGCCACAGCGCTAATGTCTCTGAAAGGGGACACCAGTAATACCCTGTACAAAACACTCTCGCGCGCGGCATTGCCGCTCTTCGCCAGAGAATCTAGCTTTGCTCTTCTATAATGGAGAATGAGATTGACATCTAATTTCTGCGGGAAACCAATGTCATATCCCTGGACAACGAAGGAGCCTTCTGCTACTGCTACAGCGCCGTCGTTGTGCCTGCAGCGACCACCGTAAAATAAGGCCTAGCCTGTATCTTCGCAGCTAGGGTCATTGTTCACCTGAAGAAATTCCTATGGGTTTGCAAGCCTGCTATCATCGACCTCTTCATCCAGGAAAACTCCATGATGTACGTCAACCTTTACATCTCTTATACACCTAAAGAGCGATGCTGCCAGCTCCGGACAACCTTAGCATTGGCGTGTGAAAAAGGTGCATTGATCATCGGTGACTTAAACATCTTCGAGGAGTCGACTAAGGACCTGGCATCGGTTTAGGTAGTGACCCAGGCGTAGCTACCTGAACGATACAACCTAGTTGACGTCGACATCTTACTCGATGCTGTTCTTGAGAACACCAAGGACATCACAATTGGAAGTGTTTTCAATGTGTCTCATCTGGAAATAATCCTAGTTCCATCAGGCTTCTACGACCGCGTCACCCAATGCTATATAATCTACTACGCCTACTCGGTCACATGCCAACCTATTCTAAATGAGAGACACAGCTCCTACAAGACTTCAATGCATATTCAAGCTAATATGGTCAAACCTGTGTGCTGATCGAATGTAAACATTCATCGAATAAATATTGGAATACCTAGCAAATCCTTCACCTTATTTCATGGGATCAATAAAGAGGATCAAGGAATATATAGTCGCGGAAAAAGGTCATTCGCTCTAGCCGGTCCGTGTTCGCCGAAGTCCTGGAACATTGGACAATGTCCAACAAAGTCGTCTGGTATGTGAAATATGAAGCTCCGTTTTCTATCCCCTATTAGGATCTGAAGTTGGCGTTCGACAGCATGAACAGGAGCTACATGTTCGCCATTTTGGAAAAAGAGGGCTACCATCTGCTTTATTCAGGTGGAGTTCTCTAATCTACAGTAAAGCAGACACAGACTAAGTAGGATTTGTCTAAATAAAAGACCTTCCCGCTTTCCAACGAGGTAGCGAGGGCTGCTGTTTTAGTACTCCCCTCTTCAGTATCAGAGTTGGACCTCTGATATGCGGCCTCAAAAGGATCTTGAACGTGGATGCATGATCTTCTCTGCGGATGACATTGTACTCTTCATCAAGGACGACACTCAGCTTGATCTCGTGTTCAAGTATTTATAAGAGGTCCGCATGGCCTCCCAGTTGGCTGTCAAATTCGATAAAAGCTGCAAGTTCTGGTGTAGTTACTGGAAGCATCGAACAGATTCTCCTCTGGGAATATGCTGGATCTCCCAGTCGCTGATTCTCTTGGGCTACACGATCTCTTCTCAGAAATCTTTCGTTTCCCAAGCCTCCCATCTGATGATGCTGCTGGAGCGAGCCATCAAGAGTGGACTCCCTTCACCCGCGGCCTGTCGACTAGCGCGCTCCGTCTGGGTGAACGAGCGGAGACTCGAGGCTTCCCCAGGGGATCCTGGTTCTTCCTGTCTCCGTGTGTAGGGTCGACCTGCTAGACATTGCAGGCCATCTTCGGCTCGCCAGTCTAAAGAGTTTCCAAACCTTACTGCGCTGCGTTAACAACTGATACTTTCGGCTGGTCCGCAGCCGAATCGTTACTGATCCCGTCGGCTCCTGACGTCTGCTGTTTGCGAGGAGAATGAGACGTCTGAGGCTTCGGGAGACCACTCCCAGCATCTTTGAGCTGACCTATCAGGTAATTTATATTTTATTTGTAAAATATTCTTATAAATATATTATATAGCCGAATGACCCGGGCAACGCCCGTGTTTTACCCGATTGAATGTTTTTATTCAAATACTATTTGTTACAATTATAAATTGGCGCCTTAAATAAATGCATATCCTAATCCTAATAAATCAGTCATAGGCCGCCTCTGTCACGGATGGCCGGCGCCCTCCTATTGGACGGCTACGATCACGTGTCATCGTTGGCGCGTAGGTGACCTTGAGTGACGTAATGCCCCCCCCCCTCCCCCCTGCCTGCGGCGCGCGCCCGTTGGCTGCCGGCGAGCACGTACATAGGCAGATGAAGCACATAGGCTATAGTTATTAACTAATATATGCATTTATTTAAGGCGCCAATTTATATTTGTAACAAATAGTATTTGAATAAAAACATTCAATCGGGTAAAACACGGGCGCGCGCGCGTTGCCCGGGTCATACGGCTAGTATATATATAGTCACGACCGTCTTTCCTCATCGGCCGCCTCTGTCACGGATGCGCATGCACAGGGAGGTCACGTGCTCGCCGGCAGCCAACGGGGGCGCGCCGCCGGCAGGGGGGGGGGGGGGGGGGAAAGGAGGGCATTACGGCACTCAAGGTCACCTACGCGCCAACGATGACACTTGATCGTAGCCGTCCAATAGGAGGGCGCCGGCCATCCGTGACAGAGGCGGCCTATGACTGATTGATTAGGATTAGGATATGCATTTATTTAAGGCGCCAATTTATAATTGTAACAAATAGTATTTGAATAAAAACATTCAATCGGGTAAAACACGAGCGTTGCCCGGGTCATTCGGCTAGTATAATATATGTATGAGTACATTTTGTGTAGAAATAGGATTAGTTGACTTTATAAGGTAAACCTATTCATACAATTTGTATCCCTCGATAGCCCAGTTGGCAGAGCGGAGGACTGTAGATGTTACAACGGGGATCCTTAGGTCGCTGGTTCAAATCCAGCTCGAGGGAGTTATTTATTTTTTATTTTTATTGGCTGCCGGCGAGCACGTGACCTCCCTGTGCGCGCGCATCCGTGACAGAGGCCGATGAGGAAAGACGGTCGTGACTATATATATTAATTATATTTTCAAAATATAAATATATCTATATTAATATGTGAGAAATGATATAAGTATTTGTCCAAAATCTTAATTTATCAGTTAGTTATGAGTACATTTTGTGTAGAAATAGGATTAGTTGACTTTATAAAGTAAACTTATTCATCGGTTTGTATCCCTCGATAGCTCAGTTGGCAGAGCGGAGGACTGTAAATGTAATTAAGCGGTGATCCTTAGGTCGCTGGTTCAAATCCGGCTCGAGGGAGTTTTTTTGGTTGATGCGCGCGCATCCGTGACAGAGGCCGATGAGGAAAGGCGGTCGTGACTATATATAGTAATATTAATTTTATATTCGAAATATCCTATGCAATATATAAAGAACAAAACGGTTATCCATTTTTTTTATTATTTATACTGAAAATAT
Source organism: Cordylochernes scorpioides (assembly GCA_030710605.1). Taxonomy (NCBI): domain Eukaryota; kingdom Metazoa; phylum Arthropoda; class Arachnida; order Pseudoscorpiones; family Chernetidae; genus Cordylochernes; species Cordylochernes scorpioides. The sequence continues at coordinate 28,457,586 of CP092878.1, forward strand.
TTTTATAAAAGGCCTGATTCTCATACACCTCAGTTTGTAGAACCATTATAGAGAAGTTCTCTTAGAAGAAGATCGATCAGTTTTGAAAATATATCAGATGATTACAATAAACTATTAACAGAGCTTGATATATAGTCACCATTAATTTTATATATTCTGTTATATAACATTTAAGCTTTACTAGTGTAGTGTAAACTTATGTAGTTTATATATGTGCAGATATATAGTGCACTTGCTCAATAAAAGCAATTGCCTACTTCTGCTTGCCATCAATATTATGGCCTGTACCACGTGTGTAATATAGATAACAAAAAACCTTGTAAGGTGAGTAGAGAGTTATATTGTTAGTGTAGCGTTAGAAATCTTGAAAAAGTTGACTTGGAAGTTTTCAATTACAACTATCTTGTTGCGGCCTGCTTTCACTTACTTGAATCTACACACACACCTCGCCGAATAGTTATCTTTCATTCTCTTCTATTTTATATTCAACCTTATATAACTTTATATGAACGTTGTAATAAAGTAGTTTCAATTTCCATCTCTCTCTATACAACATGATGTTAACCCAAAGACTAGAACTCTCCACTAGACTTTAGTATCTCATGTGAAAAGTTATCTATATGCTCTTTCCAAGAACCAAACCTTTTTATATTTCTTACAAACTCCAACTCTTTTTCTCTGAATTCTATTCTAACAGTATCTGCGGCCTCGGCATACTGAAGCTAACTCAGTCCTTTATTAACACAGACGTATAAAAAGGATTTACCATTGTATATTGTGAATTCATAACACAATAGAAATAAATATAAATGACAGCTGAGAGCTGGTTCTAAAAGAATATTTTGAAATATGCGTGTGACGTATTGTTTTGTGCTTTATTCTCTTTACACATTTGTTTGAAAATAGCATATAATAGGAAAAAATAAGTCTAAGGAAATTAGCATTACCACCACCAAACATATTACCAAACATATAAGGACTTCTGCCTGTAAATTGACTTTGCGTCATTTAGCATAAGGTTGACTTCTCTAAGTCTAGACAGAACTTGATTTAACTTTTTATCATGGTCTTCCATACTGCTACCCCCAATTAATATATCATCGAGGTAACAACTTACACCTTTAATGTCCATCAGAAGTTCACTTAAATTATTTTGGAAAGCACCTGGTGCTGAGCTCAGGCCATAGGGCAACCTTTTAAACTGGTAAATCCCCATATGAGTAATAAAAGCAGTGAGGTACCTGCTATCAGGGTGAAGTCTTATCTGGTGGTATGCCTGGGATAGATCCAAGTTAGTAAAAACTTTACAACCGTGCAAGGATGATTGCATGTCCTCAATTAGTGGAATTGGGTAGGCATCCAATATCACAGCCTTGTTCGGTTCTCTTAGGTCAACGCAAAGCCTTATTGAGCCATCTTTCTTTTTGGAGACCACAATGGGTGAAATCCATTTAGATGTAACAATGGGTTCAATGATGTCCATTTTCACCAGGCGTTGAATTTCCTTGTGTACTTCATCTAAAAGGAATGGTGGCAGTCTCCTTAGTTTTTGTTGTACCGGCGGTACACTCGTATCAACAAAGATTTTGTACTCAATGTCCTTTGCGAAGGGTAAAGTTTCAAGAATCTTGCTACTTTCAGTGATTTGATTGACTTTTCCATCCTTTATGGAAAGCCCGAGTTTATTAAATAACTCCAATCCCAAAATAGGTGAGTCAGCTCTAACAACATGTAAGAGCGTATGTACAACAGTGTTACCATGCTTAATTTTAGCGGGAAGGTCACCAAGTACGTCAATAGCTTGCTGCGTATAGCTTTTTAGTGCTACCGAAGCTGGGTTTAATTTAATTTTCTCAAAGTATTTGGTGTAAAAACTCTCTGGAATCAATGACACTGAGTATCCTGTGTCAACTAGGAACTTTATAAGAACATTACTTGTTCCACCATTAACATTCAAGTCCATTTCAGGCTTTGAAGGCTGATGAATTGGTTGGTTACATTGTGCCATTGTAATGTTCTTAACTGAAAAAACTTAGATAAACAATACTTTTTAAAATGCCTTACCTTCAGGCACTGGTGACACTTTACATCCTTAGCAGGACAATCAGGACTTGTAGCTTTATGCTTACCTCCACAGCGCAGACACTTGAAGTTTGTCGAGATCTTTTTGCGCTCCCGAAGATTAGGCTCAGTGCGGCGATCATAAGCAGCGATCTTATTTATCCCTTCGGGCGTATTATTGAACATCTTGTTGTCCTCCTGGGCCTTCTCGTACTGAGTAGCAAGTTGCACCACTTGATCCAGGTTTAAGTCCGTAGTCTCCACTAGAACTGATCCCGTATTTGCTTGATTTTGGTTCCGACAATGAACCGACCCCGAATCAATTCGTCTTCCATAGAACCATAGGCACAGTCTTTAGCCAGCACGCGTAGTGCCGATATGTAGTCAGCGATTGTCTCGCCTTGTAATTGCCTTCGATCATTAAACTTCATCCTGATTACCCAGGGGCGAGATTTAACAACATATCTCTGCCTTAGAAGATCAATAGCTTCACTTAAGAAAGTGACAGTACTGGCCTTGGGCAACGTGTAATATTGCCGTCGTGCTTCAGCTCCAACACTGTTCAAGAAGATAGCAATTTTTCTGTTTTCTTCCACATTTAGTTTATCCTCAGCAATCATGTAGTTTTTGAAATAACGAACATATTCGTCAAAGTCCATGCTTTGGATGCCATCTTGCAGGAACGGGATGAGTTTACCGGCAGCCATCTTGAATTATTTGTTTACATTCCAAAAAAAAATCTATTAAAAAAAAAATTGATCACTTTACCTTGAATCCTCGTCGCCACTTTGTTATGTTTGTTTAATTAACGACAAAGGCCAGTGTTGGAGTTTAATTTATTATTACTCGGCGTAAATGGTTTTATTATATTTGACCAGGAGTGCCTGGTCACGTGTGTGTGTTTGATTGTATATATAGTGTGCTTGAAAATAAAACGTGTGTGTGAATAGTACTGGTCGTGCCTTTATTCTCTCTTTGGCAGAGGCTTTGGAAACACCATAAGGGTGTCATTTAGATAACATCAAAGTTACAGTCCTCAAGATAACGGCCTTCATAAGTTAAGAAAAAGATATCTTAACATTTTGGTCCCTGCGAGCCGGATTTAGGCTAAGGTTAAAGTTAAAGAAGTTGAAGAAGCCTAAAGAGGTTAAAGAAGTTGAAGAAGCCTAAAGAGGTTAAAGGAGTTGAAGAAGATAAAGATAAAGAAGGCTTATGCAAATTTAGGCAAGATTCGAAAAAAGAAGAATTTATGTAAATAAGGTTTAAAAAAAAAGTTTTGCAAATTGGATTAAAAGGAAAAGGCCGAGGTATAGTGCGTTGAGGAAAAAAGGTTAAGTTAAGATCAAAAAGCAAGTCTAGAAAATGAAGCGCGCATTAAGAAGTAGAGCCGTTCGAAGAACTGATTAAAAGCATGGAGGCAGAATTGGATGGGGAGGCTCCCTCGGAGAAGTTCGTAAGAATTAATTACAGAATAATGGAGGAGTATATGGTGAAGATCCGGGAAGAAGATGAGTTGATCTGGAAGTTGATGCTAGAAGATAAGGAGAATGATGACAAGGTACTAGAGGAGGAAAGGGATACAGTGATCCAGTATTATGGGAAGTGGATAGATCTTGAAAATGAAATAAATCATTTCCTCAACTCTCTGACGAAGGATACGGAAGCCCTCCATGGTGCTAGTTCGAAAAAGGGCTCGCTGCCTGGATCGGGAGTTTGCCGATTGCCCAAATTGGATTTGAAGATCGGCGATGGAAGCAGTTTGGAATTCAGGATGAGTGAGAAGCCAAGGGTTGTAGGAGTTACCTTGATGAAAGGAGTTGATCCAGCTTCTATTAAGGAAGATGCTGGGATTGTGGTATCATCCGAGCAAATGGTAGAAGAGACATCCAAGCAGATTGCCGTTGAAGAAAGTAAAAAGGCTCAAGTAGTAAAAGGGCATTTTGCTGAAGAAAGTAAAAAGGCTCAAGTAGTAAAAGGGCATTTTGCTGAAGACGGTGAAAGGGCTCAAGTCAAGAAGTAGTCTGTTGTAGAAGTTGACGAAAGTCATAGGGCTGAAGTTGAGAAAGAATCCGTTGAAGCAGATGAAGAGAAAGGGTTGGATGTGGACAGTGCTGTAGTCGTAAAATTAGCATAGGGTATACGCTTGAGAATATAAATTTTTGGTAAAAATAAACAAGGTTATTTTTAATTATATTTTTATTTGAAAAAAAGACGTAAAATATTACATACAACTTTTACATAAAAATGTCCCATAATGACTGCCGAGATGCATCTGTATTTTTTCTGGCACAAACTCTTGATCTAGTGTCAGTAGATGATCTATGATGTAAAAGCCATGATTGAACGTATTTTTTCGGCTGAAACATTTCGATTGGTGGTCCATTTGAATTTATGAACATTAAGTTCGAAACATTTGATATTAGCAAAGAAGTCCGCAAGTTTGTTATTATATCATTCATCAGGCTGAAACCTCGCTCACATTCAGCTGTTGAACAAGGCAATGTTGAAATTGCCCTGAAAAATGGTTGAAGTGTTTCGGGAACATTGTTTTTATCATCAACAAAATCTCTCAAGCCGTTAATGCATTTCATTTCATCTAAGTTAAACCTTCGACAAATACGTCTCATTTCGACCTCTCCATATCGAACATTTTCTGCGTCAAAATTGTTTGGTTCTAGAGCTGAAATATCCTTAATTAATTGCTCATTATCTTCATTTTATTCTGTACACAACCTTAATTTTAACTTTTCTATTATACTTAGAAGAAATTTTTTTCTATCAATCGGAATAATTTTGGCATTGGGAACTAATGTTACGCTCCTAAAAACTAAGTTTTCTGCCGCTTCAAGAGCTAGCAAGCTTTTTTCTCCTGGTGATGTTTTGAAGCTTTCTATGACTCTAATTGTTCTCTTTATTATATGTTCCGCCATTTGTAAAGTAGTTGTTCTAGACTGCAGCTCTAAAGACAACATTAACATTTCCTGAAGCGTGTCGTACATTAAACCTAAATCTAATATAAATTCTGGACTCTCCAATCTTCTTAATAACCCTTGATATGTGGAATCGAGATATGTTGATGATTTGAAATGATGGTGCAATGACTCGTATGACTCCCAGACGATTTTTATTGTTCTAAAACTACTTGAAATCCATCGTACTCCTAAAATTCGACCCACTTTAGCAAATCTTGTTCCTAATTCATGGCAAGCTTCCTCCAGAGCACGACAATTTTTGGGAGATTGGCTATATAATGAATACAGTTTGTCCATAAAAGCTTTAAAATGGTTGATTCCGCGGACTTCTTTGATAGTATCGCCAACAGAAAGCTCTAATCTATGGTTGAGGCAGTGCCATGCAAAAAGTTTTGGAAACTTTTGCTTAAGTCGAGTTACGACTCCCGAATGTCTTCCTACCATGACACTTGCCCCATCAGTCGCAATTGCTATCCAATTTTCTTTTAAATATTCTTCGTTCAACCCATGTTTATACAAAGTATTCAAAAGCTCTTTTTCAATATTTTCTGAGTCTTGGCATTGTAATTCACACAAATCAAAGAAAATATAATCAACACTTTCTCCTCCTAAATATGCTTTCAAGAAAATGACCAAAGTTGATTTATTACTTAAGGTTGTTGATTCATCAATTAGTATAGTAATTTTTGAATTTGTTGACAAAATCTTCGCAACAAGCATTTTCCGCATTTCGCAGGCTATATGGTTTATTATTTGTGTAGCAGAATATCTGGAGTGAAGAGTCGATCCTAATTTAATGCCATTTAATGTTTGTAACGTGATATGATTTTCATAATCAGTATTTGGTCTATTTGTTTTAGCGATATTATAAGCAGTTCTAAAAAGCTTAATATTTTCATTTTCTACTTCAATGTTCATATTGTTTGCATATTCTTCTAATTTATTTTTTTCTGTCTTTCTTAATATTCTCAGCTATTTTATGAGCTTCAGACTCACAATGCTTTTTAATTTTCATTCGAATGTTTGATAATTTGCTTGCCCGATCTTTTCCTGCTGCTTCTATTAGGTAGTTACTCCATTCTGGTGAAATATGAATTATTTCACTTTTTGCAGCCCCTAAAGTTTTAACACTTGCGCAAATGTTACATCCGAGTCTACCTTTGGAAATTGAAACCATGGATACTTTTCCTTAAATTGAAAATATTGGGAATCATTCCAAACTTCAAATTTGGAATCCTGGTCATTCATTTTCTCTGGTGAACTATTGATCAATATATCAGCTCTTTTTGAGATAGTACTTGCATTTGATGTACCAACAGTGTTTTTATTTCTTTTAACAGCTTCTTCTAGTTCATTCTTTTCTGCATCTTCTTCTACCTCCAAACTTCTTTTAGTACATACATTTCCTGTCTTCAACCAGCGGTCCATAATTAAACAGAAGAGTTATTCTCGAAAGCTAGTATAAGTACAGAAAATTTAAATTTCACTTATTTTAACATTAACAAAATTTAGATACTTACTTAATCGATTTGTTTTGAATAAAATCTTTATTTTATTTATTTTTTTAAAAACAAACACCAACTTTTCATCAACAATTAAAAACAATTTAAATAAGCTTTTAAGCCAGTATCAATAAACTTACTTAAAGAAGTTTTCAAAATTATATTTTTTTGAAAATCAATGTTATTTTGTCAACAGCTTTTGCTAACTTCAAATAAACTAAAGAATATGCAAAATTAACGTCCACAATAACGTAGTTTAGCATGGTTACCATAGCAACTTTAGTTAAAGAAGAGTATTTGATAAAATTCAAATATATTTTCAATTATATAGAATTAGAAGAAAATCGTTTTAAATCGAAAACCAAATTGTTTATGTATTAGTTTACATCACTGCTGGATAAATACAGCATTGGTAATAAGAGAACATCTATCTTGAAGAAGTCGTTTTTACTTTTTTTTGTAAATGATTTTAACATCAGAAAATATAACTTTATTTTTATTTAAACTTTAATTTTTTAACATATTTTCTATTAAGCACAAACATAATAACTTTTAAATATTAGGAAAGTTTAAAGTTTTCATTTCATTGTGGTTTTAAACAAAATTACCATTTTCAAAAATTAAAGGTTCGGTTATATTCGTTTTCCGTTTTTCGTTAAAGGAGGCTTGTTTGATTATTAATTTGAATATAGTTGATATATTTTTCCCAAGAAATTTTTACTAAATGAATGAAATATTTTGTGTGAATTGTTAATTTGAAAATTTTTTGCAATTTTTCAGTACAATTTTTATCATCTTTTTTTTTTTACTATTACAAAGAAAGAAAATAATAAATTTTTAATAAAGAATTTGAACAAAATCATAGGGTATACGCTATTTTTAAGTAAAACCACTAGGTATACTCTATCTAAATTTTAAAAGCATAGGGTGTACGGCGTATACCCCCGTATACCCTCCACTACAGCACTGGATGTGGAACAAGGAATGGATTCAAAGAACACTGAAGAAGTGAAGCTGCTATATGCAAAACAAGGTACTGATTCAAAGATGGCAGAAAAGCTATATGCAGAACAAGGCACTGATTCAAAGATGGCAGAAGGGATAGAATCAGGACAAACTGGAGATACGGAATTTAAGGTAACAGGATACTATTTGCCCGATTCCCCTGTATTTGGGTGTGAATCCAAAACGACGCCTATACGGCCAGTGTTTGACGACGCTTCCTGTCGAGGACGAAACGGATTCTCGTTGAAACGATATTTGAGGAGGAGACCCAATCTACTGAGGAGAATTCCTGAAATAGGGATAAAACTTCGGGAAAATAAATTCGGAGTTTTGGCCGAGATGGGAAGATATTTTCGGATGATCGCCATTAAGGAAAGTGATTGGGACTACCTTAGATTTCTTTGGAAGAAGAAGATGGACAACTGATGGTTTTTGGGCGGGAAATGGTTGTAGACGATTTTAATTAAGTGCCCCGTACCTCAAAATCCGGAAGAAAAGGAAATGGTTGAATATGATGATGCAAAGGTTGGAGAGAGTAAAACGCTTTCTAAACAGGGTTGTACCATCCAGATCACCTATGTGAAGAGAGAACCAATAGAAAAAGGTTCAATTGGCAAATATCTTCCAAACAATAAAATGCAACTTGTATCGAAGGAAACTGTTTCTGGAGCTGTAATTACTCCAATATTGTATACTTCGGCCAGTTCTCCAAAGGGGCAAGTGCCTACTCCAGAGAAAAATCTTAATTTAGGAGACAAGTCTCCAGAAAGGTCTGGTAAAAGTGCTAAACTGGAAAGGATTGCGAATCCGGTAGATTATAGGACTATTATATTGAGTGGTTTGAGATCTCTAAAGAAGATTTCAGAATCCTATGACTGCTCTAAGCCTGCAGACGATACCTCTAAGCCTTCAGACGATACCTCCAAGCCTGCAGACGATGCCTTAGAATCTGATCCTGATTCTTCAAAAGGTAAAGCTCAAGGTTCTCAAGGGGTTCCAGAAATTGCAGTAGAAGATTCTGACGAAAAGTCTGCAATTGAGGATTCTCAACCTTCAGAGCCTCTTGATGTGGAGGGTTCTGGAGTGGGGGCTTCAAGCGATGTAGAGGTAAGAGCTCAAACAAAGAGCCCTAAAGCCATATCTTCCAAAATACTTTGCATGAAGAAAGAAGAATCCAGCATAGACTTGGAAGAGGAAGACAATGGAAGAAACGAACCCTCTCCGGCCTCAATCACCTTGAAAGCCCTAGAACCCGCAGATACTAAAGAAATTGATCAAATCATTGTGATGCTACCGGGACACAAAGTTACAAATGTTAGATTTTACTATAGGCCTTAAATGCCTATTTCGAAAAGCATTGTTTAAAGTAATCATTTGATATTTGAAAAGAACAGTGCGCACAAAATATTACATTTGAACAATCCAAGGTTATAAGGACATTGGGTTTGGGATGGATACAAAGTGAAGATTGTTTCTTATGTGACGTTCAGTCGTTGGAAAAGACATCGGCGACTACCACGAGCGAAATGCTTTCCTTCATCGCCAAGTTAGAAGATCCCTTAAGATGGTTGGCACCTGTCCTTGTAACAGGAAAAATAATGGTTCAAAGGTTGTGGATAACGGGATTACATTGGGATGATCCGATGGATGAATCATTGATTGAGACATGGACTAAATTTAGAAAGGAATTGAATTTCATAGGAAGTTGGAGAATACCCCGATGGTTAGGTCTCGGAAGGAATACCCAGGGAGTAAAATTGCATGGATTTGGTGATGACTCCGAAGACGCCTATGCGGCAGCTGTTTACATAAGAATTCCCACTGATGATGGAGTCAGTGTAAGACTGTTGGCATCAAAGACTAAGTTGGCTCCCATGCGGAAGATGTCAATTCCACGCTTAGAATTGTGCGCATCTCTTCTGCTGACCAGACTAGTGAAATATATAATGGAAGAGTTGGATATCAAACTGGAGAGTGCTACCTGTTGGTCCGATTCTGTCATAGTCTTGAGTTGGTTAAGAGCTATGTCTAGAAATCTCCCCACTTTCATCGGCGATCGTGTCGCGGAGATTCAGAGTTGTCCACAGGTCAGGGAGTGGCGCTATGTTCCCACAGGAGATAATCCAGCGGATATTGCCAGGCGAGGAATTCTGGGGTCCGAGCTGAAACGGTCTTCCATCTGGTGGACAGGACCTACCTGGTTATCAGCAGAATCAACAGAATGGCCCAGAAAGCTTCCTGTGTTTGAGAACCAAAGTCAAACTGAGCTCCTGAGTGTTCATGCCATCAGTGAAACACCTTTCTTGGTGGCTATCGGAGAGATAAGCTCGACCTTTAATGGATATATACGAAAGGTGGCCTGGATATTGCGTTTTTGCCATAACTGCCGCTACAGCGCGGAGCGATATCAGTCGCACTTAACAACAGCTGAACTGAGAAATGCTCATCGGAGAATACTTCAATCAATTCAGTTTCAGGGAAGAGCTAAGAAGTTTGACCACTTTAGGATCAGTAGGGCGCACAAGCAAGATTTATGGTTAGCACCGTTCCTCGACGATCAAGGAATCCTTGGAGTCGGCGGTAGATTGAAATGGGCTCCATCTATGACATATGAACGAAAACATCCTGCGCTATTGCCTTCATCAGGAAAGGTGGCTCAGATGATTGTTCAAGCGGTTCATATGCGGACTTTGCACGGAAGTGTGCACCTGATGCTGTCCACAATGAGACAGAAGTATTGGATGCTGAGAGCAAAAGATCAGGTGAAAAGATGCATTCGAGAGTGCGTGACATGTTGTCGATACAATCGCGTCACTCAAGGCCAGCTAATGAGCGATTTACCCAAGGAGAGATTAACACCGGGTAAACCCTTCTCAATAAGTGGTGTAGATTGTGCTGGACCTGTGAACCTTCGAATGTCCAAGGGTAGAGGTCGAAAGACGGAAAAGGGCGACATCTGTCTATTTGTGTGCTTTGTGACCCGAGCCGTACATCTTGAATTGGTCACAGATGCCTCTACACCCACCTTCATGTTGGCCTTCAAGCGATTTGTAGCGCGAAGAGGGCATTGCACTCGGCTATATAGTGATCAAGGAACAAGTTTTGTAGGAGCTGCACGACAGTTACGTTCACGTTTCTATCTGGCTCAGGATCAATTAAAATAACTAGCTGCCGTGTTAGCTAATGATGGAACTAAGTGGAAGACCATCTCTCCCAATGTCGACATCAATACGTTAGTATTGATAAAAGAGGAAAGAATGCCCCCTGCAAGGTGGCTTATGGGCAGAGTGGTGGAGACATATCCTGGGAAGGACGGCCTGGTGCGGGTTGTTTCCGTGCGGACACCAGTTGGAGTGCTCCGAAGACCCTTGGTGAGGCTGGTGCTGCTTCCGGTGGCCCTTCCGGAACTTGATGTGACCCATCAACTCGGGGAGGAATGTTGGAGTTTAATTTATTATTACTCGGCGTAAATGGTTTTATTATATTTGACCAGGAGTGCCTGGTCACGTGTGTGTGTTTGATTGTATATATAGTGTGCTTGAAAATAAAATGTGTGTGTGAATAGTACTGGTCGTGCCTTTATTCTCTCTTTGGCAGAGGCTTTGGAAACACCATAAGGGTGTCATTTAGATAACATCAAAGTTACAGTCCTCAAGATAACGGCCTTCATAAGTTAAGAAAAAGATATCTTAACAGCCAGTTTAAAGGTTCTACGAGAAATAAGGAAACATAGTTTATTAACTTTTAAAATATGCGCGTGGTCTCATGCTACCACTTGCGATAGGCTTTTTTCTTTTGCCCCCGCGCATGCGCGGCGGCTACGTCACGTCCGGTGACGTCACGACATGACACTCTCCTGATTTTATTCTGACCTTGGCCACTCGACAGTTTCCATCTTCACCCGGGTAGACTTTCTTTACAAGGCCTAAAGGCCAATTTATCCGTTTTTGAGAATCATTTTCTACATAAACCACTTCCCCACCAGTAATAGCTCTAGTATCGCTATCTTCCTTTTACTGAACAAGTTCGCCTAAATATTCTTTATAAAATCTCGTTTTTAGCTCTTCCTTTAACGTTTGTAAATTTTTATATTTTTCTATAAGACCCTTCTACATATATGGTCAAGTTCCGGGAAGGTGTTGTCATCATTGAACTGTAAGAGAACATTGCGGGAGTCAGGGGCCGGAAATTATCAGAGTCTTCTGACATATAAGTTAAAGGCCTTTCGTTGACTATTGCTTCGATATGGGGCATATCTGAGTCTATAATTGTACAAAGTTCAACTTTTTGTTTCCTAACATTCTTTTTATTATACCTTTGATAATTCGAATCAACCTTTCCCAAAAACCTCTCCACCATGGATATACAGGGGGGTTAAACCACCTTGTTATTTTCTGAGCCGAAGAATAATTTTGAATTTGATTCCAATCAATGTGACTCAATAACTTATTGGTTTTTGCGAAGTTTATTCCATTATCAGAATAAATCACCAGAGGCCGTCCTCTTCTTAAGATAAATCGCCTCAAAGCCATCAAGAAACTTGGGGTATCTAGACCCTGTATCACCTCCATATGAACAGCTCTGTAGACTCCACAGGTGAATGAGGCAACCCATGTCTTCGTATTATTCCTCAATAATAAGGGTCCAAAAAGGCCAATGCCTGTGACCTGAAAGGGCTTGCCCAGATGTATTCTATTGGTTGGTAAAGGAGCTGCTTCGACACTACCCGGCTTAGCTGAGTATCTTCGACAGATGACACACTGTCGTAAAATTCTGGAGACTCTTTTTCTACCTCTCAAAATCCAATATTTACTCTCAATTTCGATAAGGTAACCAAAACACCTGCATGACCTAAATTTTTATGAACTTGTCTAATTAGTTGTTCACTCAAAAAATGATTACTGGGCAGCAATACAGGAAATTTAAAATTTTCAGGGACATCACCCAGAATTAATTTTGTCTCAACAGAATATAAATCCCCTGAATTCGTTATCATTTTTAGATTATTGAATTTCAGATTCCCTGAATCAAAACCTTCTCTCTGAATCAATTGAATCAACATTCTCTCACTGCACTCAATTTCTTCTATTGTCAATTCGTCTTTCTGATTAGACACTTTCTTACATTTGTTAATATATTTTGTCATCCATGCTAACAGCCTGACATTCGATTAAAATTCAGAAAATTTCTTGAACATCCCTTGAGTCATTGGTTCTATTACAATTTTCACTAAAGCTGTCTTCCTCTGTTCCTTAAACACTTCAGTTTCATCTATGATAGGTTCTTCTGAAGGCCAGAAATCCTTAGAAAGACGCAGCCAATCAGGACCTTTCCACAATTTGCTCCGCAGAAATTGTCCGATTTTTGAACCTTTCGATGGGAGGTTTGCGGGATTTTCAAGGCCAGGAACAAATCTCCAATTGGATACTTTGGTTGTTCTTTGTATTTCGTCGACTCTATTATTTACAAATATGTTCTAATTACGATTCTGACGATTACAGGATAAGGCGGTGGACGAGTCGGTTCAGAGATAAATTGGAAATATCACTGTGAGAGATTCCAAAATACACCTTGCTAATCTGGCTCCTATTAAGCAAGCCATCACTTCCAGTCTGAATCTTGATATCTTCTTTAGAGGGGCGACTCGAGCTTTGGACCATATGAAGGATAATTTCACTCCTTCTTTCATTTGACTTCTAATGTATGCTACAGTAGCAAATGCTTTCTTGCTCGCATCACAGTAAAAAGTGAAGTTCTAAGAACTCCGCCCAACCCACACAAATATATCGTGGTATATTTGAGTCCTTTAAATGACTTATCTGTTCATACCAATCTTTGAATTCTTGACTTATATCCTCTTCCAGGGGATCATCCCATCCACCTGCGCTATTCCATGCTTTCTGCAGCAAATTTTTGGCGTTATCATCACTGGTGAATAAAACCCAAAGGGATCAAATATTTTTGCACCAAAGGCAAAATGACTCTCCTTGTTATCACTGAAGGTGAAATTTCAATGTTTATCATGCAATTCAAGGTATCAGTTTTCCGATTCCACAAGAGTCCCAAAACCTTCGTATCATTTCCATCTCGAAGATTGGACGTCTCCGTTGTTTCCCACTGACGAAGTTCCATTCCAGCTCGATTCATTATTTCAGACGCCTTTTCCTTGAAATGAACAATGTCAGATTCTTTATTCAACGATGTGAGGCAGTTGTCAACGTAAAAGGATCTCAATAAACGTTGAGCTACATAATAATTTTCATCAATAATTGATTTAAGATGATGCTCAATGAACGCTCCTAATATAAAGGGGCTACTGGTCAGGCCAAAAACTACGCGAGTATGTTGGAATGTCTAAACACTGCCACCAATATTCCTCCAAATAAATTTCAAGTATTTTCTGTCTTCAGGATTTACTTCGATCATCTGGAAAGCCCTTCGGATATCCCCTGAAATTCCAATTTTGTTCTCGCGAAATCTGATCAGAATATTTGGAATATGTTCCCGTAAGTTTGGTCCCGCCTCCAAACAATCGTTCAATGACATTCCCTTGACAGTGCGGCATGACGCATCATATACTGGTCTAATTGGCGTAGTCTTATTGGTTTCTTTAAACACTGGTCTATGGGGCAAATAATGACCTACAGCTTTGTTATCATCATGGATTCTTTCAATTATATTCTCTTGTTCCCATTCCGTGAATATTTTAGCATAATCTTTTAATCTTCTTTGTGTTGTTAATTTGTTAACACACCTTTCCAATCGCTTCTGTGCAACATTGAAATTAGAAATAATGCCATCACAGTCTTCTTTCCAGGAGAGAAAGAGACGGAATAATGCCCATCATCTCGTTTAATAATTTTTTCAATGAAATGCGATTTGATATCTTTGTCCTTTTCCCTCTGTGAAATATTTTCCACAGGGTCTCGAACACCCAACATTTCTAGTTCTAGTTCTAGTTCAGTCCAAAAGATATTTTATTTTATGACTCATGGTCAAGAAAACAGGAGATATATACTCCGAAGCCAAACCTTCAAAGAAATCTCCGAAAATTGACCAATTAATCTTCGTATTGATCGCCGTCAATCCATCCTCCAAATAAACCACCTGATCAGTCCAGATCTTGCTTAAATTGTTAGCGCCCAACAGAAGGTCGATTTCTGATGTCTCAACATTTTCCCTTCTAATAATGGTGACACCTTTGTTGTCGAGATCTCGTACCCAACTTCCTGCTGTCAAAATAGGAACTCTGTCACAGATCATCCATTGACCCATCGCTTTGACTTGTACAGCTTCCTCCTCCAAAATATTTGTGATGGAAAAGGAATAAAGGCCGTGCGTTTCCTCTCTTGTTTGTCGACCTCCAAAAAGGCATTCCGTCAATTCGCTCAATTGGCTCCCTGAATCCAACAAAATATTTATAATTATTGATGTTTCAGAGCTACAGATTTTTGCTCTCACTGTCATTAAAAGTGATTCGGATAAACAGGACTGTGTGAGCAGAGCGGTGGACTTTTGGGTTTGTACTGAAGAATTGTTTTTTATCTCTTTACTACTTCCACCATTTTCTGAGATAGAGTCCCTTCTTGAGTTGTTTCCTCGACAGAAAATCAGGTAGTGAGGTTCTCCGCAATTCTGGCAAATAATTTTTGTCCTACAGTGTCTTCTTAGATGATTTCTTTTTAAACACTTGAAGCAGACTCCTGCGTCAGACATCTTTTTAAGTTGTTCTTCCCGAGTCATTCTTCCAATTTTGAAACATTTTCAAATTTCATGGCCCATTTTATCACAGAAGATGCACTTGGTCTTTCTTTCGTAATTCGTGGTCAAAAATGATCCTTTTGAATATTTGTTTTTCGAAACCATCAACTGTACTGCTGTTGGCCCGTTCTTATTAAAATGTAAAGATCTTGAAGGAAAATTGGGCTTGGGGTTATTCTCACCCACTCCAATCCTTGACAAATTTATTCGATGTTGAGCCTTTACCTCGGCCTGTAAAAAGCTCATCAAGGCCTTCAGCCGGTCCCCCTTTCCTTGTTCTACATCTTGCTCGTCATTCCAGCCAAAATCGGCCTCGGGTGTTCTCTGCCATACCTGTAATAATGGTGTGGGCAGACAAGACTCCACTAGCGGGAAAAGAAAGACTTCCAAGTATTCCGAAGGAATATTCAAGGATTACAAGGTTTGAATGTATGCCAAAATTTCGTCGTAAAGACGATCCAAAATTATATTTTGTCGACGTGAATTGAGCACAACTAAATTTAAAAATTCTCTTAAATACAATTCAACCAATAAATTTTTGTCGCCAAACCTACTCTTGAGAGCTATTATAGCACTTTTATAATTTTCCCCGGCATGGGTGTAAGTTCCCAATAATCGATGTGCCTGGGAACCTGGGATCATTGCCTGGACCAGATAGTACATCTTTTCATCGTTATTTAAATCTCTATCTTCATGGATCATTTTGAACCTGGACCACCATGAAATCCAGTTTTCCAAACCACCATTATAACACGGTAATTCCATCTTTGGCAGTTTTAGATTTGCTCTTCTTGAGCCTTCACTTCCGGCTTCTGATATTGCCTTCTTTTCCTCAGCCTTAGCTTCTAGGATCTTACTGATTCTTATCTGTATGTCACTATACATTTTTGCATAATTTGCAGTGGACTCCAGCTCTTTCATAACTACTTGCTCGTCGTAGTCTTCTGAATTGACCAATTCATTTTCAAATTTTTCATCATATTCTTTTATCTGCTGGTAGTAATGGACAATAAATTATCTTTTTCCAATCACGAGGTATTCATCAGGAGAGTCTCCTTTTAACTCTTCCAGAGTTTCATTTACTTCCTTGGTGAAAGAGTTCTACGTGGAGTTCTGAATCTCTTTAAAATTTTCAATTTCACAGTTTCTTTTGAAATCTCCATCCTGGCAGGCTGGTCTCAAATATTGAGGATTCTCAATATAGATTGCTGTCTCTCTTTACCTTGAGAGACGAGCTTTACCTTGTGTTTAGTCCAGCTACTCGACCATCTCGGCAATTCAAAGGAAGAGGCTCAAAGGCGACTATCAATTGTCCTAAACTTATCTAGAAACTCATTTTTATTGAAAAACACGCTCAATTTATACATTAAAGAAATTAACATACTAATTTATACATTAAAAGAAATTTAGATACTTTTTTCCTAGTTTTTAAGTTACAAATCAACATATATAGTCACGACCGTCTTTCCTCAATTCCTCATGTCACGGATGCGCGCGCATCATTATGATCATTACCATTATCTAATGATAATAATAATAATTATTATTATTATATTATTATTATTATTTTATTATTTTATTATTAATATATATAGTCACGACCGTCTTTCCTCAATTCCTCAAATCCTCATGTCACGGATGCGAGCGCATCATCATTATGATCATTATCTTCTATAGAAGCTTCTATTTTTATAATTATGTATATTTACAAAAAGTCAATTCGCTCGCGCCTCTAGCGGTGAAAATGAGGGGTAATACCAGCTGACCTAATGTACATGTAAAGTTTGGAGCGGGACGTTTCACAAGAGTGACATCCACGGCTCCAATTTATAATTGTAACAAATAGTATTGGAATAAAAACATTCAATCGGGTAAAACACGGGCGTTGCCCGGGTGATTCGTCTAGTATAAAAATAAAGTTGACTACTCTAGTAGCCGTAACAGTTACTATATATATGGTAATATATTAATTATTGAGCAACTGAATATAGCTGACAGCACACTGCCATTTATCAGAAAAAAAAAATAAATAAAAATTGATTGATATATTTTTTGATAGATGGTAGTGCGAAATCGGCAAAATTAATTTGTACGATAGAGAGTTGTCTTTTCAGTATATTATTTAGCACCATCTGACCCCTTTTATTCTTTTAAAACTCTTTTCAAGAATTTATATGTGTAAATATTATAATCACTTTGATTAAGTTATATAAATAAAAGACAATTCGTTGAGGGGAGAGTGTATTTTTAAAATAACGACAATACAAGTTTTTGAGTGTAACAGCACATCGACAGGTATAACCACACTACTAAAACTTAGAAACTTGAACAAATCTATATATTAATATATACAGTTATCAGCGTCATGCGTTCTTAATTCTGTCACCGTTTACTTTTGGTTCAGTGGTAGAATGCTCGCCTGCCACGCGGGCGCCCCGGGTTCGATTCCTGGCCTATGCATTTTTTTTTACAATTTTTAATACTCATATATATAAACTTTAATATATACAGTTATCAGCGTCATGCGTTATTAATGGTGTCACTGTTTGCTTTTAGTTCAGTGGTAGAATGCTCGCCTGCCACGCGGGCGCCTCGGGTTCGATTCCCGGCCGATGCTTTTTTTTTTTACAATTTTTAAAACTCATTTATATATTATACAAGAATGACATCCACCCCTTGGCAGAGCTGACTGCTATAGGGCGCGTCCCCAGGTGGCGGATAGGGGAACGACCTTCAGATATGAAGGCCAGCTGCGAAACAAGCAGAATAACTCTGACAAATAAGCAGTCGCGGACCAACAGCAGCATTGTTAGAAGAGGAGTAGACCTCTTTGAAAATCCTGACTTCAACTGACCCGGTTGATGGACCTCAGCAAGGGTCCCACTCCAGGGATACGGAGGAGCTGCGTCTGTACTCATGTTAGAGTCGGCAGCAAAGGCGTCTGCTTCCATGTTAGGAACGGCCTTAAACTACAGGCAAAGTCAGACTTTCACCAAAGTGTGCCTGGATCATGGTGCCATGATCAACGAAAGCTGCACCCCTACACCCCATTCCATGAGATCAGATGTTGATTTGCATGCTGCATCGCCCGTCGCGCAGAATAAACAGGGGCGCGTTCAGGACTTAGGTAGAGGGTTCTGTCCGATAAGTATAATAGTCTCCACACACTTCACACTTTGCAGCTTCCAAGCAATTGAGCATTCTGCAGTGCAACATAAATGAATTGTGCTCAACAGCAACAAAAATAAAATTAGAAGAAATAATGTAAATAGCTGAAAAACAAAAGATACAAATTATAGCCCTACAGGAAACCAAATTAAATGAAAAGTACAATCTCAAATATAAAAACTACAATATCCTCAGAAAAGACAGAAATAAAGAAGGGGGTGGCCTTGCATTTTTAATCAAGAATTTGTACTATGAAGACATAGCCATTAATATTCCAAACACATCAGACCTCGAAGCCCAAGGTATCAAAGTCTACCTCAATCAAAACAAAACCATCAACATATTCAAAATGTATCACCCACCAAACAATAAACTTATTGACGATGGAACAATGGCTCAATTTCTTACAGACAACACTATTATTGTAGGTGACCTTAATGCCAAACATCAACTATGGGGATGTTCCACGCCAAACCCAAGAGGCAAAATACTTTCAAACTTATTTGACGACAATGCCTTCATGTGCTTAAATGATGGGAATCCTACCCACCATTCCTACAGTTATAATACCGCACAAGCCCTTGATATAAGTTTCTCCAGTCCTGACATTTTCCACAAATGCAAATGGCAAATATTAAAAAGTATTGGAAGTGATCATTTGCCTATTTTGATAGAAATTAGCACCAAGACCAAAACCAGCTCAATTAAAGAAATATTCTGGAACTTCAAAAAGGCTAATTGGAATCTTTACCAGCAAAACACCAATGAAGACTTTAGAAAAGCACCCACTAGAATAAAAGATCTGGAACAAAATTGGATATCTTTCAAAAACACCATTATTAAAGCAGCCAAAGTTTCAATACCAAGAGGTAATATTAAGAAATGGATTCCAAATTATACACACCAGGCAAAAGATATTCAAACACTTATAACTAAAAGAAATGAACTACAAAAAAGTGCACCCAAAACCAAACAAATTGTAGAACTGAAATGAACATTGTGAATGCAAAAATAAAAAGATTATACGTAAATATGAAAAGGGAAAAATGGAAACAAACTTGTGAAAACCTGAACCCAAGAAACCCTAATACAAAACTCTGGCATTTGGCAAAACAAATTGACAGAGCCCAGCCACAAACTGAAAACACAAATATGATTAAGAATACAGATGGTACCCCAGCACTTAATGACAAAAATGCTGCTAATCTTTTAGGTAATTCATATCAAATATGTAGTAAAATCAAATTTGAAATAAAAAATAAGAAAGTTGAAAAAAAGGCCCGAAAGATTATCCATGACTGTAAAAACGTCACTAGCACTCATAATATTTTCCATGAAAAAATCAATATGAAAGAGCTAGATTATGCATTAGAAAACACTGACCTGAACAAGACTCCTGGGCCAGATGGAATCCATGGCCAAATGATATCAAACTTGGGCAAAAATGGCAAAGAAAAACTTCTTGATATTTTCAATATCTCCTGGAAAACTAGAAAATTGCCTCAAGACTGGAAAACTGCAACAATAATTCCTATTAAAAAAACTTGACAAATCTGCTGCTGACCCAAAAAACTACCGACCTATCTCCCTCACAAGTATTTGCTGCAAATTAATGGAAAAAATTATACTCAGACGACTCACCTACCACATCGACACAAGAAATCTCTTACCAAAAGAACAATATGGATTTAGAAAAGGACATGGGACAATAGACCAACTCTTATTTTTCACACAAAAGGTAAAAGATGCACAAAACAGAAAACCAACTAACCACACAATAGCTGATTTTTTAGACCTTGCACAAGCTTTTGATAAGGGGGGTATGGAAAAACAAGTTAATTACAAAATTATACAAACATTTCAAAATTGATGGAAAAGCTATCACTTGGATAAATGATTTCCTTAAAAATAGATACATCAGGGTCAAATATAATGGCACTCTATCTAAAACCTTCAAATTGTACCAAGGATTATCACAAGGATCAGTCCTTAGCCCAACTCTCTTCACCCTATTTATTGCAGGCATAGAAGAAAAAATTTCACATAAAACCAATATTGGACTTTTCGCTGATGACATTATTCTATGGAGCAGCAATACTAACTGGAAAAAAGCTGAAAGAGATTTGAACAAGACTCTTTACCACCTAGAAAAATTTGCTAATAAACATAAATTTGAATTTAACCCCCAAAAATCTGAAACCTGTCTTTTAACTACCGATAAGAAACTATACAAAATAAGACCAAAAATTATTCTGAAAGAACAACAATTGCAATATAATAAACATCCTAAATATCTTGGCTACACCCTGGATCCAGAAATTAACTCCAGTAAACATATTGAAGAAGTTATTAGAAAAGGAAGAGACCGACTAAAAATCCTGAAATATATTTCAGGAAGAGAGTGGGGAGCCGATGCAACCACACTAAAATTAACTTGCACATCTCTAATTAGACCTATCCTGGAATATGGATATCAAATCTATGGTACAGCATCTGAAACAAATCTAAAATCACTGGAAAGGATACAACTAAGTGCAGCTAGAATTATTACAGGTCTTCGAAATACCTGCCCTAATGATATTGTACTTTACGAGGCAGACATTATGCCCTTAAAGGATAGAAGAAGCTACAATCTGCCAAAATATATAAACAAAATCAAGAGTTATGGAAACAAACACAGAACTTCCAAGTACATACTTAATTGGGAATCCAATTTAAGACTAAAAAAAGAAGGCCCTCTCCACCTGGCCAAAAGAAATGGATTTTTAAGATATAAAGTGGAAAAAAATTATTTAGCAGAAAAAAAATTATCCATGCAAACCACTACAAAATGTTATTTTTAATGCCACTTTAAATGAACCCACCAACAAACAATACCAAAATCCAGAATACTTAAAACAATTATCATTAGAAATAATTAATAACATTCCTAAAAATGCAATAACTATCTATACCGATGGTAGCAGAGACGAGCTAGGACACACTGGCAGTGGCTGTCTCATCAAAACCACAAATGGCATTGAGAAAATGAACAGAAGAAACCCATATTTTTGCTCAGTCTTCAGATCAGAACTTATAGCCATCTATGAAGCCTTAAAATCCACCAGAAATACTAATTATCAAGATATCTGGATTCTTACTGATAGTAGAAGTGCCATACAACACACTTGAGTCACACAGGGGAACTCAGAGACAAAGTAAGCAGGAACATAATTGGTAATCTCCAAAAACTCTCAAAAACCTCAAAAATTCACCTTCAATGGATACCCTCACACGTTGGCATTGAAGGCAATGAAGCTGCTGATGTGCTAGCGAAAAAAGGCACAAAAGAACCCTTGTCACAGAAAAATAAACTTACTTTTAAAGAAATAGAAACAATAGCCAAAACAAAAATAAACAAGAACTGGAGGATCCCACCTAAGCACAGTTGGTACAGTGGAGTGAACCCAGGAGGAGCTCTGAACATCAGAAATAGACAGCATCAAACAACACTAACAAGATTTAGAACAGGCCATCTCAAGCCATTGAAGATAGAAAATAATAACAAAATTTATCCCACTTGCCCAAAATGTAGTTTGGTGCTTGCAGCTCCAGAACACATTTTGGCTTGCATTATATGCACTAAACAGGACCTTTGGGAGAGGCCGCTGCTCATCATAAAACAGCTCGAGGAGCATGAACTCATGGAATTCGTGTAATCTTTACACAAGGGAATAGGAAACAACGAAACATGACATCCACGGCGCCAATTTTTAATTGTAACGAATAGTATTTGAATAAAAGCATTTAATCAGGTAAACCCCGGGCGTTCCCGGGTCATTTGGCTAGTATATATATATATATAGAATAGAAGTAGGTAATATTTAAGATGAATTTTATATATGTTGTTGATGATATATTTGTGTTGGTTCCAGCAATTCAGGGCTAGAGTGGCCCCAATATACACATTCACCTAATACCTGCACTATCAAGAGTCTTCACCAAATATGGGAGCCTACATACTAACTTGGCTCGACCCATTCATCATTTTCTGGTCCCTCTACAATTGGATTTCCCAAATATGGTACTCAACACCGATTGGAAGACCCCACCATGTGTTTGAACTTCACCCAAGTCACTTCAGGGTGATTGATCTTCCTCATATGAACCGTTGTACAGACGATTGGCGTCCTTTCTTCTACCCTAACTCTTTCAATTCTTCCTCTCAACACACTTTATAGTAATTATTTATTAATATTTTTGTGTGTGTTATTCTATCCATATAAAAGTATTGTTTTATTTAGGTTTTTTTCCTCACATAATAGTCAACAAATATTGTAGTTTACTCGTTCATCCATAATAAGAAATTACTTCCTCTGTAAGATGTTCTTGAGAGTTAGCGTAGTCAAGCCCCTTAACCTTCTGTGTACTCACAGTTTGAAGATTCAATTTGATAGCTTCTACAATGGAACAATCTGGAATGGTCATTTAATATATTTCAGGTGATCAAATATATGCTTTAATTGAGCCTTGACCAACGCATGATTTGCGTACATTGGCTCATTAACAGATGGACATTCTAATAAATAACGAAAGTGAATTTGCGGACATGATCAGTGTTCATTAGTTAGTCTGCAGAAAAAAATATTTTTAGAAGCCTTAACCAAAAATGGTTTTATGTGGACAACCTTTGTCAAAAACTAACGTTAAGTAGAGCAGATCATCGATACCTTGGCCACAGCTCTAATGTCTCTGAAAAGGGACACCAGTAACACCCTGTTCAAAAAGATCTCGCGCGCGGCATCGCCGCTCTTCGCCAGAGAATTTAGCTCTGCTCTTCTATAAAGGAGAATGAGATAGACATCTACTTTCTGCGGGAGACCAATGTCATATCCCTGGACAATGAAGGAGCCTTCTGCTACGGCTAAAGCGCCGTCGTTGTGCCTGCTGCGACCACCGTAAGATCAGATCTAGCCTGCATCTTCGCGGGCGTGACCATTGTTTACCCGAAGCAAATACTATGGCTTTGCAAGCCTGCTATTATCGACCTCTTCATCTAGAAAAACTACATGATGTATGTCAACCATCACATCTCTTATACATCTGACGATCGATGCCGCCAGCTCCGGACAACCTTAGGTTTAGCGTGTGAAAAAGGTTCATTGATCCTCGGGGACTTGAACATCTCCGAGGAGTCGACTAAGGACCTGGCATTGGTTTATTATCCTGATCTAAGTAAGAGACCTATATCTCCTACAAGACTACAATGCATATTCAATATAATATGGTCAAACCTGTGTGCTGATCTAATGTAAACATTCATCTAATAAATATCGGAAAACCTAGCAAATCCTCACCCCAGATTTTATGGGATCAATGTAACGGATCAAGGAATATATAATTTCGGAAAAAGGCATTTTCGCTAGCCGGTTCGAGTTTGGCGATGTCCTGGAACATTAGACAATGTCCAACAAAGTCGCCTGGTATGTGAAATATGACGCTCCGTTTTCTATCCCCTATTTGGATCTGAAGTTGGCGTTCGACAGCATGAACAGGAGTTACATGTTCGCCATTTTGGAAAAAGAGGGGTTACCATCTCCTTTTTTCAGATGGGTTACTCAATTCTGCAGTAAAGCAGACCCCAACAACTAAGTTGGATATTTCTAAACAAAGACTTTCCGCTTTCCAACGGGGTAGCGAGGGCTGCTGTTTCAGCACCCCTTACTTCAATATCAGAGTTGGACTTCGGCAATGCGACATCGAGAGGATCTTGACCTGCGGATGCATGGTCTTCTCTGCGGATGACATCGTGATCTTCATCAAAGACGACGCTGAGCTTGATCTCGTGTTCATGTATTTCTAAGAGGTCCGCATGGCCTCTCATTTGGCTGTCAACCTCGATAAAAGCTGCAAGTTCTGGTGTGGTATATGAAAGCAACGGACAAATTCTCCTCTGGGAATATGCTGGATGTCCAAGTCGCTGATCATCTTGGGCTACACGATCTCTGCTCAGAAATCTTTCGTTTCCCAGGCCTCCCACCTGAATAGGCTGCTGGAACGAGCCATCAAGAATGGACTACATTCGCCAGCGGCCTGTCGCTGGTGGGTAGGGGTTGCGCGACTAGTGCGCTCCGTCTGGGGAAACGAGCGGAGGCTCGAAGCTTCCCCAGAAAATCCTGGTTTTTCCAGTCTCCGAGGGTAGGGTCGTTCTGCTAGACATCGCGGGCCAGTTTCGGCTCGCCAGTCTGAAGGGTGTCCAAACCAAACTGCGCTGCGGTAACAACTGATACTTTCGGCTGGTCCACAGCCGTGCGTTACTGATCCTGCCGGCTCCTAACGTCTGCTCTTACCGAGGAGAATGATACTTCTGAGCCTTTGGGAGGCCACACCCAGTGTCTTTGAGGTGGACTACCAGGTAATTTATATTTTATTTTGAAAATATTTTTGTAAATATATATTAATTTTATATTCGAAATATCCTATGCAATATATATATAAAGAACAAAACGGCTATCCATTTTGTTTATTATTTATACTGAATAAAATAGTATAAAAGGCCTGATTCTCCTACACCTCAGTTTGTAGAACCGTTCTAGAGAAGTTCTCTTAGAAGAAGACTTCTGCTCACCATGAATATCATGGTCTGTACCATGTGTGTATTGATATAGATAATTAAAAAAAACCTTGTAAGGTGAGAAGAGAGTTCTAATGTTAGTATAGCTTCAGAGAGTTTGAAGAAGATGACTTGGAAGTTTTTAATTACAACTGTCTTGTTGTGGCCTGTTTTTACTTACTTGAATATACCTCGTCGAATAGTTATCTTAGTTATATTTCTTTCTTTTTTATTTAATATTTAACCTTATATAACCTTATATGAACGATGTAATAACGTAGTTTCAATTTCAATCTCTCTCTATACAACATGATGTTAACCCAAAGATTTGAACTTTCAACTAGATTTTAGTATTCCATGTGAAGGGTTAGCCATATGCTCTTTCCAAGAACGAACTTTTTCTATTTCTCACAAACTCCAACTCTTGTTCTAAATTCTATTCTAACAGCATCTGCGGCCTCGGCCTACTAAAGATAACCCAGTCCTTTATTAACACAGACTTTTCAAAAAGATATACCATTGTATATTGTGAATTCATCAATAGAAATAAATATAAATGACAGCTGAGAGCTGGCTTTTAAAAGATTCTTTTGAAATATGCGTGTGACGTATTGTTTTGTGGTTTATTCTCTTTACACATATGTCTGAAAACAGCATATAATAAGTGAAAACGCTTGGGAAAGGAATAGTCTACCGAGAGATGGGTGGGTAGTTTCGATGTGTTCATGATCTTTTGCTTTTATATAGTTGAATTTGTCCCCCAACAGATCCAAGGAATATACAATATTATTATATCATATTATATATAGATAATATAATATTATTATATCAAATATTCAATTAAAAAACAAATTTATCTCATTTGAAATAGTTTAAAAAATAGTTACTTCTAAGTACAAAAAGTTTAAAATTTATATATCAATAGATTATATGTAATAAAAATAGATATAATTTGAATTGGGAAAGAGGGGGAAATTTTAAGGGAATTACTTTTATATGTTTCTCTTTATTCTTTTTGACCAATTTTCTTTTCATAAATATGTAAAATAATTGAATTGTATGAATTTGTATATAGCCAATATGTTATAATGTGAAGAAATGTATTGACACAATTATCCCTGAGTTTGGGATATAGCGTTATTTGATGTTAATATAGTTAATATATCAATAAGTTATAGATATGATATCAATTGATATTTAAACTTTCATAGACTATACGTTCAATAAAAATAGCCGTTTTACAGAAAACCACCTAATTATTGTCCTATACTTTCTTGTTCATTATTTCAAATATTTTGTTTTAATTTCTTTCTATGATTTAATCTTGTTCTGTATGCGCTTTCATTCCACTATAATATAGTTTAAAACTTATGATGAATGTTGTTACAATGTTTGGAATGGTGTTATTTGCTTGAACTTCACTTAAAATTACCGAAGCTCTATAATAGAAAATACGATGTAAATAATTATGTTTTACATTATTCTCAAAAATTAAATATTTTGTGGATAAAATATATTTTAATATTATACTTTGCTATTTAAAATAAATTGTTAATGGTTTGGTAGATATTTATAATATGGAAAAATAACAATAAAAGTACTTTTTATATTGTGAAAATCGAGGTTTCGAACAAAAATACTCTTATATTCATTATAATTAGAATTTTTTAAAAGATATTTCAAACAATTTTTTAAAGAAAAGATAAAAATAAAAATATTCGAGAAACTTTTCACAATGTATTTCGTTTTTTTTTAAATAAAAAAACATATTGCGAAAGAGGTTTATCGATTTTTTTTTATAAAATAAATCGTAAATTTCCCATATCTAAAATATAGAAATGTCTTCATTCCGAATCACGAGACCACCCAGAATTTGGAAAATTTGCTAAAATGAATTTTCAGTTGGATTGAACAAGTTTATACAATTTTTAACTTTTGCGTAATTTGAAGGTATACTAAGAGTTTATTACGAAAAAAAAAGAAAAAAATTGTCTTTTATTCACCACTATGCCATTAAGAAGCATTAAAATTTATTAATTAGCATTGTCATTAGGAGTGAACGTGTTCTACATTTCCGAATTCTGAGTGCACTCTAGGTGCACAGTTACCAAAAGGAAAAATATTAAAGAGACATGCGCTTTATTAAATAGACTATATATATGTTTGAGGAAGTTCAGAAATTTCTATATTAATTACTACAATACTTTGATTTGAACCATTTATTTTACCCTATGAAAATATAATACTTAAAAAAAGAAATCTTCCACTTCACGATTTCGCGCTTTTTATAAATTTGTTCCAGGCGATTATATACCCATGTATATAATATTTCTAATAATATTAATGAGAATCCTCACTCAATATAATCTTATAAGACTGTTTTAATCTTTTGAAACTTTTCAGGGAAAATCTTCTTGTTGGTATTTCCATGTCTCATTGCATTGGCCCTGGCATGTGCTTACCCACCAGCTGTGAGGCTACCAGATACAGACACAGTTATCCTAGGAACAAATCAGACTGTCAGTGGGAAGTCACTAGACGTCTACCTCTCCATCCCCTACGCCCAGCCTCCCACAGGAGAGAGGAGGTTCAAGGATCCAGAGCCTATCATCAACCTTCCTCGATATATTAAGGCCACACAATTCCCTCCATCATGCTGGCAGAAAAATTTCAGACGAGAAGAACATGCCAATAATACAATGAATGAAGATTGCCTTTACCTAAATATCTGGGCTCCCAGCCAGAATGCTCAAATGGCTGTTTTGGTATTTATTCATGGTGGAGCATTTGAATATGGATCATCAGATGAATTATTCAACAATCCTCAATACCTTTCTGCTAGAACTGACATGGTCATAGTTACAGTAAACTATCGTGTCAGTTCCCTAGGATTCCTTGATCTCAACGTGGAGGGATCAAATGGTAATTTTGGACTTAAAGATCAAATTTTGGCTTTGAAATGGATCCAAAAGAATATCAAAGTATTTGGAGGGGATCCAGATAAGGTTACACTTTATGGTATTAGAGCTGGTGCAATGGCAATTGGTTTACATCTATCTAGAGAAGATAATAGGTATCTTTTTAAAAGAGCAATCTTACAAAGTGGGACTTCAAATTCAGGATATTTTACCCCAACAAGTGTAAAGCAAAAGACATTAGAAAGTTTCTATAAATCCTTGAATTGCCCTCAAAATTCTCATGAAACCTTAAACTGTTTACAAGCTATGTCTATAGAAAATATTATTTATGCTGAACGACTAGCCTTTAATCATATGGGAACATTTAGACCTAGCCTTGATAACAAATATATTACATTCACTTCAATATTAAATTTCAACGAAACCAACATTTCACTCAACAAAGATATAATGATTGGAATCACTAAAGATGAAGCGTCATTCTTCATTGCACTTTTAAAAAATATTTACGGCATCGCAAATAAACGTATTGCAATATCAAAATTTGCACAATTACTAGGGTTTAAAGATTCAGATGAGTTTATCAGAATTGCCAATACTTATTTAAAAGATGTACCTGATTTTAAATATGATCAATATGATATAGCATTCAAAGATCTGGTTGGAGATTTATGGTTTAAATGCCCTTCATTCTATTTCTCGAATATCATGGCCTCTAGATATAACAATGTTTTCTTCTATTACTTCACATACCAGTCAACATACAAAGCTGAGAATGAGTCTACAAAAGACCTTGGGGCAACACATGGTGAAGAATTTCAATATTCTTTAGGACTTCCTCAAAGAGATTCAATTCGATATACAGAAGGAGAAATAGAATTTTCAAATAGGATGATGGACTATATTGGAAACTTTTCAAAATATGGGTAAGTAATTTATATCTTTTTTATCTTTAATTTATTTATTTAATTGTAGGTGGTGGTTGTGGTGCCGTCTTGTTCAATTCTGATTTTGTGGATCCATGGAAAAAAGAGGGGGAGCATTGCCCTGTTACACAGCCATATTTCAGAGTTCCCTGTAGGCCTACACAGTTGCCGGTTACCATATAGACTCGGGGCTCACGACCCCATAATTCGCTGTACAGGGCAGTTCCTTACTTCTGCTCCTTCTCTAGCCTAACAGGTATAGGAGGAGTAAATTGTAGGTTTGAATCATATTTAAACTATATGCACATAACAACTGTTGTGTTTATATAAAGTAAAATATTTTTATTAATGTTTACATAAATGTTATAATGATCTCGCGCGATAGCATTTATATTGAAGGTAACACATTGAAAATTATGACAAGATATCTTTTAAGGAAATTGATATTTATGGAAGTGTTTTTTTTTTCAAGTACCAAATTCAGAAATCGGTTTGTATAACGTTACTTGACCTATGAATGAAATAGCAGCAAAGAACATGCTTTAATGCTTGATTATTGACCGAGAGGTATGGGAGCGATATGTTACTAGGATGTCCCTACTAAACCCAGCTAAATGTTAACAGGCAAAGATATAAAGTCGTTATCCTACTTTTTTTGTGGCTCAGCTGTCGATATCAACAAGATACTCACAAAATTACTCTGTATGGAATCTACTATTTTCAAGCTAGAGAAGAGTAGACTTCTAGACATGGGCAAAGAAAATAAGCATTACCACCACCAAACATATTTCATATTATAGAACTATTGAATCTAGAATTCAAATTCTCTCCTGAATATTATCTATAACTATCACATTTTACGAGGAATTTTCAAAATATTAAATAATAATAAATTTTGTATATCATCGCATTTGAAATATGTGCAGAATTTCCAGGCAAAAAATAATTATTAACTATATCAGATAATTTAGTATTTACAAATGTGACTTAGAAAATTTCGTTAACAGATTCACTTTAAAACGAAAACAAACGTGTAATTTTTCTTTTATATATTGCCACATTGAAAATTAGGTAGACAAAAACTTCAGGATGAGACAACAATTTATTTCAGGCAAGGACAATCTATGAATGGTAATCAAAAGATAAGCCACGAGGGAAATTTACAGAATAGCAAAATATAAACATAAAAATGACCACTCTGTTATTAAAATTAATAAATAATTTGTTACAATAAAAATTAGAAATGAAAAATAAACATTTATTTTTCATCTTCGTTCTCATAAACTTTTCTAATAAATACATACTTATGTATTTTTATATTTCTTTATCTCTCAGTAAAACGTGTTTTATTGTCTATAACCACTTAAATGGACTTAATATAAACAGTTACTATTAATATGGTAATATATTAATGATTGTGCAACTGAATATAGCTGACGACACACTGCTATTTATCGAAAAAAACTAAAAAGATGATTGGTATATTTTTTGATAGATGGCAGTGCGAAATCTGTAAATTTAATTTTTACAATCGAGAGTTGTCTTTTCAGTATATTATTTAGCACCATCTGACCCCTTTTATTCTTTTAAAACTTTTTTTCAGAATTAATATGCGTAAATATTATAATCACTTTAGTTAAGTTATATATATAAAAGACAAATCGTTGAGGGAAGAGTTTATTTTTTAAATAAAACGACAATACAAGTTTTTGAGTGTAACAGCACATCGACAGGTATAACCACTCTACTAAAACTTATAAAATTGAACAAATCTATATATATATACATATAGAATAAAGTAGGTAATATTAAGATGAATTTATATATCTTGTTGATGATATATTTGTGTTGGTTTCAGCAATCCAGGGCCAGAGTGGCCCCAATATAAACATTCACCTAATACCCTGCCCTATCAAGAGTCTTCAAAAAATATGGGAGCCTATATATCAACTTGGCTCGACCCATTCTACATTTTCTTGTCCCTCTACAATTGGATTTACCAAATATGGTATCCAACACCGATCGAAAGACCCCACCGTGTGTTTGAACTTCACCCAAGTCACTTCAGGGTGATTGATCTTCCTCATATGGACCGTTGTACAGACGATTGGCCTCCTTTCTTCTACCCTAACTCTTTCAATTCTTCATCTCAACACACTTTATAGAAATTATTTATTAATAAAATATTTTGTGTGATTCTATCCATATAAAAGTATTGTTTTATTTATGTTTTTTTTTACATCACATAATAGTCAACAAATATTGTAGTTTATTCATTCATCCATAATAAGAAATTACTTCCTCTGTAAGATGTTCTTGAGAGTTTTAGCGTAGTCAAGACCCTTATCCTTCTGTGCACTCACAGTTTGAAATTTCAATTTGACAGCTTCTACAATGGTACAATCTGGAATGGACATTTGATATATTTCAGTTGATCAAATATATGCTTTAATTGAGCCTTGACCTACGCACGATTTGCGTACATTGGCTCATTAACAGATGGATATTCTAATAAATAACGAAAGTGAATTTGCGGACATCATCAGCGTTCATTAGTTAGTCTGGAGAAAAAAATATTTTTAGAAGCCTTAACCAACAATGGTTTTATGTGGACAACCTTTGTCCAAAACTAACGTTAAGTAGAGCAGATCATCGACACCTTGGCCACAGCGCTAATGTCTCTGAAAGAGGACACCAGTAACACCCTGTACAAAAAGATCTCGCCCGCGGCATCGCCGCTCTTCGCTAGAGAATCTAGCTTTGCTCTTCTATAATGGAGAATGAAATTGACATCTAATTACTGCGGGAGACCAATGTCATATACCTGGACAATGAAAGATCCTTCTTCTAAGGCTACAGCGCTGTCGTTGTGCCTGCTGCGACCACCGTAAGATCAGGTCTAGCCTGCATCTTTGCGGCCGTGGCCCTTGTTCACCCGAAGCAAATCCTATGGCTTTGCAAGCCTGCTATCATCGACCTATTTATCTAGGAAAACTCCATGATGTACGTCAACCATCACATCACTTATACACCTGACAAGCGATGCCGCCAGCTCCGGACATCCTTAGGTTTGGCCTGTGAAAAAGGTGCATTGATCCTTGGGGACTTAAACATCTCCGAGGAGTCGACTAAGGACCTGGCATTGGTTTAGGTAGTGACCTAGGCGTATCTACCTGAATGATCTGACCTAGTCGACGTCGACATTCTACTCGATGCTGCGCTTGAGAACACCAAGGACAGCACAATTGGAAGTGTTGTCAATGTGCGTCATCTGGAAATAATCCTAGTCCCATCAGGCGTTTACGACCGCGTCACCCAATGCTATATCATCTACTACGCCTACTTGGACCATATGCCATCCTAATCTAAATAAGAAACCCAGCTCCTACAAGGCTTCCATGCATATTCAAGCTGTTATGGTAAACTGTGTGCTGATAGAATGTAAACATTAATCGAATAAATATCGGAAGACCTAGCAAATCCTTCACCCCAGATTTTATGGGATGAATGGAGAGAATCAAGTAATATATAGTTGCGGAAAAAGGCATTTGCGTTAGCAGGTCCGAGTTCGGGGATGTCCTGGAACATTGGACAATGACCAACAAAGACGCCTGGTAGGTGAAAAATGACGCTCCGTTTTCTATCCCCTATTTGGAGCTGAAGTTGGCGTTCGACAGCATAACCAGGAGCTACATGTTCGCCATTTTGAAAAAAGAGGGCTTACCATCTGCTTTTTTCAGGTGGGTTGCTCTATTCTACAGTAAAGCAGACCCCAACAACTAAATTGGATTTGTCTAAACAAAGACTTTTCCGCTTTCCAACGAGGTAGCGAGGGCTGTTGTTTTAGTACTCCCCTCTTCAGTAACAGAGTTGGACCTCTGGTATGCGGCCTCAAAAGGATCTTGACCGCGGATGCATGATCTCTGTGGATGATATTGTACTCTTTATCGAGGACGACGCTCAGTTTGATCTCGTGTTCATGTTTTTCTAAGATGTCCGCATGGCCTCCTAGTTGGCTGTTAATTTCGATAAAGCTGCAAATTATGGTGTGGTTTCTGGAAGCATCGAACAGATTCTCCTCTGGGAATATGCTGGATCTCCCAGTCACTGATTCTCTTGGGCTACACGATCTCTGCTCAGAAATCTTTCGTTTCCCAGGCCTCCACCTGATGATGCTGCTGAACCGAGCCATCAAGAGTGGACTCCCTTCACCAGCGGCCTATCGCTGGTGGGTCGGGGTTGCGCGACTAAGGCGTTCCGTCTAGGTGATCGAGCGGAGTCTCGAAGCTTCCCCAAGGGATCCTGGTTCTTCCAGTCTCCGAGAGTAAGGCCGTCCTGCTAGACATCGCGGGCCAGTTTAGGCTCGTCAGTCTGAAGAGTGTCCAAACCTTACTGCACTGCGCTACCCACTTTTGGCTGGTCTACAGCCGGGCGTTACTTATCCTGCCGTCTCCTAACGTCTGCTCTTACCGAGGAAAATGAGACTTATGAGCCTTCGGGATACCACTCCTAGCGTCTTTGGGCTGGAGTACCAGGTAACTTATATTTTGTATTTGAAATATATTTAGAAATTAATTTTATATTCGAAATATATATATCCTATGCAATATATATAAAGAACAAAACGGCTATCCATTTTGTTTATTATTTATGCTGAAAATATTTGTATAAAAGGCCTGATTCTCCTACACCTCAGTTTGTAGAACCGTTCTAGAGAAGTTCTCTTAGAAGAAGATCGAGAGATCAGTTTTGAAAATATATCAGATGATTACAATAAAATATTATCAGATCTCGATATCTAGTCACCAATAATTTTATATATTCTGTTATATAACATTTAAGCTTTACTAGTGTAGTGTAAACTTATGTAGTTTGTATATGTGCAGATATATAGTGCACTTGCTCAATAAAAGCAATTGCCTACTTCTGCTCGCCATCAATATCATGGCCTGTACCACGTGTGTAATATAGATAACAAAAAAACCTTGTAAGGTGAGTAGAGAGTTATAATGTTAGTGTAGCGTTAGAAAATTCGAAAAAGATGACTTGGAAGTTTTCAATTACAACTATCTTGTTGCGGCCTGCTTTCACTTACTTGAATCTACCTCGCCGAATAGTTATCTTTCATTCTCTTTTATTTTATATTTAGCCTTATATAACTTTATATGAACGATGTAATAAAGTAGTTTCAATTTCAATCTCTCTCTATACAACATGATGTTAACCCAAAGACTAGAACTATCCACTAGACTTTAGTATTTCATGTTAGAAGTTATCTATATGCTCTTTCAAATAACCAAACCTTTTTATATTTCTCACAAACTCCAACTCTTTTTCTCTGAATTCTATTCTAACAGTATCTGCGGCCTCGGCCTACTGAAGCTAACCCAGTCCTTTATTTACACAGACTTTTAAAAAGTATTTACCATTGTACGAGGTGTGTTCAAAAGGTATCGCGACTTTTGTGTTTTTTCAAAAATAATTTATTTATTCATGAATACCTCAAAGTAATCCCCATGAGATATTATACACTTGTGCCAACGGTTTTTCCAATCTTCGACGCACTTCAAAAAATCATTTTGTAAAATCTTTTTCAGCTCCTCCTTCGATGCCGTCTTTATCTCGTCAAGCGTAGCTTAACGTCGTCCTTTCATGGGCCTCTTCAGTTTAGGGAACAAGAAAAAGTCACAGGGGGCCAGATCTGGGGAATACGGTGGCTGCGGCATCATTAGTGTGTTGTTTTTGGCAAAAAAGTCGCGCACTAGCAACGATGTGTGAGCAGGGGCGTTATCGTGGTGCAAAAGCCAATTTTTGTTCTTCCACAAATCCGGGCGTTTCTGGCGGATTGCTTCGCGCAAATTGCGCATAACTTGCAGGTAATATTCTTTATTGACCGTTCTACCCTGTGGCAAGAACTTATGATGCACCACGCCCCTGTAATCGAAGAAAACTGTCAGCAAAACTTTCACATTCGACCGAACTTGGCGCGCTTTTTTCGGTCTTGGTTCGTGCGGCAGCTTCCATTGAGATGATTGAGCTTTAGTTTCCACGTCATAACCATAAACCCACGCTTCGTCACCAGTTATGACCCTTTGGAGCAAATTTGGGTCGTCGCGGACAGAGTCCAACATCTCATTAGCAATGTTCATGCGATGCTGGTTTTGGTCGCAATTGAGCAATTTTGAAACGAATTTCGCGGCGACCCGTCTCATGCCCAAATCATTGATAAAAATCGAATGGCACGAGCCAATCGATATGTTTAGGTCCTCAGCAACTTCTCTAACGGTGATTCGCCTCTCACTCTGTTGATAAAAATAATAAAAATAATAAATACTTTGTTACAATATAAATAAGAAATAAAGAAATAAACATTTATTTTTCATCTTTGTACTCATACTTTCCGGTATATATATTTATGCTAGTAATTAGATTTATACGTATGTATTTTTATATTTATTCATCTCTCAATACAACGTGTTTCATTGCCTATAACCACTTAAAATGGCTAAATATAAACAGTTATTATTGAGGGTTCTCAATATAGATTGCTGTCTCTCTTTACCTTGAGAGACGAGCTTTACCTTGTGTTTAGTCTAGCTACTTGACCAGCTCCGCAACTCCAAGGAAGAGGCTCTAAGGATGACTATCAATTGTCCTAAACTTATCCAGAAACTCATTTTTATTGAAAAACACTCTCAATTTATACATTAAAGAAATTTACATACTAATTTATACATTAAGGAAATTTACATACTAATTTATACATTAAAAATTTACATACTTTTTCTCTTAGTTTTTAAGTTACAAATATATTTGCATAAAAACAAAGTTGACTACTCTAGTAGTCGTGACATACTCCCCCCGATTTTTAACAGGAGTTCAAAAGAAGAAAAGAGTGAAAAAAATATATATATATATGGTAATTTAAACCAACAACCCCATACTGTGTATATAACTTATAATAAGATTGTCATGTTGTATATAGAGACACATCTATAAATAATTATGCGCATGATTGATCTGTGTCATCGCATCGCCCTATGTAATGTAATTTGTACAAAGTGGATAAATAAATAAAATCTGTAATAGATTTAAGAGTTGAGCTAGGGCAGAGATCGAACATATAGTATTGCCAAAACAACAGAGTCTAAAGATGGAAGTCATAAATCAGGTAGATTCACAGTTCCCATGACAGGCCACCCACACTGTCACATGTGGTGGAATGCAGAGACCCCTCTCACACCTGGACAGGTAAAGGCGCCCTTTCTCAAACGCCCCTGTCACATAAGGTCACCCCGTCTTTAACCTATAAATCATCACCTTACAGTCTCTTGACAGTTCAGTCAGTTCAGTTTTAGTTTAGTTCACCCTCAGCGAAGCTCACGTCGGTTGTCACCAAGGTCCTCCTCATTCACCATGTAGACTAGTAAGGACTCTTCTATCTCCATCTTTCGCTCCCGGCTCAACTTTTATCTGTTTACGGAACTTTCTTAGTGCAACTATGTCTTCGTTTTTTGTGTGGACATCCCAAGCTTTTCCACTCTGGCTCGACCACGACTGCCTGTATTTTGTGAGAACTTTTAAAGGTCTTCCAAGGTGCAGAGAGGTACTGGAAAACTCTACATCCTGACTGTTCCTCTCGGTCAACACAGTACAACAAGAGCTACCAGGACTTCAACATTATTTCAGTAGTCGACAGGATTCTCACTACAAGTCGACAACACCAAACTTTAACTTATATATTTCAGTAGTCGACAGGATCTCTACAAAAGCTTTTGGAATCCTCATCTTATCTCATTACATGAGCCGACAGGATAACCAAAACGAAGGATACCAAACGAAGAAAGCTAGATAGTCCAGATAGAAGCGAGAAAGTGCAAAGATGGAAGAGCAAACCGAACAGTCCAACGATGCGACCGGACTATCTGTTCCCCAACAAGAGACGACATTTGAAGAGGAGGAAACGTCGCCGCCCCAAGGGACCTCCGCAGACCCGCTGACACAGATCGCCGATGCCCTGAATAAGCTGCTGGTCGCCCGATCTCCGAGGGAGATAGATGTGAGTCCATACGATGGTACCTTGGAAGCCCAGAGCTTTTTCGACAACTTCGATGCCCAAGCAGACCGAGCTAAGCTGACCTACACGGACCGCCTACGCAAGTTACCCTGCTACCTGCAAGGTAAGCCCCTACAATATTTCCGAAACCTACGGTTAGATAGGTTATTTTATATTGATGTCCGCCAAACCTTGATAGATATATTCCCAACAGCGACAGAAGCGTCGTTTTCACGCTTCCTAGCCATCAAATTGACACCCCAAATGCCCCTAGAAGACTACTACCAAAACAAAACGGTAATGGGCATGAAATTAAACCTACCCGCCGACATATTAATAGATTCTCTAACCGAAGGACTACCCGTCGCAGATCAGCGATTAATCGCCACGGTGCAGCCAAACACCATTAAAGAATGGTTCGACCTAGTGTCGAGAATAAGAAGGACCCAGTGTGCCACCAGTGCAGTGTACCAGCGCCAAGTAGACAAGGCCCCACATCCAACCTACCACAACCCACCACCGCGGCACAACAACCAGCGGTCATCACGTGTAACGTACCAAGTTGCACCCCCACCCTCGCCTTGCAAGTATTGCAATGCTATGCACTGGCACTCCCAGTGTGAACAACGGTTCCAACAGGACCGAACAAGCCAAGTCTACAGCGCCAGACCACGCACAACCACTGTACCAAAATCTGGTACCCGGCCCAAGGTCCAATCTCGGAGCCCTGTTCCCCAAGTTCAAGCTGCAAGCCGAGACGACTCTACAAGCCCCGCGAGCAGCTCAACGGTAGGAAAACCTGAAACTTATTTTCGTTGAACAGCTTATAATATGGACTGAATTGTCACCAAATGTAAATTTGCCCTTTTTAATAGACACGGGAGCATCTATAAACCTACTTAACTTAGATATTTTAAGAACCATAGAAAATAGATTACCATATAAAATTATTATACATCAGTACAGTTTAACTATAAACGCAATAGCCCACAATGTAAATACCCTTGGATATATATTTTTAAAACTTAAAATAGGTAACCTCACCCAAAAACTAAAATTTTTTATAGTAGAAGCTTCACTACCTTTTGGTATTTTATCTATTAATACCCTTAAAATATTTAAATTAATTATAGATTTTAATAATCTCCAAATTTATCAAAATAATGATGCTCTCCCAACGAATGTCTATAAGTTCACCAAGTGCAAACAGGATTTATGTCCCACTCAACCGAGAAAAACGGATATTTTTACCACCTTCCCCTCGAACCAATCCTGTTTACACGTGGCGGACCCTACCCCAATTATATGTTCCCCCACTATTTTTTCACCCACTATATCTCCTACCCTTGATATTGAGATTTCTATTCCTTCTAATGCGACACCTCAGTTAGAACATTGTCCACACGAACTCCACCGAATTCTATATGAATTCTCGCATGTGTTCTCTACTAATAAATACAATGTGCCCAAATTGAACATACCACCGGTAAAAATCAATACCACCACAGATAAAATAATAGCATTACGCCCATATAGAGTGCCACTACACGACCAACAAGAAATACAAACCCAAATAGAGCAAATGCTCCAACATGGAATTATTGCCCCGTCAGTTTCACCTTATGCCAGTCCAATAACTCTTGTTACAAAACGTGACAAAACGAAACGTTTCTGTATTGATTACAGAAAACTTAATGAAATCATCGCTCCAGACGTACATCCTTTACCTTTAATAGAAACCATTCTTGACAAATTGTCGAAAGCCAAATACTACTCTTCTGTAGATACTGCATCCGCATATTGGCAAGTGGAAGTAGAACCTAACTCACGTAATCTACTAGCTTTCGTGACGTTAGATAGTCAGTACGAATTTTGTTGACTTCCTTACGGATTTAAAAATTCGCCACAGATATATCATCGTGCCATAAATCAGGTCATGCAAAAATATAAACTAAATTTTGTTACCCATTACGTCGACGATTTCATTATTTTTTCTGACACCTTAGAGGATCATCTACAACACCTACAACAATTTCTAACGGTATGTCAACACGAAAACATCAAACTCAATTATAACAAATGTTCGTTTTTTAAAACAAATATAGATTTCTTAGGATACACTGTTACCGCAGGTACTTATGCACCACAGACGCGCAACCTTGATACCATAAGTGCCATCAAACCACCTACCAATCAAAAGACATTACAATCATTTTTAGGAGCAGTGAACGTGTATAATAAGTTTATACCAGATTATGCCCGCTTACGTGCACCTTTAAATAAACTACTTAAAAAAGATGTGAAATGGAATTGGGACCCAGATTGTCAACAAGCTTTCACCACTCTCAAAGAGAGTTTAACCAGTAAACCAGTACTACACTTGTATCAAGTCGGTTTACCCTGCCGCCTTTATTGCGACGCATCAACCCAAGGGATCGCAGGCATACTCAAACAGGTAAATCCAGACGGACAAGTACATCCTGTACAATATTTCAGCCGCGCCCTTAGAGCACATGAGAGAAACTACACCGTTTCCGAACTCGAGTGCCTCGCCATTGTCGAAAGTGTAGACAAATTCCGAATATACCTCACCGGTATAAAATTGACCATATACACAGATCACCAAGCTTTACAATGGCTTAAAACTATAAAAAATCCGTCAGGACGACTCTTTAGATGGAGCCTGAGACTATCTACCTATAATTACGAAATTCACTACCTCAAAGGCAGCCAACAGTACGAAGCAGATTTGTTATCGCGAAACCCCTTTGTAGGATTTGTCAGTGCTGATATTATCAAACAGCATCAACCAACAGCATCCCCCTTCAACATTGATACAAACGGCTTACATACCATTACCCGAAAAGGTGTAATTAAAATAATAATTCCCGAAACCCTGCAACATACTCTAATGAATAAAGTTCACCAAGAATATAACCACCCAGGCATCTCTCAGATGACCCGCATAATTACTGCCCAGTACTACTGGAAAGGTATCTCTAAATCTATAGAAAAATTTGTCAAGTCGTGTCACACCTGCCAAATCATTAAAAGGCCCAAAGGTAAACCCTATGGTGCCCTTGGACAAATTCCACCACCTCAACAACCATTCGACTTAATCTCTATAGATACCATAGCTGGATTTTCGAAATATGGACACTCCAAGACATATCTACACGTAATAGTGGATCATTTAACGCGATATGCTTGGACCTTTCCATCGAAGTCCACCAGTACCCTAACATACATTCAAACCCTCAAAACGGTACTACAGCAAGGATCTCCAAAACGTCTGTTATCTGACAGAGCGCCCGCTTTTACCTCAGAAAAATTCCGTAAATTTCTAAAAGCGCATGGTATACAACCTCTACTAACTACCAGCAATAACCCACAGGCAAACGGTTTAATAGAACGCTTAAATGCGACCATTACAGGCAAGCTCAGACTAGCTTATCTAGAAAATCCGAAAGCTTCCTGGACTCAACTAGTTAAACGCGTCACTCAGACGTACAATAACACGCCCCATTCTGTCACAAGTTTTCCACCTACCTACTTAATGTTCAATGTTATCCCCCCAGATCTAATAACTCATCTTGACCCATACCCCGAAATAAATATAGCTCGAGAGATAGCAAACTCTCGTACTCAAAATAAGCATAAAAAAGATAAAGAAACATTTGATAAGCAGCACAGAACACCACATTTCGAAGTAAAATGATCTTGTTTTGGTAAAAAATTACAGACATCCAGACACAAGTAAATTAGCACCATATTTTACTGGACCATACAAAATAATTGAAATAATATCACCCAATGTCGTTCGAATAGATCGCCCCAATCAGCCTCTCAATAGAGACAGTGACACCATACATGTCAATAAATTAAAATATTACACAGAGAATGTTCTGTACATTACACCTCCACAAACCCGATTTGCTCAAAACCCACAGCGATTGTCTCAAGATGTATATTTCAGTGAATTCAATCATTTGACTCCAGATATCTTCGAGACGCAACTAGTCCGAATTATACCGCCTACAAGCTCACAACCCTTTTTGCATTTAAACCCCAGTATTTTCAAATAGGCAAGAAATATGCCAAACTCAACAAAAGAAGAGAGAGAAAGTCAGTTTCGAGTAAATCTCAAACATAGCAAGCCATCCGACATGTGTGACCACCCAAAAATAGAATTTCCGTGAAAAAAAAAAAGGGGGGGGGGAAGTGGACGCCCTTTTTGACGCCACTCCCTTGGTCACTACTATCTTTTGAGAATATCTTTGGACATGCCCTCTCTTCCCCCTCAAGGCAGATCTTCTTGACCGCTAGCTTCATGACGCCATTTTGAACACATGTGTCACACTACTCATTTAGATTTCCTCGAGAATCTCACAAATCTCACCAACGAGATATCACAACACAACATACTTTAAACATTTTACATGTTAATTGATAACACCAATTAAAACAATTTGGTTAAGTCTTATATAGACTTTTTAACGCGAAAGAGAAATCATTCTCTACATACCAGCATTGAGGACAAACGAAAAGATCATTTCACATATTCCCAGTTTCAGAGTCATAGAAACACCGATGTTACCAAAGGGATATAATCTAGTCACACACCACAACTGTAACATTTCGTTTAAAGAGACAATTTTTGTTCAATTTTACACTACTTAAAATTTATCCAATCATTAATAACCTTCAATTATATTATAAATTTTGTATAAAATCTTGAATAATTATTCTTATTCTTACCTTTCAATTATATAAACAAATTTTTTAATCCAACATTTAAAAAAAAAAAAAAACCTTTAATCAAATTTACTTTTATTTTTCATGATATTATTTTAGTATTGTAAAACATATAATTGTTTCAAAAATTATTTCTATTTTATTATTTATTATATATTTTATATATTACAGGTTTAATTTTGTCCACTTACACTTTTTGTACCCGCAATCATATTTCTATTCACTATATTTTATTTGTTTAAATACCTTTATTATCTGACAAAGTTTATCATCCACTATCGGGCATCTACAACAATCGTTTTCAACAATCATATTCTTTAACCAATTCCCTATATTTTTCATCACTATCTTTT
This sequence comes from Cordylochernes scorpioides, assembly GCA_030710605.1. Classification (NCBI taxonomy): domain Eukaryota; kingdom Metazoa; phylum Arthropoda; class Arachnida; order Pseudoscorpiones; family Chernetidae; genus Cordylochernes; species Cordylochernes scorpioides. Next base: position 28,499,655 of record CP092878.1, read on the forward strand.
CAGTCATTGCGTCACATCAACGTAGAAAAACGACAGCACTGCTTGACAATTTATTTTTTGATTTCGTAATTCAACAAACTCTTTGAGAACACAGTTCCCCAGACTTACAAATCCAAACTTCTGGTCTGAACACGCTTCAAGAGTTTATTTCATTTCATCCGCAGAGCAAATCACCAACGCATACACAAAGCGTTCACTTTTTTCAACTTTCAACTTTTTTTTTTCAGCTCTAGCGGACCACATTCAACCTTTGATTTCGAGTCAAGTCAGATCACCTACTGTCGCTACAATTCTACTTATCGCATGGCTCTATTTCACTCCTTTATCAATCATATTAATAAGCAACTTTTCTTCAACAACTTTTAACCCAATAATCCTAAAATTGTGACAAAACACTGTAACCCTTATATAGGATCGCAAGTGAAACATTGCCAAGGAAGACAGCTCAAGTCTATATCCTCGCTTTGCACCTGGATCTGAGTATTTGGTTTACATGGGCACTTCTAACAATTACATATTCTTCAACAACTTTTCAACCCAATAACACTACAATTGTGACAAAGCACTGTTACCCTATACAGGATCACAGGTGAAACATTGCCTAGGAAGACGCTCAAGTCCATATCCTCGCTTTGCACCTGGACCTAAGTATTTGATTGCATGTGTAAATCTCGCAATTGCTTATTCTTTAACTACTAACCCTGTCCAACGCCCACAAATATTCTCTTAGAATGTGAATTTTTATGTCATCATTTTATTTTAATCATCTTTTTTGTTAATCAAACACAATGTCATTTTTATTTCACTTTTATATATCCGACAAATATCATCTTGTTATAGCCCTTTTTAACCCTCACAGTTTAAATTAATTAAAAGAAATTTTAATTACTTACCTGTGTTAGAGAGGCTTTACCCGTCTAAACCCGGATAAACCCTTTCACTCCCGGGGCCCATCTATGGTAATTTAAACCAACAACCCCATACTGTGTATATAACTTATAATAAGATTGTCATGTTGTATATAGAGACACATCTATAAATAATTATGCGCATGATTAATCTGTGTCATCGCATCGCCCTATGTAATGTAATTTGTACAAAGTGGATAAATAAATAAAATCTGTAATAGATTTAAGAGTTGAGCTAGGGCAGAGATCGAACATATAGTATTGCCAAAACAACAGAGTCTAAAGATGGAAGTCATAAATCAGGTAGATTCACAGTTCCCACGACAGGCCACCCACACTGTCACATGTGGTGGAATGCAGAGACCCCTCTCACACCTGGACAGGTAAAGGCGCCCTTTCTCAAACGCCCCTGTCACATAAGGTCACCCCGTCTTTAACCTATAAATCATCACCTTACAGTCTCTTGACAGTTCAGTCAGTTCAGTTTTAATTTAGTTTAGTTCACCCTCAGCGAAGCTCACGTCGGTTGTCACCAAGGTCCTCCTCATTCACCATGTAGACTAGTAAGGACTCTTCTATCTCCATCTTTCGCTCCCGGCTCAACTTTTATCTGTTTACGGAACTTTCTTAGTGCAACTGTGTCGTCGTTTTTTGTGTGGACATCCCAAGCTTTTCCACTCTGCCTCGACCACGACTGCCTGTATTTTGTGAGAACTTTCAAAGGTCTTCCAAGGTGCAGAGAGGTACTGGAAAACTCTACATCCTGACTGTTCCTCTCGGTCAACACAGTACAACAAGAGCTACCAGGACTTCAACATTATTTCAGTAGTCGACAGGATTCTAACTACAAGTCGACAACACCAAACTTTAACTTATATATTTCAGTAGTCGACAGGATCTCTACAAAAGCTTTTGGAATCCTCATCTTATCTCATTACATATATATTTTTTCACAATCTTCAGGGTTGGAAAAATTTCCTCCAGATTTTTGAGGTACGGGGTACATGATCCGAATCATCAATATAATTCTTTCTCAACATCTTTTTCTATTTGTTTATTCATTTTTTTATTGTTTGTCAGATTTGAAGGATTTAGACTTAAATTCTGAACTCCATAAGCTTCCATGTCCGAAGAGTGTATATCGAGAGGGTAAAGCCGTTGTATAGGTTGCACAATCTCACCTGATTTTATTCTGACCTTGGCCACTCGACAGTTTCCATCTTCACCCGGGTAGACTTTCTTTACAAGGCCTAAAAGCCAATTTATCCGTTTTTGAGAATTATTTCCGACATAAACCACTTCCCCACCAGTAATAGCTCTAGTATCGCTATCTTCCTTTTTCTGAACAAGTTCGCCTAAATATTCTTTATAAAATCTCATTTTTAGCTCTTCCTTTAAGTTTGTAAATTTTTATATTTCTCTATAAGACCCTTCTACATATATAGTCAAGTTCCGGGAAGGTGTTGTCATCATTGAACTGTAAGAACATTGCGGTAGTCGGGGACCGGAAATCATCAGAGTCTTCTGACATATAAGTTAAAGGTCTTTCGTTGACTATTGCTTTGATATGGCATATCTGAGTCTATAATTGTACAAAGTTCAACTTTTTGTTTCCTAACATTCTTTTTATTATACCCTTGATAATTCTAATCAACCTTTCCCAAAAACCTCTCCACCATGGAGATACAGGGGGGTTAAACCACTATGTTATTTTCTGAGCCGAAGAATAATTTTGCATTTGATTCCAATCAATGTGACTCAATAACTTATTGGTTTTTGCGAAGTTTGTTCCATTATCAGAATAAATCACCAGAGGCCGTCCTCTTCTTGAGATAAATTGCCTCAAAGCCACCAAGAAACTTGGGGTATCTAGACCCTGTATCACCTCCATATAAACAGCTCTGTAGACTCCACAGGTGAATAAGGCAACCCACGTCTTCGTATTATTCCTCAATAAAAAGGGTCCAAATAAGTCAATGCCTGTGAAATGAAAGGGCTTGCCCAGATGTATTCTACTGGTTGGTAAAGGAGCTGCTTCGACACTACCCGGCTTAGCTGAGTATCTCCGACAGATGACACACTTTCGTAAAATTCTGGAGACTGTTTTCTATCTCTCAAAATCCTATATTTTTCTCTCAATTTCGATAAGGTAACCAAAACACCTGCATGACCTACATTTTTATGAACTTGTCTAATTATTTGTTCACTCAAAAAATGACTACTGATCAGCAATACAGGATATTTAAAATTTTCAGGGACATAACCCAGAATTAATTTTGTCTCAACAGAATATATATCCCCTGAATTCTTTACGATTTTTAGATTATTGAATATCAGATTCCCTATATATCTCTCTCTCTCAAAACCTTCTTTCTTAATCAATTGAATAAACTTTCTCTCACTGCACTCAATTTCTTCTATTGTCAATTCGTATTTCTGATTAGACACTTTCTGTGCTGAGAACATTGTATGTTTTCCCACGTGACGCGGCGGAGCGTGACCGTGCCTGGGTGAGTAGTTGTTGTTTTGAACTTTGTATGGATGGACATTAAAACATGGTGGCAGCGATAACTGGATAAAATACAAACCCGTATATTGCAAAATATCGATTTTTGTGTACCTTGGAAGATAATTCAACATGGCTCAGATTCAACCTCCAGAAACCTTTGACTTCTCGACTCCCAACGAATGGCCCAAATGGAGGAAGAGATTCGAACGATACCTCGTGGTCAGTGGAATGAAGAAGAAAGAGGAGGCGGACAAGATCGATTTGTTCATGTACTTGATGGGCGACCGCGCGGATGATACTATTCAGGACATACATGTTCGAAAAGGAGGAAGAGGCAACGGAAATTGATTCCGTCCTCAAGGCGTTCGACAGCCACTTCTGTGTCAGAAAGAATATTATCTACGAACGTGCGAAATTTAATTCAAGAATCCAAGAGGATCGGGAGCCAGTGGACGAATTAATCACTTCATTGTACAAATTGGCTGATAGTTGCGAATTTGAGGGTCTTCATGAGCAGTTGATCCGTGACCGAATAGTGGCTGGAGTGAGAGGCAAAGCTTTATCCGAAAGAATGCAGTTGGACAGCGAACCGACTTTGGAAAAGGCGGTGAAATTGGTTCGACAGCAGGAAGCCGTTCGACAGCAGCAAGTCGACCTGCAGCGTCCCTCAACAAGCCAAAAGGTCAATCAGTTGAAGTTCAACTCGAAGAAACAGTCACCAAAACAACAACAGCAGCCTTCGAGGAAGAAGGAGAAGTCAGCCAAAACAAGATCACGATGTCCAAAATGCGGAGGTTTCACCCACAGGGAAGGACAGGCCTGCCGTGCTGAAGGACAAAGATGTAACCTATGTTCAAATACTGGCCATTTTGCAAATTGCTGCCCAGATAAGCAGGCGAAGACTGCGGAAGTCAAAGCTGTTTCTGAACTTGATGAAGAAATTGGTTTTCTCCTGGAGGTCTCAGCTGTGGAGGATTCACCTAATCTCGATGATAATGAAGGCGAGTGCAGGAGGCGATGGACAGCAGAAATCCAAGTGAACGGGAAACGGGTGAAGTACAAGCTCGACTCCCAGGCGGATGTTACATGTGTTCCTCTGTGTCTCTTCAAGAAGATAATGGGACAGCAACGACTAGTGGAAAGTGATATCAACATTAGAACTGCTGAATTCTCCGAACTTCAGACTGTGAGTATGTTTATATCAACGCTGCGAAATGGCAATTATGAAATCAAGGAGAAGATTTATGTCATTCGTCGTTTGAGTGAACCTCTTCTGAGTCGCCGGGCATGTGAGCTCTTGAACCTGGCGAGGCGGATTGAAGTGGTTGCGACGAGAATTAACCCGATCAAGGAATTCCCTGAATTATTTGAAGGACTAGGACAGATCGGAAACCCTTACAAAATCAAATTGAAACCTGGAGCAAAACCATATGCTGTGCATACTCCTCGACGGGTACCAATACCTTTGATGGAAAAGCTCAAAACAAGATTGGAAGAGCTCGAGAAGGCGGGAATAATAGCACAAGTTAACGTTGCGACTGAATGGTGTGCACCGACTGTGATTGCTGGTAAACCGAATGGCGACATACGACTTTGTGTGGATCTCTCAAGGCTGAACGAACATGTACAGCGCGAAGTGCATCCCATGCCAGTAGTGGAGCACATGCTGGGGCAACTGGGGGAAGCAAGATTCTTTTCGAAACTGGACGCGAACAGTAGCTTTCACCAGATTCCATTGAGCCGGACTGCCAGCATTTAACGACCTTCATCACTCCTTGTTAAAGAATTAGCAGAGTTTTTTTATAATTAAGAAAATGTTTTATTGAACATTTTAATAATAAATATCTTCAAAAAAATACATATGGGTAAGCCCTTTAAAACAAAAACAACAACAAGAAGAATGACAAGAGTGCCAGATCATAAAAAAAAAATATATCTCAAACGTCAATTAAAATAAAATCACAATAAAATCACGGACACACAAAAAAAATATTTTAACACCCCCCCATGTCTGTGATTTACATACAAAGTCCAAGTTTGGAATAGTTTCGCTGGAGTGCAGGAGCCTTCAAGTTCTTTGTGAATAGATCTGCAGGGTTCTCCTCCGTTGGAACATACACAAAGCTCAACTTACCATCCTTGATTAGATCTCTGATAAAGAAATGTCGAATGTCAATGTGTTTACTTCTTTCTGAAACAACTTCATTTTCAGCAAGGAACATAGCACCTTGATTATCTATATATATCTTCAGAGGAGATTCCTTAAAATCACCAACTCCAATTTCTTCCATAAAACTTGTGAACCATAGAGCTTCCTTTGCTGCTTCACACATTGCATAATATTCGGCTTCTGCTGTTGAGAGAGCAACACATTTTTGCTTTCTGCTGCACCAGGAGATGGCTGCTCCACCCAACACAAAGATATACCCGCTATAGGATTTCCTGTCTTCTTTATCACTGCCCCAGTCTGCATCCGCAAAAGCTGCTAACTTCTTTCCAGTCTTACTGAATACTAATTTGAGGTCCTTGGTCTTCTTTAAATATCTCAAGAGGTGTTTTACAGCATTTCAATGCTGTTGCAAAGGGGAACTATTAAACTTGCTGAGGTAAGATACAGCATATGCAATGTCTGGCCTTGTCATTCCTGCTAACCAAAGCAAATTCCCAATAGCCTGTTGATAAGGGGCACGGCACGCTTCCTTTCCTTCAGGCCCTTCTGTAAACATTCCAGGATCTAAAGGTGTTGAGGCTTCTTTCGCATGCTCCAATCCATACTCCTTAAGGATTTCTTCAATGTAATGAGTCTGATCAAGTTCAAGATTTGAATCCTTGTTTCTTTTAATCCTTACAGAGAGTAGATCACTCACTTCACCCAAGTCCTTGATGTCCACTTCTCTTTGAATGCTTGATTTGAATTTTACATAGGACTCAACTGAGGAAGTAGTAACTAGTAGATCATCTACATAAACTCCAAGTATGATGTCCTTACTAAAGTAGACGCTTGGATCCATTTTGGAGCGTTCAAGTCCAATTGAAGTTAAAATCTGATCAAGTTTTTCATTCCATTCATGTCCCGATTGCTTCAGTCCATAAATACTCTTCTTTAGAAGACAGACTTCATTGCTGGAATTTTCATGATTCAGACTTGACTCAGGTAGTTCCATATAAACAGTTTCATGTAATGGTGCATTTAGGTATGCAGATTTGACATCCATTTGGAATATGTTCCATTCACGTTCAACAGCCAGAGCTAAAAGGAACCTTATAGACTTATGTTTAATTACAGGGCTGTATTTCTTCCCAAAATCAACATTTGGTATTTGGTGAAAACCACGTGCGACAAGTCTTGCACGATATTCTCTTAAGTTTCCATACGAGTCAAATTTTCGCTTGAAAACCCATCTTGAATCAATAACTCTTTTTTTAACTGGCCTTGGAACAATTTCCCAAGCTCCCTTTTCTTCCAATCCTTGTAGTTCCCGTTGAATGGCCTCAGACCAATTTGTAGCTTCAGGTCCACAAAGAGCTTCTTCAATGGTACTTGGTTCTTCTGTACTGGGTTGAGGATTCTTCATGATGCTGCATTTGATTTTGGTTTCTTCTCCTTTTTTTTTCTTAATTCTTTCTGAACGGCGCAAAGATTGCGATCGTTCATCTTTATTTGTTTCTTGCTCCGACCTATTTGTTGAATCAAACTTTACCTTAGTTTGTAGATCTTCTTCTCTCTGATGAACCAGTTGTTCTTCATTAAAGTCTTCCTCTTCTAATGTAGGGGAAAATTGATCCATTTCAAAACTTTTTGTTGGATCATTAGGTTTCTTACATGGAAAAATGTCCTCAGAAAATCTTACATTTCTAGTGACATATATTTTGTCATTTCTGAAATCCCATACTTTATATCCTTTAGTTCCTTCTGGATATCCTATGAGTACACACTCTTTAGCCTTGGGACTGAATTTAGACTTGCGATGGCAATCATCAATGCTGCACCAAGATTTGCATCCAAATACTTTGAGATATCCTATTTTGGACTCTCTTCCAGACCAAAGTTCTTCAGGAATTTTGTTGTCAATTGCTTTACTTGGGGACTTATTTCTCAAATACAAGCTGTGTGGATTGCATCTCCCCAAAAGGTAATTGGGATACCCGATTCTGTCAATAAGCATCTAGCAGTACTTAACAGTGTTTGATTCATTCGTTCAGATACTCCATTTTGTTGAGGGGTTTTTGGAACAGACAATTGTCTTCTGATGCCATTTTTGGTAAGAAGCCAGTCAAAATCTGAGTTGCAATACTCCTTTCCATTATCAGATCGCAATGTCTTGATTCTTTTTTCATGAAAGTTTTCTACAAAGTTCTTATATTCCTTAAATTTCTCCAAGACTTCATTTTTATTTATCATTAAATAGACCCCGGTGTAGTGTGAAAAATCATCAATAAAGGTAACAAAGTAGTTTGATCCTCCCTTGGATCTTGGATTTATGGGACCAACAACATCAAAGTGGATTAGTTCCAGGGGATAAGAAGCCCTTTTGTCTTTATTACTAGAAATAGAAAATGGCAATTTCTTCATCTTGGATTCCATGCACACTGTGCATTGGTTGTCACTTCTTTTTTCCTTAATATTCATTTTTGCAACAGCTTCCTTATTAAGATGTCCTAAACGTCTATGCCAAATGTCCTCTCTAACTTTGGTAATCCTGGCACTATTATTGAATTCTTCAATGTAGTAGGTGTTTTCATTTCTTGGAGCTGTTACCAATAATTCACCTTTTTGGTTTAAAACCTTGACATTCCCATTTTCAAAAATAACAGTGTTGCCAAGTTTCTCAATTCTTCCAACAGATAATAGATTCCCTTCTATTTCAGGAACAATGAGAACATTCTTCAAGAAAAGACTTCCGCCACCATTTTTGTTATTTACCTTGAATGTGATATCTCCCATTTCCGTGACATGAATTGATTGTTTATTTGCTGTTTCTACTACTGAGGAGATTTCCCGAATATTGGGTAGCTTGCTTCTATCAGATATCATGTGTTCTGTTGCTCCACTGTCAAAATACCATAAATGAGATTCTCTGTTGCCTTCCCTGAAGAAAAATGCCTTTTGTTTTAAGATTCTATCAGGATTAGAAAGCAACCTCTTCGCTTGTTCTTTATTTTCAGTAAAACAAAATCTTTCCTTTACTCCAGGGTTGAATCTACAATTCCTTGCTATATGTCCCATTTTGCCACAGCAAAAGCATTTGACAGCTTTGGCTTGAGTATTCCTCTGATAATTGTGGGATGTGCTAACTTCTTGGGTTATCTCTGCAGGATGATAATTTCTTCTTTCATGGAAAGTTGGCTGTTTTTCTTCCTTGATCACAAAGGCCCTTGAGGTGGTTTCTTCTTCAATGGTGTCATGTCTGAGTTGTCTCTTTTCTTCTAGTAACAGTTTAGCCTTGACTATTTTCGTTGAAAGTTTTTCTTCATTTTGTTCCAAATTCAGGATCATTGGTTCATAGGTCTTGGGCAACCCCATTAGCATTATGAGTGCCAATTCTGTACCCTTGAAACCATGTCCTCCTTTCTCCAGTTTTCTGTGGATGTTCATTATCCTTGCTATATAATCTTTCATTGATTCATTCATTTTTGTGATATTAAATATATCTCTCAGTAATTGCAGAATGTAAAGCAATCCATATTTGGTGTGTATTTCTTCTAAAATATTCCATGCTTCACTTGCTCTTTCACAATCTCCAATATCATCTAAAAATTCGTCTTCTACAATTAAAAAAAATCTGTGATATTGCAAGGTTGTTGTTTTTCTTCTGAGCTGCAGTTAGAGTTTCGTCAAAACCTGGATCAACAGCTTCCCATACACCTTTTTGTATTAGGGTAGCCTTAGCCCTAATAGACCAAGCATGGTAATTTTTCACCATTTAATTTCGTTATTTTAAAGTCTTCTGAACTCATTGTGAAAAAAAAAAAGATATTCAAGAGAAGTATATTTACCCCAAAAGATGTTTCTTCTTCTTATTATTCTTCTTCTTCTTCAAAAAGGATAAGCAAATCGTCTTTTGTTTTCCGCAAATGCGATCGGCGTCGTCTTCAAAGATTGCGCAATAAGCGATGGCGAGATTTGCAAAAACAAATAAACTTTCTATTTATAACACTGGTCAACAAGATTTTTGCACAAGAGAACCTGATTATGTTTCTAGTGTAACTTTCCATGCTGAACTCAAAAATCTAATCAGAAATTTCACATCACCTATGGTTTTTGCGTGACGGTTTTTTTTAGTATTGGGATAAATACAGTAAAAAATGCAAACAATGTTACGTAAGCAGTTTTGCATAACCCTTATTACATTACACTGGTTTATCAAAAAATATTTTCTTTGTCCACAAAGAAAAAGCATCTTATCTACATGTCCTGAATCCAAATATACCATTAGTTTTTTTCTATTGCGCAATATTTCCGAGATACACCTACTTTAAATTTGGAAATATTGTTAATATATAGATATATATGAACGAAACATATTTATTTATTGAAAAGCAGTGACAGTGGATTTTCTTCTATACTTTGCTTGTGGTAGATCCCTCTTGAGTGTCCAGCAGTAGTCGGCAAGCATAGCGGGACTCCATTTACCTTGGTACCGCTTCTCCATGCTTGATATATCTTGATTCATCTTGACGCTTGCGAAAAAAGCATACTTTTGTGCCTTTATGCAGCAGATTCCAGCCTTTTAACCTAGAGCCTAAAAGTTCACTCTGCTTTTTGGATAAATCTAAATCACGTACGAGGTCGTTCAAATCTACTTGGGTTAATAAATGAGGTTCAGATAAAGCACCTGCTTCAAAATTTGTGTCATCCCACTGTTGCTCTCGTCTATCTGAATCATCGTCACTAAATATTACATTTTCAGGAGGCTGTGGAACAGGTAAATATATCACTATGAGGAACCGGTCTCATAGCAGAAGGCAAATCTGGATATTCAACTGTATGTCTTGATTTGGATGTAATACCTGTAGTCTTTGTCAAACAAAAATAACAGTCTGAAGAATGGTCTTTAGGTTCCTTCCATATCATTGGAACCGCAAAAGGCATATGACGTTCACCTTTAATCCACCCTGTAAGATGTCGAACACAAATTACACAACAATGGTGAGGAGCCCAAGTCTTATCTTGGTCACCGACTTTAAAGCCAAAATAAAGTTCATAGCACTTTTTGATGAGCGGTGTAAAGTTTCGCCTTTGAACTTTGAAAGTTAATTCCCCACAAATATAACAGAAAATATCAGGAATATTAATGCAACGCCTCGGCATATTGACACAGTCTAGTGCACACGATTTATAAAAGCAAATCGATAGAGAAGAATAAACTTATTTCAACCGTTGCTTCTTTTCTCTTTATAATTTCTTGCTTTAAATAAATTAATTTTAATTATAATTTTATCAGCAGCCTTTCCACAAGCCACACCAACACAGCACATCAACAACCATCCTACAAATTGGTGAGCCGGACGTGATGCAAAAGTTATTTTAATCACACTTCTATATATTTTTTTATTTCATCCACGAAACTTTCAACAGCCCCAGAATGCAAGACGCAACTACGGAACATCCGGAAGGGCCAACATCCACGGCACCCTCCCAAATATCAAGATTGGCTTTCCGTGCACCATCATTCTGGCCCAACAACGTTGAACTGTGGATAAGCCAGCTAGAAGCCGCTTTCGGTCTAGCCGAGATCTCCCGCGACGAAACTAAATTCCAAGCAACGGTAACGAACCTAGACCAGCCAACCCTTACTTACGTCGCGGACATCGTAACGCCCCCCCCCCCCCCACCCTCTGGTAAATACGATGCGCTGAAAGCAGGCCTTCTCCAACGACTCGGTCAATCAAAACAAACTAAAATCTTACAGGTTCTGGATGGGCGTCCCATGGGAGATCAGAAGCCATCAACAGTCCTAGCCGCGATGCAACATCAGGCAGGAAGAAATTTCTCCGATACAGCACTGAAAATGCTGTGGACTCGACGCCTACCTCAGGACATAAGGGCCGCTCTCGCAGCATCCCCTGAAACAAGTTTGAGTAAGCTGGCGGAAATGGCAGACAACATACACGAAGCCATACTGCCAACGGTCTCAGCAGTGGACCAACCAAGCACAGGTCATAGCGCGGAAGCCCACCAACAGCTGATGACGCAAATCCAAGACCTGCAAACGCAAATCGAAGCTTTGAAGTCATCCATGGACACCTCACACAATCGCTATCCGAACGCTAGGTACCCAACCCACAACAAAAAAGGAAGCGCAGGAACTTGCTGGTACCATATGAAGTTTGGAGCGCAAGCTAGGAAGTGCCTTCAACCATGCAACTTCAAGGTCCAGGGAAACGAATACGCTCGCCGTCAGTAGGAGCCACTGACGGCGCAGGCCTTACTCGCCGGCTCTTCATTACGGACCGACGCAGCGCCTATTTGTTTTTGGTCGACACTGGAGCCGAAGTCTCAGTGATTCCACCACCAGTAAAAAACGCTAGGGCCTCGCACAGGCAGCTTTTCGCAGCTAACGGTTCTATCATCCTACAAACTAATCACTTCAAATTTACCTGCCACTTCTGCTGCAAATCTATTAAACAAATCGTTAGGTTCAATTTAAATATATATATTAAAACTGTTAATGAGCAAATAGCATTACAGAGTTTGTCGTTATTTTTGAGTTGAAAGCAAAACAGATTATAATATTATATAATAATAAATTATATATATTCAATTAAAATTTCAATAATTTGTTATTTAAATTAATATTTATGATTATTAAAGAGCAAAATTTAATTAATAACAAATAAAATAAAGCTTTTGGCTCCACATACCAACTCTTCTTGTCAAAAATAAAGCGCTAGCTTAGTAAATGATGTAACTTTAAAAATGCTTACGTAACATTGGTTGCATTTATTACTGTATTTATCCCAATACTAAAAAAAGACCATCAGGCAAAAACCATGGGTGATGGAAAATTTCTGATTAGAATTTTGAGTTCAGCATGAAAAGTTACACTAGAAACACCATCAGGTTCTCTTGTGCAAAAAAAAAAGTTTTTTTTGTAGACCTGTGTAATTACCGTCTTCTGTTATGCTGGCCATAACCTTTATTAAAGAATTAGCAGAGTTTTTTTATAATTAAGAAAATGTTTTATTGAACATTTTAATAATAAATATCTTCAAAGAAAAAATAAATATGGGTAAGCCCTTTAGAACAAAAACAACAACAAGAAGAATGACAGAGTGCCAGATCATAAAAAAAATATCTCAAACGTCAATTAAAATAAAATCACAATAAAATCACGGACACACACAAAAAAATATTTTAACACTTCTTTTGGGAGATATAAATACTGCAGGATGCCATTTGGAATCTCACTCGCCCCAGAGTATTTTCAGAAAGTTATGTCAATAATCTTGCAAGGCATGGACGGTGTAATGTGTTACCTGGACGATATCCTGATATTTGCCTTCGACTCCAAGACTCACGATCGAATTCTTCGTTTAGTGCTCCGAAAACTGAAAGAGGCGAAAGTTACACTAAACAAGGCCAAGTGTGTCTTCGGCGTGCCAATAATTAATTTTCTTGGGCACATACTGGATGAAGACGGTATCCGACCGGATCCAGCGAAAATCGAAGCAGTGGCGAAGATGCCTGCTCCAACCGATGTTCATGGCGTAAGAAGATTTCTTGGCATGGTGAACCATCTGGGACGCTTTGTGGAAAATTTATCTGAAATTGTGGCTCCACTGAACCAGTTGTTGGTGAAAGGTCAAGACTTCGTTTGGGATTGTAGCCAGGAGCGAGCATTCCGAAAGTTGAAAGAATTGCTCACGACTCAACCCATCTTGGCAGCATACGACGTCAGGAAACCAACTATGGTGTCATCCGGCGCATCTTCATACGGCTTGGGAGCGGTACTGAAGCAAGAAGGTAAGAATGGAATCTGGCGACCTGTTGCTTATTCTTCTAGAACTATGACACCTACCGAAAAACGATATGCTCAGATCGAGAAAGAGGCTCTCGCAATTACATGGGCTTGCGAACGTTTTCAAGATTTCCTGCTTGGAAAGCGTTTCAGAATTGAGACCGACCATAAGCCTCTCATTCCTCTATTTTCGACGAAAGAATTGAGTTCGCTGACCCCAAGACTGTAAGGTTTCCGAATGCGTATGATGAGGTTTGGATTCAAAATAGTGCATATCCCTGGAAAGGAGCTGCTCGACGCCGATGCATCATCCAGACCACCACTTCTTACAACCGAGCGAGGTGAAAACGAACGGCAAACCTCAGCGCATATAAATGCAGTTCTCTCGAGTATAACCGACAAAGACGAGATGTTGACGAAGATTTTTGAAGCTCAACAAGAAGATACGACCCTGAAAGCAGTAGTCAACTGCCTTGAGCAAGGCTGGCCAGATAAGAAGATGTCACAGGTTCTGCTCTCTTATTGGCATGTCAAGGATGAACCCGGCGTTCAAAATGGACTACTGATGCGTAGCTGTCGTCTTGTTATTCCAGCAAGTATGAAACTGGAGATCCTAGATAAATTGCACGCTGGGCACTTCGGGATTACAAAAACAAGACTTCGCGCACCTGAGACGGTATGGTGGCCTGGAATTTCGGAAGAGATCGCGGAAACAGTCAGAAAGTGCAGTGTCTGTATCCAGGAAGCCGTCTCAAAACAGGAACCTTTGATACCAACCAACTTTCCTACACGACCGTGGCAAAAGATTTGAATGGATTTGTTCAAGTTCGAGAATAAGTGGTATCTAGTCGTCATTGACTATTATTCTCGCTTTCCTGAAGTGGTTCAGCTGGATCGGCTCACAGCCAATGTGGTGGTGCGTAGTTGCAAATCCATATTTGCCCGACATGGAATACCAGAAACTGTTGTAAGCGATAATGGGACGCAATTTGGAGCTGCTCGTGAATTTGCAAATTTCGCAAGGCAGTACGGATTCACACATGTCACTTCAAGTCCTCGATTCCCGCAGAGCAATGGGATGGCAGAAGCAGGTGTGAAAATAGCTAAGTTGACCCTCAAGAAAAATCAAGACCCATCGCTTGAACTCCTGGAGTATCGATCGACCCCTTTGGAGAACGGTTACAGCCCTTCTGAGCTTCTCATGGGACGTAAACTCCGAACGATCTTGCCAATTGCACCAGAGAATCTTAAACCAAGGTTGGTGGACTCTCAGACCCTGAAAAGAAAGGAGGAGAGAAGGAGAAAGGATATGAAATCAAGATATGATCGACGCCGCGGAGCTACGGACATGGAGGAGCTATCCGAAGGTGACACGGTTTGGATTACAGATATGCGAATCTGGGGGATTGTAAAGCAGAAAGCATCGACACCAAGGTCATATATGGTCGATACTCCAGTTGGGACTTTACGTCGAAACAGGTTCCATCTTCGAAAAGGAGACGCAGTGCAATATTCAGCCGACCCATCGACGCCGACCTTTTCTGGGGAAGAACTGGTTGAAAATGAAAAGACCCCAGTTGTGGATTATCTCTCTAACGACTCAGAAGACGGCCAGATAAGCCCCCGGAGTGGACGAAATGTTAAACCCGTGGATCGCCTTCATTATTAATTATATTATGCATTCAAATTTGTAATGTATATATATTTCAAATCTTAAAAAGGGGGATGTGCTGAGAACATTGTATGTTTTCCCACGTGACGCGGCGGAGCGTGACCGTGCCTGCACGGGTGAGTAGTTGTTGTTTTGAACTCTGTATGGATGGACATTAAAACACTTTCTTACATTTGTTAATATATCTTGTCATCCATGTTAACAGCCTGACATTCGATTGAAATTCAGAAATTTTCTTGAACATCCCTTGAGTGATTGGTTCTATTACAATTTTCACCAGAGCTGTCTTCCTCTGTTCCTCAAACACTTCAGTTTCATCTATGATAGGCTCTTCTGAAAGCGAGAAATCCTTAGAAAGACGCAACCAACCAGGACCTTCCCACCATTTGCTCCGCATAAATTGTCCGATTTTGAACCTCTCGATGGGAGGTCTGCGGGGTTTTCAAGGCCAGGAACAAATCTCCAATTGGATACTTTGGTTGTTCTTTGTATTTCGTCGACTCTATTCTTTACAAATATGGTCCAATTACGATTCTGACGAATCCAGGATAAGGCGGTGGACGAGTCGGTCCAGAGATAAAGTAGACATCTCACTGTGAGAGATTCCAAAATACACCTTGCTAATCTGGCTCCTATTAAGCAGGCCATCAGTTCCAGTCTGGGGATTGATATCTTCTTCAGAGGGGCGACTCGAGCTTTGGACCATATGAAGGATAATTTCACTCCTTCTTTCATTTGACTTCTCATGTATGCTACAGTAGCAAATGCTTCCTTGCTCGCATCACAGAAAACGTGAAGTTCTAAGGACTCCGCCCAACCCACACAAATATATCGAGGGATCTTTGAGTCCTTTAAATGACTTATCTGTTCATACCAATCTTTAAATTCTTGACTTATATCCTCTACCAGGGGATCATCCCATCCACCTACGCTATTCCATGTTTTCTGCAGCAAAATTTAGGCGTTATCATCACTGGTGAATAAAACCCGAGGGGATCAAATAAATTTTGCACCAAAGACAAAATGACTCTCCTTGTTATCACTGAAGGTGAAATTTCAATGTTTATCATGCAATTCAAGGTGTCAGTTTTCCGATTCCACAAGAGTCCCAAAGCCTTTGTATCATTTCCATCTCGAAGATTGGACGTCTCCGTTGTTTCCGAATGACGAAGTTCCATTCCAGCTCGATTTATTATTTCAGACGCCTTTTCCTTGAAATGAACAATGTCAGATTCTTTATTCAACGATGTGAGGCAGTTGTCAACTTAAAAGAATCTCAATAAACGTTTGTGTGTGAGCTACATAATAATTTTAATCGATAATTGATTTAAGATGATGCTCAATGACCGCTCTTAGTATAAAGGGGCTACTGGTCAAGACAAAAATTACGCGAGTATGTTGGAATGTCAAAACACTGCCACCAATATTCCTCCGAATATACACTGCGTGACATTGAAAATGGAACACCAAGAAATAGTGGCCAGAAAGTGATGAAACTCGGTAGACAGAGAGAGACAGGGACGAACAATAAGTGATCTTTATTTCAAAATGATAGTCATAATACAGAGCGAGAACGGCGTCGGCTTAGTAGCAAGTAGGACCACCGCGGACGGCGATGCACGCAGCAACACGTCTAGGTAAAGAGTCAATCAGAGTACGGATGGCGTCCTGAGGGATGGCTCTCCATTCCCTCTCAACCATTTGCCACAGTTCGTCTTCTGAACGCGGCTGTGGCAAGGCATGCAAACGGCGTCCAATTATGTCCCAGACGTGCTCGAATGGTGAGAGATCAGGAGAGTACGGTTGCCAGGGAAGCATCTGTATATCTTGCAGAGCTTGTTGGCTAATGCGAGCAGTGTGCGGTCGGGCGTTATCCTGCTGATAAAAGGCATTGGGTACCCCCTGAAGGTAGGGGAGTGTCACCGGTCGCAGCACATCATCAACGTATCGTTGGGCCGTCATAGTGCCCTGAATACGAAGTAAAGGTGACCTGGAATCATACGCGATTGCGCCCCAAACCATGATTCCACGTTGTCGCACGGTGGGGCGTTCCACAATTGCTGCCGGATTGGACCTTTCTTCACGTCGACGCCACACGCGTACACGGCGACTATCACTGGACAAGCAGAAACGCGACTCATCTGAGAACACGACCCTGTGCCATTCCGTCATCCACGTCGATCTAGCCCGGCACCATTCCAAACGTTGGCGCCTATTCGGTGGGGTCAATGGCAGTCTTCTTAGCGGACGGCATGAGTGCAAGCCATTAGCAACCAATCGACGGGAAATGGTTCTGGTCGAGATGGAATGATCTAGGGTGTCTTGCACATGTTGCAGGATGGCGGTACAAGTGGTTTGTGGGGTCGCCACTGCTTGTCGAAGGATACGCCGATCCACACGTGCTGACGTCACTCTGGTTGCACCGACATTCCTATAAATTGCCACATTTCCTTGTTCCAACCATCTTTTCCACAGTCGGTGCACCGTGGACGCACCAAGGTGTGTTTCAGCTGCGATTTGACGTATGGACCAACCTGCCCTTTTCAGTCCGATCACCATGCCCCTCGTAAAAGCGTCTGTCTGCTTGAACTGCCTCCGTTTACGATGACCTGGCATTCTCTGTTATTACACGTGTCTTTTGACACAAGAACAAAATTTCTACAATGATTTTCCTTGAAGAAATCACGACACGAATACTGTCCTTTCTGCAAGTTCCTTCCCTTATATCTTACTCCATGTGCGCACGAGAGCTGCGCATTTTACATCATTTGCATAACTTGGTTAGGCGCGTCTACCCTGAAATTTGCATAATTTTCTGGCCACTATTTCTTGGTGTTCCATTTTCAATGTCACGCAGTGTATTTCAAGTATTTTCTGTCTTCGGGATTCACTTCGATCATCTGGAAAGCTTTACGGATATCCGCTGAAATTCCATTTTTTTCTCGCGAAATCTGATCAGAATATTTGGAATATGTTCCAGTAAGTTTGGTCCCGCCTCCAAACAATCGTTCAATGACATTCCCTTGACAGTGCGGCATGACGCATCATATACTGGTCTTATTAGCGTAGTCTTTTTGGTTTCTTTAAACACTGGTCTATGGGTCAAATAATGGCCTACGGCTTTGTTATCATCGTGGATACTTTGAATTATATTCTCTTGTTCCCATTCCGTGAATATTTTAGAATAATCTTCTAATCTTCTTTTTGTTGTTAATTTGTTAACACACCTTTCCAATCGCTTCTGTGCAACATTGAAGTTAGAAGGAATGCCATCACAGCCTTCTTTCCAGGGGAGAGAGATGGAATAATGCCCATCATCTCGCTTAATAATTTTTTCAATGAAATGCGATTTGATATCTTTGTCCTTTTCCCTCTGTGAAATATTTTCCACGGGGTCTCGTACACCTAACATTTCTGATTTCAAAAGATATTTTATTTTATGACTCATGGTCAAGAAAACAGGAGATATATACTCCGAAGCGGAACCTTCCTTCAAAGAAATCTCTCCGAAAATTGACCAACCAATCTTCGTATTGATCGCCGTCAATCCAGCCTCCAAATAAACCACCTGATCAGTCCAGATCTTGCTTAAATTGTCAGCGCCCAACAAAAGGTCGATTTCTGATGTATCAACATTTTCCCTTCTAATAATGGTGACACCTTTGTTGTCGAGATCCCGCACCCAAGTTCCTGCTTTAAAATAGGAACTCTGTCACTGATCATCCATTGACCCATCACTTTGACTTGTACAGCTCTCTCCTCCAAAATATTTGTGATGGAAAAGAAATAAAGACCGTGCGTTTCCTCTCTTGTTTGTCGACCTCCAAAAAGGCATTTCGTCAATTTCCCTCAAATGGCTCCCTGAACCCAACAAAACATTTATAATTTTTGATGTTTCAGAGCTACAGATTTTTGCTCTCACTGTCATTAAAAGTAATTAGTTTGAACAGGACTGTGTGAGGAGAGCGGTGGACTTTTAGTTTTGAACTAAATATTTTTTCCCTCTTTACTACTTCCTCCATTTTCTGAGATAGAGTCCCTTCTTGAGTTGTTTTCTCGACAGAAAATCAGGTAGTGAGGTTCTCTGCAATTCTGGCGAATAATTTTTGTCCTACAGTGTCTTCTTAGATGATTTCTTTTTTAACACTTGAAGCAGACTCCTGAGTCAGACATCTTTTTAAGTTGTTCTTCCCGAGTCATTCTTCAAATTTTGAAACATTTCCAATTTTCATGGCCCATTTTATCACAGAAGATGCACTTGGTCTTTCTCTCGTAATTCGTGGTTTAAAATGATCCTTTTGAATATTTGTTTTTCGAAACCATCAACTGTGCTGCTGTTGGCCCGTTCTTATTAAAATGTAAAGGTCTTGAAGGAAAATTGGGCTTGGGGTTATTCTCATCCACTCCAATCCTTGAAAAATTTATTCGACGTTGAGCCTTCACCTCGGCCGGTAAAAAGCTCATCAAGGCCTTCAGCCGGTCCCCCTTTCCTTGTTCTACATCTTGCTCATCATCCCGGCCATAACCGGCCTCGGGTGTTCTCTGCCATACCTGTAATAATGGTGTGGGCAGACAAGACTCCACTAGCGGGAAAAGAAAGACTTCCAAGTATTCCGAAGGAATATTCTAGGATTACAATGATTGAATGTATGCCTAAATTTCGTCGTAAAGACGATCCAAAATTATATTTTGTCGACGTGCATTGAGAACAACTAAATTTAATAATTTTCTTAAATACAATTCAACCAATAAATTTTTGTCGCCAATCCTACTATTGAGAGCTCTTATAGCACTTTCATAATTTTCCCCGGCATGAGTGTAAACTCCCAATAATCGATGTGCCCAGGAACCTGGGATCATTGCCTGGACCAGATAGTACATCTTTTCATCGTTATTTAAATCTCTATCTTCATGGATCATTTTGAACCTGGACCACCATGAAATCCAGTTTTCCAAACCACCATCATAACACGGTAATTCCACCTTTAGCAGTTTCAGATTTGCTCTTCTTGAGCCTTCACTTCCGGCTTTTGATATTGCTTTCTTTTCCTCAGCCTTAACTTCTAGGATCATATTGATCCTTATCTGTATGTGACTATACATTTTTGCATAATTTGCAGTGGACTCTAGCTCTTTCATAATCGCTTGATCGTCGCAGTCCTCTGCATTGACCAATTCATTTTCAATGTTTTCATCATATTCTTTTATCTGCTGGTAGTACTGGAAAATAAATTCTCTTTTCCAATCAAGACGTATTCATCAGGGGAGACTCCTTTTAACTATTCCAGAGTTTCATTAACTTCCTTGGTGAAAAGAGTTCTACGTGGAGTTCTGGATCTCTTTAAAATTTTCAATTTAACAGTTTCTTTTGAAGTCTTCATCCTGGCAGGCTCGCCTTAAATATTGAGGATTCTCAATATTGATTGCTGTCTCTCTTTACCTTGAGAGACGAGCTTTACCTTGTGTTTAGTCCAGCTACTTGACCATCTCGGCAATTCAAAGGAAGAGGCTCAAAGGCGACTATCAATTGTCCTGAACTTATCAAGAAACTCATTTTCATTGAAATACAGGCTCAATTTATACATTAAAGCAATTAACATACTAATTTATACATTAAAATAAATTTACATACTTTTTTTCTCTTAGTTCTTTTGTTACAAATATATTTGCATAAAAATGAAGTTGACTACTCTAGTAGCCGTAACAGTTACTATACATATGGTAATAAATTGATGATTAAGCAACTGAATGTAGCTGACGGCACACTGCCATTTATCGGAAAAATAAATAAATAAAAAGATGGTTGATATATTTTTTGATAGATGGCAGTGCGAAATCGGCAAAATTAATTTGTACAATTGAGAGTTGTCTTTTCAGTATATTATTTAGCACCATCTGACCCCTTTTATTCATTTAAAATTCTTTTCAAGAATTTATATGTGTAAATATTATAATCACTTTGGTAAAGTGATATATATAAAATACAATTCGTTGAGGGAAGAGTTTATTTTTTAAATAACGACAATACAGGTTTTCGAGTGTAACAGCACATCGACAGGTATAACTACGCTACTAAAACTTATAAAATAAACAAATATATATATATATATAGATGGAAATTTTTTATGTATATATATACATATAGAAGTAGATAATATGAAAGATGAATTTTTATATGTTGTTTATATATTTGTGTTGGTTTCAGCAATCCAGGGCCAGAGTGGCCTCAATACAAACATCCACCTAATACCCCGCCCTATCAAGAGTCTTCAAAAAATATGGGAGCCTACATACTAACTTGGCTCGACCCATTCAACATTTTCTGGTCCCTCTACAATTGGATTTCCCAAATATGGTACTCAACACCGATTGGAAGACCCCACCGTGTGTTTGAACTTCACCCAACTCACTTCAGGGTGATTGATCTTCCTCATATGAACCGTTGTACAGACGATTGGCGTCCTTTCTTCTACCCTAACTCTTTCAATTCTTACTCTCAACACACTTTATAGTAATTATTTATTAATATTTTTTGTGTGTGTTATTCTATCCATATAAAAGTATTGTTTTATTTTGGTTTTTTTCCTCACATAATAGTCAACAAATATTGTAGTTTACTCGTTCATCCATAATAAGAAATTACTTCCTCTGTAAGATGTTCTTGAGAGTTAGCGTAGTCAAGCCCCTTAACCTTCTGTGCACTCACAGTTTGAAGATTCAATTTGATAGCTTCTACAATGGCACAATCTGGAATGGACATTTGATATATTTCAGGTGATCAAATATATGCTTTAATTGAGCCTTGACCAACGCATGATTTGCGTACATTGGCTCATTAACAGATGGATATTCTAATAAATAACGAAATTGAATTTGCGGACATGATCAGCGTTCATTAATTAGTCTGGAGAAAAAAATATTTTTAGTAGCCTTAACCAAAAATGGTTTTATGTGGACAACCTTTGTCAAAAACTAAGGTTAAGTAGAGCAGATCATCGATACCTTGGCCACAGCGCTAATGTCTCTGAATGGGGACACCAGTAACACCCTGTTCAAAAAGATCTCGCGCGCGGCATCGCCGCTCTTCGCCAGAGAATTTAGCTCTGCTCTTCTATAAAGGAGAATGAGTAAGACATCTACTTTCTGCGGGAGCCCAATGTCATATCCCTGGATAACGAAGCAGCCTTCTTCTACGGCTACAGCGCCGACGTTGTGCCTGCTGCGACCACCGTAAGATCAGGTCTAGCCTGCATCTTCGCGGGAGAGGACATTGTTTACCCGAAGCAAATACTATGGCTTTGCAAGCCTGCTATCATCGGCCTCTTCATCTAGAAAAACTACATGATGTACGTCAACCATCACATCTCTTATACACCTGACGAGCGATGCCGCCAGCTCCAGACAACCTTAGGTATAGCGTGTGAAAAAGGTGCATTGATCATCGGGGACTTGAACATCTCCGAGGAGTCGACTAAGGACCTGGCATTGGTTTAGGTAGTGACCTAAGCGTATCTACCTGAATGATCTGACCTAGTCGACGTCGACATTCTACTCGATGCTGTGCTTGAGAACACCAAGGACATCACAATTGGAAGTGTTTTCAATGTGCGTCATCTGGAAATAATCCTAGTTCCATCAGGCTTCTACGACCGCGTCACCCAATACTATATAATCTACTACGCCTACTTGGTCACATGCCATCCTAATCTAAATGAGAGACACAGCTCCTACAAGACTTCAATGCATATTCAAGCTAATATGGTCAAACCTGTGTGCTGATCGAATGTAAACATTCATCGAATAAATATCGGAAAACCTAGCAAATCCTCACCCCAGATTTTATGGGATCAATGTAACGGATCAAGGAATATATAATTTCGGAAAAAGGCATTTTCGCTAGCCGGTCCGAGTTTGGCGATGTCCTGGAACATTAGACAATGTCCAACAAAGTCGCCTGGTATGTGAAATATGACGCTCCGTTTTCTATCCCCTATTTGGAACTGAAGTTGGCGTTAGACAGCATGAACAGGAGTTACATGTTCGCCATTTTGGAAAAAGAGGGGTTACCATCTGCTTTTTTCAGATGGGTTACTCAATTCTGCAGTAAAGCAGACCCCAACAACTAAGTTGGATTTTTCTGAACAAAGACTTTCCGCTTTCAAACGGGGTAGCGAGGGCTGCTGTTTCAGCACCCTTTTCTTCAGTATCAGAGTTGGACTTTGGCAATGCGGCATCGAGAGGATCTTGACCTGCGGATGCATGGTCTTCTCTGCGGATGACATCGTAATCTTCATCAAAGACGACGCTGAGCTTGATCTCGTGTTCATGCATTTCTAAGAGGTCCGCATGGCCTCCCAGTTGGCTCTCAACCTCGATAAAAGCTGCAAGTTCTGGTGTGGTATATGAAAGCATCGGACAAATTCTCCTCTGGAAATATGCTGGATGTCCTAGTCGCTGATCATCTTGGGCTACACGATCTCTGCTCAGAAATCTTTCGTTTCCCAGGCCTCCCACCTGAAGAGGCTGCTGGAACGAGCCATCAAGAATGGACTCCATTCGCCCGCGGCCTGTCGCTGGTGGGTCGGGGTTGCGCGACTAGTGCGCTCTGTCTGGGGGAACGAGCGGAGGCTCTAAGCTTCCCCAGAAAATCCTGGTTTTTCCAGTCTCTGAGAGTAGGGTCGTTCTGCTAGACATCGCGGGCCAGTTTCAGCTCGCCAGTCTGAAGGGTGTCCAAACCTTACTGCGCTGCGGTAACAACTGATACTTTCGGCTGGTCCACAGGCTCTTACCGAGGAGAATGAGACTTCTGAGCCTTTGGGAGGCCACACCCAGTGTCTTTGAGGTGGACTACCAGGTAATTCATATTTTATTTTAAAAATATTTTTATAAATATATATTAATTTTATATTCGAAATATCCTATGCAATATATATATATAAAGAACAAAACGGCTATCCATTTTGTTTATTATTTATACTGAAAAAAATTGTATAAAAGGCCTGATTCTCATACATCTCAGTTTGTAGAACCGTCCTAGAGAAGTTCTCTTAGAAGAAGACTTCTGCTCTCCATGAATACCATGGTGTATACCATGTGTGTATTGATATGATAGCAAAACACCATGTAAGGTGAGAAGAGAGTTCTAATGTTAGTGTAGCTTCGGAGAGTTTGAAGAAGATGACTTGGAAGTTTTTAATTACAACTGTCTTGTTGTGGCCTGTTTTTACTTACTTGAATATACCTCGTCAAAGTGTTAGTTATCTTTCTCTATCTTTTATTTAATATTTAACCTTATATAACCTTATATGAACGATGTAATAACGCAGTTTCAATTTCAATCTCTCTTTATACAACATGATTTTAACCCAAAGATTAGAACTTTCAACCAAACTATAGTATTCCATGTGAGAAGTTAGCCATATGCTCTCTGCAAGAACCGAACTTTTTCTATCTCTCACAAACTCCAACTCTTGTTCTAAATTCTATTCTAACAGCATCTGCGGCCTCGGCCTACTATAGTTAACCCAGTCCTTTATTAACACAGACTTTTCAAAAGATATACCATTGTATATTGTGAATTCATCAATAGAAATAAATATAAATGACAGCTGAGAGCTGGTTTTTAAAAGATTCTTTTGAAATATGCGTGTGACGTATTGTTTTGTGGTTTATTCTCTTTACACATATGTTTGAAAACAGCATATAATAAGTGAAAACGCTTGGGAAAGGATTAGTCTACCGAGAGATGGGTGGGTAGTTTTGATGTATTCATGATCTTTTGCTTTTATATAGTTGAATTTGTCCCGCAACAGATCCAAGGAATATACAATATTATTATATCATATTATATATATAGATAATATAATATTATTATATCAAATATTCAATTAAAAAACAAATTTATCTCACTTGAAATAGTTTAAAAAATAGTTACTTCTAAGTACAAAAAGTTTAAAATTTATACATCAATAGATTATATGTAATAAAAATAGATATCTTTTGAATTGGGAAAGAGGGGGAAATTTTAAGGGAATTACTTTTATATGTTTTTCTTTATTCTTTTTGACCAATTTTCTTTTTATAAATATGTAAAATAATTGAATTGTATGAATTTGTATATAGCCAATATGTTATAATGTGAAGAAATGTATTGACACAATTATCCCTGAGTTTGGGATATAGCGTTATATGATGTTAATATAGTTAATATATCAATAAAAATTATAGATATGATTTTAATTGATATTTAAACTTTCATAGACTATACGCTCAATAAAATTAGCGCTTTTACAGAAAACCACCTAATTATTGCCCTATACTTTCTTGTTCATTATTTCAAATATTTTGTTTTAATTTCTTTCTATGATATAATCTTGTTCTGTATGCGCTTTCATTCCACTATAATATAGTTTAAAACTTGTGATGAATGTTGTTACAATGTTTGAAATGGTGTTATTTGCTTGAACTTCATTAAAAATTACCGAAGCTCTATAATAGAAAATACGATGTAAATAATTATGTTTTACATTATTCTCAAAAATTAAATATATTGTGGATAAAATATATTATAATATTATACTTTGTTATTTAAAATAAATTGTTAATGGTTTGGTAGATATTTATAATATGGAAAAATAAGAATAAAAGTACTTTTTATATTGTGAAAATCGAGGTTTCGAGCAAAAATACTCTTATATTCATTATAATTAGAATTTTTCAAAAGATATTTCAAACAATTTTTAAAGAAAAGATAAAAAAAAATATTCGAGAAACTTTTCACAATGTATTTCGTTTTTTTTTTTTTAATAAAGAAACATATTGCGAAAGAGGTTTATCGAATTTTTTTTATAAAAGTAAATCGTAAATTTCCTATATCTAAAATATAGAAATGTCTTCATTCCGAATCACGAGACCACCCAGAATTTGGAAAATTTGCTAAAATGAATTTTCAGTTGGATTGAACAAGTTTATACAATTTTTAACTTTTGCGTAATTTGAAGGTATACTAAGAGTTTATTACGAAAAAAAAAGAAGAAAATTGTCTATTATTCACCACTATGCCAATAAGAAGCATTAAAATTTATTAATTAGCATTGTTATCAGGAGTGAACGTGTACTACATTACCAAATTCTGAGTGCACTCTAGGTGCACAGTAACCAAGAAGAAAAATATAGGCAGAAAATATTGAAGAGACATGCGCATTATTAAATAGACTATATATATGTTTGAGGAAGTTCAAAAATTTCTATATTAATCACTACAATACTTTGATTTGAACCATTTATTTTACCCTATGAAATTATATTACTTAAAAAAATATATCTTCCACTTCACGATTTCCCGCTTTTTATAAATTTGTTCCAGGCGATTATATACCCATATATATAATACTTCTAATGATATTAATGAGAACCCTCACTCAATATAATCTTATAAGACTGTTTTAATCTTTTGAAACTTTTCAGGGAAAATCTTCTTGTTGGTATCATCATGTCTCATTACATTGGCCCTGGCAAGTGCTGACCCTCCAACAGTGACGCTACTAGATACAGACACAGTGATCACAGGAACACAGCAGACTGTCAGTGGGAAGTCACTGGACGTCTACCTCTCCATCCCCTACGCCCAGCCTCCCACAGGAGAGCGGAGGTTCAAGGATCCAGAGCCTTTCATCAACCTTCCTCGATATATTAAGGCCACAAAATTCCCTCCATCATGCTGGCAGAAGAATTTCAGACTAGAAGAACATGCCAACAATACCATGAATGAAGATTGTCTTTACCTAAATATCTGGGCTCCCAGTCAGAATGCTCAAATGGCTGTTTTGGTATTTATTCATGGTGGAGCATTTGAATATGGATCATCAGATGAATTATTCAACAATCCTCAATATCTTTCTGCTAGAACTGACATGGTCATAGTTACAGTAAACTATCGTGTCGGTTCCCTAGGATTCCTTGATCTCAACATGGAGGGATCAAATGGTAATTTTGGACTTAAAGATCAAATTTTGGCTTTGAAATGGATCCAAAAGAATATCAAAGTATTTGGAGGGGATCCAGATATGGTTACACTTTATGGTATTAGTGCTGGTGCAAAGGCAATTGGTTTACATCTATCTAGAGAAGATAATAGGTATCTTTTTAAAAGAGCAATCTTACAAAGTGGGACTTCAAATTCAGGATCTTTCACCCCAAAAAGTGGAAGGCAAAGGGCACTAGAGAGGTTCTATAAATCCCTGAATTGCCCTCAAAATTCTCATGAAACCTTAGACTGTTTACAAGCTATGTCTATAGAAAAAATTATTTATGCTGAAAACCTAGCCTTTAGATATAATAATATGGGAACGTTTAAACCTAGCCTTGATAACAAATACATTCCATTCACTTCAATATTAAATTTCAACGAAACCAACATTTCACTCAACAAAGATATAATGATTGGAATCACTAAAAATGGAGCGTCATTCTTCATTGAACTTATAAAAAATTTTTACAGCCTCACAAATAAACGTATTGCAATACCAATAATTGCACAATTACTAGGGTTAAAAGATTCAGATGAGTTTACCAGAATTGCCAATTCTTATTTAAAAGATGTACCTGATTTTAAAAATGATCAATACGATATAGCATTCAAAGATCTGGTTGGAGATTTATGGTTTAAATGCCCTTCATTCTATTTCTCGAATATCATGGCCTCTAGATATAACAATGTTTTCTTCTATTACTTCACATACCAGTCAACATACAAAGCTGAGAATGAGTCTACAAAGGACTTTGGGCAAACACATAGTGAAGAATTTCAATATTCTTTAGGACTTCCTCGAAGAGATTCAATTCGGTATACAGAAGGAGAAATAGAATTTTCAAATAGGATGATGGACTATATTGGAAACTTTTCAAAATATGGGTAAGTAATTTATATCTTTTTTATCTTTAATTTATGTCTCTTTAATTGTAGGTGGTGGTTGTGGTGGCGTCTTGTTCAATTCTGATTTTGTGGATCCATGGAAAAAAGAAGGGGAGCATTGCCCTGTTACACAGCCATATTTCAGAGTTCCCTGTAGGCCTACACAGTTACCGGTTACCATATAGAATCGGGGCTCAGGACACCATACTTCGCTGTACAGGGCAGTTCCTTACTTCTGCTCCTTCTCTAGCCTAACAGGTAGAGGAGGAGTAAATTGTAGGTTTGAATCATATTTAAACTATATGCACATAATAATTCTTGTGTTTATATAAAGTAAAATATTTTTATTAATGTTTACACAAATGTTATAATGATCTCGCGCGGGAGCATTTATATTGAGAAGGTAATATATTGAAAATTATAGTAGTATATCTATTAAGAAAATTGATATTTATGGAAGTGTCTTTTTTCAAGTACCAAATCCAGAAATCAGTTTGTATACCGTTACTTGGCCTATTAGTTAAATAGCAGCAAAGAGCATGCTTTAATGCGTGATTATTGACCGAGAGGTATGGGAGCGATATGTTACTAGGATGTCCCTACTAAACCCAGCTAAATGTTAACAGGCAAAGATATAAAGTCGTTATCCTACTTTTTTGTGGCTCAGCTGTCGATATCAACAAGATACTCACAAAATTACTCTGTATGGAATCTACTATTTTCAAGCTAGAGAAGAGTAGACTTCTAGACATGGGCAAAGAAAATAAGCATTACCACCACCAAACATATTTCATATATATAGACCTATTGAATCTAGAATTCAAATTCTCTCCTGAATATTATCTATAACTATCACATTTTACGAGGAATTTTCAAAATATTAAATAATAATAAATTTCGTATATCATCGCATTTGAAATATGTGCAGAATTTCCAGGTAAAAAATAATTATTAACTATATCAGATAATTTAGTATTTACAAATATGACTTAGAAAATTTCGTTAACAGATTCACTTTTAAACGAAAACAAACGTGTAATTTTTCTTTTATATATTGCCACGTTGAAAATTAGGTAGACAAAAACTTCAGGATGAGACAACAATTTATTTCAGGCAAGGACAAACTATGAATGGTAAACAAAAGATAGGACACGAGGGAAATTTACAGAATAGCAATATATAAACATAAAAATGACCACTCTGTTAATAAAATTAATAAAATTAATAAATAATTTGTTACAATATAAATAAGAAATGAAAAATGAACATTTATTTTTTATCTTCGTTCTCATACTTTCCAGAATATATATTTATGCTATAAATTAGATTTATACGTATGTATTTTTATATTTCTTTATCTTTCAATACAACGTGTTTTATTGTCTATGACTACTTAAATGGACTTAATATAAACAGTTTTTATTTATTTATTTCGTCTCAATTTACAGGTGTTACATTCGAGCACAGCTCGCGAGTCACCTTGTCCTGGCTATTTACACATGGCGAGTTGGTGGAGTAGAAGTGGTCCCCCTAAGCCTTGCAGGAGGGCAGCTGTTGGGCGATGAGCTCTTGACTAAGTGTCAGGGCCGGGTCGTCGGAATCGGGGATTGATATCTCCTTTATTTTGTAGAATATCTTGTATGGTTGGATTATTTGAGTTTTGCATTTGAAGGCATAATTTCTTAACGGAAGTTTGGTACATATCTTCTAGATCGGGTTGGTTCAAGTCCTCCTTCAGTATCTTGTTTGATAGGTTGAATGGAGCTCCTATACTTGTCCGAAGGCAGATTCTCATGAATGCGTTTATCCTATTTTTGTCTGTGGCTGTAATATATTTGCACCAAACTGGGAGTGCGTATGTTACTATCGGGAGGATACAACTTCTGTATAGAGTAAACTTTTGTTTTGTAGTCAATTTGCTTCTATAGTTGAACAGGCTTGATAATATTATTTTGGCGATTTTTGCTTTCTTTATGATATTTTTGACATGCATGTTGAATTTCAACTTGGAGTCTAAGGTAACTCCAAGATATTTAACGCTGTCAGTCCAGTTAATAGGGCTCTGGTTTACCTTCAGGATGGATTGTGGCTTGAATTTTTTATTGTCTAATGGAGGAAAAATTATTGCCTGAGACTTTTTTGGGTTGATGTCTAATTTCCAATCATTACACCATTTGGTTATACTGTTTATGTAATTTTGAAGTTGTGTAGTTATTATTCCTATTGATTTGGAGTTTGATAAAATTGCTGCGTCATCTGCGAAAAGTTTTATTTGACATTTTGGATGTGGAGGGAAATCGTTGATGTAGATGTTGAATAGGTAGGGTCCAAGGATAGAGCCTTGAGGGACTCCAATCTGGGTTGGTTTTGCCGTGGTTATATAATTCCCTTGCTTAATTGAAAAGGTTCTGTCTTGGAGATAGTTTTTCAAGAATTTAATAAAATCCCTTGGAAATTTATTTTTTGTTATTTTTGCTATCAAGCCATCATGCCATACTCTATCAAAGGCTTTGGTAAGGTCTAGAAAAACAGCACCTACTGCCTCCTTGTGGGACTTTCTTACTTGGATGTAGTCTATTACTGTGATTAGCTGGTGGGTTGTGGAGTGTCCTTTTCTGAATCCAAATTGTTGAGGAATGATAAAGTTAATAGAATCCATGTATGACTGCAATCTGCGAAGAACGATTCTCTCGTATACCTTACCGATGGTAGAGAGAAGGCTGATTGGTCTGAGATCTTCAGGTGATTTGACAGGTGATTTTTTTGGAATGGTTATGATAATGGCATGTTTCCATGTCTTCGGGAAGTAGCACAGGTGTAATGCAGCATTGAAGATCCCAGCGAGGAAAACTATCCATTTGATGGGGAGGTTTTTAGTCATTTGCGGCGTAATATTGTCGTGGCCTGGAGCTTTGTGATTACCTAGGTTTTTAATCACTTCCTTGACTTCATTTGGCGTTGTCATTGATAGTATATTCTCTTGGGGATGATGGCAAGTGTTATCTGTTAGGTACGACGGAACCTCATCCTCCGCCTTTGAAAAGTGTTTGGAAAAATGCTCTGAAAGATCATTTCCAATTTCTTTGTCGGTCAGCAAGGTTTTTCCATTTGCGTTTAAACTAGTGATTTTGTCAGTTTTTTTCCTAATGGGTTTTGTTTTTTTCCAGAAGTCTGTTGGGCTCGATTCAAGTTTGCTTAAAAAACTATTCCAATTTTCAGATTTCTCTGCTTCAAGGGCTTGATTTACCTTTCCTTGAAGATTGAGGTAAGTAGCTCTATGAGCTGGATCCCAGGTTGATTGCCATCTTTTCCTAGCTTTATTTTTCTCCCTTATTAAGGCTTTGGTGTTTGGGTTCTTTATTAATTTGGAAGATGAAACTATGGTGTTTTTCGAGTAGCTATTATTAATTTTTTCGTTTAAAATTCCAACTGCTGAATCAATGTCTACTTCAGTTTTCAAGCTG
Organism: Cordylochernes scorpioides; assembly: GCA_030710605.1. Taxonomy (NCBI): domain Eukaryota; kingdom Metazoa; phylum Arthropoda; class Arachnida; order Pseudoscorpiones; family Chernetidae; genus Cordylochernes; species Cordylochernes scorpioides. Next base: position 28,531,083 of record CP092878.1, read on the forward strand.
AGTCTGGGGGGCGTGGTGGAGATTAGATCTTGTTGAAAATGAACCCAATTAGTTACTCGGCTGAGCTGGGTTGTGAATTCATCCTTTGGGCAATTCAATTCAAAGATTACAGGGAGATGGTCAGATGATAAATCGTCGGTGGTTCTGGCCTTTGGGGTCCAGGGAATGTTTTTAAGTACAGCGAAGTCTAGGAAATCGGGATTGCCGAGTGGACTGTAATGCGTGGGTGACGAAGGTGCGACAATGTCGAGGCTTTCTCTTTCAGAGAAATTGTGCAGAACGATTCCACTGTTATTTGAAGTCCTTGATCCCCAAAGAGGGTGTTTGGAGTTCCAGTCTCCTGCAACGATTATTGAGTGGTTGTGTTTTATCAGTTGGTTCAAATCTTCTTCCAATAATGGTGCATCAGGCTTCTTATAAATTGCTGTGATTTGCAAGAGGGTTTTTCCATCTGGTTTTATCAAAATTGAAGTATTTTCCAAGTTTAAAGTATGAATCAGCATATTTTTATATTTAAAAAAGGATTTTATAATGATGGCTGTTCCCCCGCCCTTTCCTGTAATTCGATCAGTTCTAATGGTTTGATAGTTCCTGAACTTTAGATCAATTGAGGGTTTAAGGTGAGTTTCACTGAGCAGAGCAATGTCAATTGAGTTATCTTCTAAAAAGTGCAATAATTCTTCTTTCTTTGGTCTGATTCCGTTACAATTCCAAGCAATAATTTTAAAAGGTAATTTGCAATTCATTGTAGGTATGTTTTGATTACTTGCATCAATTTTTCACACAGGTCCTTAGTTTCAGAACGAGAAGTTTTTCTTGTCACAACCTCAGCATTGCTTTGGTTTTGTTGTTCTACAATTTTCGGCACTATTAATATGCTAATATATTAATGATTGTGCAACTCAATATAGCTGACGACACACTGCTATTTATCGAAAAAAAAAAACTAAAAAGATGATTGGTATATTTTTTGATAGATGGCAGTGCGAAATCAGCAAATTTAATTTTTACAATCAAGAGTTGTCTTTTCAGTACACTTCGTTCTCTTTTTATGCGTTTTTTTTTAATGCGGTTTTGGAGTTATGCGGTGCAAGAAAAAAAAATTATTCGAATTTCGAAAAATTTTTTTTTGGTGATTCATTTTTCTGAAAACGAATAAGAATAACAACTACAACTCTACTATTACGCAATCAATACAAAGAAAGAATTTTGTAACGTCCTGGTTGTATGTTAAGTTATCCAACAAACAGTAGAGGGGAAGTTCCAATGTATTTTATTCCGCGCCTGCCGGTGTCTTACACAACTCGTGCAAAACCGAAATCAAAACTGAAAACCCGCCGGCGTGCCAGCTGCGTTACAAATTTCTTTTTTCTTTTATTGACATGTTTTTTCTTGATTTGTTCTTAAAAACAAAAGAGACAAAAACAAAAATACCTCGTTAAAATTGCGTGTTTTTATGCTGCATTTTGTTTTTGTATGAAACTAATTAAAAAAGCCTGTATATTGGAAAGCATTAGAAAATAAAACTTTGTGAAAGAAGGTTACTACCGAAAACCGGAAGATAAATTTACTCAAGTGAATTGTAAGTTTTTTTGAATAATTTTAGTGCGTAATTGTACATTAAGTTTTTTCTATAATTTTTAGTCCTCTTAAAGAAAATGTGTGACAATAATAAAAAACAAAAAAGAAGTGCAATTTCGCTAGAAACCAAAATTATAATTCTCGATTGCTTGGCGAAAGGAGAAAGATCAACAGCAATAGGTAAACGTTATAATTTAGGCGAATCTACTATAAGAGCAATAAAAAAAATGAAGCGGCAATAAGAAGATCAGTCAGATCTGGTACAAATTTGAGTTCTAAAATTTCATCATATTCAAGAGGCACTTTAATAGAAAAAACAGAAAAGGCTCTCGTAATTTGGATTGAAGATTTAACTCAAAAAAGAATTCCGTTAGATGGACATTTAATCAAGATGAAAGCCCTTAAATTTTACAAGGATTTAAAAGAATCAGAGCCATCTACATCTTCACGTGAAAGTAATCCACAATTCTCTGCCAGCACAGGGTGGTTAACTGGTTTTGTAAAAAGACATTATTTTCATAATCTAAAAATGAAAGGTGAGGTGGCTTCTGCAGATGAAAAAGCTGCTAGAAAATATCCTGAAAAGTTGGCTAAAATTATTAAAGATGGAGGATATTGTGCCCATCAAATCTTCAATGCTGATGAAACAGGATTGTTTTGGAAAAAAATGCCAACCCGTACTTACATTGCAAAGTCCGAAAAAAATGCCAGTGGTTTTAAAGCTGCTAAAGATCGAGTTACTTTATTGCTGTGCAGCAATGCATCTGGCGATCGAATGTTAAAACCGCTGCTTGTAAATCGATCTTTAAAACCACGTGCATTAAAAGGAAAAGACTTAAATACACTGCCCGTACATTGGATGGCAAACAAGAAGGCCTGGGTAACAACGGCTATTTTCACTGAATGGTTCAATAAATGCTTCGTACCCGAAGTAGAAAATTATATGAAAGAGATGGGTCTCGAATTTAAGATCTTATTAATTCTTGAAAATGCACCAGGTCATCCAAACTTAGAACATTCAAATATAAAGGTAGTTATTTTCCCTCCAAACACAACGAGCCTAATTCAACCATTAGATCAGGGAATTATTTCAACATTTAAAAAATATTATGTAAAATTCACTTTCCAATTCATTTTCGATAAACTGGAATCCGATACAATAACAGTTACTGAAGTTTGGAAACAATTTAATATCTTGAACTGTGTAGATCATGTTGCGTTAGCAATTGCCGAGATAAAATCACAAACTTTAAATGCATGTTGGAAAGCTGCTTGGCCTGAATGCGTATCAAAGAGAAATGAATCAAATAGAACAACAATTGTAACATCAGATTTTATTTCAATTGCTAAGGAAATAGGTGGGGAAGGTTTTGATGATTTTGGCGAGCATGATATAGAAGAATTGCTTGTGGACGAAGCCCTAAATGATGATGATATTTTGGAAAGTATGGTAGATACTACTAAAGATTTCGAAACAGTAGATAGCGAACTGGAAGATGTTACTCCACTGGATGAAAAATTACTTCGGGAAGGCCTTCAACTTTCCGGTAAATTGGAAATTTTTTTTATTCAAAATGATAATGATGTAGAACGCGCCTTAAAATTCCAACGTGATCTGAAATTTTGTATGTCTGGCTACAGAGAACTCTACAAAGAACTAGTCAAGCCATCACAGCGTTTGATTACTGACTACCTTGTAAAAGAAAAAAAAATCACTGAAGTTCCTAAAGAAGCATTACCATGTAGATCTGATGACGTAATTTTATCTTCAAGTGATGAAAGTGATCTTGCACCAAACCACAAACGGGTTCGCACATTATCAGACAGCGAATAATGATGAAAACATTCTTAATATGATTTTAAATAAAGTTTTGTTTATGTTTTTTTTTTTTACATATTAAGTTTTGTATTTGTTATTAACACACATATGTGCCATTTATTAAAATATGATGAGAAAAAAAAATAAATCTTATTATTTATAAATCTTTTTTATGCGATTTCTGGTGCATTTTAAAACATTATTTAGGTTTTATGCGATTTTTTTAATAAATGGAACGTATCCATCATTTTACATATAAATGTATGTCTTTTTTTGTGCGATTTTTTTTATGCGGATTCCCCTGGAACGCATCTACCGCATAAAAAAAGAACCAAGTGTATATTATTTAGCACCATCTGACCCCTTTTATTCTTTTAAAACTCTTTTTAGGAATTATATGTGTAAATATTATAATAACTTTAGTGAAGTTATATAAATAAAAGACAATTCGTTGAGGGAAGAGTTTATTTTTTAAATAACGACCATACAAGTTTTTGAGTGTAACTGCCCATTGACAGGTATAACCAAGCTAGTAAAACTTATAAAATTGAACAAATATATATATATATATACATATAGAAGTAGGTAATATGAAAGATGAATTTTTATATGTTGTTGATGATATATTTGTGTTGGTTTCAGCAATCCAGGGCCAGAGTGGCCTCAATATGAACATTCAGATGATGACCCGCCCTATCATAAGCCTTCACAAAATATAGGAGCCTACATACAAACTTGCCTCAACCCATACAACATTTTCCAGTATCTCTACCATTGGCTTTCTCAAATGTGGTTATCAACACATATTGGAATACCCCACCGTGTCTTTGAACTTCACCCAAGCCATTTCAGGGTGATTGAACTTCCTCATATGAACCGTTGTACTGACGATTGGCCTCCTTTCTTCTACCCTAACTCTTTTAATTCTTCATCTCAACACACTTTATAGAAATAATTTATTAATAAAATATTTTGTGTGTGATTCTATCCATATAAAAGTATTGTTTTATTTATGTTTTTTCCCTCACATAATAGTCAACAAATATTGTAGTTTACTCGTTCATCCATAATAAGAAATTACTTCCTCTGTAAGATGTTCTTGAGAGTTAGCGTAGTCAAGACCCTTATCCTTCTGTGCGCTCACAGTTTGAAGTTTCAATTTGATAGCTTCTACAATGGTACAATCTGGAATGGACATTTGATATATTTCAGTTGATCAAATATATGCTTTATTTGAGCCTTGGCCTACGCACGATTTGCGTACATTGGCTCATTAAAAGATGGATATTCTATTAAATAACGAAAGTGAATTTGTGGACATCATCAGCGTTCATTAGTTAGTCTGGAGAAAAAAATATTTTTAGAAGCCTTAACCAACAATGGTTCTATGTGGACAACCTTTGTCCAAAACTAACGTTAAGTTGAGCAGATCATCGATACCTCGGCCACAGCGCTAATGTCTCTGAAAAGGGACACCAGTAACACCCTGTCCAAAATATCTCGCGCGCGGCATCGCCGCTCTTCGCCAGAGAATCTAGCCCTGCTCTTCTATAAAGGAGAATGAGATTGACATCTACTTTCTGCTGGAGACCAATGTCATATCCCTGGACAACGAAAGAGCCTTCTTCTACAGCTACAGCGCCGTCGTTGTGCCTGCTGCGACCACTGTAAGATCAGGTCTAGCCTGCATCTTCACGGCCGTGGCCATTGTTCACCCGAAGCAAATCCTATGGCTCTGCGAGCCTGCTATCATCGGCCTCTTCATCTTGGAAAACTCCATGATATACGTCAACAATCACATATCTTATACACCTGACGAGCGATGCCGCCAGCTCCTGAAAACCTTAGGTTTGGCCTGTGAAAAAGGTGCATTGATTCTTGGGGACTTTAACATCTCCGAGGAGTCGACTAAGGACCTGGTATTGTTTTAGGTAGTGACCTAGGCGTATCTACCTGAATGATCTGACCTAGTCGACGTCGACATTCTACTCGATGCTGCGCTTGAGAACACCAAGGACATCACAATTGGAAGTGTTGTCAATGTGCGTCATCTGGAAATAATCCTAGTTCCATCAGGCTTCTACGAGCGCGTCACCCAATGCTATATAATCTACTACGCCTACTCGGACCACATGCCATCCTGATCTAAGTAAGAGACCCAGCTCCTACAAGACTTCCATGCATATTCAAGCTGTTATGGTAAACCTGTGTGCTGATCGAATGTAAACATTCATCGAATAAATATCGGAAGACCTAGCAAATCCTTCACCCCAGATTTTATGGGATCAATGGAGCGGATCAAGAAATATATAGTTGCGGAAAAAGGCATTTGCGCTAGCAGGTCCGAGTTCTGCGATGTCCTGGAACATTGGACAATAACCAACAAAGACGCCTGATAGGTGAAAAATGACGCTCCCTTTTCTATCCCCTATTTGGACCTGAAGTTGGCGTTCGACAGCATAACCAGGAGCTACTTGTTCGCCATTTTGAATAAAGAGGGCTTACCATCTACTTTTTTCAGGCGGGTTGCTCTATTCTATAGTAAAGCAGACCCCAACTACTAAGTTGGGTTTGTCTAAACAAAGACTTTCCCGCTTTCCAACGAGGTAGCGAGGGCTGTTGTCTTAGTAACCCCCTCTTCAGTATCAGAGTTGGACCTCTGATATGCGGCCTCAAAAGGATCTTGACCGCGGATGCATGATCTCTGTGGATGACATTGTACTCTTCATCAAGGACCACGCTCAGTTTTATCTCGTGTTCATGTATTTCTAAGATGTCTGCAAGGCCTCCTAGTTGGCTGTCAACTTTGATAAAAGCTGCAAATTATGATGTGGTTTCTGGAAGCATCGAACAGATTCTCCTCTGGGAATATGCTGGATGTCAAAATCGCTGATCGTCTTGGGCTACACTATCTCTGCTGAGAAATCTTTCGTTTTCCAGGCCTCCACCTGATGATGCTGCTGAATCGAGCCATCAAGAGTGGACTCCCTTGACCCGCGGCCTGTCGTTGGTGGGTCGGGGTTGCGCGACTAACGCGCTCCGTCTGGGGGAATGAACGGAGTCTCGAAGCTTCCCCAGGGGATCCAGGTTGTTCCAGTCTCCGAGAGTAAGGTCGTCCTGCTAGACATCGCGGGCCAGTTTCGGCTCGCCAGTCTGAAGAGTTTCCAAACCTTACTGCATTGCGCTACCAACTTAACTTTTGGCTGGTCCACAGCCGGGCGTTACTGATCCTGCCGTCTCCTAACGTCTGCTCTCACCAAGGAAAATGAGACTTCTGAGCCTTTGGGAGGCCACTCCTAGCGTCTTTGGGCTGGACTACCAGGTAACTTATATTTTGTATTTGAAATATATTTAGAAATTAATTTTAAATTCGAAATATCTTATGCAATAAATATAAAGAACAAAACGGCAATCCATTTTGTTTATTATTTATGCTGAAAATATTTGTATAAAAAGGCATGATTCTCATACACCTCAGTTTTTAGAACCGTTAGAACCGTAGTCCTCTTAGAAGAAGATCGATCAGTTTTTAAAATATATCAGATGAGTACAATAAAATATTATCAGAGCTTGATATCTAATCACCATTAATTTATATATATTCTGTTATATAATATTTAAGCTTTACTAGTGTAGTGTAAACTTATGTAGTTTATATATGTGCAGATATATAGTGCACTTGCTCAATAAAAGCAATTGCCTACTTCTGCTCGCCATCAATATCATGGCCTCTACCACGTGTGTAATATAGATAACAAAAAAACCTTGTAAGGTGAGTAGAGAGTTATATTGTTAGTGTAGCGTTAGAAATCTTGAAAAAGTTGACTTGGAAGTTTTCAATTACAACTATCTTGTTGCGGCCTGTTTTCATTTACTTGAATCTACCTCGTCGAAAAGTTATCTTTCATTCTCTTATATTTTATATTTAACCATATATATAACTTTATATGAACGATGTAATAAAGTAGTTTTAATTTCAATCTCTCTCTATACAACATGATGTTAACCCAAAGACTAGAACGTTCCACTAGACTTTAGTATTTCATGCGAGAAGTTAGCTATATGCTCTTTCCATGAACCAAACCTTTTTATATTTCTCACAAATTCCAACTCTTTTTCTCTGAATTCTATTCTAACAGTATCTGCGGCCTCGGGCTACTGAAGCTAACCCAGTCCTTTATTAACACAGACTTTTAAAAAGGTTTACCATTGTATATTGTGAATTCATAACATCAATAGAAATAAATATAAATGACTGCTGAGAGCTGGTTTAAAAGAATCTTTTGAAATATGCGTGTGACGTATTGTTTTGTGCTTTATTCTCTTTACACATTTGTTTGAAAATAGCATATAATAGGAGAAAATAAGTCTATGGAAATTAGCATTACCGCCACCAAACATATTTCATATGTGATTATCTGTATATTGCAATATGTAACCCCACCACAATCTATGTAATGTATCGTCAAAAGATTTAATAAAAGTTAGTCTTCGCGAAAAGGGAAAGAACGATTAACAGGATTGAATCATCCAGGAAGTAAAGGTTACTGCCCTGGACACATAAAACTTAAGTTCAAAGGCCTTCTTCTTCCTGGAGGATTGCAATCATAGCGACAATGGAGGTACTTAGTATCACCTAGTATCACCTTTAAGCATGACCAATTGATAGCGAATCATCAGAGAGCACGTGGAAGGATCTCCACCAATGAGAAGTCGAGAGAGTTAATGACAATGATCTCTGACAAGAAGTTAAAAAGAAGGTAGGTGATCGTGCTACAAGCAAGGTGTGCTCATCATAGGCTCCAACCAAGGTAGTGTCCACTCCATCATGTGAAAGGTCAGATACCTCCAGTCCAGTCTCATCCTTCTCCCTTTCGCAAGGTCTTATTTTCTATCCTATCCAGGTATGCTCGTTTTTCCCCTGTGGAAAACTACCATTCGACCAAGTCTGCGCCATCAATCACCAATCCAATCAAATCCACCCCACCACACTATTCACCAGGATTCAACAGGATCCTACAGTGAGTTCACAACAAAATCCCAAAGTAAGTCAACATCCCAAGTCGACACAGCAAACACACTTCCGACAGAGAGACAAAAGGATTCTCACATAGAGTGGACAGGATACACACCAAGTCCGACAGAGAGTCTTTCCTGAATATTATCCATAACTACCACATTTTAAGAGGATTTTTCAAAATATTAAATAATAATAATAATAATAAATTTCGCATATCATCTCATTTGAAATATGTGCAGAAATACCAGGTAAAATAATTATTAACTATATCAGATAATTTAGTATTTACAAACATGACTTCGAATATTTCGTTAACAGATTCACTTTTAAACGAAAACAAACGTGTATTTTTTCTTTTATATATTGCCACTTTGAAAATTAGGGAAGACAAAAACTTCAGGATGAGACTACACTTTATTTCAGGCAAGGACAAACTATGAATGGTAAACACAAGATAAGCCACGAGGTAAATTTACAGAATAGCAAAATATAAACATAAAAATGACCACTTGGTTGATAAAAATAATAAAATTAATAAATACTTTGTTACATATGTTCTTTCCTATGGGAGCTGTGACCCACAGGTAGAAATTATTGTAGATACTGACATGGATCTGACGTGCTTCTGCCAAGGATTCCATCGAAGTTTTGGAACTTTGTCCCTAGTACCTTTGCGTCCTTTTTTTTTCGGCGTGAAGAGCGGCCTTGTCATTGTATCGTCTATAGGGACATCTTCATCTTCGAGGGAAGTCTTCGCTTTAGCCTGGCAGTGGAATCCTGGAGTCAGTCTCCTAAAATGTAGATCACAGAACCCATGGCTTCAAGGTCTTCTCGGCGGTCAGTTTGTCTTCCCTAACTTACCCAGCATCTCCACCAAAATGCCACGTGAAAAATTAGGGAACACAAAAACTTCAGGATGAGACAACAATTTATTTCAGGCAAGGATAATCTATGAATTGTTAACAAAAGATAAGCCACGAGGGAAATTTACAGAGTAGCAAAATATAAACATAAAAATGGCCACTCTGTTGATAAAAATAATAAAATTAATAAATACTTTGTTACAATATGAATAAGAAATGAAAAATATACATTTACTTTTCATCTTCGTATTCATACTTTCCGGAATATATATTTATACTAGTAATTAGATTTATACGTATGTATGTTTATATTTCGTTATCTCTCAATACAACGTGTTTCATTGCCTATAACCACTTAAAATTGACTTAATATAAACAGTTATTATTGAGGGTTTTCAATATAGAATGCTGTCTCTCTTTACCTTGAGAGGCGAGCTTTACCTTGTGTTTAGTCCAGCTACTTGACCAGCTCGGCAACTCCAAGGAAGAGGCTCTAAGGATGACTATCAATTGTCCTAAACTTATCCAGAAACTCATTTTTTATTGAAAAACACGCTCAAATTATACATTAAAGAAATTTACATACTAATTTATACATTAAAAGAAATTTACATACTTTTTCTCTTAGTTTTTAAGTTACAAATATATTTACATAAAAATAAAGTTGACTACTCTAGTAGTCGTAACATACTCCCCCCGATTTTGAACAGGAGTTCAAAAGAAGAAAAGGGTGGAAAAATATATATATTTATTTTTTCACAATCTTCAGGGTTGGAAAAATTTCCTCCAGATTTTTGAGGTACGGGGTATATGATCCGAATCATCAATATAATTCTTTCTTAATATCTTTTTCTATTTGTTTATTCATTTTTTATTGTTGTTTATATTTGAAGGATTTTGACTTAAATTCTGAACTCCATAAGCTTCCATGTCCAAAGAGAGTATCTCGAGAGGGTAAAGCCGTTGTATAGGTCGCATAATCTCTCTGTTATGTTTGTTTAATTAACGACAAAGGTCAGTTTAAAGGTTCTACGGGGAATAAGGAAACATAGTTTATTAACTTTTAAAATATGCGCGATAGGCTTTTTTTCTTCTGCTCCCGCCTACGTCACGTCCGGTGACGTCACGACATCACATCTTCCCGCTTTCCTGTAACACTTGGACCGTAGTCGCGAAGCGATGGGAGAACTGTCAGGAGGTGGGGTAGACTCCTCCTGGCTGGCGTGGTCATCCAAATGTAGGGCAGGATGTATTCCCAGTTCATGTCGGGTGTCAGGACGGGTGTAGGTCCCGGCACACTTCTGGTACAGTCTCAGTCTGCGGGCATTCCACACTTTACCGTCGGATAGCACAAATGTAAATGGTCGCAGCTGTTTGGTTATGGTGAACGGGCCCCTAAACTTGGAACGTCCTTTCATGACTGGATCACCCGCTTGGACTTTTACCTGATCTCCAACTTGTAGTTTAGGATTACAGCTTTTACTTTCACTGTCGCTCTTGTCTTCCTGACGGCAAGCTTCCTCAGGTGGTTTTGTTTTAACTTCCTTATCGAACACGTGCACCAAAGTTCTCAAAGTTCTTCCATGGAGCACTGCTGAAGGTGTTTGCTTCGTAACGGTGTGCGGTATAGATCTGTATTCTCTCAAGAACAGTTGGAGCGTTCTTTTAACCTCTGTGTGCTGTAGGTGTGCTGTCAGGACCGTTGACTTTAGAGTTTTATTGAAGTTTTCCACTTCTCCGTTGCAAGCTGGGTGGTAGTTAGCAGTCCGTATATGCTTAATGCCATTACTCCGCAGGAAGTATTCAAACTCCTCGGAGATAAAGGGTGTTCCATTGTCGGTGACAATCTCACGTGGGAATCCCTCTCTAGAGAAAACATCTTCCAAAAAGTTTGTTATCACTTTAGAGGTAGTCTTGTTCGTACAGAAGACTTCGGGCCATTTAGATGTGTAGTCAATTAGAGTTATAGCAAACCTGAATCCAATCTCGGTGTCAATGAAGGGTCCAACTATATCCAGGCCAAGTTTAGTCCAGGGATTTGCTGGCCTTTCAACAGGAGTTATGGGGACTCGGAGAGAATTTAGTCTCTTGTCGTAGTTCTTACATACCCAGCAATTGGTTACTAAGTCTTCCACGTCTTTATCCATCCCGGGCCACCAATAGCTTTCTCTTAACCTTTGCTTAGTTCTGACCATTCCTTGTTGAGCTTTATGAGCAAAGGATAGTAATTTATTTCGGAGAGATACTGGTACTAGAATTTTTCCTTTTTCATTCAAGATCAGGTCCTCCTGAACTGAAAGATCCTTTCTTAATCTGAAGTACTTATTTAATTGTGAAGATTCATTATTACTTCATGGTTTCATCAGTTGCTCTTTTAAGGCAATAATTTCAGGGCACAGTGAACATTCTCTCAGGAATTCTTCTTCACTGATAGCCAACATGTCTTGATTGATCGATACAATGAGTTCAACTTCACCATCATAGTCCTCATGGGATGATAGCGATGATCTGGAGAGATAATAAGGTAATATGTTATCTCTTCCCTTTTTGTATTCGATGTTGTAATCAAAGTTCATGAGCCTTGCAGACCATCTTGCAATTCTCAGTCCTGCTCTATCGTTGCCTTTAGTTGTAAGCAATGTCGTTAGAGAGGATTGATCCGTTCTCAAAGTGAACTTCAGACCCCAGACCCATCTAAAATTTTCACAAGCCCACAAACAAGCGAGGGCTTCTTTTTCAACGATTGAGTATTTCCTCTCAGCATCAGAAGGTGTTCTTGAGGCACACGCCACAATGCGCTCCTCTCCCTTTTCTGACAGCTGTGAGACTACGCATCCTATGCCGCTATGAGATGCATCAGTTGTAATGACCGTAGGCAATTTTGGACAAAATAGAGCAAGTACTTGTCTCTTTTTAAGAGAGTCCTTTACTGTTTGCAAAGCTTTTGCATGTTCTCCTCTCCACTTAAACGGAACACTTTTCTTAAGCAACTTTTGTAGAGGTTCCATAATTGTACTTTTGTTAGGGATGTATTTCTGCAACCAGTTTATCATTCCGATTAAGGATCTAAGACCTGTCTTCTCTTTCGGGGGAGGGGCATCTAAGAGAAGTTTCATGAACTTCCTCATCCAGATGAACTCCATTATCATCAATTATGTGCCCTAAATATTTTAAGGACTTCTGCCTGTAAATTGACTTTGCGTCATTTAGCATAAGGTTGACTTCTCTAAGTCTAGACAGAACTTGATTTAACTTTTTATCATGGTCTTCCATACTGCTACCCCCAATTATTATATCATCGAGGTAACAACTTACACCTTTAATGTCCATCAGAAGTTCACTTAAATATTTTTGGAAAGCACCTGGTGCTGAGCTCAGGCCATAGGGCAACCTTTTAAACTGGTAAATCCCCATATGAGTAATAAAAGCAGTGAGGTACCTGCTATCAGGGTGAAGTCTTATCTGGTGGTATGCCTGGGATAGATCCAAGTTAGTAAAAACTTTACAACCGTGCAAGGATGATAGTATGTCCTCAATTAGTGGAATTGGGTAGGCATCCAATATCACAGCCTTGTTCGGTTCTCTTAGGTCAACGCAAAGCCTTATTGAGCCATCTTTCTTTTTGGAGACCACAATGGGTGAAATCCATTTAGATATAACAATGGGTTCAATGATGTCCATTTTCACCAGGCGTTGAATTTCCTTGTGTACTTCATCTAAAAGGACTGGTGGCAGTCTCCTTAGTTTTTGTTGTACAGGCGGTACACTCGTATCAACAAAGATTTTGTACTCAATGTCCTTTGCGAAGGGTAAAGTTTCAAGAATCTTGCTACTTTCAGTGATTTGGTTGATTTTTCCATCCTTTATGGAAAGCCCGAGTTTATTGAATAACTCCAATCCCAAAATAGGTGAGTCAGCTCTAACAACATGTAAGAGCGTATGTACAACAGTGTTACCATGCTTAATTTTAGCGGGAAGGTCACCAAGTACGTCAATAGCTTGCTGCGTATAGCTTTTTAGTGCTACCGAAGCTGGGTTTAATTTAATTTTCTCAAAGTATTTGGTGTACAAACTCTCTGGAATCAATGACACTGAGTATCCTGTGTCAACTTGGAACTTTATAAGAACATTACTTGTTCCACCATTAACATTCAAGTCCATTTCAAGCTTTGAAGGCTCATGAATTGGTTAGTTACATTGTGCCATTGTAATGTTCTTAACTGTAAAAACTTAGATAAACAATACTTTTTAAAATGCCCTACCTTCAGGCACTGGTGACACTTTACATCCTTAGCAGGACAATCAGGACTTGTAGCTTTATGCTTACCTCCACAGCGCAGACACTTGAAGTTTGTCGAGATCTTTTTGCGCTCCCGAAGATTAGGCTCAGTGCGGCGATCATAAGCAGCGATCTTATTTATCCCTTCGGGCGTATTATTGAACATCTTGTTGTCCTCCTGGGCCTTCTCGTACTGAGTAGCAAGTTGCACCACTTGATCCAGGTTTAAGTCCGTAGTCTCCACTAGAAGCCGATCCCGTAGTTGCTTGATTTTGGTTCCGACAATGAACCGATCCCGAATCAATTCGTCTTCCATAGAACCATAGGCACAGTCTTTAGCCAGCACGCGTAGTGCCGATATGTAGTCAGCGATTGTCTCGCCTTGTAATTGCCTTCGATCATTAAACTTCATCCTGATTACCCAGGGGCGAGATTTAACAACATATCTCTGCCTAAAAAGATCAATAGCTTCACTTAAGAAAGTGACAGTACTGGCCTTGGGCAACGTGTAATATTGCCGTCGTGCTTCAGCTCCAACACTGCTCAAGAAGATAGCAATTTTTCTGTTTTCTTCCACATTTAGTTTATCCTCAGCAATCATGTAGTTGTTGAAATAACGAACATATTCGTCAAAGTCCATGCTTTGGATGCCATCTTGCAGGAACGGGATGAGTTTGCCGGCAGCCATCTTGAATTATTTGTTTACATTCCAAAAAAAAAATCTATTTAAAAAAATTGATCACTTTACCTTGAATCCTCGTCGCCACTTTGTTATGTTTGTTTAATTAACGACAAAGGCCAGTTTAAAGGTTCTACGGGGAATAAGGAAACATAGTTTATTAACTTTTAAAATATGCGCGTGGTCTCATGCTACCACTTGCGATATACTTTTTTTCTTCTGCCCCCGCGCATGCGCGGCGGCTACGTCACGTCCGGTGACGTCACGACATCACACTCTCCTGATTTTATTCTGACCTTGGCCACTCGACAGTTTCCATCTTCACCCGGGTAGACTTTCTTTACAAGGCCTAAAGGCCAATTTATCCGTTTTTGAGAATCATTTTCTACATAAACCACTTCCCCACCAGTAATAGCTCTAGTATCGCTATCTTCCTTTTACTGAACAAGTTCCCCTAAATATTCTTTATAAAATCTCATTTTTAGCTCTTCCTTTTACGTTTGTAAATTTTTATATTTTTCTATAAGACCCTTCTACATATATGGTCAAGTTCTGGGAAGGTGTTGTCATCATTGAACTGTAAGAACATTGCAGGAGTCAGGGGCCGGAAATTATCAGAGTCTTCTGACATATAAGTTAAAGGTCTTTCGTTGACTATTGCTTCGATATGGCATATCTGAGTCTATAATTGTACAAAGTTCAACTTTTTGTTTCCTAACATTCTTTTTATTAAACCTTTGATAATTCTAATCAACCTTTCCCAAAAGCCTCTCCACCATGGAGGTACAGGAGGGTTAAACGACCATGTTATTTTCTGAGCCGAAGAATAATTTTGCATTTGATTCCAATCAATGTGACTCAATAACTTATTGGTTTTTGCGAAGTTTGTTCCATTATCAGAATAAATCACCAGAGGCCGTCCTCTTCTTAAGATAAATCGCCTCAAAGCCATCAAGAAACTTGGGGTATCTAGACCCTGTATCACCTCCATATGAACAGCTCTGTAGACTCCACAGGTGAATGAGGCAACCCATGTCTTCGTATTATTCCTCAATAATAAGGGTCCAAAAAGGCCAATGCCTGTGACCTGAAAGGGCTTGCCCAGATGTATTCTATTGGTTGGTAAAGGAGCTTCTTCGACACTACCCAGCTTAGCTGAGTATCTTCGTCAGATGACACAATGTCGTAAAATTCTGGAGACTGTTTTTCTACCTCTCAAAATCCAATATTTTGCTCTCAATTTCGATAAGGTAACCAAAACACCTGCATTACCTAAATTTTTATGAACTTGTCTAATTAGTTGTTCACTCAAAAAATGACTACTGGGCAGCAATACAGGAAATTTAAAATTTTCAGGGACATCACCCAGAATTAATTTAGTCTCAACAGAATATAAATCCCCTGAATTCGTTATCATTTTTAGATTATTGAATTTCAGATTCCCTGAATCAAAACCTTCTCTCTGAATCAATTGAATCAACATTCTCTCACTGCACTCAATTTCTTCTATTGTCAATTCGTCTTTCTGATTAGACACTTTCTTACATTTGTTAATATATTTTGTCATCCATGCTAACAGCCTGACATTCGATTAAAATTCAGAAAATTTCTTGAACATCCCTTGAGTCATTGGTTCTATTACAATTTTCACCAAAGCTGTCTTCCTCTGTTCCTTAAATACTTCCATTTCATCTATGATAGGTTCTTCTGAAGGCCAGAAATCCTTAGAAAGACGCAGCCAATCAGGACCTTTCCACAATTTGCTCCGCAGAAATTGTCCGATTTTTGAACCTTTCGATGGGAGGTCTGCGGGATTTTCAAGGCCAGGAACAAATCTCCAATTGGATACTTTGGTTGTTCTTTGTATTTCGTCGACTCTATTATTTACAAATATGTTCCAATTACGATTCTGACGATTACAGGATAAGGCGGTGGACGAGTCGGTTCAGAGATAAATTGGAAATATCACTGTGAGAGATTCCAAAATACACCTTGTAATCTGGCTCCTATTAAGCAAGCCATCACTTCCAGTCTAAGGCTTGATATCTTCTTTAGAGGGGCGACTCGAGCTTTGGACCATATGAAGGATAATTACACTCCTTCTTTCATTTGACTTCTAATGTATGCTACAGTAGCAAATGCTTTCTTGCTCGCATCACAGTAAAAAGTGAAGTTCTAAGAACTCCGCCCAACCCACACAAATATATCGTGGGATCTTTGAGTCCTTTAAATGACTTATCTGTTCATACCAATCTTTGAATTCTTGACTTATATCCTCTTCCAGGGGATCATCCCATCCACCTGCGCTATTCCATGCTTTCTGCAGCAAATTTTTGGCGTTATCATCACTGGTGAATAAACCCCGAGGGGATCAAATATTTTTGCACCAAAGGCAAAATGACTCTCCTTGTTATCACTGAAGGTGAAATTTCAATGTTTATCATGCAATTCAAGGTATCAGTTTTCCGATTCCACAAGAGTCCCAAAACCTTCGTATCATTTCCATCTCGAAGATTGGACGTCTCCGTTGTTTCCCACTGACGAAGTTCCATTCCAGCTCGATTCATTATTTCAGACGCCTTTTCCTTGTAATGAACAATGTCAGATTCTTTATTCAACGATGTGAGGCAGTTGTCAACGTAAAAGGATTTCAATAAACGTTGAGCTACATAATAATTTTCATCAATAATTGATTTAAGATGATGCTCAATGAACGATCCTAATATAAAGGGGCTACTGGTCAGGCCAAAACCTACGCGAGTATGTTGGAATGTCTAAACACTGCCACCAATATTCCTCCAAATAAATTTCAAGTATTTTCTGTCTTCAGGATTTACTTCGATCATCTGGAAAGCCCTACGGATATCCGCTGAAATTCCAATTTTGTTCTCGCGAAATCTGATCAGAATATTTGGAATATGTTCCCGTAAGTTTGGTCCCGCCTCCAAACAATCGTTCAATGACATTCCCTTGACAGTGCGGCATGACGCCCTATATACTGGTCTAATTGGCGTAGTCTTATTGGTTTCTTTAAACACTGGTCTATGGGGCAAATAATGACCTACAGCTTTGTATTGATCGCCGTCAATCCATCCTCCAAATAAACCACCTGATCAGTCCAGATCTTGCTTAAATTGTTAGCGCCCAACAGAAGGTCGATTTCTGATGTCTCAACATTTTCCCTTCTAATAATGGTGACACCTTTGTTGTCGAGATCTCGTACCCAACTTCCTGCTGTCAAAATAGGAACTCTGTCACAGATCATCCGTTGACTTGTACAGCTTCCTCCTCCAAAATATTTGTGATGGAAAAGGAATAAAGGCCGTGCGTTTCCTCTCTTGTTTGTCGACCTCCAAAAAGGCATTCCGTCAATTCCCTCAATTGGCTCCCTGAATCCAACAAAACATTTATAATTTTTGATGTTTCAGAGCTACAGATTTTTGCTCTCACTGTCATTAAAAGTGATTCGGATAAACAGGACTGTGTGAGCAGAGCGGTGGACTTTTGGGTTTGTACTGAAGAATTGTTTTTTATCTCTTTACTACTTCCACCATTTTCTGAGATAGAGTCCCTTCTTGAGTTGTTTCCTCGACAGAAAATCAGGTAGTGAGGTTCTCCGCAATTCTGGCAAATAATTTTTGTCCTACAGTGTCTTCTTAGATGATTTCTTTTTAAACACTTGAAGCAGACTCCTGCGTCAGACATCTTTTTAAGTTGTTCTTCCCGAGTCATTCTTCCAATTTTGAAACATTTTCAAATTTCATGGCCCATTTTATCACAGAAGATGCACTTGGTCTTTCTTTCGTAATTCGTGGTCAAAAATGATCCTTTTGAATATTTGTTTTTCGAAACCATCAACTGTACTGCTGTTGGCCCGTTCTTATTAAAATGTAAAGATCTTGAAGGAAAATTGGGCTTGGGGTTATTCTCACCCACTCCAATCCTTGACAAATTTATTCGATGTTGAGCCTTTACCTCGGCCTGTAAAAAGCTCATCAAGGCCTTTAGCCGGTCCCCCTTTCCTTGTTCTACATCTTGCTCGTCATTCCAGCCAAAATCGGCCTCGGGTGTTCTCTGCCATACCTGTAATAATGGTGTGGGCAGACAAGACTCCACTAGCGGGAAAAGAAAGACTTCCAAGTATTCCGAAGGAATATTCAAGGATTACAAGGTTTGAATGTATGCCAAATTTTCGTCGTAAAGACGATCCAAAATTATATTTTGTCGACGTGAATTGAGCACAACTAAATTTAAAAATTCTCTTAAATACAATTCAACCAATAAATTTTTGTCGCCAAACCTACTCTTGAGAGCTATTATAGCACTTTTATAATTTTCCCCGGCATGGGTGTAAGTTCCCAATAATCGATGTGCCTGGGAACCTGGGATCATTGCCTGGACCAGATAGTACATCTTTTCATCGTTATTTAAATCTCTATCTTCATGGATCATTTTGAACCTGGACCACCATGAAATCCAGTTTTCCAAACCACCATTATAACACGGTAATTCCATCTTTGGCAGTTTTAGATTTGCTCTTCTTGAGCCTTCACTACCGGCTTCTGATATTGCCTTCTTTTCCTCAGCCTTAGCTTCTAGGATCTTATTGATTCTTATCTGTATGTCACTATACATTTTTGCATAATTTGCAGTGGACTCCAGCTCTTTCATAACTGCTTGCTCGTCGTAGTCTTCTGAATTGACCAATTCATTTTCAAATTTTTCATCATATTCTTTTATCTGCTGGTAGTAATGGACAATAAATTCTCTTTTTCCAATCACGAGGTATTCATCAGGAGAATTTCCTTTTAACTCTTCCAGAGTTTCATTTACTTCCTTGGTGAAAGAGTTCTACGTGGAGTTCTCAATCTCTTTAAAATTTTCAATTTCACAGTTTCTTTTGAAATCTCCATCCTGGCAGGCTGGTCTCAAATATTGAGGATTCTCAATATAGATTGCTGTCTCTCTTTACCTTGAGAGACGAGCTTTACCTTGTGTTTAGTCCAGCTACTCGACCATCTCGGCAATTCAAAGGAAGAGGCTCAAAGGCGACTATCAATTGTCCTAAACTTATCTAGAAACTCATTTTTATTGAAAAACACGCTCAATTTATACATTACAGAAATTAACATACTAATTTATACATTAAAAGAAATTTAGATACTTTTTCCTAGTTTTTAAGTTACAAATCAACATATATAGTCACGACCATCTTTCCTCAATTCCTCATGTCACGGATGCGCGCGCATCATCATTATGATAATAATAATAATAATTATTATTATATTATTATTATTATTTTATTATTAATATATATAGTCACGACCGTCTTTCCTCAATTCCTCAAATCCTCATGTCACGGATGCGAGCGCATCATCATTATGATCATTATCTTCTATAGAAGCTTCTATCTTTATAATTATGTATATTTACAAAAAGTCAATTCGCTCGCGCCTCTAGCGGTGAAAATGAGGGGTAATACCAGCTGACCTAATGTACATGTAAAGTTTGGAGCGGGACGTTTCACAAGAGTGACATCCACGGCTCCAATTTATAATTGTTACAAATAGTATTGGAATAAAAACATTCAATCGGGTAAAACATGGGCGTTGCCCGGGTCATTCGTCAACATATATAGTCACGACCGTCTTTCCACCGTCAATTCCTCATGTCACGGATGCGCGCGCATCATTATGATCATTATCATTATCTAATGATAATAATAATTATTATTATTATATTATTATTATTATTTTATTATTTTATTATTAATATATATAGTCACGACCATCTTTCCTCATCGCTGTCCTCAATTCCTCATGTCACGGATGCGCGCGCATCATCATTATGATCATTATCATTATCTAATGATAATAATAATAATAATAATAATTATATTATTATTATTATTATCCCCATATATAGTCACGACCGTCTTTCCTCATCGGCCTCAGTCACGGATGCGCGCGCATCATCATTATGATCATTATCATTATCTAAGATGATAATAATAATAATTATTAATATATTATTATTATTATTTTATTATTTTATTATCAACATATATAGTCACGACCGTCTTTCCTCAATTCCTCATCGCTGTCACGGATGCGCGCGCATCATCATTAGATCATTATCATTATCTAATGATAATAATAATAATTATTATTATTATATTATTATTATTTTTTTTTTATTAATATCAACATATATAGTCACGACCGTCTTTCCTCAATTCCTCATCGCTGTCACGGATGCGCGCGCATCATCATTATGATCATTATCTTCTATAGAAGCTTCTATTTTTATAATTATGTATATTTCCAAAAAGTCAATTCGCTCGCGCCTCTAGAGGACCTAATGTACATGTAAAGTTTGGAGCGGGACGTTTCACAAGAGTGACATCCACGGCTCCAATTTATAATTGTAACAAATAGTATTGGAATAAAAACATTCAATCGGGTAAAACACGGGCGTTGCCCGGGTCATTCGTCTAGTATAAAAATAAAGTTGACTACTCTAGTAGCCGTAACAGTTACTATATATATATGGTAATATATTAATTATTGAGCAACTGAATATAGCTGACAGCACACTGCCATTTATCAGAAAAATAAATAAATAAAAATTGATTGATATATTTTTTGATAGATGGTAGTGCGAAATCGGCAAAATTAATTTGTACGATAGAGAGTTGTCTTTTCAGTATATTATTTAGCACCATCTGACCCCTTTTATTCTTTTAAAACTCTTTTCAAGAATTTATATGTGTAAATATTATAATCACTTTGAATAAGTTATATAAATAAAAGACAATTCGTTGAGGGGAGAGTGTATTTTTAAAATAACGACAATACAAGTTTTTGAGTGTAACAGCACATCGACAGGTATAACCACGCTACTAAAACTTAGAAACTTGAACAAATCTATATATTAATATATACAGTTATCAGCGTCATGCGTTCTTAATTCTGTCACCGTTTACTTTTGGTTCAGTGGTAGAATGCTCGCCTGCCACGCGGGCGCCCCGGGTTCGATTCCTGGCCTATGCATTTTTTTTTTACAATTTTTAAAACTCATATATATAAACTTTAATATATACAGTTATCAGCGTCATGCGTTATTAATGGTGTCACTGTTTGCTTTTAGTTCAGTGGTAGAATGCTCGCCTGCCACGCGGGCGCCTTGGGTTCGATTCCCGGCCGATGCTTTTTTTTTTTACAATTTTTAAAACTCATTTATATATTATACAAGAATGAAATCCACCCCTTGGCAGAGCTGACTGCTATAGGGCGCGTCCCCAGGTGGCGGATAGGGGAACGACCTTCAGATATGAAGGCCAGCTGCGAAACAAGCAGAATAACTCTGACAAATAAGCTGTCGCGGACCAACAGCAGCATTGTTAGAAGAGGAGTAGACCTCTTTGAAAATCCTGACTTCAACTGACCCGGTTGATGGACCTCAGCAAGGGTCCCACTCCAGGGATACGGAGGAGCTGCGTCTGTACTCATGTTAGAGTCGGCAGCAAAGGCGTCTGCTTCCATGTTAGGAACGGCCTTAAACTACAGGCAAAGTCAGACTTTCACCAAAGTGTGCCTGGATCATGGTGCCATGATCAACGAAAGCTGCACCCCTACACCCCATTCCATGAGATCAGATGTTGATTTGCATGCTGCATCGCCCGTCGCGCAGAATAAACAGGGGCGCGTTCAGGACTTAGGTAGAGGGTTCTGTCCGATAAGTATAATACAGTCTCCACACACTTCACACTTTGCAGCTTCCAAGCAATTGAGCATTCTGCAGTGCAACATAAATGAATTGTGCTCAACAGCAAAAAAAATAAAATTAGAAGAAATAATGGAAATAGCTGAAAAATAAAAGATATAAATTATAGCCCTACAGGAAACCAAATTAAATGAAAAGTACAATCTCAAATATAAAACTACAATATCCTCAGAAAAGACAGAAATAAAGAAGGGGGTGGCCTTGCATTTTTAATCAAGAATTTGTACTATGAAGACATAGCCATTAATATTCCAAACACATCAGACCTCGAAGCCCAAGGTATCAAAGTCTACCTCAATCAAAACAAAACCATCAACATATTCAATATATATCACCCACCAAACAATAAACTTATTGACGATGGAACAATGGCTCAATTTCTTACAGACAACACTATTATTGTAGGTGACCTTAATGCCAAACATCAACTATGGGGATGTTCCACGCCAAACCCAAGAGGCAAAATACTTTCAAACTTATTTGACGACAATGCCTTCATGTGCTTAAATGATGGGAATCCTACCCACCATTCCTACAGTTATAATACCGCACAAGCCCTTGATATAAGTTTCTCCAGTCCTGACATTTTCCACAAATGCAAATGGCAAATATTAAAAAGCATTGGAAGTGATCATTTGCCTATTTTGATAGAAATTAGCACCAAGAGCAAAACCAGCTCAATTAAAGAAATATTCTGGAACTTCAAAAAGGCTAATTGGAATCTTTACCAGCAAAACACCAATGAAGACTTTAGAAAAGCACCCACTAGAATAAAAGATCTGGAACAAAATTGGATATCTTTCAAAAACACCATTATTAAAGCAGCCAAAGTTTCAATACCAAGAGGTAATATTAAGAAATGGATTCCAAATTATACACACCAGGCAAAAGATATTCAAACACTTATAACTAAAAGAAATGAACTACAAAAAAGTGCACCCAAAACCAAACAAATTGTAGAACTGAAATGAACATTGTGAATGCAAAAATAAAAAGATTATACGTAAATATGAAAAGGGAAAAATGGAAACAAACTTGTGAAAACCTGAACCCAAGAAACCCTAATACAAAACTCTGGCATTTGGCAAAACAAATTGACAGAGCCCAGCCACAAACTGAAAACACAAATATGATTAAGAATACAGATGGTACCCCAGCACTTAATGACAAAAATGCTGCTAATCTTTTAGGTAATTCATATCAAATAAGTAGTAAAATCAAATTTGAAATAAAAAATAAGAAAGTTGAAAAAAAGGCCCGAAAGATTATCCATGACTGTAAAAACGTCACTAGCACTCATAATATTTTCCATGAAAAAATCAATATGAAAGAGCTAGATTATGCATTAGAAAACACTGACCTGAACAAGACTCCTGGGCCAGATGGAATCCATGGCCAAATGATATCAAACTTGGGCAAAAATGGCAAAGAAAAACTTCTTGATATTTTCAATATCTCCTGGAAAACTGGAAAATTGCCTCAAGACTGGAAAACTGCAACAATAATTCCTATTAAAAAAACTTGACAAATCTGCTGCTGACCCAAAAAACTACCGACCTATCTCCCTCACAAGTATTTGCTGCAAATTAATGGAAAAAATTATACTCAGACGACTCACCTACCACATCGACACAAGAAATCTCTTACCAAAAGAACAATATGGATTTAGGAAAGGACATTGGACAATAGACCAACTCTTATTTTTCACACAAAAGGTAAAAGATGCACAAAACAGAAAACCAACTAACCACACAATAGCTGCTTTTTTAGACCTTGCACAAGCTTTTGATAAGGTATGGAAAAACAAGTTAATTACAAAATTATACAAACATTTCAAAATTGATGGAAAAGCTATCACTTGGATAAATGATTTCCTTAAAAATAGATACATCAGGGTCAAATATAATGGCACTCTATCTAAAACCTTCAAATTGTACCAAGGATTATCACAAGGATCAGTCCTTAGCCCAACTCTCTTCACCCTATTTATTGCAGGCATAGAAGAAAAAATTTCACATAAAACCAATATTGGACTTTTCGCTGATGACATTATTCTATGGAGCAGCAATACTAACTGGAAAAAAGCTGAAAGAGATTTGAACAAGACTCTTTACCACCTAGAAAAATTTGCTAATAAACATAAATTAGAATTTAACCCCCAAAAATCTGAAACCTGTCTTTTTACTACCGATAAGAAACTATACAAAATAAGACCAAAAATTATTCTGAAAGAACAACAATTGCAATATAATAAACCCTCCTAAATATCTTGGCTACACCCTGGATCCAGAAATTAACTCCAGTAAACATATTGAAGAAGTTATTAGAAAAGGAAGAGACCGACTAAAAATCCTGAAATATATTTCAGGAAGAGAGTGGGGAGCCGATGCAACCACACTAAAATTAACTTACACATCTCTAATTAGACCTATCCTGGAATATGGATATCAAATCTATGGTACAGCATCTGAAACAAATCTAAAATCACTGGAAAGGATACAACTAAGTGCAGCTAGAATTATTACAGGTCTTCGAAATACCTGCCCTAATGATATTGTACTTTAAGAGGCAGACATTATGCCCTTAAAGGATAGAAGAAGCTACAATCTGCCAAAATATATAAACAAAATCAAGAGTTATGGAAACAAACACAGAACTTCCAAGTACATACTTAATTGGGAATCCAATTTAAGACTAAAAAAAGAAGGCCCTCTCCACCTGGCCAAAAGAAATGGATTTTTAAGATATAAAGTGGAAAAAATTATTTAGCAGAAAAAAAATTATCCATGCAAACCACTACAAAATGTTATTTTTAATGCCACTTTAAATGAACCCACCAACAAACAATACCAAAATCCAGAATACTTAAAACAATTATCATTAGAAATAATTAATAACATTCCTAAAAATGCAATAACTATCTATACCGATGGTAGCAGAGACGAGCTAGGACACACTGGCAGTGGCTGTCTCATCAAAACCACAAATGGCATTGAGAAAATGAACAGAAGAAACCCATATTTTTGCTCAGTCTTCAGATCAGAACTTATAGCCATCTATGAAGCCTTAAAATCCATCAGAAATACTAATTATCAAGATATCTGGATTCTTACTGATAGTAGAAGTGCCATACAACACACTTGAGTCACACAGGGGAACTCAGAGACAAAGTAAGCAGGAACATAATTGGTAATCTCCAAAAACTCTCAAAAACCTCAAAAATTCACCTTCAATGGATACCCTCACACGTTGGCATTGAAGGCAATGAAGCTGCTGATGTGCTAGCGAAAAAAGGCACAAAAGAACCCTTGCCACAGAAAAATAAACTTACTTTTAAAGAAATAGAAACAATAGCCAAAACAAAAATAAACAAGAACTGGAGGATCCCACCTAAGCACAGTTGGTACAGTGGAGTGAACCCAGGAGGAGCTCTGAACATCAGAAATAGACAGCATCAAACAACACTAACAAGATTTAGAACAGGCCATCTCAAGCCATTGAAGATAGAAAATAATAACAAAATTTATCCCACTTGCCCAAAATGTAGTTTGGTACCTGCAGCTCCAGAACACATTTTGGCTTGCATTATATGCACTAAACAGGACCTTTGGGAGAGGCCGCTGCTCATCATAAAACAGCTCGAGGAGCATGAACTCATGGAATTCGTGTAATCTTTACACAAGGGAATAGGAAACAACGAAACATGACATCCACGGCGCCAATTTATAATTGTAACGAATAGTATTTGAATAAAAGCATTTAATCAGGTAAACCCCGGGCGTTCCCCGGGTCATTTGGCTAGTATATATATTATTAAAAAAAAGATATTCTGCTGTTTGAATTTAGATCATGTTGAGGATTATGGTAATGGTGGTGCAGTTTCCATATATTTTAAATTCCCAAACTTTTACTATTTTGATATTTTCTTATTTAATATCATTTCTTAATATGTTTTTATTTACAAAATTTGAATTTTTGCCCCCATTGCTTATTTCCTATATAAATATCTGAAAGCGTTTCTGCAAATATGTAAATTTAGCGATACCAACATATGTAAATTTTTTCCCCCCTGTGAAGAAAATAATATGGGCAGAGAGAAAAGTGAAAAAAAATATAGTTAAAAAAAAAAGATTTGATTTCTGTTTGTTGTGTATCATATTGATTTGTATGCTATGGCGGTGCAGTCGTGGCTATAATCTTGAAAAGTAAAATAATGAAAATAGTTTTGATATGAGAGATTGTTTTATTTGAGTTAAAGTAATATATAAGAACATAATTTGGTAAAAAGTAATGCCTGGCTTAAGGCGTAAGAATAATTAAAACAAAAGAATATTTACATAATGTACAAAAGTTTTGGGTCGGCCAACGGGGAAGAACAACAACGAGTTTTTATATGCAAAGTGTGACCTCTGGCGGTCGATTTAACAGAATATTTTTATCTATGAAATATATTTTTAAATGAAACAATATCTTAATATAATATTTTGAATAATATCTTAATATAACATTTTAAATAATACTTTTATATAACATATATATATATAGAATAGAAGTAGGTAATATTTAAGATGAATTTTATATATGTTGTTGATGAATATATTTGTGTTGGTTTCAGCAATTCAGGGCTAGAGTGGCCCCAATATACACATTCACCTAATACCTGCCCTATCAAGAGTCTTCACTAAAATATGGGAGCCTACATACTAACTTGGCTCGACCCATTCAACATTTTCTGGTCCCTTTACAATTGGATTTCCCAAATATGGTACTCAACACCGATTGGAAGACCCCACCGTGTGTTTGAACTTCACCCAAGTCACTTCAGGGTGATTGATCTTCCTCATATGAACCGTTGTACAGACGATTGGCGTCCTTTCTTCTACCCTAACTCTTTCAATTCTTCCTCTCAACACACTTTATAGTAATTATTTATTAATATTTTTGTGTGTGTTATTCTATACATATAAAAGTATTGTTTTATTTAGGTCTTTTTCCTCACATAATAGTCAACAAATATTGTAGTTTACTCGTTCATCCATAATAAGAAATTACTTCCTCTGTAAGATGTCCTTGAGAGTTAGCGTAGTCAAGCCCCTTAACCTTCTGTGTACTCACAGTTTGAAGATTCAATTTGATAGCTTCTACAATGGCACAATCTGGAATGGACATTTAATATATTTCAGGTGATCAAATATATGCTTTAATTGAGCCTTGACCAACGCATGATTTGCGTACATTGGCTCATTAACAGATGGATATTCTAATAAATAACGAAAGTGAATTTGCGGACATGATCAGTGTTCATTAGTTAGTCTGCAGAAAAAAATATTTTTAGAAGCCTTAACCAAAAATGGTTTTATGTGGACAACCTTCGTCAAAAACTAACGTTAAGTAGAGCAGATCATCGATACCTTGGCCACAGCTCTAATGTCTCTGAAAAGGGACACCAGTAACACCCTGTTCAAAAAGATCTCGCGCGCGGCATCGCCGCTCTTCGCCAGAGAATTTAGCTCTGCTCTTCTATAAAGGAGAATGAGATAGACATCTACTTTCTGCGGGAGACCAATGTCATATCCCTGGACAATGAAGGAGCCTTCTGCTACGGCTACAGCGCCGTCGTTGTGACTGCTGCGACCACCGTAAGATCAGGTCTAGCCTGCATCTTCGCGGGCGTGACCATTGTTTACCCGAGGCAAATACTATGGCTTTGCAAGCCTGCTATTATCGACCTCTTCATCTAGAAAAACTACATGATGTATGTCAACTATCACATCTCTTATACATCTGACGATCGATGCCGCCAGCTCCGGACAACCTTAGGTTTAGCGTGTGAAAAAGGTTCATTGATCCTCGGGGACTTGAACATCTCCGAGGAGTCGACTAAGGACCTGGCATTGGTTTATTATCCTGATCTAAGTAAGAGACCTATATCTCCTACAAGACTACAATGCATATTCAAGATAATATGGTCAAACCTGTGTGCTGATCTAATGTAAACATTCATCTAATAAATATCGGAAAACCTAGCAAATCCTCACCCCAGATTTTATGGGATCAATGTAACTGATCAAGGAATATATAATTTCGGAAAAAGGCATTCTCGCTAGCCGGTTCGAGTTTGGCGATATCCTGGAACATTAGACAATGTCCAACAAAGTCGCCTGGTATGTGAAATATGACGCTCCGTTTTCTATCCCCTATTTGGATCTGAAGTTGGCGTTCGACAGCATGAACAGGAGTTACATGTTCGCCATTTTGGAAAAAGAGGGGTTACCATCTCCTTTTTTCAGATGGGTTACTCAATTCTGCAGTAAAGCAGACCCAAACAACCAAGTTGGATATTTCTAAACAAAGACTTTCCGCTTTCCAACGGGGTAGCGAGGGCTGCTGTTTCAGCACCCCTTACTTCAATATCAGAGTTGGACTTCGGCAATGCGACATCGAGAGGATCTTGACCTGCGGATGCATGGTCTTCTCTGCGGATGACATCGTGATCTTCATCAAAGACGACGCTGAGCTTGATCTCGTGTTCATGTATTTCTAAGAGGTCCGCATGGCCTCTCATTTGGCTGTCAACCTCGATAAAAGCTGCAAGTTCTGGTGTGGTATATGAAAGCAACGGACAAATTCTCCTCTGGGAATATGCTGGATGTCCAAGTCGCTGATCATCTTGGGCTACACGATCTCTGCTCAGAAATCTTTCGTTTACCAGGCCTCCCACCTGAATAGGCTGCTGGAACGAGCCATCAAGAATGGACTACATTCGCCAGCGGCCTGTCGCTGGTGGGTAGGGGTTGCGCGACTAGTGCGCTCCGTCTGGGGAAACGAGCGGAGGCTCGAAGCTTCCCCAGAAAATCCTGGTTTTTCCAGTCTCCGAGGGTAGGGTCGTTCTGCTAGACATCGCGGGCTAGTTTCGGCTCGCCAGTCTGAAGGGTGTCCAAACCTTACTCGCTGCGGTAACAACTGATACTTTCAGCTGGTCCACAGCCGTGCGTTACTGATCCTGCCGGCTCCTAACGTCTGCTCTTACCGAGGAGAATGAGACTTCTGAGCCTTTGGGAGGCCACACCCAATGTCTTTGAGGTGGACTACCAGGTAATTTATATTTTATTTTGAAAATATTTTTGTAAATATATATTAATTTTATATTCGAAATATCCTATGCAATATATATATAAAGAACAAAACGGCTATCCATTTTGTTTATTATTTATACTGAAAAAAATTGTATAAAAGGCCTGATTCTCCTACACCTCAGTTTGTAGAACCGTTCTAGAGAAGTTCTCTTAGAAGAAGACTTCTGCTCACCATGAATATCATGGTCTGTACCATGTGTGTATTGATATAGATAATTTAAAAAAACCTTGTAAGGTGAGAAGAGAGTTCTAATGTTAGTATAGCTTCAGAGAGTTTGAAGAAGATGACTTGGAAGTTTTTAATTACAACTGTCTTGTTGTGGCCTGTTTTTACTTACTTGAATATACCTCGTCGAATAGTTATCTTAGTTATCTTTCTTTCTTTTTTATTTAATATTTAACCTTATATAACCTTATATGAACGATGTAATAACGTAGTTTCAATTTCAATCTCTCTCTATACAACATGATGTTAACCCAAAGATTTGAACTTTCAACTAGATTTTAGTATTCCATGTGAAGGGTTAGCCATATGCTCTTTCCAAGAACCGAACTTTTTCTATTTCTCACAAACTCCAACTCTTGTTCTAAATTCTATTCTAACAGCATCTGCGGCCTCGGCCTACTAAAGATAACCCAGTCCTTTATTAACACAGACTTTTCAAAAAGATATACCATTGTATATTGTGAATTCATCAATAGAAATAAATATAAATGACAGCTGAGAGCTGGCTTTTAAAAGATTCTTTTGAAATATGCGTGTGACGTATTGTTTTGTGGTTTATTCTCTTTACACATATGTTTGAAAACAGCATATAATAAGTGAAAACGCTTGGGAAAGGAATAGTCTACCGAGTGATGGGTGGGTAGTTTCGATGTATTCATGATCTTTTGCTTTTATATAGTTGAATTTGTCCCCCAACAGATCCAAGGAATATACAATATTATTATATCATATTATATATAGATAATATAATATTATTATATCAAATATTCAATTAAAAAACAAATTTATCTCATTTGAAATAGTTTAAAAAATAGTTACTTCTAAGTACAAAAAGTTTAAAATTTATACATCAATAGATTATATGTAATAAAAATAGATATCATTTGAATTGGGAAAGAGGGGGAAATTTTAAGGGAATTACTTTTATATGTTTCTCTTTATTCTTTTTGACCAATTTTCTTTTCATAAATATGTAAAATAATTGAATTGTATGAATTTGTATATAGCCAATATGTTATAATGTGAAGAAATGTATTGACACAATTATCCCTGAGTTTGGGATATAGCGTTATTTGATGTTAATATAGTTAATATATCAATAAGTTATAGATATGATATCAATTGATATTTAAACTTTCATAGACTATACGCTCAATAAAAATAGCCGTTTTACAGAAAACCACCTAATTATTGTCCTATACTTTCTTGTTCATTATTTCAAATATTTTGTTTTAATTTCTTTCTATGATTTAATCTTGTTCTGTATGCGCTTTCATTCCACTATAATATAGTTCAAAACTTATGATGAATGTTGTTACAATGTTTGAAATGGTGTTATTTGCTTGAACTTCACTTATAATTACCGAAGCTCTATAATAGAAAATACGATGTAAATAATTATGTTTTACATTATTCTCAAAAATTAAATATTTTGTGGATAAAATATATTTTAATATTATACTTTGCTATTTAAAATAAATTGTTAATGGTTTGGTAGATATTTATAATATGGAAAAATAACAATAAAAGTACTTTTTATATTGTGAAAATCGAGGTTTCGAACAAAAATACTCTTATATTCATTATAATTAGAATTTTTTTAAAGATATTTCAAACAATTTTTTAAAGAAAAGATAAAAATAAAAATATTCGAGAAACTTTTCACAATGTATTTCGTTTTTTTTTTAAATAAAAAAACATATTGCGAAAGAGGTTTATCGATTTTTTTTTTATAAAAGTAAATCGTAAATTTCCCATATCTAAAATATAGAAATGTCTATATTCCGAATCACGAGACCATCTAGAGTTTGTAAAATTTGCTGAAATGAATTTTCAGTTGGATTGAACAAGTTTATACAATTTTTAACTTTTGCGTAATTTGAAGGTATACTGAGTTTATTACGAAAAAAAAAGAAGAAAATTGTCTATTATTCACCACTATGCCATTAAGAAGCATTAAAATTTATTAATTAGCATTGTCATCAGGAGTGAACGTGTACTACATTTCCGAATTCTGAGTGCACTCTAGGTGCACAGTAACCAAGAAGAAAAATATTAAAGAAACATGCGCATTATTAAATAGACTATATATATGTTTGAGGAAGTTCAAAAATATCTATATTAATTACTACAATACTTTGATTTGAACCATTTATTTTACCCAATGAAATTATAATACTTTAAAAAAGAAATCTTCCACTTCACGATTTCCCGCTTTTTATAAATTTGTTCCAGGCGATTATATACCCATATATATAATACTTCTAATGATATTAATGAGAACTCTCACTCAATATCATTTTATAAGACTGTTTTAATCTTTTGAAACTTTTCAGGGAAAATCTTCTTGTTGGTATCATCATGTCTCATTGCATTGGCACTGGCAAGTGCTGACCCTCCAACAGTGACGCTACTAGATACAGACACAGTTATCACAGGAACAAGGCAGACTGTCAGTGGGAAGTCACTAGACGTCTACCTCTCCATCCCCTACGCCCAGCCTCCCACAGGAGAGAGGAGGTTCAAGGATCCAGAGCCTATCATCAACCTTCCTCGATATATTAAGGCCACACAATTCCCTCCATCATGCTGCCAGAAAAATTTCAGACTACAAGAACATGCCAATAATACAATGAATGAAGATTGCCTTTACCTAAATATCTGGGCTCCCAGCCAGAATTCTCAAATGGCTGTTTTGGTATTTATTCATGGTGGAGCATTTGAATATGGATCATCAAATGAATTATTCAACAATCCTCAATACCTTTCTGCTAGAACTGACATGGTCATAGTTACAGTAAACTATCGTGTCGGTTCCCTTGGATTCCTTGATCTCAACATGGAGGGATCAAATGGTAATTTTGGACTTAAAGATCAAATTTTGGCTTTGAAATGGATCCAAAAGAATATCAAAGTATTTGGAGGGAATCCAGATAAGGTTACACTTTATGGTATTAGAGCTGGTGCAATGGCAATTGGTTTACATCTATCTAGAGAAGATAATAGGTATCTTTTTAAAAGAGCAATCTTACAAAGTGGGACTTCAAATTCAGGATATTTTACCCCAAAAAGTGGAAAGCAAAAGGCACTAGAGAGTTTCTACGAATCCTTGAATTGCACTCAAAATTCTCATGAAACCTTAAATTGTTTACAAGCTATGTCTATAGAAAATATTATTTATGCTGAACAACAAGCCTTTAGGAACATTTTAGGAACATTTAAACCTAGCTTTGATAACAAATACATTCCATTCACTTCAATATTTAATTTCAACGAAACCAACATTTCACTCAACAAAGATATAATGATTGGAATCACTAAAGATGAAGCGTCATTCTTCATTACAGATTTGTGGTTTAGATGTCCTACATTCTATTTCTCGAATATCATGGCCTCTAGATATAACAAGGTTTTTTTCTCTTACTTCACATACCAGTCAACATACAAAGCTGAGAATGAGTCTACAAAACACCTTGGGGCAACACATGTTGAAGAATTTCAATATTCTTTAGGACTTCCTCAAAGAAATTCAATTCGGTATACAGAAGAAGAAATAGAATTTTCAAATAAGATGATGGACTATATTGGAAACTTTTCAAAATATGGGTAAGTA
The DNA here is from genome assembly GCA_030710605.1 of Cordylochernes scorpioides. NCBI lineage: Eukaryota > Metazoa > Arthropoda > Arachnida > Pseudoscorpiones > Chernetidae > Cordylochernes > Cordylochernes scorpioides. Next base: position 28,564,084 of record CP092878.1, read on the forward strand.
ATTTATATCTTTTTTCTGTAATTTTTGTCTTTAATTGTAGGTGGTGGTTGTGGTGGCGTCTTGTTCAATTCTGATTTTGTGGATCCATGGAAAAAAGAGGGGGAGCATTGTCCAGTTAGACAGCCATATTTCAGAGTTCCCTGTAGCCCTACACAGTTACCGGTTACCATATCGACTCGGGGCTCACAACACCATACTTTGCCGTACAGGGCAGTTCCTTACTTCTGCTCCTTCTCTAGCCCAACGAGTAGAGAAGGAGTAAACTGTAGGTTTAAAATCATATATAAACACATGCTCATAACTACTTTTGTTTTTATATAAAGTAAACTATTTTATTAATGTTTTCACAAATGTTATAACGATCTCGCGCGATAGCATTTATATTGAAGGTAACACATTGAAAATTATGGCAAGATATTTTAAGGAAATTGATATTTATGGAAGTGGTTTTTTTTAAGTACCAAATCCAGAAATCAGTTTGTATAAGTAACAGTAGAAGTTCGTTTTATGTATAAAAGAAACATTCACGCTTTTAAATCCTTTTATTTTATATAACGTTACTTGGCCTATGAGTAATATAGCAGGAAAGAGCATGCTTTAATGCTTGATTATTGACCGAAAGTTATGGGAGCGATATGTTATTAGGATGTCCCTACTAAACCCAGCTAAATGTCAACAGGCAAAGAGATAAAGTGGTTATCCTACCTTTTTGTGGCTCAGCTGTCGATATCAACAAGACACTCACCAAATTACTCTGTATGGAATCTACTCTTTTCAAGCTAGAGAAGAGTGGACTTCTAGACATGGCAAAGGAAAGAAGCATATTCACCACCAAATATATTTCATATATTTCATCATATTCTCTCCTGAATATTATCTATAACTACCACATTCTACGAGGAATTTTCTATATATTATATAATTATAATAAATTTCGTATATCATCGGATTTGAAATATGTGCAGAATATCCAGGTAAAAACAATTATTGGCTAATTCAGATAATTTTGTATTTTCAAATATAACTTAGAATATTTCGCTAACAGATTCACTTTTAAACGAAAACAAACGTGTAATTTTTATTTTATAAATAAATAAGAAATGAAAAAATAAACATTTATTTTTCATCTTCGTATTCATACTTTCTGGAATATATATTTATGCTAGAAATTATATTTATGCATATGTATTTTTATATTTTTTCATCCCTCAATACAACGTGTTTCATTGCCTATAACCACTTAAAATGGACTTAATATAAACAGTTACTATATATAAGGTAATATATTATTGATTGTGCAACAGAATATAGCTGACGGCACACAGCCATTTATCGAAAAAAAAACTAAAAAGATGGTTGATATATTTTTTTAAGATGGCAGTGCGAAATAAGCAAAATTAATTTGTACAATCGAGAGGTTTCGTTTCAGTATATTATTTAGAACCATCTGACCCCTTTTATTCTTTCAAAACTCTTTTTAAGAATTTAAATGTGTAAATATTATAATCACTTTAGTGAAGTTATATAAATAAAAGACAATCCGTTGAGGGTAGAGTTTATTTTTGAAATAACGACAATACAAGTTTTCGAGTGTAACAGCACATCGACAGGTGCTGTCCACGCTACTAAAACTTATAAAATTGAAAAATCTCTATATATATGTAATATTGTTGCAAATGTCGACGTATGGATAAACTGTCAGTCGTGAGGCGAGTGTTGATGTTCTTCTCACACGCGGACAACAAGAAGCAGAGGCAGGGCTAGATGTTAGCACAGAGAGGGATTGGGGACAGCCCACGGGACAGAGGTAGAGGCCATGACACAAACTTGGATGCTTATCACCGAGACATGGAGAGCGAGAGTGCGTGCAAGACAGAAGCCGTCTGTCGATGGCCACACCTAGAATATATGTCCTGTTTTCAGGGGTCGTCTATAAAGAGTCCCTGGGGCCCCACATGGGTTTTGATATTTTCCTCCTCTCTCCCCAGCTGTCCCCAGCTGACCGCTCTTTAGATTTTCATTTTGACTTCACCCTTTTTTTTGTGTAACATACAAATAGGGGTTTACAGGTATTATTAATAAAGATATAGCATATATACAAAATATGGGGATGGTAGTAAATAGAAACAGCGTACATTTTAATAGAAGGTAGAATATTTTAAGGCATCGGCTCTAACTGGAAGATATGTGACATACTAAAAGTGTCATACAGTTTAGCATATACGATATATACATATAGAATAGAAGTAGGCGATATCAAAGATAGATTTATATATGTTGTTGATGATATGTTTTTGATGGTTTCAGCACTCCAGGGCCAGAGTGGCCTCAATACAAACATCCACCTAATACCCCTCCCTATCAAGAGTCTTCAAAAAATATGGGAGCCTATATACTAACTTGGCTCAGCCCATTCAACATTTTATTGTCCCTCTACAATTGGATTTCCCAATTATGGTATCCAACACCGATCGAAAGACCCCACCGTGTGTTTGAACTTCACCCAAGTCACTTCAGGGTGATTGATCTTCCTTATATGAACCATTGTACAGACGATTGGCCTCCTTTCTTCTACCCTAACTCTTTTAATTCTTCATCTCAACACACTTTATAGAAATTATTTATTAATAAAATATTTGTTTGTGGTACTATCCATATAAAAGTGTTGTTTCATTTATATTTTTTGTCCTCACATAATAGTAAACATGACGTACACCATGGAGTTTTCCTGAATGAAGAGGTCGATGATAGCATGCTTGCAAAGCCTTAGGATTTCTTCAGGTGAACAATGACCCTAACCGCGAAGATGCAGGCTAAGCCTTTTCATACGGTCGTCGGTGCAGGCACAACGACGGCGCTGTAGCCGTAGCAGAAGGCTCCTTCATTGTCCAGGGATATGACATTGGTCTCCCGCAGAAAGTAGATGTCAATCTCATGCTCCTTTATAGAAGAGCAGAGCTAGATTCTCTGGCGAAGAGCGCCCATGCCGCGGACGAGAGCTTTTTGTACAAGGTGTTACTGGTGTCCTCTTTCAGAGCCATTAGCGCTGTGGCCAAGGTGTCGATGATCTGCTCTACTTAATTCCCTTGATCCCTGTGGCAGACTTCTAGCTTGTCTTTCAAGAAACAGAATGAAGTTTTCATAGGAAGGAAATGATCTCTCATCCTGGGTCAACTCCCACTGTCGTTTCATATTCTCATCGATTCTGTTCCTCAAGAACTGCACCAATATTATGTCCACCAACTCATTTCTTTGCAATCCGAGGGATCCCAGATTGCGTACAGATTCGTTACATGTGTATAAGAGTTCCTTCAGGGCCTTTGCTGATGGATTCTTCATTTGCTTGATCTTGAAGATCTCATTCAGTTGCGCATAAGCCAACTCTCTTTGGTTGTCATATCTGGATACTAGAGTATCCCATGCTTGCCCATAGCTCTCTGGTACCATTGAGAATCCACGTATCAGTCTACTTGCCTCTCCCTTCACTGCGGAGCCCAAATATTGCAGCTTTTGTGGATCATTTAACCCTGGATTTTGATCTATGGCCATTCCGAATACCTCCTTGAAATTTAACCAAGAGTTCGCATCTCCATAGAAGTGAGGCAACTCGAACATGGGCAATTTCACTGTTTAGAGGCCTTTTGCTTGTTTGGTATCAGCATAATTAAAAGAAAAAAAGAAAAATCTGCATGATTATAAATCAATGTAGCCTAGCAAGTTATATACATAACTAGGCGCAAACACAGCATCTCCCCCAAAATGCCACGTTGAAAATTAGGGAAGACCAACTTCGAGATGAGACAGCAATTTATTTCAGGCAAACTAAGAATGATAAAGAAAAGATAAGCAATGAGGGAAGTTTACAGAGTAGAGCAAATGATAACATAAAAATGATACTCTGTTAATAAAATAATAAATACATTGCTACAATATATGCATATATTATATAAAGAAAATATTATTTTCTGTTTGAATTTAGATTATGTTGAGGTTTATGCCATGGAGTTATTTGCTGGTTCTTTTAAGTACTAAATGGTATTGGTGATGCAGTCGTGGCTAGAATCTTGAAAGTAAAATAATAAAAATAGTTTTGATAAGAGATTGTTTTAATTGAGCTTTAGGATAAACATAATTTGGTAAAAATACTGCCTGGCCCAAGGCGTAAGAATAAATAAAACAAAATACTATTTACATAATTACAAACATGTTTGAGCCGACCAACGGGGAACAACAACAATGAGTACCCATAGAGAAAGCGTGACCTCTGGCGGTCGATCCAAACAGAGCATCCGGATCCATGAAATATATCTTTAAATAAAACAATACCCCAATATAACATTTTAAATAATACCTTTATATAACATTTCCCCCCTGTGAAAAGAATAATATGGGCAGAGAGAAAAGTGAAAAAATATAGTTTAAAAATATATATATAATGATTAAAAGAAAATAACATGAGAGGTGATATTCACTTATCATATTGGTTGTAAATATGGTAACCAATAAACAGGAAAATACAAAATTATATAAATGATAAAAATGTGAATAATAACAAAACAATTGGGAGCAAGTGAAAATAAAAATGTGATAATCTATAATCATATTGGTTTGTTGTTAACCAATAGATGGAAATTACAAAGTGTGAATGATAACAAAAATATGGTAAAGAGTAAAAATGTGATATTCCGTAATCATATTGGTTTGTTATTAACAAATAGATTGGAAATAGACAAGAAAAAAATGCACATATATATTATCAAAAATGAGGAAGGAAAATTTAAAGAAAAGATAACATTAAAAACAAAATAATTGCAAAAGTATGTGAATGAAAAACAAAGAAGAAACAAATAGAAAACAATATAAAAAATAATTGGCAAAATATATATGGCAATGACAAAACATTTGATGATAAGAAAAAGGCATTTATGAGAAAAAGCAATAAGTTGAGACAAAAGTTTATGTACAAAAGGCAAATGTGAAAACAAGGAATGGACATGTTAAGAAAAATTAATGGTAAGAATAAAGAATAATCATTTGAGAGAAAAAGAAACAAGTTGAGACAAAGTTTATGTACAAAATGAAAAATGTGAAAACAAGGAATAAAGATGTAAAGATAAATTAAATTAATGGTAAGAAAAAGAATGATCATTTGAGAAAAAAGAATCAAGGTGGACAAAAACAAAAGTTGAAATTTACATATGTTGGTAATGATAAATTTACATAGTTAGGTACCCTTTTAGACATTAATCACATATGAAATAGGTAAAGGGGGTAAAAATGCAAATTTTGAAAATAACATATTAAGGAATGAGATTAAACAAGAAAATATATAGTAGAAATGTGATAAACAATGTATAAAATAGAGAATTAAAAATTAAAGATTCGAATTTGATTTAAATATTGAAGATGAGATAGAATAGGTAATATTATTTTGTTGTTGTCCTCCCGGCCGACTGTTTTACATATGGCGTGTTAAAAACTGATATGGTGTAAATAGTTTAACTTAAATGCAAATATTTAAAGGTATAAATATGGAATGGGAAATATATTTTTAGGTGCAAATTATGCAGAGAGAGAAAAATAAGGTTTAAAGGGATAAAGGTATAGTGTAATTTAAAGGGCAAAACACTTATGGTAAAATTGGTATCTAAGAATGATTTAACAAAAAGGGAAATAACTATAAACAAATAAGCGATTGTAAACTATTGTAAACATGAGAGAATCAAAAAGTTGAAACGAGGTGAATTATGTAAAAGGTAGATACAAAGTACCTTGGGTTGGATTTGAAGATCTCGGGAGATGGCTGGTGTTGGGCGGAAGACTGCTTGTTGCGTGGAAGCGGTTGATGTAAAGGTTGGAGATCCACGGAGTTTTCTGGAGATGTTTTCTGGTTGCGCTGGAGCGGATGGCGATGACTTGTTAAAGCTATGGTTGTTTGCTGAGAAGGCTATGTTTGCTTGTGGAGAATGCTTTGTTTGTTTGTACGGATTGGCCTATTTCTTGTTGAAGTAGGCTATGTTTGCTTGTGGAGAATGATATGTTTTCTTGTATTGGGCTATTTTTGATTTGCATAATTGAAAATAAGCTATGTTTGTTTTTGATGTCTTTTGTTGATTGGGAATGACTATTATTGGTGAAGATGTATATTTTTGATTGGAAAAGTTATGTTTTCTTGTGGATTTCTATTGTTGGAGAAGGCTTAGTTTGTTTAAGGATTTGCATACTTGATAATAATTTTGATCTTGGTATTTTGAACAAACAGGTAAACATCCTGTCGACTAATATTATATAAAGAAAAAATATTATTTTCTGTTTGAATTTAGATTATGTTGAGGTTTATGCCATGGAGTTATTTGCTGGTTCTTTTTAGTACTAAATGGTATTGGTGATGCAGTCGTGGCTAGAATCTTGAAAGTAAAATAATAAAATTAGTTTTGATAAGAGATTGTTTTAATTGAGCTTTAGGATAAACATAATTTGGTAAAAGTACTGCCTGGCCCAAGGCGTAAGAATAAATAAAACAAAATACTATTTACATAATTACAAACATGTTTGAGCCGACCAACGGGGAACAACAACAATGAGTACCCATAGAGAAAGCGTGAACTCTGGCAGTCGATCCAAACAGAGCATCCGGATCCATCAAATATATTTTTTAATAAAACAATACCCCAATATAACATTTTAAATAATACCTTTATATTCATGATGAAATTGTAAAAAAGTATTAAAATTACAATTATGTTCTCACAATGAGTATCTTTTTATTTAAAAATGCTGGCTTTCAAGCGTTATTCGCTCTTCAACGGGCTTACAAAAATATAGACTTAATCCCACTAGAAATTTCTAGTGGGATTAAGTCGATATTTTTGAAAGCCCGTTGAAGAGCGAATAACGCTTGAAAGCTAGCATTTTTAAATAAAAAAGATACTCATTGTGAGAATATAAATTTAATTATAATACCTTTATATAACATATATATATAGTAATCCCGATGTGGAATGTACTGGGCAGTCGTGGTCGTGGGTGCGTGATGGGATTCCCGCACTGGGACAGCAAGAGACAGAGGCAGGTCTAGATGGTAACTCCAAGAAGGTAGAGGTAGACCATGGACGAAGGCAGTCGAACCACGGGCGTCATGGAATGGACATTTGATATATTTTAGGTGATCAAATATATTTCTTAATTGAGCCTCCACCAACGCTTGATCGGGGTATATTGGCTTATTAACAGATGGATATTCTAATAAATAACGAAAGTGAATTTGCGGACATCATCAGCGTTCTTCAGTTAGGCTGGAGAAAAGAATTTTCTACAAGCCTTAAGCAACAATGGTTCTATGTGGACAACCTTTGTCCAAAACTAACGTTAAGTAGAGCAGATCATCGACACCTTGGCCACAGCGCTAATATCTCTGAAAGGGGACACCAGTAACACCCTGAACAAAAGACCCTCGCGCGCGGCATCGCCGCTCTTCGCCAGAGAATCTAGCTCTGCTCTTCTATAAAGGAGCATGAGATTGACATCTACTTTCTGCGGGAGACCAATGCCATATCCCTGGACAATAAAGGAGCCTTCTTCTATGGCTACATCGCCGTCGTTGTGGCTGCTGCGACCACCGTAAGATCAGGCCTAGCCTGCCTTTCGCGGCCGGGGTCATTTTTCACCGAAAGCAAATCCGATGGCTTTGCAAGCCTGCTATCACCGACCTCTTTGTCCAGGAAAACCTAATGATGTACATAAACCTTCACATCTCTTATACACCTGAAGAGCGATGCCGCCAGCTCCGGACAATCTTAGCATTGGCGTGTGAAAAAGGTGCAATATCCTCGGTGACTGGAACATCTTCGAGAAGTCGACAAAGGACCTGGAATCGGTTTAGGTAGTGACCTAGGCGTATCTACCTGAACGACCCGACCTAGTCGACATCGACATCCTACTCGTAGCTGCGTTTGAGAACACCAAGGATATCACAATCAGAAGTGTTGTCAATGTGTGTCATCTGGAAATGATCCTAGTTACATCAGGCTTCTACGACCGCGTCACTCAATGCTAAATCATCTACTAGGCCTACTCGGACCACTTGCCATTCTGATCTAAGTAAGAGATCCAGCTCCTACAAGACTTCCATGCATATGCAAGCTGTTATGTCAAACCTGGGTGCTAATCGAATGTAAACATTCATCGAATAAATATCGGAAAACCTAGCAAATCCTCACCCCAGATTTTATGGGATCAATGGAGCGGATCAAGAAATATATAGTTGCGGAAAAAGGCATTTGCGCTAGCAGGTCCGAGTTCGGCGATGTCCTGGAACTTCGGAGCGCCTGGTAAGTGAAATATGACGCTCCGTTTTCTAATCCCTATTTGGATCTGAAGTTGGCGTTCGACAGCATGAACAGGAGCTACATGTTCGCCATTTTGGAAAAAGAGGGCTTACCATCTGCTTCTTCATATGGTTTGCTGTATTCTACAATAAAGCAGAATCCGACAACAAAGTTGGATTTGTCTAAACAAAGACTTTCCCGCTTTTCAACAGGGTAGCGAGGGCTGCTCTTTCAGCACCCCTCTCTTCAGTATCAGAGTTGGACCTCGGCTATGCGGCATCGAGAGGATCTTGACCTGCGGATGCATGGTCTTCTCTGTGGATGACATCGTAATCTTCATCAAGGACGACGCTGAGCTTGATCTCGTGTTCATGTATTTCTAAGAGGTCCGCATGGCCTCCCAGTTGGCTGTCAACCTCGATAAAAGCTGCAAGTTTTGGTGTGGTTCCTGGAAGCATCGGACAGATTCTCCTCTGGGAATATGCTGGATGTCTAATTCGCTGATCATCTTGGGCTACACGATCTCTGCTCAGAAATCTTTCATTTCCAGGTCTCCCACCTGATGAGGCTGCTGGAACGAGCCATCACGAATGGACTTGCTTTACCCGCCGCCTGTCTCTGTTGGGCCGGGACCATGGCGACTAGCGCGCTCCGTCTGGGGGAACGAGCGGAAACTCGAAGCTTCGTCAGGGAATCCTTGTTCTTCCAGTTCCGAGAGTATGGTCGTCCTGCTAGACATCCCGGGCCAGTTTCGGCTCGCCAGTCTGAAGGGTGTCCAAACCTTACTGCGCTGCGGTAACAACTGATACTTTCGGCTGGTCTGCAGCCGGGCGTTACTGATCCTGCCGGCTCCTAACCTTTGCTCTTACCGAGGAAAATGAGACTTCTGAGCCTTTGGGAGGCCACTCACAGTGTCTTTGAGCTGGGCTCTTCCTTGTAATTTATATTTTATAATCAAAATATTTTTATAAATTGATTTTATTTGAAATATCCTATGCAATATACACTGCGTGACATTGAAAATGGAACACCAAGAAATAGTGGCCAGAAAGTGATGAAACTCGGCAGACAGAGAGAGACAGGGATGAACAATAAGTGATCTTTATTTCAAAATGATAGTCATAATACAGAGCGAAAACGGCGTCGGCTTAGTAGCAAGTAGGACCACAGCGGACGGCGATGCACGCAGCAACACGTCTTAGCGGACGGCATGAGTGCAAGCCATTAGCAACCAATCGACGGGAAATGGTTCTGGTCGAGATGGAATGATCTAGGGTGTCTTGCACATGTTGCAGGATGGCGGTACAAGTGGCTTGTGGGGCCGCCACTACTTGTCGAAGGATACGCCGATCCACGCGTGCTGACGTCACTCTGGTTGCACCAACATTCCTATAAATTGCCACATTTGCTTGTTCCAACCATCTTCTCCACAGTCGGTGCACCGTGGACGCACCAAGGTGTGTATCAGCTGCGATTTGACGTATGGACCAACCTGCCCTTTTCAGTCCGATCACCATGCCCCTCGTAAAAGCGTCTGTCTGCTTGAACTGCCTCCGTTTACGATGACCTGGCATTCTCTGTTATTACACGTGTCTTTCGACACAAGAACAAAATTTCTACAATGATTTTCCTTGAAGAAATAACGACACGAATACTGTCCTTTCTCCAAGTTCCTTCCCTTATATCTTACTCCATGTGCGCACGAGAGCTGCGCATTTTACATCATTTGCATAACTCGGTTAGGCGCGTCTACCCTGAAATTTGCATAATTTTCTGGCCACTATTTCTTGGTGTTCCATTTTCAATGTCACGCAGTGTATATAAAGAACAAAACGGTTATTCATTTTTTTTTATTATTTATACTGAAAATATTTGTATAAAACGCATGATTCTCATACACCTCAGTTTGTAGAACCATTATAGAGAAATTCTCTTAGAAGAAGATCGATCAGTTTTGAAAATATATCAGATGATTACAATAAAATATTAGCAAAGCTTGCTATCTAGTCACCAATAATTTTATATATTCTGTTATGTAACATTTAAGCTTTCTTAGTGTAGTATGAACTATATGGTTTGTACATATGTAGATATGTATTTCACTTGCTTAATAAAATCAGTCGCCAACTTCTGCTCCCCAAGAATATCATGGTCTGTACCACGTGTGTAATATAGATAATAAAAAAAAACTTTTAAGATGAGTAGAGAGTTCTTGTGTTAGTGTAGCATTCGGAATCTTGAAGAAGATTACTTGGAAGTTTTCAATTAAAATTATCATTTGTCGCCTGTTTTCATTCACCAGAATCTACCTCGTCGAATAGTTATCTTTCATTCTCTTTTATTTTATATTTAACCTTATATAACTTTATATGAACGATGTAATAAAATAGTTCCAATTTCAGTCTCTCTCTATACAACAAGATGTTAACCCAATGACTAGAACTTTCAACTAGACTTTAATATTTCATGTGTGAAGTTGGCCATATGCTTTTTCCAAGAACCGAAATATTTTCTATTTTCACAAACTCCAAATTTTGCTCTAAATTTTTTTCTAACAGCATCTGCGGCCTCGGCCTACTAAAGCTAACCCAGTCCTCTATAGACACAGACTTTTCAAAAGGATTTACCATTGTATATTGTGAATTCATCAATAGAAATAAATATAAATGACAGCTGAGAGATGGGGTTTCAAAAGATTCTTTTGAAATATGCGTGTGACGTATTGTTTTGTGCTTTATTCCCTTTATACATATGTTTGAAAATAGCATATAATAGTAGAAAACGCTTGTTAAAGGATTAGTCTCAAGGAGAGATGGGTAGGTAGTTTTGATGTATTCATGATCTTTTGCTTTATTATAGTTATTATATCAGATATTCATTTATAAAACGAATTTATCTTACTTAAAATATACTGTTTTCAAGGGGAATTTTTTGCTCATTAAAGCTATTTCAAAAAATTGCGCTTTTAAGTACAAAAATATGAAAATTATATACATCAATAAATTATATGTTTTTAAAATAAATACCTTTTAAATTGAGAAAAAGCAGGAAGACAATTATGAGGTAATTGCTTTTGTATGTTTGACTTTTTTTTTTTTGACCAATTTTTGTTGGATAATTGCGTAAAATTATTGAATTGTATGAGCTTGTATATAGCCAATTTGTTATGATGTGAAGATATGTATTGACACAAATATCCCAGTTTGGAATATAGTGTTATATGATGTTAATATAGTCAATTAATCAATAAGTTATAGATATGATTTTAATTGATATTTAAATTTTATAGACCAATACCTCAATAAAGATAGCGCTTTTACAGAAAACCACCTAATTATTGTCCTATTATTTCCTGTTTATTATTTCAAATATTTAGTTATTTTCTTTCTATAATTTAATCTTGTTCTGTATGCGCTTTCATTCCACTATAATATAGTTTAAAACTTGTGATGAATGTTGTTACAATGTTTGAAATGGTGTTATTTGCTAGAACTTCATTTTAAATTACCGAAGCTCTATAATAGAAAATATGATGTAAATAATTATGTTTTATATTTTTTCTCTAAAATTAAATTTATTGTGGATAAAATATATTTTAATATTATACTTTGTTATTTTAAATAAATTGTTAATGGTTTGTTAGAAACTTATAATATGGAAAAATAACAAACTTTTTACGATGCACTAGCGCACCATCTGTTATCAAATTACGAAACTATTTTAGACGCGTAATATTCTTTTTAAAATAAAACAATTTCTACTGCCCTTACTGCAATGGAAAAATTAAAGGGAGGGCCTGGCTCATCAGTGGTGAACTCTCCCATTTTTCAATTGCAGTAAGAACAGTAGAAATTGTTTTATTTTAAAAAGAATATTACGCGTCTAAAATAATTTCGTAAAATGTACTTTTTATATTGTGAAAATCGAGGTTTTGGGCAAAAATACTCTTATATTTATTATAATTAGAATTTTTTAAAAGATATTTTAAACAGTTTTTTAAAGAAAAGATAAAAATAAAAATATTCGAGAAACTTTTCACAATGTATTTCTTTTTTTTTTTAATAAAGAAACATATTGCGAAAGAAGTTTCTCGATTTTTTTATAAAAGTAAATCGTAAATTTTCCATATCTAAAATATAGAAATGTCTTCATTCCGAATCACGAGACCACCCAGAATTTTGAAAATGTGCAAAAATTAATTTTCAGTTGGATTGAACAAGATTATACAATTTTTAACTTTTGCGTAATTTGAAGGTATACTAAGAGTTTGTCACAAAAGTAAAACAGAAGAAAATTGTCTATTCTTCACCACTACGCCATTAAGAAGCCTTAAAATATGTTAATTTGCATTCTCATCATGAATGAACGTGTACTACATTTATGAAATCTGAGTGCACTCTATGTGCACAGTAACCAAAAAGAAAAATATAGGCATAAAAATATTAAAGAGAAATGCGCATTATTAAATAGACTATATATATGTTTGAGAATGTTCAAAAATATCTATATTAATTACTACAATACTTTGATTTGAATCATTTATTTTACCCTATGAAAATATAATACTTAAAAAAAGAAATCTTCCACTTCACGATTTCACGCTTTTTATAAATTTGTTCCAGGCGATTATATACCCATATATATAATACTTCTATTAATATTAATGAGAAATCTCACTCAATATCATCTTATAAGACTGATTTAATCTTTTGAAACTTTTCAGGGAAAATCTTCTTGTTGGTATCACCATGTCTCTTTGCATTGGCACTGGCATGTGCTTACCCACCACCAGTGAGGCTACCATATACAGACACAGTTATCAGAGGAACAAAGCAGACTGTCAGTGGGAAGTCACTAGACGTCTACCTCTCCATCCCCTACGCCCAGCCTCCCACAGGAGAGAGGAGGTTCAAGGATCCAGAGCCTATCATCAATATTCCTCGATATATTAATGCCACACAATTCCCTCCATCATGCTGCCAGAAAAATTTCAGACTACAAGAACATGCCAATAAGACCATGAATGAAGATTGCCTTTACCTAAATATCTGGACTCCCAGTCAGAATGCTCAAATGGCTGTTTTGGTATTTTTTCATGGTGGAGCATTTGAATTTGGATCATCAGATGAATTATTCAACAATCCTCAATATCTTTCTGCTAGAACTGACATGGTCATAGTTACAGTAAACTATCGTGTCGGTTCCCTAGGATTCCTTGATCTCAACATGGAGGGATCAAATGGTAATTTTGGACTTAAAGATCAAATTTTGGCTTTGAAATGGATCCAAAAGAATATCAGAGTATTTGGAGGGGATCCAGATAAGGTTACACTTTATGGCATTAGTGCTGGTGCAATGGCAATTGGTTTACATCTATCTAGAGAAGATAATAGGTATCTTTTTAAAAGAGCAATCTTACAAAGTGGGACTTCAAATTCAGGATCTTTTATCCCAAAAAGTGGAAAGCAAAAGGCACTAGAGAGTTTCTACGAATCCTTGAATTGCCCTCAAAATTCTCATGAAACCTTAGACTGTTTACAAGCTATGTCTATAGAAAATATTATTAATGCTGAAAAACAAGCCTTTCTTTATAATTATGTGGGAACATTTCAACCTAGCCTTGATAACAAATACATTCCATTCACTTCAATATTTAATTTCAACGAAACCAACATTTCACTCAACAAAGATATAATGATTGGAATCACTAAAGATGAAGCTTCATTCTTCATTGCGCTTATAAAAGATTTTTACCGCATCGGCAAAAAACATATGGCAATACAATTAATTGGACAATTCCTAGGGTTAAAAGATTCAGATGAGTTTACCAGAATTGCCAATTCTTATTTAAAAGATGTACCTGAATATAAATTTGATCAATATAATATAGCATTCAAAGATCTGGCTGGAGATTTCTGGTTTAGATGTCCTACATTCTATTTCTCGAATATCATGGCCTCTAGATATAACAATGTTTTCTTCTATTACTTCACATACCAGTCAACATACAAAGCTGAGAATGAGTCTACAAAAGACCTTGGGGCAACACATGGTGAAGATTTGCAATATTCATTAGGACTTCCTCAAAGATATTCAATTCGGTATACAGAGGAAGAAATAGAATTTTCAAATAAGATGATGGACTATATTGGAAACTTTTCAAAATATGGGTAAGTAATTTATATCTTTTTACTCTAATTTTTGTCTTTAATTGTAGGTGGTGGTTGTGGTGGTGTCTTGTTCAATTCTGATTTTATAGCTCCATGGAAAAAAGAGGGCGAACATTGCCCAGTTAGACAGCCATATTTCAGATTTCCCTGTAGGCCTACACAGTTACCGGTTACCATATCGACTCGGGGCTCACAACACCATACTTCGCCGTACAGGGCAGTTCCTTACTTCTGCTCCTTCTCTAGCCTAACGAGTAGAGAAGGAGTAAACTGTAGGTTTGAAATCATATATAAACCATATTCCCATAACGACTTTTGTTTTTATATAAAGTAAACTATTTTTATTAATGTTTTCACAAATGTTATAATGATCTCGCGCGATAGCATTTATATTGAAGGTAACACATTGAAAATTATGGTAAGATATATTTTAAGGAAATTGATATTTATGGAAGTGTTTTTTTTTTTTTTCAAGTACCAAATTCAGAAATCAGTTTGTATAACGTTACTTGACCTATGAGTGAAATAGCAGCAAAGAGCATGCTTTAATGCTTGATTATTGACTGAGAGGTATGGGAGCGATATGTTACTAGGATGTCCCTACTAAACCCAGCTAAATGTCAACAGGCAAAGATATAAAGTCGTTATCCTACCTTTTTGTGGCTCAACTGTCCATATCAACAAGATACTTACCAAATCACTCTGTATGGAATCTACTTATTTCAAGCTAGAGAAGAGTGGATTTCTAGACATGGGCAAAGGAAATAAGCATTATCGCCACCAAACATATTTCATATATATAGACCTATTGAATCTAGAATTCAAATTTCTCTCCTGAATATTATCTATAACTATCACATTTTACGAGGAATTATCAAAATATTAAATAATAACAAATTTCGTATATCATCGCATTTGAAATATGTGCAGAATTTCCAGGTAAAAAACAATTATTAGCTATTTCAGATAATTTTGTATTTACAAATATAACTTAGATTATTTCGTTAACAGATTCACTTTTAAACGAAAACAAACGTGTAATTTTTATTTTATAAATAAATAAGAAATTAAAAATAAACATTTATTTTTCATCTTCGTATTCATACTTTCTGGAATATATATTCATTTTAGTAATTAGATTTATACATATGAATTTTTATATTTCTTCATCTCTCAATACAACGTGTTTCATTGCCTATAACCACTTAAAATGGACTTAATATAAACAGTCACTATATATAAGGTAATATATTAATGATTGTGCAACAGAATATAGCTGACGGCACACTGCTATTTATCGAAAAAAAAAACTAAAAAAGATGGTTGATATATATTTTTAAGATGGCAGTGCGAAATAAGCAAAATTAATTTGTACATTCGAGAGGTTTCTTTTCAATATATTATTAAGCACCATCTGACCTATTTTATTCTTTTAAAACTCTTTTTAAGAAATTAAATGTGTAAATATTATAATCACTTTGGTAAAGTTATATAAATAAAAGACAATTCGTTGAGGGAAGAGTTTATTTTTGAAATAACGACAATACAAGTTTTTGAGTGTAACAGCACATCGACAGGTATAACTACGCTACTAAAACTTATAAAATTAAACAAATATATATATATATATATATATGTAATATTGTTGCAAATGTCGACCTATGGATAAACTGGCAGTCGTGTACATGAGGCTAGTGTTGATGTTCTTCCCACACGCGGACAACAAGAAGAAGAGGCAGGGCTAGCTGTCAGCACAGAGAGGGATCGGGGACAGCCCACGGGCAAGAGGTAGAGGCCATGACACAAACTTGGATGCTTATCACCGAGACATGGAGAGCGAGAGTGCGTGGAAGACAGAAGCCGTCTGTCGATGGCCACAACTAGAACATCTGCTGACCCCCTGTCAAAACATGTCCTGTTTTCAGGGGTCGTCTATAAAGAGTCCCTGGGGGCCCCACATGCGCTTTGGCATTTTCCTCCTCTCTCCCCAGCTGTCCCCAGCTGACCGCTCTTTAGAATTTTATTTTGACGTCAACATTTTTAGTGTTACATACAAATAGGGGTTTACAGGTATTATTAGTAAAGATATAGCATATATACAAAATATGGGGGTGGTAGCAAATAGAAACAGCGTACATTTTAATAGAAGGTAGGATATTTTAAGCCATCGCCTCTAACTGGAAGATATGTGACATATACTAAAAGTGTCATACAGTTTAAAATATACGATATATCCCTATTGTCGCGTGTGTACCCTACCGGTTCTTTGCGACGATGCGCTTCTTCCCTCGTGGTTCACCTACTTAGGCTCCCGTTGCTCTTCCCCGCAGGCCACCCAAAGACGCCCTGAGCTCCACCTCTCCAGTGGAAACTCCCTTCCTCTGGCACTATCTCTCGGCCTTACCATTGGTGGGGGGACACGAGAGACTTACCAGAAGAGTAGTAGCAGCAGCAGCAGCCTGGCGATGATGGCAATGGCGAGAGTAACGACAGGAGGCGGCACGGAGGCTTGAAGCACTTTCTTTTATTGTCATCTATTACTAAACATTACATATAACTTGAATAATAGACAACGGGTATTTACATCATTTCACATCCTGGGGCCAACACAAAAGCGTATTTACAGTTAACCTCCCCAGGAAACGAGACCACAGCAATCGGCGAATCCAATATCAGCCAGCAAGGGAATCAGGCGAAAGCGCCATCTATTGGCGGAGGTTGTAATCGTTTGGAGGCCTTACACGTAACAATATAGAATAGAAGTAGGTGATATCAAAGATGGATTTATATATGTTTTTAATGATATGTTTTGATGGTTTCAGCAATCCAGGGCCAGAGTGGCCTCAATACAAACATCCACCTAATACCCCGCCTTATCAAGAGTCTTCAAAAAATATGGGAGCCTATATACTAACTTGGCTCGACCCATTCAACATTATCTTGTCCCTCTACAATTGGATTTCCCAATTATGGTATCCAACACCGATCGAAAGACCCCACCGTGTGTTTGAACTTCACCCACGTCACTTCAGGGTGATTGATCTTCCTCATATGAACCGTTGTATAGACGATTGGCGTCCTTTCTTCTACCTTAACTCTTTTAATTCTTTTTCTCAACACACTTTATAGATATTATTTATTAATAAAAATGTTTGTTTGTGGTTCTATCCATATAAAAGTGTTTTTCCCTTATATTTTGTCCTCACATAATAGTCAACAAATATTGTAGTTTACTCGATCATCCATAATTAGAAATAATACCTCGTAAGATGTTCTTGAGAGTTAGCGTAGTCAAGCCCCTTATCCTTCTGTGCACTCGCAGTTTGAAGATTTGATAGCTTTTAAAATGGTACAATCTGGAATGTACATTTGATATATTTTAGGTGATCAAATATATTTCTTAATTGAGCCTCCACCAACGCATGATCGGTGTACATTGGCTTATTAACAGATGGATATTCTAATAAATAACGAAAGTGAATTTGCGGACATCATCAGCGTTCATCAGTTAGGCTGGAGAAAAAATATTTCTACAAGCCTTAAGCAACAATGGTTCTATGTGGACTACCTTTGTCCAAAATTAACGTTAAGTAGAGCAGATCATCGACACCTTGGCCACAACGCTAATATCTCTGAAAGGGGACACCAGTAACACCCTGTACAAAAGGCCCTCGCGCGCGGCATCGCCGCTCTTCGCCAGAGAATCTAGCTCTGCTCTTCTATAAAGGAGCATGAGATTGACATCTACTTTCTGCGGGAGACCAATGCCATATCCCTGGACAATGAAGGAGCCTTCTTCTACAGCTACAGCGCCGTCCATTTGCCTGCAGCGACCACCGTAAGATCAGGTCTAGCCTGCCTCTCACAGCCGGGGTCATTTTTCACCGAAAGCAAATCCTATGGCTTTGCAAGCCTGCTATCATCGACCTCTTTGTTCAGGAAAACCCCATGATGTACTCAACCTTCACATCTCTTATACACCTGAAGAGCGATGCCGCCAGCTCCGGACAACTTTAGCATTGGTGTGTGAAAAAGGTGCATTGATCCTCGGTGACTGGAACATCTTCGAGGAGTCGACTAAAGACTTGGCATAGGTTCAGGTAGTGACCTAGGCGTATCTACCTGAACGACCCGACCTAGTCGACATCGACATCCTACTCGTAGCTGCGTTTGAGAACACCAAGGACATCACAATCAGAAGTGTTGTCAATGTGCGTCATCTGGAAATAACCCTAGTTCCATCAGGCTTCTACGACCGCGTCCCCAATGCTAAATCATCTACTAGGCCTACTCGGCCCACTTGCCATTCTATTCTAAGTAAGAGATCCAGCTCCTACAAGACTTCCATGCATATGCAAGCTGTTATGTCAAACCTGGGTGCTGATCGAATGTAAACATTCATCGAATAAATATCGGAAAACCTAGCAAATCCTCACCCCAGATTTTATGGGATCAATAGAGTGGATCAAGGAATATATAGTTGCGGAAAAAGGTATTTGCGCTAGCCGGTCTTAGTTTGGCGATGTCCTGGAACATTGGACAATGTCCAACAAAGTCGCCTGGTAGGTGAAATATGACGTTCCGTTTTCTAATCCCTATTTGGATCTGAAATTGGCGTTCGGCAGCATGAACAGGAGCTACATTTTCGCCATTTTGGAAAAAGAGGGCTTACCATCTGCTTCCTCATATGGGTTGCTGTATTCTACAGTAAGCCAGACTCCGACAACAAAGTTGGATTTGTCTAAACAAAGACTTTGCCGCTTTCCAACGGGGTAGCGAGGGTTGCTCTTTCAGCACCCCTCGCTTCAGTATCAGAGTTGGACCTCGGCTATGCGGCATCAAGAGGATCTTGACCTGCGGATGCATGGTCTTCTCTGTGGATGACATCGTAATCTTCATCAAGGACGACGCTGAGCTTGATCTCGTGTTCATGTATTTCTAAGAGGTCCGCATGGCCTCCCAGTTGGCTGTCAACCTCGATAAAAGCTGCAAGTTCTGGTGTGGTATATGAAAGAATCGGACAAATTCTCCTCTGAAAATATGCTGGATATCCAAGTCGCTGATCATCTTGGGCTACACGATCTCTGCTCAGAAATATTTCGTTTCCTAGGCCTCACACCTGATGAGGCTGCTGGGACGAGCCATCACGAGTGGAAACGCTTTACCCCTGGCCTGTCTCTGTTGGGTCGGGCCCGTGGCGACTAGCGCGCTCCGTCTGGGGGAACGAGCGGAAACTCGAAGCTTCCTCGGGGAATCCTGGTTTTTCCAGTTCCGAGAGTAGGGTCGTCCTGCTAGACATCCCGGGCCAGTTTCGGCTCGCCAGTCTGAAGGGTGTCCAAACCTTACTGCGCTGCGGTAACAACTGATACTTTCGGCTGGTCCACAGCCGTGCGTTACTGATCCTGCTGACTCCTAACCTTTGCTCTTACCGAGGAGAATGAAACTTCTGAGCCTTTGGGAGGCCACTCACAGTGTCTTTGAGCTGGACTCTCTACCAGGTAATTTATATTTTATATTCAAAATATTTTTATAAATTATTTTTATTTGAAATATCCTATGCAATATATATAAAGTATTAAACAACTTTGTTAATTATTTATACTGAACATATATTTGTATAAAAGGCCTGATTCTCTCATAAAGCTCAGTTTGTAGAACCTTCTAGAGAAGTTCTCTTAGAAGAAGATCGATCAGTTTTGAAAATATATCAAAAGATAACAATAAAATATTATCAAAGCTTGTTATCTAGTCACCATTAATTTTATATGTTCTGTTAAAGAACATTTAGGTTTTCCTAGTCTAGTATAATCTTATATGGTTTGTACATGTGTAGATATTTAGTGCACTTATGCTTAATAAAATCAGTCTTAACTTCTGCTCCCCATGAATATCATGGTCTGTACCACGTGTGTAATATAGATTATATAAAAAAAACCTTTTGAGGTGAGTAGAGAGTTCTTATGTTAGTGTAGCGTTGGGAATCTTGAAGAATATTACTTGGAAGTTTTCAATTACAACTATCTTGTTGCGGCCTGTTTTCACTTACTTGAATCTACCTCGCCGAAAATTTACCTTTCATTCTCTTTTATTTTATATTTAGCCTTATATAACCTTATATGAACGATGTAATAAAGTAGTTTCAATTTCAGTCTCTCTCTATACAACATGATGTTAACCCAAAGACTAGAACTTTCCACTAGACTTTAGTATTCCATGTGTGAAGTTGGCCATATGCTCTTTCCAAGAACCAAACTTTTTTCTATTTCTCACAAACTTAGATCTTGCTCTAAATTCTATTCTAACAGCATCTGCAGCCTGGGCCTACTATAGCTAACCAAGTCATTTATTAACACAGAATTTACAAAAGGATTTACCATTGTATATTGTGAATTCATCAATAGAAATAAATATAAATGACAGCTGAGAGCTAGTTTGAAAAGAATCTTTTGAAATATGCGTGTGACGTATTGTTTTGTGCTTTATTATCTCTATACATATGTTTGAAAATAGCATATAATAGTAGAAAACGCTTGAGAAAGGATCAGTCTCAACGAAAGATGGGTGGGTAATTTTGATGTATTCATGATCCTTTGCTTTTATATAGTTAAATTGTCCCGCAACAGATCCAAGGAATATACAATTTTTTTTATAAGATATTACAGAGAGATAATATAATATTATTATATCAAATACTTAATTATTAAAAAATTATATTACTTGAAATATACTGTTTTCAAAGGTTTTTAAGACATTCAAGCTATTTCAAAAATGGTTACTTCTAAGTACATAAAGTTTAAAATTTATACATCAATAGATTATATGTTATAAAAATAAATATCTTTTGAATTGGGAAAGAGAGGGAAGGAAATTTTAAAAGAATTACTTTTTATATTTCTCTTTATTCTTTTTGACCAATTTTCTTCGAATAAATATGTAAAATTATTGAATTGTATAAGCTTGTATATAGCCAATTTGTTATGATGTGAAGAAATGTATTGACGCAAATATCCCTGAGTTTGGGGTATAGCGTTATATGATGTTATTATAGTTAATTAATTATTATGTTATAGAAATAATTTTGATTGATATTTAAAATTTCATAGAAAATAGCCTCTGTTGTAAGATTTAGGTACTTACAGCTTGTATGAAGATATGAGGACGTTGATGATTATATAATAATAATCTTTATTATCTACTTAGTAGAAAAACAAGTTATACTAGAGAACACATTAACAGTATAGAGAAGAAGTAAACAAACTGTAGTGATGATAAGGCCAGAGTGGCGCTATCTGTCGTAGCATTCAGTTTTCAACAGCCTCAATAAAACTATCGCTTTCACAGTAAATCATCCTAATTATTGTCTTATACTTTCTTGTTTATTATTTCAAATATTTATTTTTATTTTCTTTCTATAATTTAATCTTGTTCTGTATGCGCTTTCATTCCACTATAATATAGTTTAAAACTTGTGAAGAATGTTGTTACCATGTTTGAAATCGGTTTGATTGCTTGAACTTCATTTAAAATTACCGAAGCTCTATAATAGAAAATATAATGTAAATAAGGATATTTTACATAATTATCTGAAATTAAAAAATTCTGAATGAAAAATATTCAAGTATTATAATATTTAGATTTTTCTACATTTTATTATTTTATGTAAATTGTAAATGGTTTGGTAGAAACTTATAATGGAAAAATAACAATAAAAGTACTTTTATATTGTGGAAAACGAGGTTTCGAGCAAAAATACTCATATTTATTATATTATATATTTTTATTTTTGCTTCATTATTATTTTAAAAATGCTTTTGATCTAGCAATTGTATTCGAATTCTTGGAACATTGTCCCTAGTACCTTTGCGTCCTTTTTCTTGCGGCTTGAAGAGCGGCTTTGTCGTCGTATCGTCTTCTGTAGGGCCACGTCATCTTGTAAGGAAGTCTTGGCTTTGACACGGCAGCGGAATCCTGGTGCCAGTCAACGAAAATTTAGATCACAGCACCCATGGCATCAAGGTCTTCTCGGATATCTTCAGTTTGTCTTCCCTAATTTACCCAGCATCTCCCCCAAAATGCCACGTGGAAAATTAGGGAAGACCAACTTCGGGATGACAGCAATATATTTCAGGCAAACTAAGAATGATACAAAAAAGATAAGCAATGAGGGAAGTTTACAGAGTAGCATAGATAACAAAAAAAATGATAATCTGTTAATAAAATAATAAATACATTGCTACAATATATACAGGGTGATCCAAAAGTCCCGCACAACTTTAAAAATTAATAACTCCGCGAATATTTGCGCTAGAGCAATGCGGTAAACACCATTGTGTTCAGGGTGCAATGGGATTTTTTATGGCAAATAATGAAAAATTCGAAATTGATTCTAGTTACAACTTTATTCGCTAGATGGCGCTCTACCAGAATCAGCTATTCAGCGGCCAAATTGTTTGATAAATTGAAAAATATAACTGAACGACACGTATTTTTCCTTTTTGAATACCAGGAAAGAACCCAAATAATATCAAATGATAAATTAATAAAACACCATTTCGCCAAAAGTTAGAAGAAATGGTTAACGATTTTAAAATACAATCTGAGATATGTAAAATAGGTATATGCAAATTAAAACATGTAGCAAAAAAAATTGATATTTTAGATGCGGTTTGCTGGAATCCTCTCAGATATTTAGATTTCGAAAATAATAAATTTCTAATTTTTTAATTCAACTCTCTCTCAGTATCGATTATGTTTATTTTAATTCATATGAAAAATATTTATCTATCTCTGATGATTTATTTTACTCTGGAATGCCGTTGTTGTTTTTGTCGTGTCCAATAAAGAGCCTCAGATGTCTCCATGCATCTCTATCACAGCAGCAGCAGCAGCATTGTCCACTATCTTGGGTGTGTAAAGCAGCTGCTCTGGGTCTATGTCAATTTTCTGCAAGGCTGCGGGCATAAGAATATGTGGGTAGGTGTAAGTTCCACACCAGGACAGTTGTTGCATGTTCTATAGGTTCTTGTGCCATCTGGATGTATAGTCATCCTTTATAATGTATTGTTCTAAATCTTGTTATAGTTTTGTCATTTTTCTCTCGGAGTTTATTTTACATTTTGATATTTTCTTATTTTTTGTTTAATTATCTTGTATTTTGCAAAAGCATTAGCGAACCCATTTGTTGTGTTTATACCAAAAACAGCTTTGGCTTCTTCCGCTAACATTACATGTAAGTAAGCCTGTGATAGGTCTAGAGTCGAAAGTACGGTGCTTGTAGATAATTTTGAAAAGATCTCATCGATCGATGAAAGGGGATACCTATCTAATTCTATTGCTTTATTAGCTGTACATCTAAAATCACCACATATCCTTACACTACCATCCTTTTTTAATACTGGTACTATTGGAGCGGTCCAATTTGCATGAACTATAGGTTATAAAATGCAAGAATTCACTAAACGATCAATTTCATTCTCTACTTTGTTTTTTAGAGAGAAAGGTAAACTTCTGGCCTTACAAAACACAGGAGTCACATCCTTTTTAAATTTAAAATTTATTTTAACATCCTTTAGACAGCCCAAATCTTTGTTAAACAAATATGCATATCTATCAATCAAACTATTTCTATTAGATTCATAATTAAAATTTCAATGCTAAACAATCAAGAATAATCAAGTTTTAACTGTTTAAGCCATTCTCCCAGGTCAAAGTCCAAGTTACACCTCTCTGTAGGTGACCTCGGGGAAATGTTGGATAAAACCAGCGCTCTAACGTAACTGGCATATAACCTATATGGAGTCGTGCACAACAGAATCTCATACTGCATCGGTTGTCGCGCAGGATCTGAACCGCGTTTTGGATTTAGATAGAGGATCCAACTCGAAAAATATACTACAGTCTCCACCCAACCACAAATCACACAGTCTTAAAATAATTCAATGTAATCTCAATGGAATCGGAACAAGGGGAAGCAGAATCAAACTTGAAGAGATGTTACACAGAGCAGAGGAAAGGAAGGCGGATGTGATTTGCATCCAAGAGACAAAACTAAGACCAGAAAAGGCGCTCGAATTGAATGGCTATAAGCTTATCAGGAAGGAGAGGGCACAGGGTCGAGGAGGCGGAGGACTTCTAACCTTGATAAAGGAACTAAAATTCGAAGAAATAATCATCCCCCCAACAAACCAGACAGAAATACAGGGAATAAAATTATACCAGGAAACAGGAGAACCAATTCTACTTTTCAATATCTACCACCCCCCAGATAAACCAGGACCAGAACTTCAACAAATTACACACCTTCTAACAGACAAAACAATCCTTTTAGGAGACTTCAACTCCAAACACCCCACCTGGGGTTGCAATGAGACAAACAACTGTGGAGAAGCACTCAGTAACTACCTGGACAATACTGATCTCCTTTGCATTTCTGAGGGACCTACCTACGTATCTAACTCCTATGTTACTCCCCAAACCTTGGACTTGGTGATAACTACTCCACAACTAGCCCATCAGACCCTCACCCAAGTCTTAGAGGGAGTAGGGAGCGACCATCTCCCCCTGCTTACGACAACAACGACTGAAATAAAGGAGGAAGCACTACCCAAGAAAATTTATTGGAATTACAGAAAGGCAGATTGGACCAATTTTAGACAAGAATCCAACCTCACACCAAAAAAAAGAATGACAAACAATTAAATAGTAAATGGAAAAAATGGAAAACGACAGTACTCAAAGCAGCCAAGAAAACCATCCCCAGAGGAAACAGAAAGCAATACATCCCAGGATATATTGAAACAATTAACAGCCTACAGAATGAAATAACTCAAAGAAATCAGGCCCAAGAATACCTCATGGAAAACAATGAACTTGAAAATAAAATAAACCTCAGCAAACTTTCGGCCCAAGTGCGACAGAAAGCAAATCAACTAAAACAGAGGAAGTGGAGGGATATCAGTAGCAACCTAGGCCCACATACAAGAGATAGGAAACTCTGGAAATTAATTAAATCTATAAACCAAGAAACTCCGTACTCAACAACCCCAAATACCTTCACAGACAAAGATGGCAACGTACTCACAGAACGAACCCAAATATCAAACCTCTTTGCTGATTACTATACACAAATCTCCAAACTAAACTTTACGAGGCAAGATAAGAAAGTACTTCACATATCAAAAAGGATAAGAAATGAGGCCAAAACAACATCTCACCAAGACTTATTCCACAAGCCATTTTTACCTCATGAACTAAAAGAAGCTATAAATAGATTAGATGATAACAAAACCCCAGGTTCAGACATCATATCAGCCAAAATGATAAAACACCTAGAAACAAACGCCATTTTAGAGCTCCTTCACATAATTAATCTAAGCTGGTCAAGTAGCATCTTACCTGAAGAATGGAAGCATGCAATCATAATCCCCATCCATAAAGCAGGAAAAACAGAAAACCACCCACAGAGTTATAGACCAATATCACTAACTTCCATACCATGCAAACTCATGGAGCGCATGATACTAAATATAATGCAATACTTCCTAAACAAAAACAAGTTACTTACAAAACAGCAGGCAGCTTTCAAAAAATATCATAACACAGTAGACCAGATTTTCTACTTCACACAGAAAATTCAAGACAACTTCCAAAGTAAACCAACCAAGTCTACCATAGCCGCTTTTATAGACTTAAGCCAGGCTTTTGATAGAGTGTGGAAAGAAAGGTTAATTAAGAAGTTGGACAAACTAGGTATAAGGGGGAAGATGATGGGTTGGATTGGATCCTTTCTGACCGGAAGGACCTTCCAGGTTAACTTCAAAGAACAACTACCAAAAACTGGCAGGCTCTTCCAGGGACTCCCTCAGGGATCCATACTAAGCCCCCTACTATTCTCAATCTATCTGAATGACATGGACTCTAGAATCACAAAATACTGCGACTTTGCTCTCTATGCCGACGACATAATCATCTGGTCCTCAAAGAGAGATCTCAAGGAAGCAAACAAAAATGTAAACAAGGCGCTGAAAGAACTCCAACACTTTGCGGAAAAAATGAAATTAATTATAAACCCTAATAAATCCGAAGTAGGAGTATTTACAATAAACAACCACCTTAAAAATGGACCCCAAATATCAAATATGACAACAATCAAATAAAATTTTCTCGGACACCCAAATACCTAGGAGTCACTTCAGACCCCTCACTGACCTATGGACCTCATATCAACCAGACAGTGTTAAGAGCAAAAAAGAGACTTAACATTCTGAAAAGAATATCTGGATATGAATGGGGCGCAGATAGGGATACTCTGCGCCAAACATATCTGGCCCTTATCAGACCAATCTTAGAATATGCCCAACCAGTGTGGCAGACGGCGAGCAAGACCAACCTGAATAAAATCGATCAGAGCAGTGCTGCAAGAATCATATGTGGACTCAGAAACACCTGTCCAACCAAAATTGCAGAGATTGAGGCCAAATTGTTGCCTCTTACACACCGGAGAAAAATCGGCTTAGCCGATTATATATACAAGAGAGTAAATGCACCAAAATCACACAGAACCGGATAATTTATACGAAAATGGAAACCAAAAACCAGACTCAAAAGACTTAGCCCAATGCACCTAGCCTACCGGGAACTACTACCAAACAGCACGAGAAATAGAAATGCCCAGAACCAATATGCACCATATAAAGAAAGACCAGAAATCTCCTACAACCTGGATCTAGAGCAAGAATGCTCCAAAAGGGCCGACCACCCTGGACTACTCAGGAGCCTCGCTATGGAGAGGATTGAAAAAGCAGACAAAGATACCATACAGATATACACCGATGGCTCACTGGTGGAGAATGGCTCCTCTGGCAGTGGAGTTCTCATCCTTAAAGATAGTATGGAAATAAAAAGAAGAATAAAAAACCCAAAGAACTTGTCAGTTTTCAGATCCGAACTAACAGCCATACTACAAGCTCTAAAACTTGTAGAGAAAAACGAGACTAAAAACATAATAATTTATACAGATTCAAAAGCCGCCATCTTTGCAATTAAAACTGCTACTATTCACAAGACAGACTCCTCAAAAACATTGCTGCAGAAATCAACAAACTGAATAAAAATACCAAAATAAGTCTACAATGGATTCCATCACATGTGGGAGTCCCTGGAAATGAGGAGGCCGACAGATTGGCTAAGGAAGGAGCAGCTGGATATTCTGATGCGGTGAACTCCGAGACCTATCTTTCAGCAAGGGACCATATCAATAAACTAAAACTACAACTAATAAGGAACCATAGAGATAGTTTCCATCATTCTTGGTACCAGGCAGAAAACCCCAAAAAACAGACCCTCCAACTAAACAGAAGGGAATCGACACAGTTGGCCAGATGGAAATCTGGTCACCTGCGCCCTCTAGTCTATAAAGAGGGAGCCAAAAGCTTCCCCATGTGCACTAGGTGCAAAACCGAAGAGGCCACTCCCCAATATTTACTAAATTGCATTGGAAAGGACAAAAGATCCCTGTACAGAGAACCAAGAAGAGTTCTTGAGCTTCTTTACGAGCACGACCTCCAAGATCTTGTCTAATTTAGACTAAAAGGATAAGTAAAAAAAAAAAGCCATTCTCTTTCTAACAAAATTACCTGGATTTTTCATTTACAACTATTAATCGTAAATATTGGTTGTCTTCTTTTACAAAAACACTTTTGACATATAATCTCTATTGATTTACTACAAAAGGATTTTAATCTTAAATTTGTTGGAAATACATTTTTACCTTGCCAATAAATCTTATAAATATCTTTAGGTATTAACGTAACTGGACTTCCTGTATCTATTGTGAAGCACAAAGAATAATCATCTACTGTTAAATTTATTGTGGCATCAGTTTTGCCCTGTACAGAATATATAGAGTCCTCTTGTACAAATTTACATCCCCACATTTTTTACTAGCTTTGCAGACCCTACTTAAATGACCCAGTTTTTTACATTTTAAAACAAGTCTTTGTTCTATGAGGGCAAACAGAGGCCACGTGTGAATGTCTTTCACCACATCTATAACACATTATTTCTCCCCTTTGCCTGAAAGGCCTATGCTGCACCATACTATTATTGTACTCACCCTTTTATCTTTTCCATTCACAGGGGATATTTTGGCCACTAATTTATCTTGTAATTCTCTTGTATTTATCACCGCCAGTTCGAACGATATTGCCACTTCAAAACTTTATCCAGGGTGACATCGTCGTTTTCTTGTAGTAGCTTCTTTTGCAGGCTTTCCAACTTGAATCCAGTCACAAAACGGTCTCGCATCATGGTTCCCAGCATATCGCCGAAATTACAATTCATTGCTAAATGTTTCAATTCTCTAAGATATTCCGAAATTGATTCTCTTTAAAAATCTGCATCACGGTGGTATCACTTTCTTCTTTGGATCCAAATGCAGCTTAATTCTTTGAATGATAGTATCATAGGGTTGA
Organism: Cordylochernes scorpioides; assembly: GCA_030710605.1. Taxonomy (NCBI): domain Eukaryota; kingdom Metazoa; phylum Arthropoda; class Arachnida; order Pseudoscorpiones; family Chernetidae; genus Cordylochernes; species Cordylochernes scorpioides. The sequence goes on from CP092878.1 coordinate 28,593,052, forward strand.
TCTTTCATTAGTCCAGGGAGAAAATGTCGTTTCCCTGCTTCAAAGTTTCAGAATCTGGTAGCGAGGTAAAAATCAGCACTTTAATCTCTTCCTTCAGATGCCAAAAAGAGAGCCTCAAATTTTTGTACAAAAAGATCGAAGTGTCCTCCACTGGGCTATAGCATCTAAAAGGTACTATTAACTTTGGACTTGTCATGCTTATCTTTTCTACTCCTTTGTTTTCTTGATCCAGATAGTTTAAAAGATGTGGTTGTTATACTTGCATAGACGCCGTTTTCCTCAGCTTTTTGCTGGCTCTGTAGATCGCGCATCCTCGTCGCCACTTTTGTTGTGTCGTAATTAGACGTACAAGAGCTCAAACTTGACCATTGCCAACAACAAATGTCCAATTTGTATATACATATATTTTTATATAATGAGGCTTTAAATGATACAAATAATATTCATATATTTACATAAACAACAGTTAATATATAGCGAGAAAAGAGTAGAGGACTGAGCACAGATCCCTGAGGTACACCAGCCCATGTTCTTCGGTCCTTGGAAGATGTTCCATTGACCCGAACCTTTATCCTTCTTTCCCTTAAGAAGTCTGCAATCCAGATTAAGGCTTTTCCTCTTACTCCGATGTTGTGCAGCCTTTCAAATAATTTCTACACTCGATCAAAATCTGAGGTCATATCCAGGAATACGGCCGTTGTCTTCTTTGGCGGGTTTTCCTAGAAATCTATTATTGATTGACAGAGTAGAACAGTTTATCAGTTGTACAGTGACTGGATCTTTAGGCAGTTTGGTAGAAGTTTATTTTATTATTGTTAGTGAGCCAGACTATGAGCCTAGAGTGGATAATTCATTCTGTTATTTTACAAAGTATGCTGGTAAGAGCAATTGGCCGATAGTTCTTGCATTCCTTGGCATCTTTGGTTTCAGTATTGGCACTATAATTGATATCTTCCAATTCTTTGGTAGTTTACCAGTTTGCCATGTGTTCCAGCCTTAAATATGCAAAATTGTTAGAATTTACTTTTGTTAATTATTGTTAAATTATGTAAATTTTAGAAATGTATATAATCTTGATTTTAGAAAATAAAGAGAGTTATTAATGTATATGTGGTTGAGTCATTAGAGTTAGTGAGACGAGACAATAGCAGTTATTCAAGTTTGAAGGAGTTAGCTCGCTGAGTCAAGAAGCATATAATTAAAACCAGCGTTAAAATAAGAATTAGGCGGTGATTCCTCCTTATTGCCAGGAGGCCAAAGCCAGTTCGACTCATGGTCCCTCAAGAGCCTGATTAGGATTTGAAACAGAAGAAATTTAGGCAGAAACTCAGCGAGAATACAATTGCGAAATGTCTCGAGACGAAAGGATCCTCCAAAGAAAGTTAAGTTGCCAGATAAGGAGAATTGATGGATTTATTGAAAGTGTGGATTCAATTATTGAGGCAGGTGAAACAGTGCGCTTAGAAATAATGGTTAGTGAAGAATTAAAGGAGATCAAAAAAAAAAAATTGAGAAACTCTACGATGAGCTGTTTTCTTTGGATGAAGTTGATATAGATAAAGAAAGTGAGGCATATGATGGTTCAATGAACAAGATTGGAAGCTTGAGGGTAAAAATAGAAAATGAGAGAAAGCTCAAAGACAAACTGGCGGACATAAAGCCAAATGGCTCTCAGGCAAATATAAAATTGCCTCAATTTGACTTACCGATATATGATGGAGATATGGGCACTTGGATCAACTTCAAAGAGCTATTTCTCACCACCATCGATGCACATCCAGGGTTAACTAATATACAGAAGTTACAATATTTGAATTCTGCAGTAAAAGGCGAAGCGGCCAGATTAATAAGGGGTTTCCCTTTACTAAGTGAAAATTATGGCCAAGCATGGAATACACTGTTATCAAGATATGATAACCCGAGAGAGCTAGCTTATGCCCAGGTGTCAAAAATATTTTCTCTCCGGGCAATTAAGAATCCATCGGCTAAGTGTCTCCATGAATTCATGGATGTTTGTAATGAAGCCATAAGAAACTTAGAAACGCTGGAATTGAAAAGAAATCAATTTGTGGATGTGATCCTGGTGCACTTCCTCCAGCAGAAGTTGAGTGAAAATCTAAGGTTGGATTGGGAACTGTCAGTGGACAACACTCTTCCTTCTTATGACAAGTTCATAGCGTTCATTTCCAGACATGCGAGAAGCATGTCTTGTGCTGTCAAGGAATGTTCAAAAAGGGAAGAAACCACCGGATCGAGATTTCCCAAATGCCAAAGCTACGGGATGCTAATTGAGAAATCGGACACTTGCATATTATGCAAATCTAAGCATCATCCACTATACATGTGCAACTTATTTTGCAAAATGCCTTTAAAAGAAAAATTAAATGTAGTAAAAGGTCATAAATTGTGCTTCAATTGCTTGAGGAAAGGCCATTTCTCATGGAATTGTAGGCTGAACCAACGATGCAAAGTATGCAAGGGAAAGCACCACACGATGATTCATTATGATAAACCGAGCACGGAAGGCGCTTCGGCCCAAGTTGAGAACACAACTCCGAAGGAACATGAAAGTGCTATCAATTTAACTAATACTCAACAGGCAAACTGCAATGATAGCCACGTACTACTCGCAACAGCTAGAATCAAGATAAAAAATGGACTCGGAAAGTTATGCACCTGCAGAGCCCTACTGGACAGCGGTTCCCAAGTCACCATGATAACAAAAGGATGCTGCGAAAGATTGGGACTTGTCCAAAGGAAATCAGATCGGATGATTATAGGGGTTGGAAACACACCAGTGCAGCATTCTTCATCGACAGTAAGTGTGACATTTTGTCCACTGAATAATTCTGAGGAATTCTCGGTGGAGGCAGTAGTCACGGGAGTGCTCACTTCAGAAATTCCGAACTTCAGGTTAAAAGACCCTAATTGGCCAACTTTGAAGAGCCTCAAATTGGCAGACCCAGAGTTCTACATACAAGCCCCAATAGATATGATATTGGGAGCAGATATATACACTGAACTTATGTTGAATGGCTCTATATCTCTCGGAGAAGGATTGCCAATGGCTATTAATACAAGACTAGGTTGGGTACTTCTAGGAAAACTCATGGGAACATCGGAGAGTAATACAGAAGTCTGTAACCTGAGTTTACAATCTGAACCAGAACTAGAATTCGTATTGAAAAGATTCTGGGAAACTGAATCTGTGCCGTCACCGGATCTTTGTACACAGGAGGAAGATTGTGAAAGGTTATTTTCGAATAACCATGGCAGAGATAGCCATGGAAGGTATTGGGTAAAATTGCCATTCAGACAACATCGACCACTTCTGGGTGAATCAAGAGAAAAAGCTTTAAGAAGGTTCCTTTCGTTGGAAGGAAAATTGTGTAAGAATGTGAAATTATATGACCAATACCGGGGATTCATGAAGGAATATGAACACTTAAACCACATGGAAAGGGTCCCAATTGCAGAAGTGAAGCGAGAATTGTGCAGATGCTATTACATGCCTCATCATCCAGTAATTAGAGAGCAATCCACTACAACAAAAATGAGAGTTGTGTTTGATGCATCAGCTAAATCTGAAAATAATGTTTCTTTAAATCAATTTTTGCACAAGGGACCAAAAATTCAACAGGATGTATTTTTCATTCTCCTCAGATTCAGAACGTATCCTGTCGCCGATATAGAAAAGATGTACCGCCAGATAAGAATTCATCCAGAAGATGCGGACTATCAGAGGATATTGTGGAGACCATCGCCAGAAGAGCCTGTGGTGGACTATCGACTTATGACTGTTACCTATGGTACAACTTCGGCTCCATTTTTGGCAATGAGAACATTACAACAGTTAGCAGAAGATGAAGGCCATAATTATCCTGAGGCTTCTAGGGTGACCTTGAATGATTTCTATGTCGATGATCTGCTAACAGGAGCTCAAACGATTGCTGAAACCAAAGAACTAATAGACCAATTAAAGGACTTAATGAAAAAGGGAGGGTTTCACTTAAGAAAGTGGAATTCAAATTGCCAAGAGATAGTGTCTCATGTCGAGGAAATGAACGAAGAGAAGAAAATTAACTTGGAGAAAGGAGCCATATCCAAGATTTTAGGAATTGTATGGGATCATGTACAAGATACGTTTAGAGTTAATATAACTCTTCCTGAAGAAGTTGTTACCAAAAGAGATCTTCTCTCCAATATTGCGAGGATTTTCGATCCACTTGGTTTCCTCTCACCTACTACAGTGGCTTTGAAAATAATAATGCAGGAGTTATGGAGAGGTGGGACAGGCTGGGATGAGCATATTCCGAACGACATCAAGGAAAAGTGGAATAATTTTAGAGCCGAATTACTAAAATTAGGGGATTTGAGTATCCCAAGATACGTATGGGCATGTGAAAAGGATCAAGATGTTCAACTCCACGGATTTTGTGACGCGTCAAGTGTAGCTTATTCGGCTGTGTGCTACTTAAGAACAGTCTCTCTGGATGGACAAGTCCATATATCAATGCTTGCAGCAAAAACCAGAGTTGCCCCATGTAAGTCTCTAACTCTACCAAGATTGGAATTGTGCGCGGCTCTCCTCCTGTCTCAGCTCTACAGATCTGTTGTTGATTCATTGAAGATTGATATTGGCAGGACATATTTGTCGTCAGATTCTCAGAACTCATTGAGTTGGATCAAATCTGATCCTAACAGATGGAAGACCTTTATACACAATAGAGTTGTGAAAATACAGCAACTGTCTGACAGAAACTCATGGCGTCACGTGTCTGGGAAGGATAATCCCGCCGATTGTGCCTCTAGGGGAATAATGCCTGCTGCGTTATCTGGACATACACTGTGGTGGCAAGGACCGACTTGGTTAAAAGAAGATAACCTTCCACCTCTACAGTGGCGTCTGGCTAGGATCCTCGAGGTATATCCGGGCTCTGACCAGAAGGTGCGAGTTGCCCAAGTTCGGGCTGCTACCGGAGTCTACCTACGACCTATTACGAAGTTGGCTCCGCTTCCCTTCAAATCTGAACCAGGGTTCAGCGGCCGGGGGGAGTATGTTCCAGCCTTAAATATGCAAAATTGTTAGAATTTACTTTTGTTAATTATTGTTAAATTATGTAAATTTTAGAAATGTATATAATCTTGATTTTAGAAAATAAAGAGAGTTATTAATGTATACGTGGTTGAGTCATTAGAGTTAGTGAGACGAGACAATAGCAGTTATTCAAGTTTGAAGGAGTTAGCTCGCTGAGTCAAGAAGCATATAATTAAAACCAGCGTTAAAATAAGAATTAGGCGGTGATTCCTCCTTATTGCCAGGAGGCCAAAGCCAGTTCGATTCACCATGAAATGTTCAGTATTCGTATGAGTTGATTTTTAGCTTTGTCTCCAAATTGTTTAATAATTTGACCAAAGATTAGAGCATCTCCAGGTGACATCTTGGATTTAACTTTCCTATTGATGAGTTTAGCTCATTCAGTGTGAAGTCTCTCGACTAAATATCTTGTTGATGGTAATTTCTTGCTTGTTTAACTAACCTGTTTACACTATTTTTTAGAGTCCTGCCTTCATTCTCTCGTATAGCTGAGTCTGGAAGTGCTTGAAAGATATTCAGCAATTATTTCAGCCATCTGTTTGTTCGTTCTCGCTATTCATATCGGTTAGAGTAATGGAGGATTAGTGTTGGTTTTGATTGTTTAATAACACTAATTAAATTCCAGTGATGGCTTTCCTTTTTTGGATCCATTTTTTTCGCAGAATTCTGCCCATTTTTCTCTCTCTCTTGTTTGAATATCCAAATTTTTTGTTCTATTTTGTGACTAATTTCAATGAGTTCCTTTATGATTTCTTCTGTTTTATTTGTTTTAAGAAGTTGATTGAGTTTGTCTCTCTCTGCAATCATTGCCTCGATATTGTGGTCCTTCCAGTAAAGTATTCACAGGTCTTTACGTCTACCTCTAGGTATCGATACTTTTACAGCTTTGGATATGTTCGAAGAGAATTTTTCCAATTTTTTGTCAATCGTTTTGTGATTTAATTCTTCGTTGCACAGTTCTTCAAGCTTTTCTGTGATTTTTTTCCAGTGAGCTTTTATTCTGTTGGAAATTCTCAATTTTGAATTTTATGGTTGTTAAAATTGGTCTGTGGTCACTGATTGCACTTTTCAGAATTTTCCATTGTGTTGTGGGTGCGATGTTGTAATTTATCGCTGTGATGTCTATTGCGGATTCTGTGCCTGTGGACTTGGATAGATAGGTGTTATTTTCGTTATTTAACGGTGTAAGGTCGAGGTCGGTTAGCATGTCCTCAATCTGCTGACCTTTGTTATCCTGGAAAGGTGATCCCCAAGTTGGTATTTCGGCGTTAAAATCACCAAGTATGATTGCGATATCCGAAGACGCTTCACTTAATGTCTCTATCAGGCCTGTATTGATGCTAGTATTATCGTGGTCATAAACATTTATGATTGGAATTGTTTTATCTGTAAGATAGATTTCTATTGCCTGAGCTTCTGTCGTGCTTTCTCTAGGCTTACTCTGATTATAGGCGATACCCTTAAATTTGATTTCTAGAGTTTTAATCAAAACGGCAAGTCCTCCTCCGAATTTTCCCGGTCTGTCCTTTCGTAGTGTTGTGTAATCTTTAATATTGAATCTCAGATTCTGATTCAATTTTGTCTCCTGAAGACAGGTAATATGTACATTGTTGTCACAGAGAAGACAAGTCAGCTCTTTATTTTCCTCTGGGTACCATTTATATTGAGTTGTAGTAGATTGAATTGTGTCCTCGTAGTAGATTTCTCATCATGAGCTCGAGCTGCAGCTCCTGACGCGGCGGTAACCCCGGACGCGGTAGCATTACTGGAGATATCAGTTTTGCTCTTCATTTGAAAATGGGTGCCGTTGCAACGTTAGTCAACTTCGAAACGAACCAGAATTTGGTCAAATATTCCAAGGGTCCAGGGGGGACCGCAAGGAGGTGTGGTCGGACTTCTCCCCTTCCCCCTGGAATGCCGTCACTACAGGATAAAGCACTCTTGGTGAATTATTTTAATTGTGATTCAGAATCTGCCACTGAAGCTTTACGAGCGTTTCGTTACTTTAAAGGTATTCGAAGCGGTAAAGGACCAATGAGTTGCTACTCTCTAAAGCGATTGATTAAAAGTTTTGAGGAAACTGGATCTCTGGAAACAAAACCTCGGAGTGGAAGACCATCGACATGCAAGTCAGTGGCTGTTACGGTTTTGCAGAATGCTGAAGCTATTGAAACGTTATCCACGTATGGAGAAGTAAGTGCTAGACAAGTTTCTCGACAAACGGGGATTTCGTATGGAACAGTTTGGAGAGAACACACATTTAGAATTTTTCTATAAAAATACCCTAACAAAATTCAAAGTTTTCACGAGTTGAAAGTCAGCGATTTTGAGAAGCGTCAAGAATTTGCTGCATGGGTTTTCAGGCAAATTGATATTGATGGAAACTGGCTGTCAAATGTTCTAAGAACAGATGATGCTCACTTTTATCTAAAGGGAGAATTTAATATTCAAAACTGCCTCATTTTGGCAACAGAAACCCCTAGGAATTTTACAGAAATACCACTTCATCAGCACAGAGTTACAGTTTTGTGTGGGTTCACTTCTTCTTTTATTTTTGGGCCAATTTTCTTTGAAAATATCAATGGAAGAACTTTTAAAACCGTTTTTGTAACTGGTGAACCTTATGTTCAACTTTTTGAGAGAAAAGGTTATTCTCATATTGCAGGACAGACAAGCACTAAGCGAAATAACATTCATGCAAGATGGAGGACCTCCTCATATCTCCCGCGGTGCCAAACAATTGCTGAAGGATACATTCGGTGAAATTCGTTGATAAGTCGCCACTTTATATACCAGTGGCCTCCAATATCACCAGACTTGACGCCTTACAATTTCGGTTATGGGGGTACATTAAGTCGCGTTTTTATCGATGCCGGCCTACCACATTGGCCATGTTGAAGGCTTCTATCAGATGGCACGTTTTATAAATTTCAACTATTTAATTGTGACCATTCTGTCATCTATCGTCTGCAGGCGGTGTTTGAGAATGAAGGGCGCCACATTGAGCAAGGATTGTGACCTAATACAAGAGAGAAGGCAGTTACCCCATGTGTTATATTTTGCAGCTCTTTGTTTTGGGTTATGGGAATAATAAATGCTGTCCTCACATCTTGAATATTTTTTTCTGTGAACAGTAATTTTTTTGTTAATCATTTGCCCACATCTTATATTATGTCGTGCAGGCCAAAGTGTTATAACTTCTCGAATAACACTGGTATACACAAATTTAACCCTTATGTTTAGATTATCGCTTTTCGCCCATTAGAAAAAATAGCATACGGAATATTCTCTGTATCCCCCCCAACTTTAGAAATTTTGCGCAAAAAATAATACAAAATGATTTTGCTACCACCTTTTTTCAACTCAAAAGGTCGATTTAAAAATGATTTTTTTTTTGAGGGGATACATTTTCAAAATTATGTACAGTATAATAAACAATGATAACATTTGACAAACCCATAGGCTATTTGGAATAAAGTACGACAAATATATTTTGTCACTCCCCTCTATATTTCATCTTTGTATCATGACAAATATCCAATTAAATAGTCAAGTGTCGCCAATTAGTCAAGAAACTATACATTCCTTATAGCACGAAATCCTATTAGTAGTGTTATCATAATTTTTGGTACTATATTAACATTTCAAAAATCGTGTATTGATATCAGTAGTAATTTTCAAACATTCATTCTATTTCACAAAACTCCATCTAAAATATAAATATTTTTTGCTACATGTTTTAATTTGCATATACCTATTTTACATATCTCAGATTGTATTTAAAAATCGTTAACCATTTCTTCTAACTTTTGGCGTAATGGTGTTTTATTAATTTATCATTTGATATTATTTGGGTTCTTTCCTGGTATTCAAAAAGGAAAAATACGTGTCGTTCAGTTATATTTTTCAATTTATCAAACAATTTGGCCGCTTAATAGCTGATTCTGGTAGAGCGCCATCTAGCGGATAAAGTTGTAACTAAAATCAATTTCGAAATTTTCATTATTTGCCATAAAAAATCCCATTGCATCCTGAACACAATGGTGTTTACCGCATTGCTCTAGCGCAAATATTCGCGGAGTTATTAATTTTTAAAGTTGTGCGGGACTTTTGGATCACCCTGTATATATATAAATTAATTCTAATAATATTAATGAGAACCCTCACTCAATATCATTTTAAAACACTATTTTAATATTTCGAAACTTTTCAGGGAAATTCTTCTTGTTGGTATCACCATGTGTCATTGCATTGGCACTGGCAAGTGCTGACCCTCCAACAGTGACGCTACTAGATACAGACACAGTGATCACAGGAACTCAGCAGGCTGTCAGTGGGAAGTCACTGGACGTCTACCTCTCCATCCCCTACGCCCAGCCTCCCACAGGAGAGCGGAGGTTCAAGGATCCAGAGCCAATCACCAACCTTCCTCCACATATCAACGCCACCCACTTCCCTCCATCATGCTGCCAGAAAGATTTCAGACCACAAGAACATTCCAATAAGACCATGAATGAAGATTGCCTCTACCTAAATATCTGGGCACCCAGCCAGAATAGTCAAATGGCTGTTTTGGTATTTATTCCTGGTGGAGCATTTGAATTTGGATCATCAGATTTATATTTCAACAATCCTCAATATCTTGCTGCTAGAACTGACATGATCATAGTTACTGTGAACTTCCGTGTTGGTGCCCTAGGATTTCTTGATCTCAACATGGAGGGATCAAATGGTAATTTTGGACTTAAGGATCAAATTTTGGCTTTGAAATGGATTCAAAAGAATATAAAAGTATTTGGAGGGGATCCAGATAAGGTTACACTTTATGGCTTTAGTTCTGGTGCAATTTCAATTGGTTTTCATCTATCTAGAGAAGATAATAGGTATCTTTTTAAAAGAGCAATCTTACAAAGTGGGACTTCAAATTCAGGATACTTTATTCCAAAAAGTGGAAAGGAAAAGGCACTAGAGAAATTCTACCAATCCTTGAATTGCTCTCAAAATTCTCATGAAACCTTAGACTGTTTACAAACTATGTCTAAAGAAAAAATTATTTATGCTGAAGACCAAGCCTTTAAAGTTGATCTTTTGGGAACCTTTCGTCCTAGCCTTGATAACAGATACATTCCATTCACTTCAATATTAAATTTCAACGAAACCAACATTCCACTTAACAAAGATATAATGATTGGAATCACTAAAGATGAAGCGTCATTCATTATTCCACTTATAAAAGATATTTACGAATTCATCCCTAAAAAATATATGGCAATACAAATAATTAAACAATTTATAGGGTTAAATGATTCAGATGAGTTTACCAGAATTGCAAATTCTTATTTTAAAGATGTAACTGAATATAAATTTGATCAATATAATATAGCATTCAAAGAACTGCTTGGAGATCTCTGGTTTAGATGTCCTACATTCTATTTCTCAAATATCATGGCCTCTAGATATAACAATGTTTTCTTCTATTACTTCACATACCAGTCAACATATAAAGCTGAGAATGAGACTACAAAGGACCTTGGGGCACTACATGGTGAAGATTTTCAATATTCTTTAGGACTTCCTCAAAGAGATTCAATTCAGTATACAGAAAGAGAAATAGAATTTTCAAATAAGATGATGGACTATATTGGAAACTTTTCAAAATATGGGTAAGTAATATATATCTTTTTTTCTAATTTTTGTCTTTAATTGTAGGTGGTGGTTGTGGTGGTGTCTTGTTCAATTCTCATTTTATAGCTCCATGGAAAAAAAGAGGGCGAGCATTGCCCAGTTAGACAGCCATATTTCAGAGTTCCCTGTAGGCCTTCACAGTTACCGGTTACCATATCGACTCGGGGCTCACAACACCATACTTCGCCGTACAGGGCAGTTCCTTACTTCTGCTCCTTCTCTAGCCTAACGAGTAGAGAAGGAGTAAACTGTAGGTTTGAAATCATATATAAACCATATGCTCATAACGACTTTTGTTTTTATATAAAGCAAACTATTTTTATTAATGTTTTCACAAATGTTATAATGATCTCGCGCGATAGCATTTATATTGAAGGTAACACATTGAAAATTATGGTAAGATATATTTTAAGGAAATTGATATTAATGGAAGTGTTTTTTTTTTTTTCAAGTACCAAATTCAGAAATCAGTTTGTATAACGTTACTTGACCTATGAGTGAAATAGCAGCAAAGAGCATGCTTTAATGCTTGATTATTGACCGAGAGGTATGGGAGCGATATGTTACTAGGATGTCCCTACTAAACCCAGCTAAATGTCAACAGGCAAAGATATAAAGTCGTTATCCTACCTTTTTGTGGCTCAGCTGTCCATATCAACAAGATACTTACCAAATTACTCTGTATGGAATCTACTCTTTTCGAACTAGAGAAGAGTGGATTTCTAGACATGGGCAAAGGAAATAAGCATTATCGCCACCAAACATATTTCATATATATAGACCTATTGAATCTAGAATTCAAATTTATCTCCTGAATATTATCTATAACTATCACATTTTACGAGGAATTATCAAAATATTAAATAATAACAAATTTCGTATATCATCGCATTTGAAATATGTGCAGAATTTCCAGGTAAAAAACAATTATTAGCTATTTCAGATAATTTTGTATTTACAAATATAACTTAGATTATTTCGTTAACAGATTCACTTTTAAACAAAAACAAACGTGTAATTTTTATTTTATAAATAAATAAGAAATTAAAAATAAACCTTTATTTTTCATCTTCGTACTCATACTTTCTGGAATATATATTTATGCTAGTAATTAGATTTATGCATATGAATTTTTATATTTCTTCATCTCTCAATACAACGTGTTTCATTGCCTATAACCACTTAAAATGGACTTAATATAAACAGTCACTATATATAAGGTAATATATTAATGATTGTGCAACAGAATATAGCTGACGACACACTGCCATTTATCGAAAAAAAAAAACTAAAAAAGATGGTTAATATATATTTTTAAGATGGCAGTGCGAAATAAGCAAAATTAATTTGTACATTCGAGAGGTTTCTTTTCAATATATTATTTAGCACCATCTGACCCATTTTATTCTTTTAAAACTCTTTTTAAGAAATTAAATGTGTAAATATTATAATCACTTTGGTAAAGTTATATAAATAAAAGACAATTCGTTGAGGGAAGAGTTTATTTTTGAAATAACGACAATACAAGTTTTTGAGTGTAACAGCACATCGACAGGTATAACTACGCTACTAAAACTTATAAAATTAAACAAATATATATATATATATGGTAATTTAAACCAACAACCCTATATTGTATAACTACTTATAACAAGATTGTCGTGTTGTATATAGAAACACAACTATATTGCATCGCCATATGTAATGTACTTTGTACAAATTAAAGACAAATAAATAAAACTATGTAATAGATTAAGAGCTAAGTTAAAGCAAGATTGAGAAATTCAAAAACGTCTAAGATCGAGAGAGAAACCCAACAATCCTGAAGAGGAATTTAGCGAGTCGTTGCCATCAAGGCCAAAGGGTGCAGACGTTCAAAGTTCACATTCTCAGACAATCCAACAACCCTGAAAAGGAATTCGGCAGCCCGTTGCCATCTGGTCTAAAGGGTGCAGAATGCCCCAGACGTTCAAAGTTCAAATTCGCAGATGTCTCCCCCCCCCTCCTCGAGAATGGTATATAAACACCTCGGTTTTAGCCGACATGAGTTAGTCCGCAGTTAGTCTCTTCACCGTCGGCGCAAGCCCTTGTCGCTTGTAGCCAGGTCCACATCATCGCCATGTAAAACAGTAAGAACTCTATATCTCCATCTTGCTTAGCTCAACTCCTATCTGTTCATGGAACTTTCCTACTTCAGCTGTGTCTCTTCGTTTTGTGTGTGTGGTTCCCAAGCTTTCCACTCTGCCTCGACCACGACTGCCTGTACTCTGTGAAAACTGTTAAAGGTCTTCCAAAGTGCAGAGAGGTACTGGAAAACTCTCCACGCCCTGACTGTCCCTCTCGGCTACTACAGGTTTGACCACCGGTTACCACAGCATATAGCGAGAGTCGACAGGATTCTACAAGAGGCTACCAGACCTCAACTTATTACAGAGAGTCGACAGGATCTCCATCACAGATAAGTCGACAGCAACTATTCATCACATCTAAGCCGGCAGGATTCTACAAGAGGCTACCAGACCTCAACTTATTACAGAGAGTCGACAGGATAACCACAACGAAGATGACCACAACGAAGAGGTAAGAAGACTGTCCAGATAGAAAAGAGAGAAGAACAAAGATGGAGGAACAAACCCGCCGCCAGTCCAACGAAACGACCAATCAATCTTCCCCCCAACGACACAGCCGAAAATCCTGCAAAATAAGCCGGTGAGAAGTTCCCCACCTTCGTCCTTACAACGTAACCACCTCCCAGGCAACATGCCGCCGTCACCAAACAGAAGTTACAAACTTCTACAAGCTCTACTCGGAGCGTCTTCCACGTCATCAGTAGGACGACAACTAAAGACCAAGTCTCCTGACTGAACAATCCTCAAAACTGTGAGTTTTTAAAAACTTTCTCCTCATGCTCACAACTTGATTTTCCATAAGTTTAATGTTTATTTTCACTGAAATCATTTTAAAATCAATTTTTACCATTTTTATATCATTTAAATTCAAATTTTAAATCTTTTACACCCTCATTTATCAATTTTTACCTCATTTTAAGCAACCTATAAATTTTAAATCATTACTTTAAATTTTACATTTTTAAAAAATCATTATTTTTTTTTAAATTACTCGAATCATAATTCTAAACTTATTTGTGTGTTTTTCTTAATATCTAATTTTTATACCAAAACACCAATTTTTTAATCAAATGCTCAAAACTTTGCAAAAATCATTTTTATGTTCAATATTTTATATAAACGCCCCATTCAATTTATAAGTCACTATAACGCCATTACCCCTTTTACAAGGATAATATTTGCACTACCATAATCAACGATTTAAAAAATATATTCAAATTTTAATAAACATAGGTGAAACGCATTTTTTTTTTTAATTGCAAAAAATCGAAAGATACAATATCTTCAAAATCACAACTAAAAAAGTAACTATCTTTCCCCAAAAAAGTTAAAAATAAAAATCCCATCAACTACCACGTCAGTAGCTAAATTAAGTCACAGTCTTCCAAAACTATTACAATCATTAAATCCCAACATAGTTTCACTCCCTCGTCCTTTCCTTTTACATGCATAATTATTAATTATCCACACATCTCTCTCAACAAACTACAACACACTTCCCATCACTTTCTACAATTGGCCACCATCTATTAGCGCGCGACTTAGCAACAAATCGAATTCGAGCAACACAAGCTCCGTCGCCACTAAACGTGCCACATTCACTAACAACCAAGATATCTCGATGTGTTTTGTACAACCACCACTCAGGACTAGTAAATTTGTTATTCATGGTGAAACAGGTTAGATTTTGTACCAACAACGACTTCACGTGACACCTTTCCATTCAATTCACTTCACTAGTGTCACAAAGCGAAACACAACAATTTTTCTCACTTAACAGGCCAAAGACGCCTTCATGCCTGTGACACATTTCATCCCAAAGCGTGGCTACGTCGAAAGTCGCACTTTTACCCACATCTAAACCTGACATCATTGAATAACATTTTTTTTCCGCAACAATGTCGATACACAGCACTTACGAAAACCGAGAAAACTACCTCTTTCAAATACACCATAAAACTACCAACAAGCTTTCACCACTCTCAAAGGGAGTTTAACCAGTAAACCAGTACGCTAACGTACATTCAAACTCTCAAAACTGTACTACAACAAGGATTTCCAAAATGTCTGTTATCTGACAGAGCGCCCGCTTTTACCTCAGAAAAAATCCGCAAATTTCTAATAACACACCCCATTCTGTCACAAATTTTCCACCCACCTATTTAATGTTCAATGTTATCCACACAGATCTAATAATTCATCTTAATCCATACCCCGAAATAACTAGAACTAGAGAGATAGCACGCTCTCTTACCCAAAATAAGCATAAAAATGGACACTAGTTAACATACTCTCGAGACACCATGCCGCGTCACCTAAATCTATCGCCACTCTTCCCCCAGAGGCCCCCAGTCCTTCCATCCCCATGTCCCGCATTCCTTTTAATTCCACACATTTTTCTACAGTCGATATCTTAACCCAACTTTTAAACATTTAGATATTTGAATTTGAACAAGACCTACCTTAAATTGAACATTTTGATATTTTAATCCTGTGTAAATCTCTATTTTTTTTCTACATATCAAACATTTTACATGTTAAATTGAGATCACAATCTTTACTTATATTCTGTTTTTTTGTATAAAATATTTTATTTTTTATTTTTTATTTTTGCCTTTCAATTATATAACCACTAGTTTTTAATCCAACATTATATATAAAAAATCAATTTTATTTTTCATAATATTATTTTAGTATTACAAAAGATATATTTGTTGTCAAAAATCACTTTAATTCTTCATTATTATCACTTTTATATATTGATTGTTTGATTTTATCCACTTAAACTTTATTCAACCACAATGATATTTCTATATTTTATTCATTTTATATTTGTTTTATACCTTTTTATAAAATGACTATGTTATCATTAACTTTCGGGCATACAACAATCTATTTCCCTAACCACTTCAGTGTACTTTACACTACTATCTTCTTAGTCATTGCTTCACATCAACGTATAAAAACGATAGTACTGCTTGACAATTTTTTGATTTCATAATTTCAACAAACTATTTGATCAAAGTTCCCCAGAATTAAAAATCCCAACTTCTGGCCTTGAACACGTTTCAAAAGTTTACTACAATCATCCCTAGAGCATAATCACCCACGCAAACACAAAGCGTCCACAACTCTCACAACTCAAACCTTTTAGCTCTAGCGGACCACAATCAACCTTTTAAGTCAAGTCAGATCACCTACTGTCGCTACAACAATTCTACTTAACGCATGACTCCATTTCACCCCTTTCAATCATATTAATGAACAACTTGTTCTTCAACAACTTTTCAACGCAATAACACTACAATTGGGACAAAGCACTGTAACCCTTATACAGGATCACAGGTGAAACATTGCCTCGGAAGACGCACAAGTCTATATCCTCGCTTTGCACCTGGACCTAAGTATTTGATTATCTGTGTAATACTTACAATTGCATATTCTTTAACCACTAACCCTTTCCAACGCCCGCCAACAATCTCTTAAAACATCATCATTATTTTTTATCAAACAAAGGTTTTATCTTAATTTCTCTTTTATATGAATATCATAACTTTTAAATTAAACATAAGTTGTATTTTTTATAATTTGCAGATATATCCAAACAAAACATCTTGTTATAGCCCTTTTTAACCCTCACAGTTTAAATTAATTAAAATAAATTTTTAATTACTTACCTGTGTTAGAGAGGCTTTACCCGTTTAAACCCGGATAAACCCTTTCACTCCCGGGGCTCATCTATGGTAATTTAAACCAACAACCCTATATTGTATAACTACTTATAACAAGATTGTCGTGTTGTATATAGAAACACAACTATATTGCATCGCCATATGTAATGTACTTTGTACAAATTAAAGACAAATAAATAAAACTATGTAATAGATTAAGAGCTAAGTTAAAGCAAGATTGAGAAATTCAAAAACGTCTAAGATCGAGAGAGAAACCCAACAATCCTGAAGAGGAATTTAGCGAGTCGTTGCCATCAAGGCCAAAGGGTGCAGACGTTCAAAGTTCACATTCTCAGACAATCCAACAACCCTGAAAAGGAATTCGGCAGCCCGTTGCCATCTGGTCTAAAGGGTGCAGAATGCCCCAGACGTTCAAAGTTCAAATTCGCAGATGTCTCCCCCCCCTCCTCGAGAATGGTATATAAACACCTCGGTTTTAGCCGACATGAGTTAGTCCGCAGTTAGTCTCTTCACCGTCGGCGCAAGCCCTTGTCGCTTGTAGCCAGGTCCACATCATCGCCATGTAAAACAGTAAGAACTCTATATCTCCATCTTGCTTAGCTCAACTCCTATCTGTTCATGGAACTTTCCTACTTCAGCTGTGTCTCTTCGTTTTGTGTGTGTGGTTCCCAAGCTTTCCACTCTGCCTCGACCACGACTGCCTGTACTCTGTGAAAACTGTTAAAGGTCTTCCAAAGTGCAGAGAGGTACTGGAAAACTCTCCACGCCCTGACTGTCCCTCTCGGCTACTACAGGTTTGACCACCGGTTACCACAGCATATAGCGAGAGTCGACAGGATTCTACAAGAGGCTACCAGACCTCAACTTATTACAGAGAGTCGACAGGATCTCCATCACAGATAAGTCGACAGCAACTATTCATCACATCTAAGCCAGCAGGATTCTACAAGAGGCTACCAGACCTCAACTTATTACATATATATATGTAATATTGTTGCAAATGTCGACGTATGGATAAACTGGCAGTCGTGTACATGAGGCTAGTGTTGATGTTCTTCCCACACGCGGAAAACAAGAAGAAGAGGCAGGGCTAGCTGTCAGCACAGAGAGGGATCGGGGACAGCCCACGGGCAAGAGGTAGAGGCCATGACACAAACTTGGATGCTTATCACCGAGACATGGAGAGCGAGAGTGCGTGGAAGACAGAAGCCGTCTGTCGATGGCCACAACTAGAACATCTGCTGACCCCCTGTCAAAACATGTCCTGTTTTCAGGGGTCGTCTATAAAGAGTCCCTGGGGGCCCCACATGCGCTTTGGCATTTTCCTCCTCTCTCCCCAGCTGTCCCCAGCTGACCGCTCTTTAGAATTTTATTTTGACGTCAACATTTTTAGTGTTACATACAAATAGGGGTTCACAGGTATTATTAGTAAAGATATAGCATATATACAAAATATGGGGGTGGTAGCAAATAGAAACAGCGTACATTTTAATAGAAGGTAGGATATTTTAAGCCATCGCCTCTAACTGGAAGATATGTGACATATTCTAAAAGTGTCATACAGTTTAAAATATACGATATATACCTATTGTCGCGTGTGTACCCTACCGGTTCTTTGCGACGATGCGCTTCTTCCCTCGTGGTTCACCTACTTAGGCTCCCGTTGCTCTTCCCTGCGGCTTTTTCCCCGCAGGCCACCCAAAGACGCCCTGAGCTCCACCTCTCCAGTGGAAACTCCCTCTGGCACTATCTCTCGGCCTTACCACTGGTGGGGGGACACGAGAGACTTACCAGAAGAGTAGTAGCAGCAGCAGCAGCCTGGCGATGATGGCAATGGCGAGAGTAACGAAAGGAGGCGGCACGGAGGCTTGAAGCACTTTCTTTTATTGTCATCTATTACTAAACATTACATATAACTTGAATAATAGACAACGGGTATTTACATCATTTTACATCCTGGGGCCAACACAAAAGCGTATTTACAGTTAACCTCCCCAGGAAACGGGACCACAGCAATCGGCGACTCCAATATTAGCCAGCAAGGGAATCAGGCGAAAGCGCCATCTATTGGCGGAGGTTGTAATCGTTTGGAGGCCTTACACGTAACAATATAGAATAGAAGTAGGTGATATCAAAGATGGATTTATATATGTTTTTAATGATATGTTTTGATGGTTTCAGCAATCCAGGGCCAGAGTGGCCTCAATACAAACATCCACCTAATACCCCGCCTTATCAAGAGTCTTCAAAAAATATGGGAGCCTATATACTAACTTGGCTCGACCCATTCAACATTATCTTGTCCCTCTACAATTGGATTTCCCAATTATGGTATCCAACACCGATCGAAAGACCCCACCGTGTGTTTGAACTTCACCCACGTCACTTCAGGGTGATTGATCTTCCTCATATGAACCGTTGTATAGACGATTGGCGTCCTTTCTTCTACCCTAACTCTTTTAATTCTTTATCTCAACACACTTTATAGATATTATTTATTAATAAAAAGTTTGTTTGTGGTTCTATCCATATAAAAGTGTTTTTCCCTTATATTTTGTCCTCACATAATAGTCAACAAATATTGTAGTTTACTCGATCATCCATAATTAGAAATAATACCTCGGTAAGATGTTCTTGAGAGTTAGCCTAGTCAAGCCCCTTATCCTTCTGTGCACTCGCAGTTTGAAGATTTGATAGCTTTTAAAATGGTACAATCTGGAATGTACATTTGATATATTTTAGGTGATCAAATATATTTCTTAATTGAGCCTCCACCAACGCATGATCGGTGTACATTGGCTTATTAACAGATGGATATTCTAATAAATAACGAAAGTGAATTTGCGGACATCATCAGCGTTCATCAGTTAGGCTGGAGAAAAAATATTTCTACAAGCCTTAAGCAACAATGGTTCTATGTGGACAACCTTTGTCCAAAACTAACGTTAAGTAGAGCAGATCATCGACACCTTGGCCACAACGCTAATATCTCTGAAAGGGGACACCAGTAACACCCTGTACAAAAGGCCCTCGCGCGCGGCATCGCCGCTTTTCGCCAGAGAATCTAGCTCTGCTTTTCTATAAAGGAGCATGAGATTGACATCTACTTTCTGCGGGAGACCAATGCCATATCCCTGGACAATGAAGGAGCCTTCTTCTACAGCTACAGCGCCGTCCACACATCAGGTCTAGCCTGCCTTTCGCAGCCGGGGTCATTTTTCACCGAAAGCAAATCCTATGGCTTTGCAAGCCTGCTATCATCGACCTCTTTGTTCAGGAAAACCCCATAATGTACTCAACCTTCACATCTCTTATACACCTGAAGATCGATGCCGCCAGCTCCGGACAACTTTAGCATTGGTGTGTGAAAAAGGTGCATTGATCCTCGGTGACTGGAACATCTTCGAGGAGTCGACTAAGGACTTGGCATCGGTTCAGGTAGTGACCTAGGCGTATCTACCTGAACGACCCGACCTAGTCGACATCGACTTCCTACTCGTAGCTGCGTTTGAGAACACCAAGGACATCACAATCAGAAGTGTTGTCAATGTGCGTCATCTGGAAATAACCCTAGTTCCATCAGGCTTCTACGACCGCGTCCCCAATGCTAAATCATCTACTAGGCCTACTCGGCCCACTTGCCATTCTGATCTAAGTAAGAGATCCAGCTCCTACAAGACTTCCATGCATATGCAAGCTGTTATGTCAAACCTGGGTGCTGATCGAATGTAAACATTCATCGAATAAATATCAGAAAACCTAGCAAATCCTCACCCCAGATTTTATGGGATCAATAGAGTGGATCAAGGAATATATAGTTGCGGAAAAAGGTATTTGCGCTAGCCGGTCTTAGTTTGGCGATGTCCTGGAACATTGGACAATGTCCAACAAAGTCGCCTGGTAAGTGAAATATGACGTTCCGTTTTCTAATCCCTATTTGGATCTGAAATTGGCGTTCGGCAGCATGAACAGGAGCTACATTTTCGCCATTTTGGAAAAAGAGGGCTTACCATCTGCTTCTTCATGTGGGTTGCTGTATTCTACAGTAAGCCAGACTCCGACAACAAAGTTGGATTTGTCTAAACAAAGACTTTGTCGCTTTCCAACGGGGTAGCGAGGGCTGCTCTTTCAGCACCCCTCGCTTCAGTATCAGAGTTGGACCTCGGCTATGCGGCATCAAGAGGATCTTGACCTGCGGATGCATGGTCTTCTCTGTGGATGACATCGTAATCTTCATCAAGGACGACGCTGAGCTTGATCTCGTGTTCATGTATTTCTAAGAGGTCCGCATGGCCTCCCAGTTGGCTGTCAACCTCGATAAAAGCTGCAAGTTCTGGTGTGGTATATGAGAGCATCGGACAGATTCTCCTCTGGAAATATGCTGGATATCCAAGTCGCTGATCATCTTGGGCTACACGATCTCTGCTCAGAAATATTTCGTTTCCCAGGCCTCCCACCTGATGAGGCTGCTGGGACGAGCCATCACGAGTGGAAACGCTTTACCCGCGGCCTGTCTCTGTTGGGTCGGGCCCGTGGCGACTAGCGCGCTCCGTCTGGGGGAACGAGCGGAAACTCGAAGCTTCCTCAGGGAATCCTGGTTTTTCCAGTTCCGAGAGTAGGGTTGTCCTGCTAGTCATCCCGGGCCAGTTTCGGCTCGCCAGTCTGAAGGGTGTCCAAACCTTACTGCGCTGCGGTAACAACTGATACTTTCGGTTGGTCCACAGCCGTGCGTTACTGATCCTGCTGGCTCCTAAACTTTGCTCTTACCGAGGAGAATGAAACTTCTGAGCCTTTGGGAGGCCACTCACAGTGTCTTTGAGCTGGACTCTCTACCAGGTAATTTATATTTTATATTCAAAATATTTTTATAAATTAATTTTATTTGAAATATCCTATGCAATATATATAAAGTATTGAACAACTTTGTTAATTATTTATACTGAACATATATTTGTATAAAAGGCCTGATTCTCATAAAGCTCAGTTTGTAGAACCGTTTTAGAGAAGTTCTCTTAGAAGAAGATCGATCATTTTGAAAATATATCAAAAGATAACAATAAAATATTAGCAAAGCTTGTTATCTAGTCATCATTAATTTTATATATTCTATTATGTAACATTTAAGCTTTCTTAGTGTAGTATGAACTTATATGGTTTGTACATGTGTAGATTTTTAGTGCACTTATGCTTAATAAAATCAGTCTTAACTTCTGCTCCCCATGAATATCATGGTCTGTACCACGTGTGTAATATAGATAATAAAAAAAACCTTTTAAGGTGAGTAGAGAGTTTATTTAAACATGGAAACTTTCTCCTTGGATTATAAGTACTATAGAATAAAGCGTTAGGAGAAAATAATTTTATTAATCGACTACACGAGCTTTCGGGTAGTCACGCCCTTCAACTGGTAATCTTTCCCAGATTACCAGTTGAAGGGCGTGACTGCCCGAAAGCTCGTGTAGTCGATTAATAAAATTATTTTCTCCTAACGCTTTATTCTATAGTAGAGAGTTATAATGTTAGTGTAACTTCAGAGAGCTTGAAGTAGATGACTTGGAAGTTTTCATTTACAACTGTAATGTTGCGGCCTGTTTTTACTTACTTGAATATACCTCGTCGAATACTTATATTTCATTCTCTTTTATTTTATATTTAGCCTTATATAACTTTATATGAACGATGTAATAAAGTAGTTTCAATTTCAATCTCTCTCTACACAACATGATGTTAACCCAAAGACTAGAACTTTCCACTAGACTTTAGTATTCCATTTGTGAAGTTGGCCATATGCTCTTTCCAAGAACCAAACTTTTTTCTATTTCTCACAAACTCCAGATCTTGCTCTAAATTCTATTCTAACAGCATCTGCGGCCTCGGCCTACTATAGCTAACCCAGTCATTTATTAACACTGAATTTACAAAAGGAATTACCATTGTATATTGTGAATTCATCAATAGAAATAAATATAAATGACAGCTGAGAGCTAGTTTGAAAAGAATCTTTTGAAATATGCGTGTGACGTATTGTTTTGTGCTTTATTCTCTCTATACATATGTTTGAAAATAGTATATAATAGTAGAAAACGCTTGAGAAAGGATCAGTCTCAACGAAAGATGGGTGGGTAATTTTGATGTATTCATGATCTTTTGCTTTTATTTAGTTAAATTGTCCCGCAACAGATCCAAGGAATATACAATATTTTTATAAGATATTACAGAGAGATAATATAATATTATTATAAAGCAATACTTGAAATTTAACCGCATAAGTTTCTTTTATCTGTGAAAGATCAATTTTTTAATTTCAAAGAGAAATATCTAATATTTCTAGCTTTTTTGGATGAAGTATGAAAGGTTGAATATATGAAGAGTGATGGTCTATATATGATTGGATGACGTATGGAAAGGTGAAATATGAAGAGTAATGGCGAACGGAAAAATAAAAGTGTCCAGGGGCGGGAAATCGAACCCACACCCTTCTGCTTCCCGGGCAGGTGCCTTGTCCACTCGGCTACCCTGGACGTATTTTTCCGTTCGTAACTAATACTTAAAGTAACATTTAATATATCATATTGAATGCGGCGTATGATTATAAAGCAATACTTGAAGTTTAACCGCATAAGTTTCTTTTATCTGTGAAAGATCAATTTTTTAATTTCAAAAAGAAATATCTAATATTTCTAGCTTTTTGGATGAAGTATGAAAGGTTGAATATATGAAGAGTGATGGTCTATATATGATTGGATGACGTATGGAAAGGTGAAATATGAAGAGTAATGGCGAACGGAAAAATAAAAGTGTCCAGGGGCGAGAATCGAACCCACACCCTTCTGCTTACCGGGCAGGTGCCTTGTCCACTCGGCTACCCTGGACGTTTTTTTCCGTTCGTAACTAATACTTAAAGTAACATTTAATACATCATATTGAATGCGGCGTATGATTATAAAGCAATACTTGAAGTTTAACCGCATAAGTTTCTTTTATCTGTGAAAGATCAATTTTTTAATTTCAAAGAGAAATATCTAATATTTATAGCTTTTTGGATGAAGTATGAAAGGTTGAATATATGAAGAGTGATGGTCTATATATGATTGGATGAGTATGGAAAGGTGAAATATGAAGAGTAATGGCGAACGGAAAAATAAAAGTGTCCAGAGGCGGGAATCGAACCCACACCCTTCTGCTTACCGGGCAGGTGCCTTGTCCACTCGGCTACCCTGGACGTATTTTTCCGTTCGTAACTAATACTTAAAGTAACATTTAATACATCATATTGAATGCGGCGTATGATTATAAAGCAATACTTGAAGTTTAACCGCATAAGTTTCTTTTATCTGTGAAAGATCAATTTTTTAATTTCAAAGAGAAATATCTAATATTTCTAGCTTTTTGGATGAAGTATGAAAGGTTGAATATATGAAGAGTGATGGTCTATATATAATTGGATGACGTATGGAAAGGTGAAATATGTGGGACAAAGTGGGACTTCAAATTCAGGATACTTTATTCCAAAAAGTGGAAAGGAAAAGGCACTAGAGAAATTCTACCAATCCTTGAATTGCTCTCAAAATTCTCATGAAACCTTAGACTGTTTACAAACTATGTCTAAAGAAAAAATTCTTTATGCTGAAGACCAAGCCTTTAAAGTTGATCTTTTGGGAACCTTTCGTCCTAGCCTTGATAACAGATACATTCCATTCACTTCAATATTAAATTTCAACGAAACCAACATTCCACTTAACAAAGATATAATGATTGGAATCACTAAAGATGAAGCGTCATTCATTATTCCACTTATAAAAAATATTTACGAATTAATCCCTAAAAAATATATGGCAATACAAATAATTAAACAATTTATAGGGTTAAATGATTCAGATGAGTTTACCAGAATTGCAAATTCTTATTTTAAAGATGTAACTGAATATATAAATTTGATCAATATAATATAGGTTTCAAAGAACTGCTTGGAGATCTCTGGTTTAGATGTCCTACATTCTATTTCTCGAATATCATGGCCTCTAGATATAACAATGTTTTCTTCTATTACTTCACATACCAGTCAACATATAAAGCTGAGAATGAGACTACAAAGGACCTTGGGGCACTACATGGTGAAGATTTTCAATATTCTTTAGGACTTCCTCAAAGAGATTCAATTCAGTATACAGAAAGAGAAATAGAATTTTCAAATAAAATGATGGACTATATTGGAAACTTTTCAAAATATGGGTAAGTAATTTATATCTTTTTTTCTCTAATTTCGTCTTTAATTGTAGGTGGTGGTTGTGGTGGTGTCTTGTTCAATTCTCATTTTATAGATCCATGGAAAAAATAGGGGGAGCATTGGCCAGTTAGACAGCCATATTTCAGAGTTCCCTGTAGACCTACACAGTTACCGGTTACCATATCGACTCGGGGCTCACAACACCATACTTTGCCGTACAGGGCAGTTCCTTACTTCTGCTTCTTCTCTAGCCTAACGAGTAGAGAAGGAGTAAACTGTAGGTTTGAAATCATATATAAACCATATGCTCATAACGACTTTTGTTTTTATATAAAGTAAACTATTTTTATTAATGTTTTCACAAATGTTATAATGATCTCGCGCGTTAGCATTTATATTGAAGGTAACACATTGAA
>CP092878.1:28622407-28683156 GCA_030710605.1 Cordylochernes scorpioides
TTTATTGTGGAATAATATATTTTAATATTATACTTTGTTATTTTAAAATAAATTGTTAATGGTTTGTTAAACTTATAATATGGAAAAAAAAAACTTTTTACGATGCACTAGCGCACCATCTGTTATCAAATTACGAAACTATTTAGACGCGTAATATTCTTTTTAAAATAAAACAATTTCTACTGCCCTTACTGCAATGGAAAAATTAAAGGGAGGGCCTGGCTCATCAGTGGTGAACTCTCCCATTTTTCAATTGCAGTAAGAACAGTAGAAATTGTTTTATTTTAAAAAGAATATTACGCGTCTAAAATAATTTCGTAAAATGTACTTTTTATATTGTGAAAATCGAGGTTTCGGCAAAAATACTCTTATATTTATTATAATTAGAATTTTTTAAAAGATATTTCAAACAATTTTTTAAAGAAAAGATAAAAATAAAAATATTCGAGAAACTTTTCACAATGTATTTCTTTTTTTTTTTAATAAAGAAACATATTGCGAAAGAAGGTTTCGATTTTTTTATAAAAGTAAATCGTAAATTTCCATATCTAAAATATAGAAATGTCTTCATTCCGAATCACGAGACCACCCAGAATTTGGAAAATTTGCAAAAATAATTTTCAGTTGGATTGAACAAGTTTATACAATTTTTAACTTTTGCGTAATTTGAAGGTATACTAAGAGTTTATCACGAAAAAAAAAAAAGAAAATTGTCTATTCTTCACCACTGCCATTAAGCCTTAAAATATTTAATTTGCATTCATCAGAGTGAACGTGTACTACATTATGAATTCTGAGTGCACTCTATGCACAGTAACCAAAAAAAAATATAGGCAGAAAAATATTAAAGAGACATGCGCATTATTAAATAGACTATAATATGTTTGAGGAAGTTCAAAAACTATATTAATTACTACAATACTTTGATTTGAACCATTTATTTTACCCTATGAAAATATAATACTTAAAAAAAGAAATCTTCCACTTCACGATTTCCGCTTTTTATAAATTTGTTCCAGGCGATTATATACCCATATATATAATACTTCTAATAATATTAATGAGAATCTCACTCAATATAATCTTATAAGACTGTTTTAATCTTTTGAAACTTTTCAGGGAAAATCTTCTTGTTGGTATCATCATGTCTCATTGCATTGGCACTGGCATGTGCTTACCCACCACAGTGAGGCTACCAGATACAGACACAGTTATCACAGGAACAAGCAGACTGTCAGTGGGAAGTCACTAGACGTCTACCTCTCCATCCCCTACGCCCAGCCTCCCACAGGAGAGGGAGGTTCAAGGATCCAGAGCCTATCATCAACCTTCCTCGATATATTAAGGCCACACAATTCCCTCCATCATGCTGGCAGAAAAATTTCAGACTAGAAGAACATGCCAATAATACCATGAATGAAGATTGCCTTTACCTAAATATCTGGGCTCCCAGTCAGAATGCTCAAATGGCTGTTTTGGTATTTATTCATGGTGGAGCATTTGAATATGGATCATCAGATGAATTATTCAACAATCCTCAATACCTTTCTGCTAGAACTGACATGGTCATAGTTACAGTAAACTATCGTGTCGGTTCCCTAGGATTCCTTGATCTCAACATGGAGGGATCAAATGGTAATTTTGGACTTAAAGATCAAATTTTGGCTTTGAAATGGATCCAAAAGAATATCAAAGTATTTGGAGGGGATCCAGATAAGGTTACACTTTATGGTATTAGTGCTGGTGCAATGGCAATTGGTTTACATCTATCTAGAGAAGATAATAGGTATCTTTTAAAAGAGCAATCTTACAAAGTGGGACTTCAAATTCAGGATCTTTTATCCCAAAAAGTGGAAAGCAAAAGGCACTAGAGAGTTTCTACGAATCCTTGAATTGCCCTCAAAATTCTCATGAAACCTTAGACTGTTTACAAGCTATGTCTATAGAAAATATTATTAATGCTGAAAAACAAGCCTTTCTTATAATTATGTGGGAACATTTCAACCTAGCCTTGATAACAAATACATTCCATTCACTTCAATATTTAATTTCAACGAAACCAACATTTCACTCAACAAAGATATAATGATTGGAATCACTAAAGATGAAGCTTCATTCTTCATTGCGCTTATAAAAGATTTTTACCGCATCGGCAAAAAACATATGGCAATACAATTAATTGGACAATTCCTAGGGTTAAAAGATTCAGATGAGTTTACCAGAATTGCCAATTCTTATTTAAAAGATGTACCTGAATATAAATTTGATCAATATAATATAGCATTCAAAGATCTGGCTGGAGATTTCTGGTTTAGATGTCCTACATTCTATTTCTCGAATATCATGGCCTCTAGATATAACAATGTTTTCTTCTATTACTTCACATACCAGTCAACATACAAAGCTGAGAATGAGTCTACAAAAGACTTGGGCAACACATGGTGAAGATTTGCAATATTCATTAGACTTCCTCAAAGATATTCAATTCGGTATACAGAGGAAGAAATAGAATTTTCAAATAAGATGATGGACTATATTGAAACTTTTCAAAATATGGGTAAGTTAATTTATATCTTTTTACTCTAATTTTTGTCTTTAATTGTAGGTGGTGGTTGTGGTGGTGTCTTGTTCAATTCTGATTTTATAGCTCCATGGAAAAAAGAGGGCGAACATTGCCCAGTTAGACAGCCATATTTCAGATTTCCCTTGTAGGCCTACACAGTTACCGGTTACCATAATCGACTCGGGGCTCACAACACCATACTTCGCCGTACAGGGGCAGTTCCTTACTTCTGCTCCTTCTCTAGCCTAACGAGTAGAGAAGGAGTAAACTGTAGTTTGAAATCAAATATAAACCATATTCCCATAACGACTTTTGTTTTTATATAAAGTAAACTATTTTTATTAATGTTTTCACAAATGTTATAATGATCTCCGCGCGATAGCATTTATATTGAAGGTAACACATAGAAAATTATGGTAAGATATATTTTAAGGAAATTGATTATTTATGGAAGTGTTTTTTTTTTTTTTCAAGTACCAAATTCAGAAATCAGTTTGTTATAACGTTACTTGACCTATGAGTGAAATAGCAGCAAAGAGCAATGCTTTAATGCTTGATTATGACTGAGAGGTATGGGAGCGATATGTTACTAGGATGTCCCTACTAAACCCAGCTAAATGTCAACAGGCAAAGATATAAAGTCGTTATCCTACCTTTTTGTGGTCCAACTGTCCATATCAACAAGATACTTACCAAATCACTCTGTATGGAATCTACTTATTTCAAGCTAGAGAAGAGTGGATTTCTAGACATGGGCAAAGGAAATAAGCATTATCGCCACCAAACATATTTCATATATATAGACCTATTGAATCTAGAATTCAAATTCTCTTCCTAATATTATCTATAACTATCACATTTTACGAGGAATTAATCAAAATATTAAATAATAACAATTTCGTATATCATCGCATTTGAAATATGTGCAGAATTTCCAGGTTAAAAAACAATTATTAGCTATTTCAGATAATTTGTATTTACAAATATAACTTAGATTATTTCGTTAACAGATTCACTTTTAAACGAAAAACAAAACGTGTAATTTTTTATTTTATAAATAAATAAGAAATTAAAAATAAACATTTATTTTCATCTTCGTATTCATACTTTCTGGAATATATATTCATTTTAGTAATTAGATTTATACATATGAATTTTTATATTTCTTCATCTCTCAATACAACGTGTTTCATTGCCTATAACCACTTAAAATGGACTTAATATAAACAGTCACTATATATAAGGTAATATATTAATGATTGTGCAACAGAATATAGCTGACGGCACACTGCTATTTATCGAAAAAAAAACTAAAAAAGATGGTTGATATATATTTTTAAGATGGCAGTGCGAAATAAGCAAAATTAATTTGTACATTCGAGAGGTTTCTTTTCAATATATTATTAAGCACCATCTGACCTATTTTATTCTTTTAAAACTCTTTTTAAGAAATTAAATGTGTAAATATTATAATCACTTTGGTAAAGTTATATAAATTAAAAGGACAATTCGTTGAGGGAAGAGTTTATTTTTGAAATAACGACAATACAAGTTTTTGAGTGTAACAGCACATCGACAGGTATAACTACGCTACTAAAACTTATAAAATTAAACAAATATATATATATATATATATATATATGTAATATTGTTGCAAATGTCGACCTATGGATAAACTGGCAGTCGTGTACATGAGGCTAGTGTTGATGTTCTTCCACACGCGGACAACAAGAAGAAGAGGCAGGGCTAGCTGTCAGCACAGAGAGGGATCGGGGACAGCCCACGGGCAAGAGGTAGAGGCCATGACACAAACTTGGATGCTTATCACCGAGACATGGAGAGCGAGAGTGCGTGGAAGACAGAAGCCGTCTGTCGATGGCCACAACTAGAACATCTGCTGACCCCCTGTCAAAACATGTCCTGTTTCAGGGGTCGTCTATAAAGAGTCCCTGGGGGCCCCACATTGCGCTTTGGCATTTTCCTCCTCTCTCCCCAGCTGTCCCCAGCTGACCGCTCTTTAGAATTTATTTTGACGTCAACATTTTTAGTGTTACATACAAATAGGAGTTTACAGGTATTATTAGTAAAGATATAGCATATATACAAAATATGGGGGTGGTAGCAAATAGAAACAGCGTACATTTTAATAGAAGGTAGGATATTTTAAGCCATCGCCTCTAACTGGAAGATATGTGACATATACTAAAAGTGTCATACAGTTTAAAATATACGATATATCCCTATTGTCGCGTGTGTACCCTACCGGTTCTTTGCGACGATGCGCTTCTTCCCTCGTGGTTCACCTACTTAGGCTCCCGTTGCTCTTCCCCGCAGGCCACCCAAAGACGCCCTGAGCTCCACCTCTCCAGTGGAAACTCCCTTCCTCTGGCACTATCTCTCGGCCTTACCATTGATGGGGGGACACGAGAGACTTACCAGAAGAGTAGTAGCAGCAGCAGCAGCCTGGCGATGATGGCAATGGCGAGAGTAACGACAGGAGGCGGCACGGAGGCTTGAAGCACTTTCTTTTATTGTCATCTATTACTAAACATTACATATAACTTGAATAATAGACAACGGGTATTTACATCATTTCACATCCTGGGGCCAACACAAAAGCGTATTTACAGTTAACCTCCCCAGGAAACGAGACCACAGCAATCGGCGAATCCAATATCAGCCAGCAAGGGAATCAGGCGAAAGCGCCATCTATTGGCGGAGGTTGTAATCGTTTGGAGGCCTTACACGTAACAATATAGAATAGAAGTAGGTGATATCAAAGATGGATTTATATATGTTTTTAATGATATGTTTTGATGGTTTCAGCAATCCAGGGCCAGAGTGGCCTCAATACAAACATCCACCTAATACCCCGCCTTATCAAGAGTCTTCAAAAAATATGGGAGCCTATATACTAACTTGGCTCGACCCATTCAACATTATCTTGTCCCTCTACAATTGGATTTCCCAATTATGGTATCCAACACCGATCGAAAGACCCACCGTGTGTTTGAACTTCACCCACGTCACTTCAGGGTGATTGATCTTCCTCATATGAACCGTTGTATAGACGATTGGCGTCCTTTCTTCTACCTTAACTCTTTTAATTCTTTTTCTCAACACACTTTATAGATATTATTTATTAATAAAAATGTTTGTTTGTGGTTCTATCCATATAAAAGTGTTTTTCCCTTATATTTTGTCCTCACATAATAGTCAACAAATATTGTAGTTTACTCGATCATCCATAATTAGAAATAATACCTCGTAAGATGTTCTTGAGAGTTAGCGTAGTCAAGCCCCTTATCCTTCTGTGCACTCGCAGTTTGAAGATTTGATAGCTTTTAAAATGGTACAATCTGGAATGTACATTTGATATATTTTAGGTGATCAAATATATTTCTTAATTGAGCCTCCACCAACGCATGATCGGTGTACATTGGCTTATTAACAGATGGATATTCTAATAAATAACGAAAGTGAATTTGCGGACATCATCAGCGTTCATCAGTTAGGCTGGAGAAAAAATATTTCTACAAGCCTTAAGCAACAATGGTTCTATGTGGACTACCTTTGTCAAAATTAACGTTAAGTAGAGCAGATCATCGACACCTTGGCCACAACGCTAATATCTCTGAAAGGGGGACACCAGTAACACCCTGTACAAAAGGCCCTCGCGCGCGGCATCGCCGCTCTTCGCCAGAGAATCTAGCTCTGCTCTTCTATAAAGGAGCATGAGATTGACATCTACTTTCTGCGGAGACCAATGCCATATCCCTGGACAATGAAGGAGCCTTCTTCTACAGCTACAGCGCCGTCCATTTGCCTGCAGCGACCACCGTAAGATCAGGTCTAGCCTGCCTCTCACAGCCGGGTCATTTTTCACCGAAAGCAAATCCTATGGCTTTGCAAGCCTGCTATCATCGACCTCTTTGTTCAGGAAAACCCCATGATGTACTCAACCTTCACATCTCTTATACACCTGAAGAGCGATGCCGCCAGCTCCGGACAACTTTAGCATTGGTGTGTGAAAAAGGTGCATTGATCCTCGGTGACTGGAACATCTTCGAGGAGTCGACTAAAGACTTGGCATCGGTTCAGGTAGTGACCTAGGCGTATCTACCTGAACGACCCGACCTAGTCGACATCGACATCCTACTCGTAGCTGCGTTTGAGAACACCAAGGGACATCACAATCAGAAGTGTTGTCAATGTGCGTCATCTGGAAATAACCCTAGTTCCATCAGGCTTCTACGACCGCGTCCCCAATGCTAAATCATCTACTAGGC
This sequence comes from Cordylochernes scorpioides, assembly GCA_030710605.1. NCBI lineage: Eukaryota > Metazoa > Arthropoda > Arachnida > Pseudoscorpiones > Chernetidae > Cordylochernes > Cordylochernes scorpioides. The sequence goes on from CP092878.1 coordinate 28,629,260, forward strand.
CTACTCGGCCCACTTGCCATTCTATTCTAAGTAAGAGATCCAGCTCCTACAAGACTTCCATGCATATGCAAGCTGTTATGTCAAACCTGGGTGCTGATCGAATGTAAACATTCATCGAATAAATATCGGAAAACCTAGCAAATCCTCACCCCAGATTTTATGGGATCAATAGAGTGGATCAAGGAATATATAGTTGCGGAAAAAGGTATTTGCGCTAGCCGGTCTTAGTTTGGCGATGTCCTGGAACATTGGACAATGTCCAACAAAGTCGCCTGGTAGGTGAAATATGACGTTCCGTTTTCTAATCCCTATTTGGATCTGAAATTGGCGTTCGGCAGCATGAACAGGAGCTACATTTTCGCTATTTTGGAAAAAGAGGGCTTACCATCTGCTTCCTCATATGGGTTGCTGTATTCTACAGTAAGCCAGACTCCGACAACAAAGTTGGATTTGTCTAAACAAAGACTTTGCCGCTTTCCAACGGGGTAGCGAGGGTTGCTCTTTCAGCTCCCCTCGCTTCAGTATCAGAGTTGGACCTCGGCTATGCAGCATCAAGAGGATCTTGACCTGCGGATGCATGGTCTTCTCTGTGGATGACATCGTAATCTTCATCAAGGACGACGCTGAGCTTGATCTCGTGTTCATGTATTTCTAAGAGGTCCGCATGGCCTCCCAGTTGGCTGTCAACCTCGATAAAAGCTGCAAGTTCTGGTGTGGTATATGAAAGAATTGGACAAATTCTCCTCTGAAAATATGCTGGATATCCAAGTCGCTGATCATCTTGGGCTACACGATCTCTGCTCAGAAATATTTCGTTTCCTAGGCCTCACACCTGATGAGGCTGCTGGGACGAGCCATCACGAGTGGAAACGCTTTAACCCCTGGCCTGTCTCTGTTGGGTCGGGCCCGTGGCGACTAGCGCGCTCCGTCTGGGGGAACGAGCGGAAACTCGAAGCTTCCTCGGGGAATCCTGGTTTTTCCAGTTCCGAGAGTAGGGTCGTCCTGCTAGACATCCCGGGCCAGTTTCGGCTCGCCAGTCTGAAGGGTGTCCAAACCTTACTGCGCTGCGGTAACAACTGATACTTTCGGCTGGTCCACAGCCGTGCGTTACTGATCCTGCTGACTCCTAACCTTTGCTCTTACCGAGGAGAATGAAACTTCTGAGCCTTTGGGAGGCCACTCACAGTGTCTTTGAGCTGGACTCTCTACCAGGTAATTTATATTTTATATTCAAAATATTTTTATAAATTATTTTTATTTGAAATATCCTATGCAATATATAAAAAGTATTAAACAACATTGTTAATTATTTATACTGAACATATATTTGTATAAAAGGCCTGATTCTCTCATAAAGCTCAGTTTGTAGAACCTTCTAGAGAAGTTCTCTTAGAAGAAGATCGATCAGTTTTGAAAATATATCAAAAGATAACAATAAAATATTATCAAAGCTTGTTATCTAGTCACCATTAATTTTATATGTTCTGTTAAAGAACATTTAGGTTTTCCTAGTCTAGTATAATCTTATATGGTTTGTACATGTGTAGATATTTAGTGCACTTATGCTTAATAAAATCAGTCTTAACTTCTGCTCCCCATGAATATCATGGTCTGTACCACGTGTGTAATATAGATTATATAAAAAAAACCTTTTGAGGTGAGTAGAGAGTTCTTATGTTAGTGTAGCGTTGGGAATCTTGAAGAAGATTACTTGGAAGTTTTCAATTACAACTATCTTGTTGCGGCCTGTTTTCACTTACTTGAATCTACCTCGCCGAAAATTTACCTTTCATTCTCTTTTATTTTATATTTAGCCTTATATAACCTTATATGAACGATGTAATAAAGTAGTTTCAATTTCAGTCTCTCTCTATACAACATGATGTTAACCCAAAGACTAGAACTTTCCACTAGACTTTAGTATTCCATGTGTGAAGTTGGCCATATGCTCTTTCCAAGAACCAAACTTTTTTCTATTTCTCACAAACTTAGATCTTGCTCTAAATTCTATTCTAACAGCATCTGCAGCCTGGGCCTACTATAGCTAACCAAGTCATTTATTAACACAGAATTTACAAAAGGATTTACCATTGTATATTGTGAATTCATCAATAGAAATAAATATAAATGACAGCTGAGAGCTAGTTTGAAAAGAATCTTTTGAAATATGCGTGTGACGTATTGTTTTGTGCTTTATTATCTCTATACATATGTTTGAAAATAGCATATAATAGTAGAAAACGCTTGAGAAAGGATCAGTCTCAACGAAAGATGGGTGGGTAATTTTGATGTATTCATGATCCTTTGCTTTTATATAGTTAAATTGTCCCGCAACAGATCCAAGGAATATACAATTTTTTTTATAAGATATTACAGAGAGATAATATAATATTATTATATCAAATACTTAATTATTAAAAAATTATATACTTGAAATATACTGTTTTCAAAGGTTTTTAAGACATTCAAGCTATTTCAAAAATGGTTACTTCTAAGTACATAAAGTTTAAAATTTATACATCAATAGATTATATGTTATAAAAATAAATATCTTTTGAATTGGGAAAGAGAGGGAAGGAAATTTTAAAAGAATTACTTTTTATATTTCTCTTTATTCTTTTTGACCAATTTTCTTCGAATAAATATGTAAAATTATTGAATTGTATAAGCTTGTATATAGCCAATTTGTTATGATGTGAAGAAATGTATTGACGCAAATATCCCTGAGTTTGGGGTATAGCGTTATATGATGTTATTATAGTTAATTAATTATTATGTTATAGAAATAATTTTGATTGATATTTAAAATTTCATAGAAAATAGCCTCTGTTGTAAGATTTAGGTACTTACAGCTTGTATGAAGATATGAGGACGTTGATGATTATATAATAATAATCTTTATTATCTACTTAGTAGAAAAACAAGTTATACTAGAGAACACATTAACAGTATAGAGAAGAAGTAAACAAACTGTAGTGATGATAAGGCCAGAGTGGCGCTATCTGTCGTAGCATTCAGTTTTCAACAGCCTCAATAAAACTAGCGCTTTCACAGTAAATCATCCTAATTATTGTCTTATACTTTCTTGTTTATTATTTCAAATATTTATTTTTATTTTCTTTCTATAATTTAATCTTGTTCTGTATGCGCTTTCATTCCACTATAATATAGTTTAAAACTTGTGAAGAATGTTGTTACCATGTTTGAAATCGGTTTGATTGCTTGAACTTCATTTAAAATTACCGAAGCTCTATAATAGAAAATATAATGTAAATAAGGATATTTTACATAATTATCTGAAATTAAAAAATTCTGAATGAAAAATATTCAAGTATTATAATATTTAGATATTTCTACATTTTATTATTTTATGTAAATTGTAAATGGTTTGGTAGAAACTTATAATGGAAAAATAACAATAAAAGTACTTTTATATTGTGGAAAACGAGGTTTCGAGCAAAAATACTCATATTTATTATATTATATATTTTATTTTTGCTTCATTATTATTTTAAAAATGCTTTTGATCTAGCAATTGTATTCGAGTTCTTGGAACATTGTCCCTAGTACCTTTGCGTCCTTTTTCTTGCGGCTTGAAGAGCGGCTTTGTCGTCGTATCGTCTTCTGTAGGGCCACGTCATCTTGTAAGGAAGTCTTGGCTTTGACACGGCAGCGGAATCCTGGTGCCAGTCAACGAAAATTTATATCACAGCACCCATGGCATCAAGGTCTTCTCGGATATCTTCAGTTTGTCTTCCCTAATTTACCCAGCATCTCCCCAAAATGCCACGTGGAAAATTAGGGAAGACCAACTTCGGGATGACAGCAATATATTTCAGGCAAACTAAGAATGATACAAAAAAGATAAGCAATGAGGGAAGTTTACAGAGTAGCATAGATAACAAAAAAAAATGATAATCTGTTAATAAAATAATAAATACATTGCTACAATATATACAGGGTGATCCAAAAGTCCCGCACAACTTTAAAAATTAATAACTCCGCGAATATTTGCGCTAGAGCAATGCGGTAAACACCATTGTGTTCAGGGTGCAATGGGATTTTTTATGGCAAATAATGAAAAATTCGAAATTGATTCTAGTTACAACTTTATTCGCTAGATGGCGCTCTACCAGAATCAGCTATTCAGCGGCCAAATTGTTTGATAAATTGAAAAATATAACTGAACGACACGTATTTTTCCTTTTTGAATACCAGGAAAGAACCCAAATAATATCAAATGATAAATTAATAAAACACCATTTCGCCAAAAGTTAGAAGAAATGGTTAATGATTTTAAAATACAATCTGAGATATGTAAAATAGGTATATGCAAATTAAAACATGTAGCAAAAAAAAATGATATTTTAGATGCGGTTTGCTGGAATCCTCTCAGATATTTAGATTTCGAAAATAATAAATTTCTAATTTTTCAATTCAACTCTCTCTCTCAGTATCGATTATGTTTATTTTAATTCATATGAAAAATATTTATCTATCTCTGATGATTTATTTTACTCTGGAATGCCGTTGTTGTTTTTGTCGTGTCCAATAAAGAGCCTCAGATGTCTCCATGCATCTCTATCACAGCAGCAGCAGCATTGTCCACTATCTTGGGTGTGTAAAGCAGCTGCTCTGGGTCTATGTCAATTTTCTGCAAGGCTGCGGGCATAAGAATATGTGGGTAGGTGTTAGTTCCACACCAGGACAGTTGTTGCATGTTCTATAGGTTCTTGTGCCATCTGGATGTATTGTCATCCTTTATAATGTATTGTTCTAAATCTTGTTATAGTTTTGTCATTTTTCTCTCGGAGTTTATTTCACATTTTGATATTTTCTTATTTTTTGTTTAATTATCTTGTATTTTGCAAAAGCATTAGCGTCAAATAATAACATTTGTTCTTTCCTTTGGCTCAACTTTCTGGCTTCCTTTGCAAATTCAACTGCCATTTCATTACCCCCACGGGCAGGAATCCATTGTAGAATGCAGTTATTCTCCAATGATATCAGTTGAGTAAGTAACGAATGTATGTTCTGTGTAATTATAGTATTGCCCTTCTGAATTGCTTCTAGATCGGATATGAAGTCGTTGTACGGTATATTATAATTCCTTCTGCTTGATGCAGGGATGGTTGGTTAAGGCATACATCAAGAGCTTTCCAGATAGCTGTCGGTTCACAAGTGAAGTTTGACGGAATCTTTCTTGCTCCTTCTTTGATTTTGATGTATGTTCCATCTTGCAGTATTATGTTAATTCCAGCCCCTCCATTACTTATGGTAAGGTCTGATGATCCATCTGTATATTCTGTTAAATAATTTATCTGATCGCATAAACCAATTGTGTTAAGTCCTTTCTTTTTAAGAATGTTTTTGTTCTATTTTTTTTTTATTGCAGGGTTCATTCAGGTTAAGATTGATGATTACATTTGATGGCAATGGGGTAAGAAATATTGGTTATTCTCGAAATCGACATTCATTATGTTTCATATTTATGCTCTTTCTAATATTGTTGTCGTACTGAAGTGTTGAAGATCTTTTGAGCCTTTCTTTTTGTGTCCAGTTTAAATAGGTTCTATGGGATATGTGTTCGGTTTCTTTAGTTTTTAAGCTATTGGTGAATTTTATTGTTTTAAATTGTCTTCTGCTTTCAAGTAGGTCTAGACCACATTCTCTCTGAATTTTCTAATTGTTGGTATTTAAAACAGAACCAGTGATTAATTTGGCCGCTTTTGCTTGAACACTGTCTAGTCTTCTTTTTAGTGATGAACTTGAGGGAGCCCAGACGGGTGTTGCATATTACATTATTGGCCTTATTAAGGTGATATATGTTTTTCTGAGAATTTTGGGTTTTGCTCCCCAATTTGTTCCACATAGCCTTCTCAGAATGTTTAGGTTTCTGGTAGCTCTATTTGAGGTGCTAATTAAGTGTTCTGTAAATCGCAATTCCTCATCAAGTATCACACCTAGGTAATTTGGAGAACAAATTTTATCAATCATATGGTTGTTTATGCTTATTTTAGAGTTAAATTCATGCCCTTTTACCTGTCAGTGAAGAGACCTATAGGTTTGTGTTTATTGGGTTTTTTGTAATTTTGAGTTTCATTGCTCACTTCTCATTGATGTGTTCAGTATTTTTCTGATATTTCTATACTTTGTGTGCCATATGGCTATATAATCTGCATAACAGGCAACTTTTGTGTCTTCAGTGAGGTAAGGATGGATGTTGTTAAGGTTGTGTCGTAATTAGATGTACAACAACTCAAACTTGACCATGACTCTTTTTTTAGCTCTTATTCTTTTCGTTTGGCCAACAAAAAATGTTCAATTTATATACACATATATTCTTACATACTGATACTTTAAAGAATGCAAATGATCTTCATCTATTTACATACACAACACAGCTCCCCCTTAATAATACTCCAGTCGGTCTGGGGGTTTCCTTGCTCTCTGAGATCTAGGACTGCGGACGGGCACTTGCACAGCGGCAGACTCCGGTTTAGGAGTGCAAGAGGGCACGTGCACAGCAACAGGCCCTGGTCTAGGAGTGCAAGAGGGTACGTGCACAGAAGCAGTCTCCTCCTTGTTTCCTGATGTAACCTCTGGAAACTCCTCTTCACTTTATTTCTGACTTCCACCTACAGGCTTCTCTCCTGATGTTCTAGGAAGTATCAAATGTCTTGTCTCCACTTGTTTCTTTCTTACAGGTCGTAAAAATTTCTCTAAGATGATTTATAATCGTTTGGCTGGTAATATCTTTGATGATAAAAATTTCTATCCACTTTGAGTATGCGTCCACGAGAACCAAAAACATTCTTCCCATGAACGGACCCGCTAAATCAAGATGAAGTCGATGCCACGGTTTTTCGGGCCAAGTCCATTCCAAGATGGTAGCCGGGGGCATGCTTGCCGATTCTTGGCATACTCTACATTCTCTAGGTAACTCCTCGATGTTACTGTCTATGCCTGGCCACCAAAAATACCGCCTGGCAATCATCTTCATTTTAACAATCCCCATGTGTATTTCATGCAAGTTATTTAAAATTAAAGATCTTAATTTTTGGGGAATTACCACTCTTTCACGCCATTGAAGACAACCAAACTCCAAACTTAATTCCTCATTGATCTTATAATGAGGAGCTAGTGGGTTTTCTCTCGGTACCCTTGTGAATTTCCAGTTGCCTTCTCTAACATTCCTTAATACTATAGACAGTATTTTATCTTGGGGCGTCTCATATGCCACCTCCATAAAAGAGAACGGTACCTCATTCAACCTCCTGAGAAGAAGTACCTGGTCTTCATCAAGAGACTCCCTGACACTCGATTCTAAAGGAAGACGTGACAATGGGTCAACATTGGAATTATCACTAGTTTTTAGAAATTCCACAGTATAATTAAATGCAGCTAATTTTAAGGACCATCTTTTAATTCTGGATGATGCACATATGGGAATTGGTTTATGAGGTGAAAATATATGAATTAAGGAACGGGTGTCTGTGACCAATTCAAATTTTCGTCCCAGTAAGTAGTGTCTGAATTTCTCAACGCCAATGGTATGCTCAACGCTTTCTTTTCTAGTTGAGAGAAACGTTTTTCCGCTTCAGTTAATGTTCTAGAAGCAAAAGCTATAGGGCATTCTTCCTTTCTATAATTTATATGACTCAGAATTACGCCTAGTCCATAGTCCATTAATAATGATTCACATTTTTTAAATAACATTCGATATTCTTTCGTCCAATTCCATCTACAATATTTATTCAAAAGTTGATAGAATAGCGCTAAAATGTTTGCTATATTTTTTATGAATCTATAATAATAAATTGAGTCCTATGAAAGATCTTAATTGCGAAACATTCTTTAGGTTCACGCGTCTCTATCACTGCTTTATTTTTATTTTCTAAGGGATGCAGTCCATATTTATCCATTTTAAACCCTAAATATTACACCGATTTCTTTTTAAATTTACATTTATATCTGTTTATCTTTAAACCTTTTTCTAGCAATCATCTAAACAATAGATCCAACTTTTGTTCATGATCTTCAAAGTCTTTTCCTGCAACCAAAATATCATCTATGTAGCAGGCCACACCTGGCAAATCAGCAAATAGACCTTCCATAATCCTCTGAAATTTATTTGGTGCTACCGCTACGTCATATGGTAGTCTTTTATAAGAAAACAACCCATTTGTTGTGTTTATACCAAAAACAGCTTTGGCTTCTTCCGCTAACATTACATGTAAGTAAGCCTGTGATAGGTCTAGAGTCGAAAGTACGGTGCTTGTAGATAATTTTGAAAAGATCTCATCGATCGATGAAAGGGGATACCTATCTAATTCTATTGCTTTATTAGCTGTACATCTAAAATCACCACATATCCTTACACTACCATCCTTTTTTAATACTGGTACTATTGGAGCGGTCCAATTTGCATGAACTATAGGTTATAAAATGCAAGAATTCACTAAACGATCAATTTCATTCTCTACTTTGTTTTTTAGAGAGAAAGGTAAACTTCTGGCCGTACAAAACACAGGAGTCACATCCTTTTTAAATTTAAAATTTATTTTAACATCCTTTAGACAGCCCAAATCTTTGTTAAACAAATATGCATATCTATCAATCAAACTATTTCTATTAGATTCATAATTAAAATTTCAATGCTAAACAATCAAGAATAATCAAGTTTTAACTGTTTAAGCCATTCTCCCAGGTCAAAGTCCAAGTTACACCTCTCTGTAGGTGACCTCGGGGAAATGTTGGATAAAACCAGCGCTCTAACGTAACTGGCATATAACCTATATGGAGTCGTGCACAACAGAATCTCATACTGCATCGGTTGTCGCGCAGGATCTGAACCGCGTTTTGGATTTAGATAGAGGATCCAACTCGAAAAATATACTACAGTCTCCACCCAACCACAAATCACACAGTCTTAAAATAATTCAATGTAATCTCAATGGAATCGGAACAAGGGGAAGCAGAATCAAACTTGAAGAGATGTTACACAGAGCAGAGGAAAGGAAGGCGGATGTGATTTGCATCCAAGAGACAAAACTAAGACCAGAAAAGGCGCTCGAATTGAATGGCTATAAGCTTATCAGGAAGGAGAGGGCACAGGGTCGAGGAGGCGGAGGACTTCTAACCTTGATAAAGGAACTAAAATTCGAAGAAATAATCATCCCCCCAACAAACCAGACAGAAATACAGGGAATAAAATTATACCAGGAAACAGGAGAACCAATTCTACTTTTCAATATCTACCACCCCCCAGATAAACCAGGACCAGAACTTCAACAAATTACACACCTTCTAACAGACAAAACAATCCTTTTAGGAGACTTCAACTCCAAACACCCCACCTGGGGTTGCAATTAGACAAACAACTGTGGAGAAGCACTCAGTAACTACCTGGACAATACTGATCTCCTTTGCATTTCTGAGGGACCTACCTACGTATCTAACTCCTATGTTACTCCCCAAACCTTGGACTTGGTGATAACTACTCCACAACTAGCCCATCAGACCCTCACCCAAGTCTTAGAGGGAGTAGGGAGCGACCATCTCCCCCTGCTTACGACAACAACGACTGAAATAAAGGAGGAAGCACTACCCAAGAAAATTTATTGGAATTACAGAAAGGCAGATTGGACCAATTTTAGACAAGAATCCAACCTCACACCAAAAATAACGAATGACAAACAATTAAATAGTAAATGGAAAAAAATGGAAAACGACAGTACTCAAAGCAGCCAAGAAAACCATCCCCAGAGGAAACAGAAAGCAATACATCCCAGGATATATTGAAACAATTAACAGCCTACAGAATGAAATAACTCAAAGAAATCAGGCCCAAGAATACCTCATGGAAAACAATGAACTTGAAAATAAAATAAACCTCAGCAAACTTTCGGCCCAAGTGCGACAGAAAGCAAATCAACTAAAACAGAGGAAGTGGAGGGATATCTGTAGCAACCTAGGCCCACATACAAGAGATAGGAAACTCTGGAAATTAATTAAATCTATAAACCAAGAAACTCCGTACTCAACAACCCCAAATACCTTCACAGACAAAGATGGCAACGTACTCACAGAACGAACCCAAATATCAAACCTCTTTGCTGATTACTATACACAAATCTCCAAACTAAACTTTACGAGGCAAGATAAGAAAGTACTTCACATATCAAAAAGGATAAGAAATGAGGCCAAAACAACATCTCACCAAGACTTATTCCACAAGCCATTTTTACCTCATGAACTAAAAGAAGCTATAAATAGATTAGATGATAACAAAACCCCAGGTTCAGACATCATATCAGCCAAAATGATAAAACACCTAGAAACAAACGCCATTTTAGAGCTCCTTCACATAATTAATCTAAGCTGGTCAAGTAGCATCTTACCTGAAGAATGGAAGCATGCAATCATAATCCCCATCCATAAAGCAGGAAAAACAGAAAACCACCCACAGAGTTATAGACCAATATCACTGACTTCCATACCATGCAAACTCATGGAGCGCATGATACTAAATATAATGCAATACTTCCTAAACAAAAACAAGTTACTTACAAAACAGCAGGCAGCTTTCAAAAAATATCATAACACAGTAGACCAGATTTTCTACTTCACACAGAAAATTCAAGACAACTTCCAAAGTAAATAAACCAAGTCTACCATAGCCGCTTTTATAGACTTAAGCCAGGCTTTTGATAAAGTGTGGAAAGAAAGGTTAATTAAGAAGTTGGACAAACTAGGTATAAGGGGGAAGATGATGGGTTGGATTGGATCCTTTCTGACCGGAAGGACCTTCCAGGTTAACTTCAAAGAACAACTACCAAAAACTGGCAGGCTCTTCCAGGGACTCCCTCAGGGATCCATACTAAGCCCCCTACTATTCTCAATCTATCTGAATGACATGGACTATAGAATCACAAAATACTGCGACTTTGCTCTCTATGCCGACGACATAATCATCTGGTCCTCAAAGAGAGATCTCAACGAAGCAAACAAAAATGTAAACAAGGCGCTGAAAGAACTCCAACACTTTGCGGAAAAAATGAAATTAATTATAAACCCTAATAAATCCGAAGTAGGAGTATTTACAATAAACAACCACCTTAAAAATGGACCCCAAATATCAAATATGACAACAATCAAATAAAATTTTCTCGGACACCCAAATACCTAGGAGTCACTTCAGACCCCTCACTGACCTATGGACCTCATATCAACCAGACAGTGTTAAGAGCAAAAAAGAGACTTAACATTCTGAAAAGAATATCTGGATATGAATGGGGCGCAGATAGGGATACTCTGCGCCAAACATATCTGGCCCTTATCAGACCAATCTTAGAATATGCCCAACCAGTGTGGCAGACGGCGAGCAAGACCAACCTGAATAAAATCGATCAGAGCAGTGCTGCAAGAATCATATGTGGACTCAGAAACACCTGTCCAACCAAAATTGCAGAGATTGAGGCCAACTTGTTGCCTCTTACACACCGGAGAAAAATCGGCTTAGCCGATTATATATACAAGAGAGTAAATGCACCAAAATCACACAGAACCGGATAATTTATACGAAAATGGAAACCAAAAACCAGACTCAAAAGACTTAGCCCAATGCACCTAGCCTACCGGGAACTACTACCAAACAGCACGAGAAATAGAAATGCCCAGAACCAATATGCACCATATAAAGAAAGACCAGAAATCTCCTACAACCTGGATCTAGAGCAAGAATGCTCCAAAAGGGCCGACCACCCTGGACTACTCAGGAGCCTCGCTATGGAGAGGATTAAAAAAGCAGACAAAGATACCATACAGATATACACCGATGGCTCACTGGTGGAGAATGGCTCCTCTGGCAGTGGAGTTCTCATCCTTAAAGATAGTATGGAAATAAAAAGAAGAATAAAAAACCCAAAGAACTTGTCAGTTTTCAGATCCGAACTAACAGCCATACTACAAGCTCTAAAACTTGTAGAGAAAAACGAGACTAAAAACATAATAATTTATACAGATTCAAAAGCCGCCATCTTTGCAATTAAAAACTGCTACTATTCACAAGACAGACTCCTCAAAAACATTGCTGCAGAAATCAACAAACTGAATAAAAATACCAAAATAAGTCTACAATGGATTCCATCACATGTGGGAGTCCCTGGAAATGAGGAGGCCGACAGATTGGCTAAGGAAGGAGCAGCTGGATATCCTGATGCGGTGAACTCCGAGACCTATCTTTCAGCAAGGGACCATATCAATAAGGAACCATAGAGATAGTTTCCATCATTCTTGGTACCAGGCAGAAACCCCCAAAAAACAGACCCTCCAACTAAACAGAAGGGAATCGACACAGTTGGCCAGATGGAAATCTGGTCACCTGCGCCCTCTAGTCTATAAAGAGGGAGCCAAAAGCTTCCCCATGTGCACTAGGTGCAAAACCGAAGAGGCCACTCCCCAACATTTACTAAATTGCATTGGAAAGGACAAAAGATCCCTGTACAGAGAACCAAGAAGAGTTCTTGAGCTTCTTTACGAGCACGACCTCCAAGATCTTGTCTAATTTAGACTAAAAGGATAAGTAAAAAAAAAGCCATTCTCTTTCTAACAAAATTACCTGGATTTTTCATTTACAACTATTAATCGTAAATATTGGTTGTCTTCTTTTACAAAAACACTTTTGACCTATAATCTCTATTGATTTACTACAAAAGGATTTTAATCTTAAATTTGTTGGAAATACATTTTTACCTTGCCAATAAATCTTATAAATATCTTTAGGTATTAACGTAACTGGACTTCCTGTATCTATTGTGAAGCACAAAGAATAATCATCTACTGTTAAATTTATTGTGGCATCAGTTTTGCCCTGTACAGAATATATAGAGTCCTCTTGTACAAATTTACATCCCCACATTTTTTACTAGCTTTGCAGACCCTACTTAAATGACCCAGTTTTTTACATTTTAAAACAAGTCTTTGTTCTATGAGGGCAAACAGAGGCCATGTGTGAATGTCTTTCACCACATCTATAACACATTATTTCTCCCCTTTGCCTGAAAGGCCTATGCTGCACCATACTATTATTGTACTCACCTTTTTATCTTTTCCATTCACAGGGGATATATTGGCCACTAATTTATCTTGTAATTCTCTTGTATTTATCACCGCCAGTTCGAACGATATTGCCACTTCAAAACTTTATCCAGGGTGACATCGTCGTTTTCTTGTAGTAGCTTCTTTTGCAGGCTTTCCAACTTGAATCCAGTCACAAAACGGTCTCGCATCATGGTTCCCAGCATATCGCCGAAATTACAATTCATTGCTAAATGTTTCAATTCTCTAAGATATTCCGAAATTTATTCTCCTTCCTGTTGAATTCTCTTTAAAAATCTGCATCACGGTGGTATCACTTTCTTCTTTGGATCCAAATGCAGCTTAATTCTTTGAATGATAGTATCATAGGGTTGATCTTTCATTAGTCCAGGGAGAAAATGTCGTTTCCCTGCTTCAAAGTTTCAGAATCTGGTAGCGAGGTAAAAATCAGCACTTTAATCTCTTCCTTCAGATGCCAAAAAGAGAGCCTCAAATTTTTGTACAAAAAGATCGAAGTGTCCTCCACTGGGCTATAGCATCTAAAAGGTACTATTAACTTTGGACTTGTCATGCTTATCTTTTCTACTCCTTTGTTTTCTTGATCCAGATAGTTTAAAAGATGTGGTTGTTATACTTGCATAGACGCCGTTTTCCTCAGCTTTTTGCTGGCTCTGTAGATCGCGCATCCTCGTCGCCACTTTTGTTGTGTCGTAATTAGACGTACAAGAGCTCAAACTTGACCATTGCCAACAACAAATGTCCAATTTGTATATACCTATATTTTTATATAATGAGGCTTTAAATGATACAAATAATATTCATCTATTTACATAAACAACAGTTAATATATAGCGAGAAAAGAGTAGAGGACTGAGCACAGATCCCTGAGGTACACCAGCCCATGTTCTTCGGTCCTTGGAAGATGTTCCATTGACCCGAACCTTTATCCTTCTTTCCCTTAAGAAGTCTGCAATCCAGATTAAGGCTTTTCCTCTTACTCCGATGTTGTGCAGCCTTTCAAATAATTTCTACACTCGATCAAAATCTGAGGTCATATCCAGGAATACGGCCGTTGTCTTCTTTGGCGGGTTTTCCTAGAAATCTATTATTGATTGACAGAGTAGAACAGTTTATCAGTTGTACAGTGACTGGATCTTTAGGCAGTTTGGTAGAAGTTTATTTTATTATTGTTAGTGAGCCAGACTATGAGCCTAGAGTGGATAATTCTTTCTGTTATTTTACAAAGTATGCTGGTAAGAGCAATTGGCCGATAGTTCTTGCATTCCTTGGCATCTTTGGTTTCAGTATTGGCACTATAATTGATATCTTCCAATTCTTTGGTAGTTTACCAGTTTGCCATGAAATGTTCAGTATTCGTATGAGTTGATTTTTAGCTTTGTCTCCAAATTGTTTAATAATTTGACCAAAGATTAGAGCATCTCCAGGTGACATCTTGGATTTAACTTTCCTATTGATGAGTTTAGCTCATTCAGTGTGAAGTCTCTCGACTAAATATCTTGTTGATGGTAATTTCTTGCTTGTTTAACTAACCTGTTTACACTATTTTTTAGAGTCCTGCCTTCATTCTCTCGTATAGCTGAGTCTGGAAGTGCTTGAAAGATATCCAGCAATTATTTCAGCCATCTGTTTGTTCGTTCTCGCTATTCATATCGGTTAGAGTAATGGAGGATTAGTGTTGGTTTTGATTGTTTAATAACACTAATTAAATTCCAGTGATGGCTTTCCTTTTTTGGATCCATTTTTTTCGCAGAATTCTGCCCATTTTTCTCTCTCTCTTGTTTGAATATCCAAATTTTTTGTTCTATTTTGTGACTAATTTCAATGAGTTCCTTTATGATTTCTTCTGTTTTATTTGTTTTAAGAAGTTGATTGAGTTTGTCTCTCTCTGCAATCATTGCCTCGATATTGTGGTCCTTCCAGTAAAGTATTCACAGGTCTTTACGTCTACCTCTAGGTATCGATACTTTTACAGCTTTGGATATGTTCGAAGAGAATTTTTCCAATTTTTTGTCAATCGTTTTGTGATTTAATTCTTCGTTGCACAGTTCTTCAAGCTTTTCTGTGATTTTTTTCCAGTGAGCTTTTATTCTGTTGGAAATTCTCAATTTTGAATTTTATGGTTGTTAAAATTGGTCTGTGGTCACTGATTGCACTTTTCAGAATTTTCCATTGTGTTGTGGGTGCGATGTTGTAATTTATCGCTGTGATGTCTATTGCGGATTCTGTGCCTGTGGACTTGGATAGATAGGTGTTATTTTCGTTATTTAACGGTGTAAGGTCGAGGTCGGTTAGCATGTTCTCAATCTGCTGACCTTTGTTATCCTGGAAAGGTGATCCCCAAGTTGGTCTTTCGGCGTTAAAATCACCAAGTATGATTGCGATATCCGAAGACGCTTCACTTAATGTCTCTATCAGGCCTGTATTGATGCTAGTATTATCGTGGTCATAAACATTTATGATTGGAATTGTTTTATCTGTAAGATAGATTTCTATTGCCTGAGCTTCTGTCGTGCTTTCTCTAGGCTTACTCTGATTATAGGCGATACCCTTAAATTTGATTTCTAGAGTTTTAATCAAAACGGCAAGTCCTCCTCCGAATTTTCCCGGTCTGTCCTTTCGTAGTGTTGTGTAATCTTTAATATTGAATCTCAGATTCTGATTCAATTTTGTCTCCTGAAGACAGGTAATATGTACATTGTTGTCACAGAGAAGACAAGTCAGCTCTTTATTTTCCTCTGGGTACCATTTATATTGAGTTGTAGTAGATTGAATTGTGTCCTCGTAGTAGATTTCTCATCATGAGCTCGAGCTGCAGCTCCTGACGCGGCGGTAACCCCGGACGCGGTAGCATTACTGGAGATATCAGTTTTGCTCTTCATTTGAAAATGGGTGCCGTTGCAACGTTAGTCATCTTCGAAACGAACCAGAATTTGGTCAAATATTCCAAGGGTCCAGGGGGGACCGCAAGGAGGTGTGGTCGGACTTCTCCCCTTCCCCCTGGAATGCCGTCACTACAGGATAAAGCACTCTTGGTGAATTATTTTAATTGTGATTCAGAATCTGCCACTGAAGCTTTACGAGCGTTTCGTTCCTTTAAAGGTATTCGAAGCGGTAAAGGACCAATGAGTTGCTACTCTCTAAAGCGATTGATTAAAAGTTTTGAGGAAACTGGATCTCTGGAAACAAAACCTCGGAGTGGAAGACCATCGACATGCAAGTCAGTGGCTGTTACGGTTTTGCAGAATGCTGAAGCTATTGAAACGTTATCCACGTATGGAGAAGTAAGTGCTAGACAAGTTTCTCGACAAACGGGGATTTCGTATGGAACAGTTTGGAGAGAACACACATTTAGAATTTTTCTATAAAAATACCCTAACAAAATTCAAAGTTTTCACGAGTTGAAAGTCAGCGATTTTGAGAAGCGTCAAGAATTTGCTGCATGGGTTTTCAGGCAAATTGATATTGATGGAAACTGGCTGTCAAATGTTCTAAGAACAGATGATGCTCACTTTTATCTAAAGGGAGAATTTAATATTCAAAACTGCCTCATTTTGGCAACCGAAACCCCTAGGAATTTTACAGAAATACCACTTCATCAGCACAGAGTTACAGTTTTGTGTGGGTTCACTTCTTCTTTTATTTTTGGGCCAATTTTCTTTGAAAATATCAATGGAAGAACTTTTAAAACCGTTTTTGTAACTGGTGAACCTTATGTTCAACTTTTGAGAGAAAAGGTTATTCTCATATTGCAGGACAGACAAGCACTAAGCGAAATAACATTCATGCAAGATGGAGGACCTCCTCATATCTCCCGCGGTGCCAAACAATTGCTGAAGGATACATTCGGTGAAATTCGTTGATAAGTCGCCACTTTATATACCAGTGGCCTCCAATATCACCAGACTTGACGCCTTACAATTTCGGTTATGGGGGTACATTAAGTCGCGTTTTTATCGATGCCGGCCTACCACATTGGCCATGTTGAAGGCTTCTATCAGATGGCACGTTTTATAAATTTCAACTATTTAATTGTGACCATTCTGTCATCTATCGTCTGCAGGCGGTGTTTGAGAATGAAGGGCGCCACATTGAGCAAGGATTGTGACCTAATACAAGAGAGAAGGCAGTTACCTCATGTGTTATATTTTGCAGCTCTTTGTTTTGGGTTATGGGAATAATAAATGCTGTCCTCACATCTTGACTATTTTTTTCTGTGAACAGTAATTTTTTTGTTAATCATTTGCCCACATCTTATATTATGTCGTGCAGGCCAAAGTGTTATAACTTCTCGAATAACACTGGTATACACAATTTTAACCCTTATGTTTAGATTATCGCTTTTCGCCCATTAGAAAAAATAGCATACGGAATATTCTCTGTATCCCCCCCAACTTTAGAAATTTTGCGCAAAAAATAATACAAAATGATTTTGCTACCACCTTTTTTCAACTCAAAAGGTCGATTTAAAAATGATTTTTTTTTTTTGAGGGGATACATTTTCAAAATTATGTACAGTATAATAAACAATGATAACATTTGACAAACCCATAGGCTATTTGGAATAAAGTACGACAAATATATTTTGTCACTCCCCTCTATATTTCATCTTTGTATCATGACAAATATCCAATTAAATAGTGAAGTGTCGCCAATTAGTCAAGAAACTATACATTCCTTATAGCACGAAATCCTATTAGTAGTGTTATCATAATTTTTGGTACTATATTAACATTTCAAAAATCGTGTATTGATATCAGTAGTTATTTTCAAACATTCATTCTATTTCACAAAACTCCATCTAAAATATAAATATTTTTGCTACATGTTTTAATTTGCATATACCTATTTTACATATCTCAGATTGTATTTAAAAATCGTTAACCATTTCTTCTAACTTTTGGCGTAATGGTGTTTTATTAATTTATCATTTGATATTATTTGGGTTCTTTCCTGGTATTCAAAAAGGAAAAATACGTGTCGTTCAGTTATATTTTTCAATTTATCAAACAATTTGGCCGCTTAATAGCTGATTCTGGTAGAGCGCCATCTAGCGAATAAAGTTGTAACTAAAATCAATTTCGAAATTTACATTATTTGCCATAAAAAATCCCATTGCATCCTGAACACAATGGTGTTTACCGCATTGCTCTAGCGCAAATATTCGCGGAGTTATTAATTTTTAAAGTTGTGCGGGACTTTTGGATCACCCTGTATATATATATAAATTAATTCTAATAATATTAATGAGAACCCTTACTCAATATCATTTTAAAACACTATTTTAATATTTCGAAACTTTTCAGGGAAATTCTTCTTGTTGGTATCACCATGTGTCATTGCATTGGCACTGGCAAGTGCTGACCCTCCAACAGTGACGCTACTAGATACAGACACAGTGATCACAGGAACTCAGCAGGCTGTCAGTGGGAGGTCACTGGACGTCTACCTCTCCATCCCCTACGCCCAGCCTCCCACAGGAGAGCGGAGGTTCAAGGATCCAGAGCCAATCACCAACCTTCCTCCACAGATCAACGCCACCCACTTCCCTCCATCATGCTGCCAGAAAGATTTCAGACCACAAGAACATTCCAATAAGACCATGAATGAAGATTGCCTCTACCTAAATATCTGGGCACCCAGCCAGAATGCTCAAATGGCTGTTTTGGTATTTATTCCTGGTGGAGCATTTGAATTTGGATCATCAGATTTATATTTCAACAATCCTCAATATCTTGCTGCTAGAACTGACATGATCATAGTTACTGTGAACTTCCGTGTTGGTGCCCTAGGATTTCTTGATCTCAACATGGAGGGATCAAATGGTAATTTTGGACTTAAGGATCAAATTTTGGCTTTGAAATGGATTCAAAAGAATATAAAAGTATTTGGAGGGGATCCAGATAAGGTTACACTTTATGGCTTTAGTTCTGGTGCAATTTCAATTGGTTTTCATCTATCTAGAGAAGATAATAGGTATCTTTTTAAAAGAGCAATCTTACAAAGTGGGACTTCAAATTCAGGATACTTTATTCCAAAAAGTGGAAAGGAAAAGGCACTAGAGAAATTCTACCAATCCTTGAATTGCTCTCAAAATTCTCATGAAACCTTAGACTGTTTACAAACTATGTCTAAAGAAAAAATTCTTTATGCTGAAGACCAAGCCTTTAAAGTTGATCTTTTGGGAACCTTTCGTCCTAGCCTTGATAACAGATACATTCCATTCACTTCAATATTAAATTTCAACGAAACCAACATTCCACTTAACAAAGATATAATGATTGGAATCACTAAAGATGAAGCGTCATTCATTATTCCACTTATAAAAGATATTTACGAATTCATCCCTAAAAAATATATGGCAATACAAATAATTAAACAATTTATAGGGTTAAATGATTCAGATGAGTTTACCAGAATTGCAAATTCTTATTTTAAAGATGTAACTGAATATAAATTTGATCAATATAATATAGCATTCAAAGAACTGCTTGGAGATCTCTGGTTTAGATGTCCTACATTCTATTTCTCAAATATCATGGCCTCTAGATATAACAATGTTTTCTTCTATTACTTCACATACCAGTCAACATATAAAGCTGAGAATGAGACTACAAAGGACCTTGGGGCACTACATGGTGAAGATTTTCAATATTCTTTAGGACTTCCTCAAAGAGATTCAATTCAGTATACAGAAAGAGAAATAGAATTTTCAAATAAGATGATGGACTATATTGGAAACTTTTCAAAATATGGGTAAGTAATATATATCTTTTTTTCTAATTTTTGTCTTTAATTGTAGGTGGTGGTTGTGGTGGTGTCTTGTTCAATTCTCATTTTATAGCTCCATGGAAAAAAAGAGGGCGAGCATTGCCCAGTTAGACAGCCATATTTCAGAGTTCCCTGTAGGCCTTCACAGTTACCGGTTACCATATCGACTCGGGGCTCACAACACCATACTTCGCCGTACAGGGCAGTTCCTTACTTCTGCTCCTTCTCTAGCCTAACGAGTAGAGAAGGAGTAAACTGTAGGTTTGAAATCATATATAAACCATATGCTCATAACGACTTTTGTTTTTATATAAAGTAAACTATTTTTATTAATGTTTTCACAAATGTTATAATGATCTCGCGCGATAGCATTTATATTGAAGGTAACACATTGAAAATTATGGTAAGATATATTTTAAGGAAATTGATATTAATGGAAGTGTTTTTTTTTTTTTTCAAGTACCAAATTCAGAAATCAGTTTGTATAACGTTACTTGACCTATGAGTGAAATAGCAGCAAAGAGCATGCTTTAATGCTTGATTATTGACCGAGAGGTATGGGAGCGATATAATACTAGGATGTCCCTACTAAACCCAGCTAAATGTCAACAGGCAAAGATATAAAGTCGTTATCCTACCTTTTTGTGGCTCAGCTGTCCATATCAACAAGATACTTACCAAATTACTCTGTATGGAATCTACTCTTTTCAAGCTAGAGAAGAGTGGATTTCTAGACATGGGCAAAGGAAATAAGCATTATCGCCACCAAACATATTTCATATATATAGACCTATTGAATCTAGAATTCAAATTTATCTCCTGAATATTATCTATAACTATCACATTTTACGAGGAATTATCAAAATATTAAATAATAACAAATTTCGTATATCATCGCATTTGAAATATGTGCAGAATTTCCAGGTAAAAAACAATTATTAGCTATTTCAGATAATTTTGTATTTACAAATATAACTTAGATTATTTCGTTAACAGATTCACTTTTAAACGAAAACAAACGTGTAATTTTTATTTTATAAATAAATAAGAAATTAAAAATAAACATTTATTTTTCATCTTCGTACTCATACTTTCTGGAATATATATTTATTCTAGTAATTAGATTTATACATATGAATTTTTATATTTCTTCATCTCTCAATACAACGTGTTTCATTGCCTATAACCACTTAAAATGGACTTAATATAAACAGTCACTATATATAAGGTAATATATTAATGATTGTGCAACAGAATATAGCTGACGGCACACTGCCATTTATCGAAAAAAAAACTAAAAAAGATGGTTGATATATATTTTTAAGATGGCAGTGCGAAATAAGCAAAATTAATTTGTACAATCGAGAGGTTTCGTTTCAGTATATTATTTAGCACCATCTGACCCCTTTTATTCTTTCAAAACTCTTTTTAAGAAATTAAATGTGTAAATATTATAATCACTTTGGTAAAGTTATATAAATAAAAGACAATTCGTTGAGGGAAGAGTTTATTTTTGAAATAACGACAATACAAGTTTTTGAGTGTAACAGCACATCGACAGGTATAACTACGCTACTAAAACTTATAAAATTAAACAAATATATATATATATATATGTAATATTGTTGCAAATGTCGACGTATGGATAAACTGGCAGTCGTGTACATGAGGCTAATGTTGATGTTCTTCCCACACGCGGAAAACAAGAAGAAGAGGCAGGGCTAGCTGTCAGCACAGAGAGGGATCGGGGACAGCCCACGGGCAAGAGGTAGAGGCCATGACACAAACTTGGATGCTTATCACCGAGACATGGAGAGCGAGAGTGCGTGGAAGACAGAAGCCGTCTGTCGATGGCCACAACTAGAACATCTGCTGACCCCCTGTCAAAACATGTCCTGTTTTCAGGGGTCGTCTATAAAGAGTCCCTGGGGGCCCCACATGCGCTTTGGCATTTTCCTCCTCTCTCCCCAGCTGTCCCCAGCTGACCGCTCTTTAGAATTTTATTTTGACGTCAACATTTTTAGTGTTACATACAAATAGGGGTTCACAGGTATTATTAGTAAAGATATAGCATATATACAAAATATGGGGGGTGGTAGCAAATAGAAACAGCGTACATTTTAATAGAAGGTAGGATATTTTAAGCCATCGCCTCTAACTGGAAGATATGTGACATATTCTAAAAGTGTCATACAGTTTAAAATATACGATATATACCTATTGTCGCGTGTGTACCCTACCGGTTCTTTGCGACGATGCGCTTCTTCCCTCGTGGTTCACCTACTTAGGCTCCCGTTGCTCTTCCCTGCGGCTTTTTCCCCGCAGGCCACCCAAAGACGCCCTGAGCTCCACCTCTCCAGTGGAAACTCCCTTCCTCTGGCACTATCTCTCGGCCTTACCACTGGTGGGGGGACACGAGAGACTTACCAGAAGAGTAGTAGCAGCAGCAGCAGCCTGGCGATGATGGCAATGGCGAGAGTAACGAAAGGAGGCGGCACGGAGGCTTGAAGCACTTTCTTTTATTGTCATCTATTACTAAACAATACATATAACTTGAATAATAGACAACGGGTATTTATATCATTTTACATCCTGGGGCCAACACAAAAGCGTATTTACAGTTAACCTCCCCAGGAAACGGGACCACAGCAATCGGCGACTCCAATATCAGCCAGCAAGGGAATCAGGCGAAAGCGCCATCTATTGGCGGAGGTTGTAATCGTTTGGAGGCCTTACACGTAACAATATAGAATAGAAGTAGGTTATATCAAAGATGGATTTATATATGTTTTTAATGATATGTTTTGATGGTTTCAGCAATCCAGGGCCAGAGTGGCCTCAATACAAACATCCACCTAATACCCCGCCTTATCAAGAGTCTTCAAAAAATATGGGAGCCTATATACTAACTTGGCTCGACCCATTCAACATTATCTTGTCCCCCTACAATTGGATTTCCCAATTATGGTATCCAACACCGATCGAAAGACCCCACCGTGTGTTTGAACTTCACCCACGTCACTTCAGGGTGATTGATCTTCCTCATATGAACCGTTGTATAGACGATTGGCGTCCTTTCTTCTACCCTAACTCTTTTAATTCTTTATCTCAACACACTTTATAGATATTATTTATTAATAAAAAGTTTGTTTGTGGTTCTATCCATATAAAAGTGTTTTTCCCTTATATTTTGTCCTCACATAATAGTCAACAAATATTGTAGTTTACTCGATCATCCATAATTAGAAATAATACCTCGGTAAGATGTTCTTGAGAGTTAGCGTAGTCAAGCCCCTTATCCTTCTGTGCACTCGCAGTTTGAAGATTTGATAGCTTTTAAAATGGTACAATCTGGAATGTACATTTGATATATTTTAGGTGATCAAATATATTTCTTAATTGAGCCTCCACCAACGCATGATCGGTGTACATTGGCTTATTAACAGATGGATATTCTAATAAATAACGAAAGTGAATTTGCGGACATCATCAGCGTTCATCAGTTAGGCTGGAGAAAAAATATTTCTACAAGCCTTAAGCAACAATGGTTCTATGTGGACAACCTTTGTCCAAAACTAACGTTAAGTAGAGCAGATCATCGACACCTTGGCCACAACGCTAATATCTCTGAAAGGGGACACCAGTAACACCCTGTACAAAAGGCCCTCGCGCGCGGCATCGCCGCTTTTCGCCAGAGAATCTAGCTCTGCTTTTCTATAAAGGAGCATGAGATTGACATCTACTTTCTGCGGGAGACCAATGCCATATCCCTGGACAATGAAGGAGCCTTCTTCTACAGCTACAGCGCCGTCCACACATCAGGTCTAGCCTGCCTTTCGCAGCCGGGGTCATTTTTCACCGAAAGCAAATCCTATGGCTTTGCAAGCCTGCTATCATCGACCTCTTTGTTCAGGAAAACCCCATGATGTACTCAACCTTCACATCTCTTATACACCTGAAGAGCGATGCCGCCAGCTCCGGACAACTTTAGCATTGGTGTGTGAAAAAGGTGCATTGATCCTCGGTGACTGGAACATCTTCGAGGAGTCGACTAAGGACTTGGCATCGGTTCAGGTAGTGACCTAGGCGTATCTACCTGAACGACCCGACCTAGTCGACATCGACTTCCTACTCGTAGCTGCGTTTGAGAACACCAAGGACATCACAATCAGAAGTGTTGTCAATGTGCGTCATCTGGAAATAACCCTAGTTCCATCAGGCTTCTACGACCGCGTCCCCAATGCTAAATCATCTACTAGACCTACTCGGCCCACTTGCCATTCTGATCTAAGTAAGAGATCCAGCTCCTACAAGACTTCCATGCATATGCAAGCTGTTATGTCAAACCTGGGTGCTGATCGAATGTAAACATTCATCGAATAAATATCAGAAAACCTAGCAAATCCTCACCCCAGATTTTATGGGATCAATAGAGTGGATCAAGGAATATATAGTTGCGGAAAAAGGTATTTGCGCTAGCCGGTCTTAGTTTGGCGATGTCCTGGAACATTGGACAATGTCCAACAAAGTCGCCTGGTAAGTGAAATATGACGTTCCGTTTTCTAATCCCTATTTGGATCTGAAATTGGCGTTCGGCAGCATGAACAGGAGCTACATTTTCGCCATTTTGGAAAAAGAGGGCTTACCATCTGCTTCTTCATGTGGGTTGCTGTATTCTACAGTAAGCCAGACTCCGACAACAAAGTTGGATTTGTCTAAACAAAGACTTTGTCGCTTTCCAACGGGGTAGCGAGGGCTGCTCTTTCAGCACCCCTCGCTTCAGTATCAGAGTTGGACCTCGGCTATGCGGCATCAAGAGGATCTTGACCTGCGGATGCATGGTCTTCTCTGTGGATGACATCGTAATCTTCATCAAGGACGACGCTGAGCTTGATCTCGTGTTCATGTATTTCTAAGAGGTCCGCTTTGCCTCCCAGTTGGCTGTCAACCTCGATAAAAGCTGCAAGTTCTGGTGTGGTATATGAAAGCATCGGACAGATTCTCCTCTGGAAATATGCTGGATATCCAAGTCGCTGATCATCTTGGGCTACACGATCTCTGCTCAGAAATATTTCGTTTCCCAGGCCTCCCACCTGATGAGGCTGCTGGGACGAGCCATCACGAGTGGAAACGCTTTATCCGCGGCCTGTCTCTGTTGGGTCGGGCCCGTGGCGACTAGCGCGCTCCGTCTGGGGGAACGAGCGGAAACTCGAAGCTTCCTCAGGGAATCCTGGTTTTTCCAGTTCCGAGAGTAGGGTTGTCCTGCTAGACATCCCGGGCCAGTTTCGGCTCGCCAGTCTGAAGGGTGTCCAAACCTTACTGCGCTGCGGTAACAACTGATACTTTCGGTTGGTCCACAGCCGTGCGTTACTGATCCTGCTGGCTCCTAAACTTTGCTCTTACCGAGGAGAATGAAACTTCTGAGCCTTTGGGAGGCCACTCACAGTGTCTTTGAGCTGGACTCTCTACCAGGTAATTTATATTTTATATTCAAAATATTTTTATAAATTAATTTTATATGAAATATCCTATGCAATATATATAAAGTATTGAACAACTTTGTTAATTATTTATACTGAACATATATTTGTATAAAAGGCCTGATTCTCATAAAGCTCAGTTTGTAGAAGCGTTCTAGAGAAGTTCTCTTAGAAGAAGATCGATCAGTTTTGAAAATATATCAAAAGATAACAATAAAATATTAGCAAAGCTTGTTATCTAGTCATCATTAATTTTATATATTCTGTTATGTAACATTTAAGCTTTCTTAGTGTAGTATGAACTTATATGGTTTGTACATGTGTAGATATTTAGTGCACTTATGCTTAATAAAATCAGTCTTAACTTCTGCTCCCCATGAATATCATGGTCTGTACCACGTGTGTAATATAGATAATAAAAAAAACCTTTTAAGGTGAGTAGAGAGTTTATTTAAACATGGAAACTTTCTCCTTGGATTATAAGTACTATAGAATAAAGCGTTAGGAGAAAATAATTTTATTAATCGACTACACGAGCTTTCGGGCAGTCACGCCCTTCAACTGGTAATCTTTCCCAGATTACCAGTTGAAGGGCGTGACTGCCCGAAAGCTCGTGTAGTCGATTAATAAAATTATTTTCTCCTAACGCTTTATTCTATAGTAGAGAGTTCTAATGTTAATGTAACTTCAGAGAGCTTGAAGTAGATGACTTGGAAGTTTTCATTTACAACTGTAATGTTGCGGCCTGTTTTTACTTACTTGAATATACCTCGTCGAATACTTATATTTCATTCTCTTTTATTTTATATTTAGCCTTATATAACTTTATATGAACGATGTAATAAAGTAGTTTCAATTTCAATCTCTCTCTACACAACATGATGTTAACCCAAAGACTAGAACTTTCCACTAGACTTTAGTATTCCATTTGTGAAGTTGGCCATATGCTCTTTCCAAGAACCAAACTTTTTTCTATTTCTCACAAACTCCAGATCTTGCTCTAAATTCTATTCTAACAGCATCTGCGGCCTCGGCCTACTATAGCTAACCCAGTCATTTATTAACACTGAATTTACAAAAGGAATTACCATTGTATATTGTGAATTCATCAATAGAAATAAATATAAATGACAGCTGAGAGCTAGTTTGAAAAGAATCTTCTGAAATATGCGTGTGACGTATTGTTTTGTGCTTTATTCTCTCTATACATATGTTTGAAAATAGTATATAATAGTAGAAAACGCTTGAGAAAGGATCAGTCTCAACGAAAGATGGGTGGGTAATTTTGATGTATTCATGATCTTTTGCTTTTATTTAGTTAAATTGTCCCGCAACAGATCCAAGGAATATACAATATTTTTATAAGATATTACAAAGAGATAATATAATATTATTATAAAGCAATACTTGAAGTTTAACCGCATAAGTTTCTTTTATCTGTGAAAGATCAATTTTTTAATTTCAAAGAGAAATATCTAATATTTCTAGCTTTTTTGGATGAAGTATGAAAGGTTGAATATATGAAGAGTGATGGTCTATATATGATTGGATGACGTATGGAAAGGTGAAATATGAAGAGTAATGGCGAACGGAAAAATAAAAGTGTCCAGGGGCGGGAATCGAACCCACACCCTTCTGCTTCCCGGGCAGGTGCCTTGTCCACTCGGCTACCCTGGACGTATTTTTCCGTTCGTAACTAATACTTAAAGTAACATTTAATACATCATATTGAATGCGGCGTATGATTATAAAGCAATACTTGAAGTTTAACCGCATAAGTTTCTTTTATCTGTGAAAGATCAATTTTTTAATTTCAAAGAGAAATATCTAATATTTCTAGCTTTTTGGATGAAGTATGAAAGGTTGAATATATGAAGAGTGATGGTCTATATATGATTGGATGACGTATGGAAAGGTGAAATATGAAGAGTAATGGCGAACGGAAAAATAAAAGTGTCCAGGGGCGGGAATCGAACCCACACCCTTCTGCTTACCGGGCAGGTGCCTTGTCAACTCGGCTACCCTGGACGTATTTTTCCGTTCGTAACTAATAATTAAAGTAACATTTAATACATCATATTGAATGCGGCGTATGATTATAAAGCAATACTTGAAGTTTAACCGCATAAGTTTCTTTTATCTGTGAAAGATCAATTTTTTAATTTCAAAGAGAAATATCTAATATTTCTAGCTTTTTGGATGAAGTATGAAAGGTTGAATATATGAAGAGTGATGGTCTATATATGATTGGATGACGTATGGAAAGGTGAAATATGAAGAGTAATGGCGAACGGAAAAATAAAAGTGTCCAGGGGCGGGAATCGAACCCACACCCTTCTGCTTACCGGGCAGGTGCCTTGTCCACTCGGCTACCCTGGACGTTTTTTTCCGTTCGTAACTAATACTTAAAGTAACATTTAATACATCATATTGAATGCGGCGTATGATTATAAAGCAATACTTGAAGTTTAACCGCATAAGTTTCTTTTATCTGTGAAAGATCAATTTTTTAATTTCAAAGAGAAATATCTAATATTTATAGCTTTTTGGATGAAGTATGAAAGGTTGAATATATGAAGAGTGATGGTCTATATATGATTGGATGAGTATGGAAAGGTGAAATATGAAGAGTAATGGCGAACGGAAAAATAAAAGTGTCCAGGGGCGGGAATCGAACCCACACCCTTCTGCTTACCGGGCAGGTGCCTTGTCCACTCGGCTACCCTGGACGTATTTTTCCGTTCGTAACTAATACTTAAAGTAACATTTAATACATCATATTGAATGCGGCGTATGATTATAAAGCAATACTTGAAGTTTAACCGCATAAGTTTATTTTATCTGTGAAAGATGAATTTTTTAATTTCAAAGAGAAATATCTAATATTTCTAGCTTTTTGGATGAAGTATGAAAGGTTGAATATATGAAGAGTGATGGTCTATATATAATTGGATGACGTATGGAAAGGTGAAATATGTGGGACAAAGTGGGACTTCAAATTCAGGATACTTTATTCCAAAAAGTGGAAAGGAAAAGGCACTAGAGAAATTCTACCAATCCTTGAATTGCTCTCAAAATTCTCATGAAACCTTAGACTGTTTACAAACTATGTCTAAAGAAAAAATTCTTTATGCTGAAGACCAAGCCTTTAAAGTTGATCTTTTGGGAACCTTTCGTCCTAGCCTTGATAACAGATACATTCCATTCACTTCAATATTAAATTTCAACGAAACCAACATTCCACTTAACAAAGATATAATGATTGGAATCACTAAAGATGAAGCGTCATTCATTATTCCACTTATAAAAAATATTTACGAATTAATCCCTAAAAAATATATGGCAATACAAATAATTAAACAATTTATAGGGTTAAATGATTCAGATGAGTTTACCAGAATTGCAAATTCTTATTTTAAAGATGTAACTGAATATATAAATTTGATCAATATAATATAGGATTCAAAGAACTGCTTGGAGATCTCTGGTTTAGATGTCCTACATTCTATTTCTCGAATATCATGGCCTCTAGATATAACAATGTTTTCTTCTATTACTTCACATACCAGTCAACATATAAAGCTGAGAATGAGACTACAAAGGACCTTGGGGCACTACATGGTGAAGATTTTCAATATTCTTTAGGACTTCCTCAAAGAGATTCAATTCAGTATACAGAAAGAGAAATAGAATTTTCAAATAAGATGATGGACTATATTGGAAACTTTTCAAAATATGGGTAAGTAATTTATATCTTTTTTTCTCTAATTTTTGTCTTTAATTGTAGGTGGTGGTTGTGGTGGTGTCTTGTTCAATTCTCATTTTATAGATCCATGGAAAAAAGAGGGGGAGCATTGGCCAGTTAGACAGCCATATTTCAGAGTTCCCTGTAGACCTACACAGTACCGGTTACCATATCGACTCGGGGCTCACAACACCATACTTTGCCGTACAGGGCAGTTCCTTACTTCTGCTTCTTCTCTAGCCTAACGAGTAGAGAAGGAGTAAACTGTAGGTTTGAAATCATATATAAACCATATGCCATAACGACTTTTGTTTTTATATAAAGTAAACTATTTTTATTAATGTTTTCACAAATGTTATAATGATCTCGCGCGTTAGCATTTATATTGAAGGTAACACATTGAAAATTATTGTAAGATATATTTTAAGGAAATTGATATTTATGGAAGTGTTTTTTTTTTTCAAGTACCAAATTCAGAAATCAGTTTATATAACGTTACTTGACCTATGAGTGAAATAGCAGCAAAGAGCATGCTTTAATGCTTGATTATTGACCGAAAGGTATGGGAGCGATATGTTACTAGGATGTCCCTACTAAACCCAGCTAAATGTCAACAGGCAAAGATATAAAGTCGTTATCCTACCTTTTTGTGGCTCAGCTGTCCATATCAACAAGATACTCACCAAATTACTCTGTATGGAATCTACTCTTTTCAAGCTAGAGAAGAGTGGATTTCAAGACATGGGCAATGGAAATAAGCATTATCGCCACCAAACATATTTCATATATAGACCTATTGAATCTAGAATTCAAATTTCTCTCCTGAATATTATCTATAACTATCACGTTTTACGAGGAATTATCAAAATATTAAATAATAACAAATTTCGTATATCATCGCATTTGAAATATGTGCAGAATTTCCAGGTAAAAAACAATTATTAGCTATTTCAGATAATTTTGTATTTACAAATATAACTTAGAATATTTCGTTAACAGATTCACTTTTGAACGAAAACAAATGTGTAATTTTTATTTTATAAATAAATAAGAAATGAAAAAATAAACATTTATTTTCCATCTTCGTACTCATACTTTCTGGAATATATATATTTATGCTAGTAATTAGATTTATACATATGTATTTTATATTTCTTCATCTATCAATACAACGTGTTTCATTGCCTATAGCCACTTAAAATGGGTTTATATAAACAGTTACTATTAATATGGTAATATATTAATGATTATGCAACTGAATATAGCTGACGGCACACTGCTATTTATCGAAAAAAAAAACTAAAAAGATGATTGATATATTTTTTGATAGATGGCAGTGCGAAATCAGCAAAATTTAATTTGTACAATCGAGAGGTTTCTTTTCAGTATATTATTTAGCACCATCTGACCCCTTTTACTCTTTTAAAACTCTTTTTAATAATTTATATGTGTAAATATTATAATCACTTTAGTGAAGTTATATAAATAAAAGACAATTCGTTGAGGGAAGAGTTTATTTTTTAAATAACGACAATACAAGTTTTTGAGTACAGGTATAACTACGCTACTAATAAATCTATATATATATATGTAATATTGTTCCAAATGTCGACGTATGGATAAACTGGCATTCGTGTACGTGAGGCGAGTGTTGATGTTCTTCCCACACGCCGACAACAAGAAGCAGAGGCAGGGCTAGATGTTAGCACAGAGAGGGATCGGGGACAGCCTATGGGACAGAGGTAGAGGCCATGACACAAACGTGGATGCTTATCACCAAGACATGTAGAGCGAGAGTGGTGCAAGACAGAAGCCGTCTGTCGATGGCCATACCTAGAATATCTGCTGACCCCCTGCCAAAACCTGTCCTGTTTTCAGGGGTCGTCTATAAAGAGTCCCTGGAAGCCCCACATGGGCTTTCGCATTTTCCTCCTCTCTCCCCAGCTGTCCCCAGCTGACCGCTCTTTAGATTTTTATTTTGACGTAAACATTTTTAGTGTTACATACAAATAGGGGTTTACAGGTATTATTAATAAAGATATAGCATATATACAAAATATGGGGGTGGTAGCAAATAGAAACTGCGTACATTTTAATAGAAGATAGGATATTTTAAGCCATCGGCTCTAACTGGAAGATATGTGACATATACTAAAAGTGTAATACAGTTTAGCATATACGATATATACATATAGAATAGAAGTAGGCGATATCAAAGATAGATTTATATATGTTGTTGATGATATGTTTTTGATGGTTTCAGCACTCCAGGGCCAGAGTGGCCTCAATACAAACATCCACCTAATACCCCTCCCTATCAAGAGTTTTCAAAAAATATGGGAGCCTATATACTAACTTGGCTCAGCCCATTCAACATTTTCTTTTTCCTTTACAATTGGATTTCCCAATTATGGTATCCAACACCGATCGAAAGACCCCACCGTGTGTTTGAACTTCACCCAAGTCACTTCAGGGTGATTGATCTTCCTCATATGAACCATTGTACAGACGAATGGCGTCCTTTCTTCTACCCTAACTCTTTCAATTATTTATCTCAACAAACTTTATAGGTATTATTTATTAATAAAAATGTTTGTTTGTGGTCCTATCCATGTAAAAGTGTTGTTACATTTATGTATTTTTCCTCACATAATAGTAAACAAATATTGTAGTGTACTCGTTCATCCATAATTAGAAATAATGCCTCGGTAAGATGTTGTTGAGAGTTAGCGTAGTCAAGCCCCTTATCCTTCTTTGCACTCGCAGTTTGAAGGTTCAATTCGATAGCTTCTACAATGGTACAATCTGGAATGGACATTTGATATATTCTAGGTGATCAAATATATGCTTTAATTGAGCCTCCACCAACGCAGGTTTGGCGTATATTGGTTCTTTAACAGATGGATATTCTAATAAATAACGAAATTGAATTTGCGGACATCATCAGCGTTCATCAGTTAGGCTGGAGAAAAAAATATTTTTACAAGCCTTAACCAACAATGGTTCTATGTGTACAACCTTTGTCCAAACTAACGTTAAGTAGAGCAGATCATCGACACCTTGGCCACAGCGCTTATGTCTCTGAAAGAGGACACCAGTAACACCTTGTACAAAAAGCTCTCGTCCGCGGCATGGCCGCTCTCGCCAGAGAATCTAGCTCTGCTCTTCTATAAAGGAGCATGAGATTGACATCTACTTTCTGCGGGAGACCAATGTCATATCCCTGGACAATGAAGGAGCCTTCTGCTACGGCTACAGCGCCGTCGTTGTGCCTGCACCGACCACCGTAAGATAAGGCTTAGCCTGCATCTTCGCGGCTAGGGTCATTGTTCACCTGAAGAAATCCTATGGCTTTGCAAGCCTGCTATCATCGACCTCTTCATCCAGGAAAACTCCATGATGTACGTCAACCTTCACATCTCTTATATACCTGAAGAACGATGCTACCAGCTCCGGACAACCTTAGCTTTGGCGTGTGAAAAAGGTGCATTGATCCTCGGTGACTTGAACATCTTCGAGGAGTCGACTAAGGACCTGGCATCGGTTTAGGTAGTGACCAAGGCGTATCTACCTGAACGATCTGACCTAGTCGACATCGACATCCTACTCGATGCTGTGCTTGAGAACACCAAGGACATCACAATTGGAAGTGTTGTCAATGTGCCTCATATGGAAATAATCCTAGTTCCATCAGGCTTCTACGACCGCGTCACCCAATGCTATATCATCTACTACGCCTACCCAGACCACATGCCATCCTGATCTAAGTAAGAGACCCAGCTCCTACAAGACTTCCATACATATGCAAGCTGTTATGGTCAAACCTGTGTGCTGATCGAATGTAAACATTCATCGAATAAATATCGGAAAACCTAGCAAATTCTTCACCCCAAATTTTATGGGATCAATGGAGTGGATCAAGGAATATATAGTCGCCGAAAAAGGTCATTCGCGCTAGCCGATCCGAATTCGGCGAAGTCCTGAAACCCTTTGACATTGTCCAACAAATTCGCCTGGAAAGTGAAATATGACGCTCCATTTTCTATCCCTTATTTGGATCTGAATTTGGCGTCCGACAGCATGAACAGGAGCTACATGTTCGCCATTTTGGAAAAAGAGGGCTTACCATCTGCTTTTTTGAGGTGGGTTGCTCTAATCTACAGTAAAGCAGACACCGACTAAGTTAGATTTGTCTAAACAAAGACCTTCCCGCTTTCAAACGAGGTAGCGAGGGCTGCTTTTTTAGTACTCCCCTCTTCAGTATCAGAGTTGGACCTCTGATATGCGGCCTCAAAAGGATCTTGACCTTGGATGCATGATCTTCTCTGCGGATGACATCGTACTCTTCATCAAGAACGACCCTCAGCTTGATCTCGTGTATATGTATTTATAAGAGATCCGCATGGCCTCCCAGTTGGCTGTCAACTTCGAAAAAAGCTGCAAGTTCTGGTGTGGTTCCTGGAAGCATCGGACAGATTTTTCTCTGGGAATATGTCCAAATCGCTGATCGTCTTTCGGCTACACGATCTCTGCTCAGAAATATTTTCGTTTTCCAGGGCTCTCACCTGATGAGAATGCTGGAACGAGCCATCAAGAGTGGACTCCCTTCCCCCGCGGCCTATCGCTGGTGGGTCGGGTTGCGCGACTAGCGCGCTCCGTCTGGATGAACGAGCGGAGTCTCGAGGCTTTCCCAGAAGATCCTGGTTCTTCGACTCATCGAGGGTAGGGCGTCCTGCAAGACATTGCGTGCCAGTTTCGGCTTGCCATTCTGAAGGGTGTCCAAACCTTACTGCCCCGCGTTAACAACTGATACGTTCGGCTGGTCCGCAGCCGAGCGTTACTGACCCCACCGGCTCCTGACGTCTGCTCTTACCGAGGAGAATGAGACTCCTGAGGCTTCGGGAGGCCACTCCCAGCGTCTTTGAGCTGAACTATCAGGTAATTTATATTTTATTTTTAAAATATTTTTATAAATATATTGTAACGTTTAATTTTTGCCTTAACTTTTTAAAAAAATGTTATTTTAAATCTTTATCTAATTTGTTTGTTTGTTTTAAATAAAGAGGCAAATTTACCATGTTATTGTTCTTCTGTTTATTATTTGTTCAATCCTTTTAATGATGATAAAAGTTATTGATACATATTAAAAATCAATGAAAAATTAATTACAAAATTAATTACAAAATTCAGAAACGTGTCAATATATTAATTTTATATTCGAAATATCCTATGCAATATATATAAAGAACAAAACGGCTATCCATTTTGTTTATTATTTATACTGAAAATATTTGTATAAAAGGCCTGATTCTCATGCACCTCAGTTTGTATAACCGTTTTAGAAAAGGTCTCTTAGAAGAAGATCGATCAGTTTTGAAAATATATCAGAAGAAAACAATAAAATATTATCAAAGCTTGTTATCTAGTCACCTTTAATTTTATATGTTCTGTTAAAGAACATTTAAGCTTTACTAGTGTAGTATAATCTTATATGGTTTGTACATGTGTAGATATGTAGTGCACCTGCCAATAAAAACAGTCGCCAACGTCTGCTTACCATTAATATCATGGTCTGTACCCCGTGTTATATAGATAATAAATAAAACCTTTAAACATGAGTAGAGAGTTCTAATGTTAGTGTAGCTTCAGAGAGCCTGAAGTAGATGACTTGGAAGTTTTCATTTACAACTGTAATGTTGTGGCCTGTTTTTGCTTACTTGAATATACCTCGTCGAATACTTATCTTTCATTCTCTTTTTTATATTTAGCCTTATATAACTTTATATGAACGATGTAATAAGGTAGGTTCAATTTCAATATCTATCTACACAGTATGATGTTAACCCAAAGATTATAACTTTCCATTACACTTTAGTATTTCATGTGAAAGGTTAGCAATATGCTCTTTCCAAGAACCGAAATATTTTATATTTTTCACAAACTCCAACTTTTGCTCTAAATTTTATTCTAACAGCATCTGCGGCCTCGGCCTACTAAAGCTAACCCAGTCCTCTATAGACACAGACTTTTCAAAAGGATTTACCATTGTATATTGTGAATTTATCAATAGAAATAAATATAAATGACAGCTGAGAGCGGGGTTTTAAAAGATTCTTTTGAAATATGCGTGTGACGTATTGTTTTGTGCTTTATTCTCTTTATACATATGTTTGAAAATAGTATATAATAGTAGAAAACGCTTGGGAAAGGATTAGTCTCAAGGAGAGATGGGTAGGTAGTTTTGATGTATTCATGATCTTTTGCTTTATTATAGTTATTATTTCAAATATTCATTTATAAAACGAATTTATCTTACAGAAAATTTCCTTTTTTCAAGGGGATTATTTTGCTCATTAAAGCTATTTCAAAAAATTGCTCTTCTAAGTACAAAAAGATGAAAATTATATACATCGATAAATTATGTTTTAAAAATAAATACCTTTTAAATTGAGAAAAATCGGGAAGACAATTATGAGGTAATCTTTTGTATTTTTGACTTTTTCTTTTTGACCAATTTTTGTTGTATAATTGCGTAAAATTATTGAATTGTATAAGCTTGTATATAGCCAATTTGTAATGATGTGAAGAAATGTATTGAAACAAATATCCCAGTTTGGAATATAGTGTTATATGATGTTAATATAGTCAATTAATCAATAAGGTATAGAAATGATTTTAATTGAAGTTTAAAATTTTATAGACTGTACGCTCAATAAAGATAGCGCTTTTACAGAAAATCATCCTAATTATTGTCCTATACTTTCTTGTTCATTATTTCAAATATTTTGTTTTATTTTCTTTCTATGATTTAATCTTGTTCTGTATGCGCTTTCATTCCACTATAATATAGTTTAAAACTTGTGATGAATGTTGTTACAATGTTTGAAATGGTGTTATTTGCTTGGACTTCATTTATAATTACCGAAGCTCTATAATAGAAAATATAATGTAAATAAGGATATTTTACATAATTCTCTAAAATAAAAAAATTCTGAATGAAAAATATTCAAATATTATAATATTCAGATATTTCTACGTTTTATTATTTTATGTAAATTGTAAATGGTTTGGTAGAAACTTATAATGGAAAAATAACAATAAAAGTACTTTTATATTGTGAAAAACGAGGTTTCGAGCAAAAATACTCTTATATTTATTATATTATACATTTTTATTTTTACTTCATTATTATTTTTAAATGCTTCTGATCTAGCAATTATATTCATAGTTAAATCAAGAAAATATATTATGAATTAATCATCTGAATTCAAACAAAATCAATCTATAAATATGTATCTTTATTGGATTCAGAAAAAATATTAGTATTATGTAAACAATATTCGAATACTGTATTAATATAAAATAAATTTTAAAAAATATTTCAATAAGATGCACATTAAAAGGGAGAAATTAAACATTTAATTACCGCCATTAAATTAGATTTATATGAGTAAAAATTAATGAGGCAAGGAACGATAATTGTATATTGAGTGAAGAGGTAAAATTTTCTGTGAAACTTAAAAAAGTGTTAATCAATTGCTTCAAGTATTAAATTTGTAATTTATTATAATTGTCCTTCATCCTCACCTGCTTTTTTACTCACTCAAATCGAGTTGTTCAATGGAGGTAAAATATTTTTTTTCTTCTTTTGAGTAGATTTTAATAAGGTATTTTATTAAATTAAGTTTATTTATTTCTATTATGAATTGCGTGTATATTTTCAAATTCATCATATAACCAAATATTTCTAGGTGTACAAATTTTCATATCAAAAGTGTTGTGTTGTTTATCTTTTATAAACTACAACTTATATATTTATTATTTAATTATATATATTTATTTATCACACACATTTAAATTTAGTAAAGATTAATTATATATTTAC
This sequence comes from Cordylochernes scorpioides, assembly GCA_030710605.1. Classification (NCBI taxonomy): domain Eukaryota; kingdom Metazoa; phylum Arthropoda; class Arachnida; order Pseudoscorpiones; family Chernetidae; genus Cordylochernes; species Cordylochernes scorpioides. The sequence continues at coordinate 28,666,260 of CP092878.1, forward strand.
AAAACACAGTCAGTGTATTGTTCTTAATTCCATTTTCTTAAATTCACAGCACTTATATATTTCACACTATTCTACAAAAAGTTTAAATATATACAAATATTTAAATGTACACATAATTAAGTTCATTAATATAAAAAAAATGTTTACACTATGAATTTTACTTAATTTTCAATTAATTCGCATATGCGTTTATGTTTATTATATATATTTTTAATATTTATAATATTTTATATTTATAATATTTTATATATTTTTTAAATTGTTATATATTATATTTTGACTTAATTATTTTTTTAGTTATCTTAAATGCCCTTATATATTTTAGCAATATTTTCACAATTATTTATAGTTTTAGTTTATACTACGGATTTTGAAAAAAAAAATTGAAAGGATTTTTTTGAACAAGTTTTGAAAGGAAATATAGAATGGGTTCATTCCTAATCACTGAACCACCCAGAATTTTGATAATTTGCAAAAATGAATTATCAGCTATATTGAGCAAGTGTATACAATTTCGGAACTTTGCGTAGTTTGAAGGTATACTAAGAATTTATTACGAAAAAAAAAGGAGAAAATTGTTTATTATTCACCACCAGGACCATTGACATATCTTAAAATTTATTAATTTGCATTGATATCAGGAGTGAACGAGTGCTACATTTCTTAATTCTAAGTGCACTCTTTGTGCGCAGTAACCAATATTAAAAACATTAATAGAAACATTAAAAAGACACGCGCTTTAGTGAATAGAAAATATAAATGTTTTAGGACGTGAAAAATATTCTATATTAATTGCCACTATACTTTAATTTGAACAATTTATTTTCCCACATGCAAATATAATACTTAACAAAAGAAACCTTCCACCTCACGATTTCGCGCGTTTTATAATTTTTTCCAGGCGATTATATACCCACATATATTTATATATATATATTAAAATAAAAATGGCATATCTTGACCATGAGCACATGTGCTTTACAAAAGGCAGAGCGCCATCTGGTGGTCAGAAATCAACTAAACATTGATTTAGCCTGTTCCCTGATATTTGGCCAACCCAATTTCTTGATAAATCAAGAAAACCTATCCACGAACGCGTTTCGCGCTTTTAGCGCTCGTTAGCGTGTAATAGGCTGTAATACTCATGTTTATACAAATCAATGTTTAGTTGATTTCTGTTCCACCAGATGGCGATCTGCCTTCTGTAAAGCAGATGTGCTCCTGGTCAGGATATGCAATTTTTATTTTTAATATCATCACCTGACTTTTTTATTTTTTTCTATCATTTTTTCATATATATATATGGGCATATATTGGATAAAAATAAATGATATTTTGATCCAATATATGCCTTTTTATTTTAATATTTATATATGGATTGCTCTATTTTCAAAACGATATATATATATAAATTACTTCTAATAATATCAATGAGAACCCTCACTCAGTATCATCTTATAACACTGTTTTAATATTTCGAAACTTTTCAGGGAAAATCTTCTTGTTGGTATCACCATGTCTCATTGCATTGGCACTGGCAAGTGCTGACCCTCCAACAGTGAGGCTACTAGATACAGACACAGTGATCACAGGAACACAGCAGACTGTCAGTGGGAAGTCACTGGACGTCTACCTCTCCATCCCCTACGCCCAGCCTCCCACAGGAGAGCGGAGGTTCAAGGATCCAGAGCCAATCACCAACCTTCCTCCACAGATCAACGCCATTCACTTCCCTCCATCATGTTGCCAGAAAGATTTCAGACCACAAGAACATGCCAATAAGACCATGAATGAAGATTGCCTTTACCTAAATATTTGGACTCCCAGCCAGAAAGCTCAAATGGCTGTTTTGGTATTTATTCCTGGTGGAGCATTTGAATTTGGATCATCAGATTTATATTTCAACAATCCTCAGTATCTTGCTGCTAGAACTGACATGGTCATAGTTACTGTGAACTTCCGTGTTGGTGCCCTAGGATTTCTTGATCTCAACATGGAGGGATCAGATGGTAATTTTGGACTTAAGGATCAAATTTTGGCTTTGAAATGGATTCAAAAGAATATCAAAGTATTTGGTGGGGATCCAGATAAGGTTACACTTTATGGCTTTAGTTCTGGTGCAATGTCAATTGGTTTTCATCTATCGAGAGAAGATAATAGGCTTCTTTTTAAAAGAGCAATCCTACAAAGTGGTACTTCAAATTCAGGATATTTTATGCCAAAAAGTGGAAAGCAAAAGGCACTAGACAGTTTCTACCAATCCTTGAATTGTTCTCAAAATTCTCCTGAAACCTTAGACTGTTTACAAGCAATGTCTAAAGAAAAAATTCTTTATGCTGAAGACCAAGCCTTTGATGTTGATCTTTTGGGAACCTTTCGTCCTAGCCTTGATAACAGATACACTCCATTCACTTCAATATTAAATTTCAACGAAACCAACATTCCACTTAACAAAGATATAATGATTGGAATCACTAAAGATGAAGCGTCATTCATTATTTCACTTATAAATAATATTTACGAATTAATCCCTAAAAAATATATGGCAATACAAATAATTAAACAATTTATAGGGTTAAATTATTCAGATGAGTTTACCAGAATTGCAAATTCTTATTTTAAAGATGTAACTGAATATAAATTTGATCAATATAATATGACATTCAAAGAACTGCTTGGAGATCTCTGGTTTAGATGTCCTACATTCTATTTCTCGAATATCATGGCCTCTAGATATAACAATGTTTTCTTCTATTACTTCACATACCAGTCAACATATAAAGCTGAGAATGAGACTACAAAGGACCTTGGGGCACTACATGGTGAAGATTTTCAATATTCTTTAGGACTTCCTCAAAGAGATTCAATTCAGTATACAGAAAGAGAAATAGAATTTTCAAATAAGATGATGGACTATATTGGAAACTTTTCAAAATATGGGTAAGTAATTTATGTCTTTATTGTAGGTGGTGGTTGTGGTGGTGTCTTGTTAAATTCTGTTTTTGTGGCGCCGTGGAAAAGGCGAGGGGGAATTGCCCCATTAGTCAGCCACATTTCAGAGTTCCCTGTAGTCCTTTACAGTTACCGGTTACCATATCGGCTCGAGGCTCACGACACCATACTTCGCCCTACAGGGCAGTTCCTTAATTTTGCTGCTTCTCCCGCCCATCAAGTTGAGAAGGAGTAAATTGTAGGTTTAAATCATATATAAATCATATGCACATAACGACTGTTGTATTTATGTAAAGGAAGCTAATTTTTATTAATGTTTTCACAAATGTTATATGATCTCGCGCGATAGCATTTATATTGAAGGTAACACCTTGAAAACTATTGTAGGATATCTTTTAGGAAACTCTCAAGCTAGAGAAGAGTGGACTTCTTGACATTTTTCCTTAATAATAAATTTCGATTTTTCGTTCAAAAGAAGCGCATTCGGGATGATTTTTAAAAGTCTTTTTACTAACATAAGCTGCATTATATTGTAATATATTGTTGTGTGGGAGCCTGGAAGTCACAGGGCCGTACTAAGGGATGTAATCTTTTATTGGTGTCAGGGTTGGGGTTGGCCCGGGGATGCATCTTGTCTGTAGCTTCTTGGCACTCGGGTCGGTCCTCTGTAGGGTCGGTCGGTGCGGTTCGGGCCGTCTTCATTTTCCGTTGATCCCCCAAAAAAAAAAATGGAACTTAAGTCCGAAAAAAAAAAATAAAGAGAGCAAGCAAGAAAGTTGGTCCGTGGTCAAAGTGCAATTTCTCGCTGAACACTGTTGTTCGATGACTCACAGAGAGAGTTTAAAATTTATTAAAATTAAAAAAAAAATTAAATTAAAATTTTAAAAAAATTCAAAATCGTGAGCCTTGGTAGTTAAGATAGCGGGCGTGTGTTAGTCGCGCCCACGTGTCCGGCGTTCAAGGTCGCGCCATTGTTACACAACAATATATTACCTTATATGAAATTTACGAACGGAAAATATGTCCAGCGTAACCTAGTGGACATGGCATCTGCCCGGTAAGTGGAACACTGTGGGTACGATTCCCATCCCTGGACCCTTTTATTTTTACTTGTATCATTACTCTTCACAATTCATCCTTTCATACTTCATCCCTAAGGTTAGAAATAATGGTTATTTCTCTTTAAAAATAATTTTCGATTTTTCGTTCAAAAGAAGCGCATGCGGGATGATTTTCAAAAGTCGTTTTACATATATACACCTATTGAATCTAGAAATCAAATTCTCCGCTGAATATTTTCTATAACTACCAAATTTTACGAGGATTTTTCAAAATATTGAAAAATAATAATAATAAATTTCGTATATCATCTAATTCGAAATATGTGCAGAATTTCCAGGTAAAAAATAATTATTAACTATATCAGATAATTCAGTATTTACAAATATGACTTAGAAGATTTCTTTAACAGATTCACTTTTAACCAAAAACAAACGTGTGATTTTCTTTTATATATAAATAAAAAATGAAAAAAGAATTATTACTTTTTATCTTCATATTCATACTTTCCGGAATATATATTTATTCTAGCAATTACATTTATGTATGTTTTTTATTTTCTTTATCTCTCAATACAATGTTTTTTATTGCCTATAACAACTTGAAATGGACATAATATAAACAGACATAATATAGCCACGCTCAATAAATTAAAACAGGAAGTAGGTAAACAGCGTGGTAAGTTTCTTTATTGGGAACTACGAGCTTTCGGACATCAGCTGCCCTTCATCAGGTACAATGCGTGATTGGAAAGAGTGAACCAATATATACATGCAGTGAATTAGCATAAAAGAAAGCTAACTAACATCTATTTAAAATAATTAAGAAATTTACATATATGGAACTAAAGATAAAAAAGTACGAAATTTCTAAAAAATACGAAATTTCTAAAAAATAGACTAAAAATCTGTATATGACGAATTAAAGGTAAAACACGGGAAAAAAGGATGGGAAGACAAGAAAAGCGTAGGTATCTAGGCACAATGAAGGAAAGAAGCAAAATAAGATGTCAGTGGCCAAGTTTAGAGAAAGCAGTATATTGAGCGGGGAGGTCTATTTTTCTATTAAAACTAGGGATGGAGTTGGACACGAGAGCCTCCAGGACCAAACGTTGATATTTATTCTTAACTTCACTATATACCGGAATCGTGTTGCGTAAATTGAAAGAATGGTTAAATTCGTGGCTGTGTTGATATAGTAGTGACTTACGATCATGGGAACGGATGTTACGTTCATGTTCTAGGACACGAGTGGCAATGGTTCGGCCAGTTTCTCCGACGTATGATTGTGGGCAGTCGTTGCACGGTATTCTGTAGATGGCATTGGAGAAAGATTGGGGGCTGGGCCTGACGGAGCTTTTTGTGAGGGGATGGCGTAACGATGTGCCTAGGGAAGGTGATTTTTTATAAAACGTGCGGATGCCAAATTTACGCAGATAAAAACCGATGTCGGAATTCGTAGTAGAAAACGGAAGAACGCAATCATCTTTAAACGGGGGAGGAATAGAACTGTCGTGGTTTGGTGAATAAAAATGTCGATCAATAAAATTACGTGGGTAATCCGCGGATAAAAGGTGTAGGTAAACGATCCGTTTCTCGATTCTACTGAATAAAGGAAGGGAGCAATGAGTAAAAACGCGCTTAGAAAGAGTTTTTACGGTGGTAATTTTATGGGAGACGGGAGCATGTGATGAAAAATGCAAGTAAGAAGGGGTAAAACCAGCTTTACGAAAAACAGTTGTATGGAAACGACCCTGTAGGTTAACCACTAAAACGTCTAAGAACGGGATACAATTAAAACGGGAAGAATTGTGGGTAAAACGTAAATCGGAATGATAGGAGTTTAAAACAGTCAGGATAGGGGAGTGGTCAGTGCTCTGATGCAGACAAAAAATGTGTCCAACTCCATCCCTAGTTTTAATAGAAAAATAGACCTCCCCCCTCAATATACTGCTTTCTCTAAACTTGGCCACTGACATCTTATTTTGCTTCTTTCCTTCATTGTGCCTAGATACCTACGCTTTTCTTGTCTTCCCATCCTTTTTCCCGTGTTTTACCTTTAATTCGTCATATACAGATTTTTAGTATATTTTTTAGAAATTTCGTATTTTTTAGAAATTTCGTACTTTTATCTTTAGTTCCATATGTAAATTTCTTAATTATTTTAAATAGATGTTAGTTAGCTTTCTTTTATGCTAATTCACTGCATGTATATATTGGTTCACTCTTTCCAATCACGCATTGTACCTGATGAAGGGCAGCTGATGTCCGAAAGCTCGTAGTTCCCAATAAAGAAACTTACCACGCTGTTTACCTACTTCCTGTTTTAATAATATTGTCGTGGAGATAAATAAAGCAAGGGCAAATTTGGGAATAAATAATTTATTACAAGGGGTATTTGTAGGGAGAGAGAGTTTTGTACAACTTACCCAAGTTAAAAGTTAATCCTAATGAACGGCGTTAGCCACCGTCCCGTTTTCCTTATTTACATATCAGCTTCCCCCCTCCCGGGGTCCAGGGATGATTGACAGTTGTCCCATCTGGATGGAGCTATTTGACAATACTCCCTCTTTAGAAAAAAACAGCGACCCGCTGATTAGCTTGTCTCAGCCCTTGTTCTGGAAGGAAATCAATCTATCACGGCCTGTGTTCCCTAGCAGAATGGAATGTTGTTCTTCAGGGTCCAGGTAGGGCTTCATCCGAATGACATGAACGATATCCTTGGATTTCCGTGATCGGGGAGACGGGTCCACGGGCTCTACTTCATACGTAACTTCTGAAAGCTTCTTGGTCACCTTGTAGGGACCGAAGTATCTCTTCAGTAGCTTTTCTGAGAGCCCTACTTTTCGGATGGGAGTAAAAACCCACACAAGATCATCCTTCTGGTAATAGACTAGAGTATGTTTCTGGTCGTAAAGTCTAAGGTCTTTCGCCTGTGATTGTAGAAGGCGTGATCGGGAGAGTTGACGCGCTTCCTCAGCTCTGGTCACAAGTTCCCCAACGTTGTCGTCAGAGATCTCATCTGGTAGGTAGGGTAGTACGGCATCGATGTAGGTCTCGGCCTCGCGGGCGTGGACAAGAAAGAACGGAGTGTAGCCGGTCGCCTCCTGTTTAGCAGTGTTGTAAGCAAAAGTCACGTAGGGTAAAACTTGGTCCCAGTCCTTCTGCTCGACACCTGTGTACATGGACAACATGTCTCCCAGAGTTTTGTTGAAGCTTTCAGTCAGGCCGTTGGTCTGGGGATGGTAGGCCGTTGTAAATCTGTGCACAATTCCGCACAGAGCATTGATCTCTTTTATTACTTGAGAAATGAAATTTCTTCCGCGATCTGTTATCATTTCTCTAGGAGTTCCATGCTTCAAGATAACATCTTCAACCAGGAACTTAGCTGTTTCGATTGCTCCTCCGTCTGGGATCGCTTTCGTTATGGCATACCTTGTCATATAATCGGTGCACACAATGATCCAACGGTTTCCATCTTTAGAAACTGGAAATCTTCCAAGGAGATCGACCCCGACCTTATAGAATGGCTTTTCTACGGGCGGTATGGATACAAGTTGTCCAGCCGGACGTCGAGGTAATTTCTTCCTTCGTTGACACTCCCGACAATGGCTTATATATTGGCGAACAGTTCTATAAAGGCCAGGCCAATAGAATCGTTTCTTGACTTTGTCATACGTTCGGGCGAAACCCAAATGCCCAGCTGTAGGAGCGTCATGTAAATCTGCCATAACTTCCGATCTTAAGTGCTTAGGGATCATCATAAGCCAGGGTCTTCCAGTTGTGCTATAGTTTTTCTTGTATAATATGCCGTCGATAATGCTGAATTCCTTTCTGGTGTAGCCCGAGTTTAAATTATCGATTATTTTAGCTAAATCCGGGTCTTTAGTCTGCTCTATATCGACGTTGGTTAGTGACATCACAGCACTTGGTGGATCGTTCTCAAGCGGGCTCCTTGACAGACAATCGGCATCCTTATGTTTGCGTCCGCTCTTGTAGATAACGGTCACGTCAAATTCTTGCAACTTCAGCGCCCATCTTGCCAAACGGCCAGAAGGATCTTTCTGCCCTACCAACCAACATAGAGAATGATGGTCAGTGACAACCGTGAATGGTCGACCAAACAAATATGGGCGGAATTTGCTAATAGACCAGACTACAGCAAGGCATTCTTTTTCCGTTGTAAAATAGTTATTTTCAGCCTTTGTCAAGCTTCTAGATGCATAAGCTATAGGCCGCTCCTTTCCACCTTGTATTTGTAGAAGAACAGCTCCAATACCATGTCCGCTTGCATCCGTGTGTAGATGGGTATCAGCGGATTCATCAAAGTGTCCTAAGACAGGCTCTGAAATTAGAGCTGTTTTAAGGACTTCAAACGCTTTCTCTTGAGCTGCATCCCAATAAAATTGTTTTTCAGTCTTCAGTAGGTCATGCAAAGATCTAGCTTTGTCGGCAAAGTTCTCAATAAATCTTCGGTAATAGGAACATAATCCAAGAAAGCTCCTCAGTTCAGAGATATTCCTTGGCCTCGGAAATTTAGAGACGGCTTCAACTTTATCTGGATCTGGATGAATTCCATTGGCGTCAACAAGGTGTCCCAAAATCTTTATCCTCCTTGATCCAAAAAGACACTTTTTGTGGTTCAAGCTTAGTCCAGCTTTCTGGATGTAGCTTAATACAAGTTGTAGACGACGTAGATGTTCCTCAAAGGTAGGTGCGTAAACTACGATGTCGTCCAGGTAGCAAAGGCACATGTTCCATTTAAGACTGCCCAGAACACTATCTATCATCCTTTCAAACGTTGCTGGAGCGTTACAAAGACCGAAAGGCATTACTTGGAATTCATACAACCCATCTGGAGTGATGAAAGCAGTTTTCTCCCTGTCTTTTTCGTCCACTTCAATCTGCCAATACCCGGACCGAAGATCCATCGTGGAGAAGTAACTAGAGCCGGCTAAACTATCCAAGGCATCGTCAATGCGTGGCAGAGGGTAAACATCTTTTTTGTTATCTTATTTAATCGACGGTAATCTACGCAGAATCTCCAGGTCCCGTCTTTCTTTCGAACTAGAATAACTGGAGATGACCAAGGACTTTCAGAGGGCTTCACGATGTGATTTTCAATCATCTTGTTCACTTCATCTTGAATTAGTCGTCGTTCACTTGGTGCTACTCTATAGGGGCTCGGTTTGATAGAAGAGTGGTCTCCTGTGTTTATCTTGTGCTTCACAGTACTGGTGGGCTTAATAGAAGTACTCCCAAAGTCAAATATGTCGATAAACTCGTCAAGGCATGAAACAAGCTGTAACCTTTGAATTTCAGACAGCCCTGGATCTAGAGTAAGGTTTATCTTCTGTGACCATTCACGAGACTTTAGCTGCGTTTCTTGTAACTTATCGCTGGATTCAATAAGACTGCAGATATTCCCATTCTCATAACTTTCCATGGTGCACATATTTATTCCTGATGGAATCAATTGCGGCCAAGACGCTCCATTCGCCACCCAAATGCTACCTCGGCCGTGTCGAAATGTAACCAATGAGTTTGGTATAAGAACTTCTTTTCTTAATAATAAGTCTTTAGAAGTTGAGACTAAAACATCTCTAACACCGCATACTTCTTCGTTTATCACACTGATCTTCTTTATTGATTTAGGCGGGATGACAAAGTCGTCGGAAGCAAACAATCTCTGGTTTTCCTCCTCTCGAGATTCCAGGACGGAGGTTTCCCCGAGATGGAGTTCATTTCTGCCACAATCAATGACGGCTTCGGTGGCCTTGAAGAAGTCCCATCCGAATATGATGTCATGGCTGCATTCCACCATAACAACGAATTCAAAGGATATCTTCAGACCATTAACTTCTATGTTCAGGACACATTTTCCTAGGGTCTCTATTAAATTTTTATTTGCGGCTTTAAGAATGGGACCTGGTTCTTTGAAGAGAGGTGTCTTTAGTTCGCGTCGAAATTTGTCTGAAATAACAGAAAAGTCGGCTCCTGAATCCACCAATGCTTTAATTTTGCGTCCATTTATTTCGACCATAACAAAATTTTCTTTTAATTTAGCGGCGATATACCCTGGAGGATTTTCCTCAATGGCGACCTCACCCCCGTTAGAAGCCGCTCCACTTAGTTTTTCACATTCTGAGGCTTGGGAGAACGGCTGAAACGACGGGTTGGCGACTGGGATTGTCTTCGGGCTGGCGACCTTGCGCGGCTTTGATGTGGGGAAGAGCTCCGGTAGAAGTACGTCGAGGTTTGGGGCGTTACATAGTCGTCGTCGGCGTCATATCTCGGGGGTCGACTCGAAAATCCAACATTTCTTCCTTCTCCGCCATTCCTTGTCCTGGCTTCAGCGAAGACCTGCCGTCGTTCCCTACAATAACGGACGACATGTCCGGGTCGTCCGCAGTGGAAGCAGATAGGTTTGTCGTCGTAGGTTCTCCAATGTTCCGTCTTCCTGGGTTGGGTTGGTCGGTCGATATTATAATAGGGCGTTCGTGGTTGTTGTTGTACCACGTTGACTTGTGGTCTGGTAGGTTGTAGAGCACGGCTGACCTCTTCCCTCACAGTCGGTTTCAGGGCGTTCACCTCTCGGAGAGGATTGATCACTTCAGGTGCTGAGAAAACCTTTTGTATCTCTTCTCTAACGATGCGGCGAATTAAGCCGGCCAAGTCGTCTGAGTCGTCAACACACGAAATGGGCATTACGTTTGACAACCTGGCGAATTTCGTACGGCCGATCCGGCGCTGCTTGACGGTTGTCAGATGACGGCAGAACTTCAGGATCTCATCTACCGTCTGTATGTCTTTCGCCACCAATACCTGGTATGTGTCCTCCGAAATTCCCTTTATAATGTGAGCAACTATCTCACCTTCTTCCATGCGAGGGTTCACCTGGTGGCAGAGACTAAGAATCTCCTGGATGTATGACTCGCTGGATTCTTCAGCCTTCTGTGCTCTTGACTTCAGAACTTCCTCGGCGCGTCGAGCAGAATCCTCCTGCAGTCCGAACACACCGCGGAATGCGTCTTCAAAGCTTCTCCACGAGTTGAGTGATTCTTCGTTATTATCAAACCACCTTCCAGCAGTTCCGTTCAAGTAAAATACGACGTTGGCAAGCTTCATGGTCTCGTCCCATCTGTTGTACTTCGAAACTCTCTCGTACTCTTTCAACCACTGTCCAGGGTTTATATTTCCATCTACAGAAAAGGTAGAAGGATCTCGTTGGCGTTGACAAGGGAGGTAGGATCCGTTAACAGTAGGTCTGTGGTCGTCTTCCATTTCTATTCGTTGTGGCAAAGGTTGAAGAATTGGTTCACGTCCCTGTAGACGTCGACTTCTTCGAAGTTCCGTCACGCTACCCAGCGTCTCCACCAAAATAGGTCGCGGAGATAAATAAAGCAAGGGCAAATTTGGGAATAAATAATTTATTACAAGGGGTATTTGTAGGGAGAGAGATTTTTGCACAACTTACCCAAGTTAAAAGTTAATCCTAATGAACGGCGTTAGCCACCGTCCCGTTTTCCTTATTTACATATCAGCTTCCCCCCTCCCGGGGTCCAGGGATGATTGACAGTTGTCCCATCTGGATGGAGCTATTTGACAATATAAACAGTTACTGTATACAGTAAAACCCCTCTATAGTGAACCCCAATGGGACAGAGCTTTTGGTTCACTATAGCCACGGTTCACTATAGCCACGGTTTGGCTATTTTTTTTTACTTTTCAAAAATTTTAGACTGTATAATTAAAAAACAGCCATACACACAAGTAGAGGCTGCCTCTTAAAAGTGGTCACTTTATTTTAATTCCCTTAATTGACTAATTTCCTTATATTAATACTGAATAATAATAGAAATCATTAGATAATAGGTTCTTCTTATGATTAACATACATGTACCTCTATGTCTAAGTTAAAAATCAAGACAAATCCTAGGCAAAGTTTTATTAAATATATATTCAAAGATATGAAATGATTTTAAAACATCATTATCACATTATATAATACAATTTTTACTTGAAAAAATGGCTCTAATACCTTGTTGTTTCAAAGCATTCTTCCAAGCATTGCACCATTCAAATAAAGTTAGTGTTTTTCTTCCATTTCATGTTTCCCCATATTCTTCTAGGTCTAGATTTCGTTTTTTTTTTTTTAACCTGCCATGCAAAACATTGCTGACTTTAAAATCACCATAGTTAATGGCATAAAAATAATTTTTGTTTCATCACGGGACCGTTTATTTGGACTTTTTTTTTTTTTTTGCCCTAAAACGTACGATCGCGATCGCGGCAAAAGTTGAAGTTGATTCCTCTTTGTAACAATTTTTAATAACTTTATATTTTATCTTTTATAATAGAAAAGTTATATTCTCTTATTTTAATATGTTCTTAACATTTTGCCTATGTTGTTTCACTTTGAAAAGTTCTGAAAATGGCCTTTTTTTTTTTTAAAGAAATAATGCTTTTGTTTTTAAAATGCCTTTGTTTTCTTCATTTTGGAAGCCATTTGCATTTTTTATATTTCAAATTTAATGGATGCAAAGATATTCTAATTAATAAAAAGTATAATGTGTAAAAATTTATACAACATACAGCAAAAATAAAGTGCAAAAATCAAACAAACAATGCCGCTAAATTTATTGTTTTGAAATCGCGATCCGCGAGGTTTAAACATGCTCAAAATTTTGTTTTTTATTTTTTTTTTTTAAATTACAATTCTAAGTTCGTTATAAGCATAGTATTTTTAATAGATTTTATCATTTTGGGACCCGAAATAGGTTCGTTATAGGGGTAGTTCGTTATTCTAAAAATCGCAAAGTTCGTTATAACGATGGTATTTTCAATGGAATGGAATTGGGAATCGGCGTGGGTTCGTTATAAGGGAAGGTTCGTTATATCCAGGGTTCGTTATAGCGGGGTTTTACTGTATATGGTAATACAAGGTATGTCCCATAAGTTCCCGGACTGGGTCCAAAAAAAATAAATAAATGAAAAATGTAAATGAATTTGACTGTTTATTATAGAAAAAATATCTGGCTACACGGTGGTACCAATATCGAGGCGGTACTTGCGCGCGCGCCAAGGTTATTCTAATTTATTTAAAGGTCACACCTAGCGCTGCGGCGATTTTACGATGGAACAAAAATTGAAGCAGAGGATTTGCATAGAATTTTGTGTGAAACTTCAAATATCAGCAACCGAAACTTTTGAAATGCTTAATAAAGCATTCCCCAATAACGCCCCAAAGAGAACAACTGTTTTTGAATGGCATTCTAGATTTAAAGCTGGCAGAATTTCCATTGAAGATGATATCCTCGTCAAGGACGCCCAAAATTTCGAAGGACTGATGAAAATGTGCAAAAAATCACCGATTTGATAAAAGAAAATCCTCGAACCACTTTGCTGGAGCTAGAGCAAGACACAGGCATCTCTAAAACATCGATTGAAAGGATCGTAACCGAAGATTTGAAGCTCAAAAAGACTCCTGCAAAATTTATCCCAAGATTCCTCACCAATGAGCAAAAACTGTGTCGGCTAGCAACCTGTGAGGACATGATGGAAATGACAAGAACGTATCCAGAATGAAAAGACAAGATAATCACAGGCGACGAGACATGGGTCTATGGCTATGACCCTGAAACCAAACCTCAATCTGCCGAGTGGAGAGGTTAGGGTGAGCCTAGACCCAAAAAATCCAGAAACAAGGTGTTGCTGGTCGCTTTTTCGGATAACAAGGGCATTATTCATCACGAGTATCTTCCTGCAGGCCAAACAGTTATTAAGGAAATGTATTTGGGCATTCTTCGCCGTCTAAGGGAAGCGATTCGAAAAAAAAGGCCAGAAAAATGGACTAATGGTGGCTGGATCCTACACCATGACAATGCTCGCCCTCATAACAGCGCACTTGATGACTAGCTTTTTGGCGAAAAACGGGACACAAATACTACTTCAACCACCCTATTTCCCAGACATCGCACCAAATGACTTTTTCCTGTTCCCCAAACTTAAAGCAGTTCTAAAAGGAAGACATTTTGACACCAGGGATGACATAATAAAAATTGCCGTTAGCATTGAAGAGCATTCCAAAAGAGGCTTAAAAAAACTGTTTCGACAATTGGGAGAAACGATGGCGCTGGTGCGTTGAAGCAAGGGGGTATTACTTTGAAAAGTTTAATAAAAAAATTTTTAAAAAATCTTACCTTTTTTTCATGGACCCAGTCCGGGAACTTATGGGACGTACCTTGTATATTAATGAAAGTGAAACTGAATATCGCTGACGGCTGGCGTTTATTTTTTAATATCGACAATAAAAGCTTTCGAATCTAACAGCCTATCGACTGTATAATATACTAAAGCTACTAGAGCTTATAAAATTAAACAAATCCATACATATATACATTCAAAAAAGTAGTAGGTGATATCAAAGATGAATTTATATATGTTGTTGATGATATGTTTGTGATGGTTTCAGCAATCCAGGGGCAGAGTGGCCTCAATACAAACATCCACCAAATACCCCTCCCTATCAAGAGTCTTCACAAAATATGGGAGCCTACATACTAACTTGGCTCGACCCATTCAACATTTCCTGGTCCCTCTACAATTGGATTTGCCAAATATGGTATCCAACACCGATCGAAAGACCCCACCGTGTGTTTGAACTTCACCCAAGTCACTTCAGGGTGATTGATCTTCCTCATATGAACCGTTGTACAGACGATTGGCGTCCTTTCTTCTACCCTAATTCTGTCAATTCTTCATCTCAACACACTTTGTAGAAATTATTTATTAATAAAATTTTTTGATTGTGGTTCTATCCATATAAAAGTGTTGTTTCATTTATGATTTTTTTCCTCACATAATAGTGAACAAATTTTGTAGTTTACTCGTTCATCCATAATTAGAAATAATACCTCGGTAAGATGTTCTTGAGAAATAGCATAGTCAAGCCCCTAAACCTTCTGTGCACTCGCAGTTTGTAGATTTAATAGCTTCTACAATGGTACAACAAGGAAAAAATATATAATTGATATATTTTAGGTTATTAAATATATGAATAATTGAGCCTCCACGAATGCAGGTTGGTGTACATTGGCACAAAAACAGAACTAATGAAGAACAAAGGGGAATTTGTGAATATCATCGGCATTCAAACAGCTGGGGCTGGAGAGAGAAAATTTCCAACAAGCCTTAACAACAATGGGTTTATGGACAACCTCTATTCAGATCTAATGTTCAGTAGATCAATGTATCGACTCTGTGGCCACGGCGCTAATGGTTCTGACAGGGGACACCAGTATCCTTTACAAGAAGCTCTCGCCTGCCAAACTCAATTCGCAAGTCCAGAGTTGCGACCCTCAACACTCGCGGCATCGCCGCTCTTCGCCATAGAATCTAGCTCTGCTGTTTTCTTAAGGAGCATGAGATTGACATCTGCTTTCTGCGAAAGACCAACGTCATGTCACTGGGCAAGGTAGGAGACCTATGCTACGGCTACAGCGTTGTCGTTGATCACCGGCAGCAGATCCTATGGTCTGAAAAGATTACTGTCATCGACCTCTCCGTCCGTACGTTAACATTCAAGTCTCTTATACACCTGAAGAGCGATGCCTCCAGCTCCTGATCACCGCAGCTATGGCATGAGGAGGTGCATAGATCCTCGGTGAACATCTCCGAAAATTCGACTAAGGACCTGGCATCGGTTTAGGTAGTAACCCAAACGGATCTACCTGAACAAGCGGACCTAGTCGACGTCGCCATCCTTCTCCATTCTGCACTGAAGAACACCGGAACACCAAAATCGGAGGTGGTTAGAAGCGCGTCGTCTGAAGAGAATCCTAGTTCCATCATATTTCTGAGACCAGGTCCCCCGATGCCAAAACATCGACTACGCCAACTCAGACCACCGTGTAGTCTTGATCCAAGTAAGAGATCAGCTTCTACAAGACTCCCCTGCATCTGCAAACTGTTATGGTCAAACCTCTGTATTGACCAAATGGAAACATTCATTGAAGAAATATCAGAAAACCTTGCAAATCCTTCACCTAATATGTTATAGGACCAATGGACTGTAAATCAAGGCAACCATAGTCGTGGAAATAGGTCATTCGCGCCAGCCGGTCCAAGTCCGGCGATGTCCTGGAACATTGCACGGATGTCCGACAAAGTCACCTGGTAAGTGAAATATGACACGCCGTTTGCTGTTCTCTCTCTGAAGTCGGCGTTCTACAGCATGATCAGGAGCTACCTGTTCGCACTTTTAGAAAAGAAATGGGGTTAACATCGACTTTCTTCAGCTGGTTTGCTGTATTCTAAAATAAATCAGACACCGACAACCAAGTTGGAGATGTCTAAACAAAGACCTTCCCACTTTCCAACGGGAAGCGCAGGGCTGCTGTTTTAACACTGCCCTCTTTAGTATCGAAGTTGGGCCTCGGTTAAACGTCCTCACGGGATCTTGGGCCGCGGATGCGTGGTCTCTTATGTGGTTAACATTATACTCTCTATCATGCACGACGCTCTGTTTGAGTTCCTCTTCATTAATTTAGAAGAGTTTCGCATTGCCTCCCGGGTGGCTGTTAGCTTTGATAAGAGCTACAAGCTTTGGTGTGGATCCTGGAAGCATCAGACAGATTCTCCTCTGGGAATATGTTGGACGTCCAAGCCGCTGACCGTCTTGGGCTACACGATATCTGCTCAAAAACTGTCCTTTCATAGGCTTCCCACCTGATGGAGTGCTGGAACGAGCCATCGCGAGTGGTCTCCCTTCACCAGTGGCCTGTCGCTGTTGGGTCGGGCCCGCACGGCGGGCTACAGGCGCGACTGGCGGGCTGCAGGGCGCAACTGGAGCGCTTCTTGTGGAGAACAAGCGGAGTCCCGAGGCT
>CP092878.1:28683256-28796643 GCA_030710605.1 Cordylochernes scorpioides
CCGAGGAGAATGAGACTCCTGAGGCTTCGGGAGGCCACTCCCAGCGTCTTTGAGCTGAACTATCAGGTAATTTATATTTTATTTTAAAAATATTTTTATAAATATATTGTAACGTTTAATTTTTGCCTTAACTTTTTTAAAAAATGTTATTTTAAATCTTTATCTAATTTGTTTGTTTGTTTTAAATAAAGAGGCAAATTTACCATGTTGTTGTTCTTCTGTTTATTATTTGTTCTCTCCTTTTAATGATGATAAAAGTTATTGATTACATATTAAAAATCAATGAAAAATTAATTACAAAATTCAGAAACGTGTCAATATATTAATTTTATATTCGAAATATCCTATGCAATATATATAAAGAACAAAACGGCTATCCATTTTGTTTATTATTTATACTGAAAATCTACTTATATATTTGCCTTATTCTGTCTGTCTGTCTGTCTGTCGGTCTGTCTGTCTGTCTGTCTGAAGCTCACGGATAGAATGCGCGCCCATTGGCCGCCATCAAACACGTGACCTCCCTGCCCGCCCCCCTCTAGACAACCCTGTTATCAGCTGTGTGTTACATCCACCTGTCTATACAGACCACCCTGTCTATAGCGGCCACCCTAGGCAACCCTGTTATCAGCTGTGTGATACATCCACCTGTCTATACAGACCACCCTGTCTATAACGACCACCCTAGACAACCCTGTTATCAGCTGTGTGATACATCCACCTGTCTATACAGACCACACTGTCTATAGCGTTCACCCTAGACAACCCTGTTATCAGCTGTGTGATACATCCACCTGTCTATACAGACCACCCTGTCTATAGCGACCACCCTAGACAACCCTGTTATCAGCTGTGTGATACATCCACCTGTCTATACAGACCACCCTGTCTATAGCGACCACACTAGACAACCCTGTTATCATCAGTGTGATACATCCACCTGTCTAAACAGACCACCCTGTCTATAGAGACCACTCTAGACAACCCTGTTATCAGCTGTGTGATACATCCACCTGTCTATACAGACCACCCTGTCTATAGCGACCACCCTAGACAACCCTGTTATCAGCTGTGTGATACATCCACCTGTCTAAACAGACCACCCTGTCTATAGCGCCCACTCTAGACAACCCTGTTATCAGCTGTGTGATACATCCACCTGTCTATACAGACCACCCTGTCTATAGCGACCACCCTAGACAACCCTGTTATCATCAGTGTGATACATCCACCTGTCTATACAGACCACCCTGTCATAGCGGTCACCCTAGGCAACCCTGTTATCAGCTGTATGATACATCCACCTGTCTATACAGACCACCCTGTCATAGCGGTCACCCTAGGCAACCTGTTATCTGCTGTGTGATACATCCACCTGTCTATACAGACCACCCTGTCATAGCGGTCACCCTAGGCAACCCTGTTATCAGCTGTGTGATACATCCACCTGTCTATACAGACCACCCTGTCATAGCGGTCACCCTAGGCAACCCTGTTATCAGCTGTGTGATACATCCACCTGTCTATACAGACCACCCTGTCATAGCGGTTACCCTAGGCAACCCTGTTAACAGCTGAGTGATACATCCACCTGTCTATACAGACCACCCTGTCATAGCGGTCACCCTAGGCAACCCTGTTATCTGCTGTGTGATACATCCACCTGTCTATACAGACCACCCTGTCTTAGCGGTCACCCTAGGCAACCCTGTTATCAGCTGAGTGATACATCCACCTGTCTATACAGACCACCCTGCCACAGCGGTCACCCTAGGCAACCCTGTTATCAGCTGAGTGATACATCCACCTGTCTATACAGACCACCCTGTCATAGCGGTCACCCTAGGCAACCCTGTTATCTGCTGTGTGATACATCCACCTGTCTATACAGACCACCCTGTCATAGCGGTCACCCTAGGCAAACCTGTTATCAGCTGTGTGATACATCCACCTGTCTATACAGACCACCCTGTCGTAGCGGTCACCCTAGGCGACCCTGTTATCAGCAGAGTGATACATCCACCTGTCTATACAGACCACCCTGTCATAGCGGTCACCCTAGGCAACCCTGTTATCAGCTGAGTGATACATCCACCTGTCTATACAGACCACCCTGTCTATAGCGGTCACTTTAGGCAACCCTGTTATCAGCAGTGTGATACATACACCTGTCTATACAGACCACCCTGTCTATAGCGACCACTCTACAGCTGTGTGATACATCCACCTGTCTATACAGACCACACTGTCTATAGCGGTCACTCTAGGCAACCCTATTATCAGCTGTGTGATACATCCACCTGTCTATACAGACCACCCTGTCTATAGCGGCCACCCAAGACAACGTTTTTGAAATATATTCGCACTCGGGTAAACCCCGGGCGTTGCCCGGGCCTTTCGTCTAGTATTTGTATAAAAGGCCTGATTCTCATGCACCTCAGTTTGTATAACCGTTTTAGAAAAGGTCTCTTAGAAGAAGATCGATCAGTTTTGAAAATATATCAGAAGAAAACAATAAAATATTATCAAAGCTTGTTATCTAGTCACCTTTAATTTTATATGTTCTGTTAAAGAACATTTAAGCTTTACTAGTGTAGTATAATCTTATATGGTTTGTACATGTGTAGATATGTAGTGCACCTGCCAATAAAAATAGTCGCCAACGTCTGCTTACCATTAATATCATGGTCTGTACCCCGTGTTATATAGATAATAAATAAAACCTTTAAACATGAGTAGAGAGTTCTAATGTTAGTGTAGCTTCAGAGAGCCTGAAGTAGATGACTTGGAAGTTTTCATTTACAACTGTATTGTTGTGGCCTGTTTTTGCTTACTTGAATATACCTCGTCGAATACTTATCTTTCATTCTCTTTTTTATATTTAGCCTTATATAACTATATATGAACGATGTAATAAGGTAGGTTCAATTTCAATATCTATCTACACAGTATGATGTTAACCCAAAGATTATAACTTTCCATTACACTTTAGTATTTCATGTGAAAGGTTAGCAATATGCTCTTTCCAAGAACCGAAATATTTTATATTTTTCACAAACTCCAACTTTTGCTCTAAATTTTATTCTAACAGCATCTGCGGCCTCGGCCTACTAAAGCTAACCCAGTCCTCTATAGACACAGACTTTTCAAAAGGATTTACCATTGTATATTGTGAATTCATCAATAGAAATAAATATAAATGACAGCTGAGAGCGGGGTTTTAAAAGATTCTTTTGAAATATGCGTGTGACGTATTGTTTTGTGCTTTATTCTCTTTATACATATGTTTGAAAATAGTATATAATAGTAGAAAACGCTTGGGAAAGGATTAGTCTCAAGGAGAGATGGGTAGGTAGTTTTGATGTATTCATGATCTTTTGCTTTATTATAGTTATTATTTCAAATATTCATTTATAAAACGAATTTATCTTACAGAAAATATACTGTTTTCAAGGGGATTATTTTGCTCATTAAAGCTATTTCAAAAAATTGCTCTTCTAAGTACAAAAAGATGAAAATTATATACATCGATAAATTATATGTTTTAAAAATAAATACCTTTTAAATTGAGAAAAATCGGGAAGACAATTATGAGGTAATTGCTTTTGTATTTTTGACTTTTTCTTTTTGACCAATTTTTGTTGTATAATTGCGTAAAATTATTGAATTGTATAAGCTTGTATATAGCCAATTTGTAATGATGTGAAGAAATGTATTGAAACAAATATCCCAGTTTGGAATATAGTGTTATATGATGTTAATATAGTCAATTAATCAATAAGGTATAGAAATGATTTTAATTGAAGTTTAAAATTTTATAGACTGTACGCTCAATAAAGATAGCGCTTTTACAGAAAATCATCCTAATTATTGTCCTATACTTTCTTGTTCATTATTTCAAATATTTTGTTTTATTTTCTTTCTATGATTTAATCTTGTTCTGTATGCGCTTTCATTCCACTATAATATAGTTTAAAACTTGTGATGAATGTTGTTACAATGTTTGAAATGGTGTTATTTGCTTGGACTTCATTTATAATTACCGAAGCTCTATAATAGAAAATATAATGTAAATAAGGATATTTTACATAATTCTCTAAAATAAAAAAATTCTGAATGAAAAATATTCAAATATTATAATATTCAGATATTTCTACGTTTTATTATTTTATGTAAATTGTAAATGGTTTGGTAGAAACTTATAATGGAAAAATAACAATAAAAGTACTTTTATATTGTGAAAAACGAGGTTTCGAGCAAAAATACTCTTATATTTATTATATTATACATTTTTATTTTTACTTCATTATTATTTTTAAATGCTTCTGATCTAGCAATTATATTCATAGTTAAATCAAGAAAATATATTATGAATTAATCATCTGAATTCAAACAAAATCAATCTATAAATATGTATCTTTATTGGATTCAGAAAAAATATTAGTATTATGTAAACAATATTCGAATACTGTATTAATATAAAATAAATTTTAAAAAATATTTCAATAAGATGAACATTAAAAGGGAGAAATTAAACATTTAATTACCGCCATTAAATTAGATTTATATGAGTAAAAATGAATGAGGCAAGGAACGATAATTGTATATTGAGTGAAGAGGTAAAATTTTCTGTGAAACTTAAAAAAGTGTTAATCAATTGCTTCAAGTATTAAATTTGTAATTTATTATAATTGTCCTTCATCCTCACCTGCTTTTTTACTCACTCAAATCGAGTTGTTCAATGGAGGTAAAATATTTTTTTTCTTCTTTTGAGTAGATTTTAATAAGGTATTTTATTAAATTAAGTTTATTTATTTCTATTATGAATTGCGTGTATATTTTCAAATTCATCATATAACCAAATATTTCTAGGTGTACAAATTTTCATATCAAAAGTGTTGTGTTGTTTATCTTTTATAAACTACAACTTATATATTTATTATTTAATTATAATTATTTATTTATCACACACATTTAAATTTAGTAAAGATTAATTGTATATTTACAAAACACAGTCAGTATATTGTTCTTAAATTCACAGCACTTATATATTTCACACTATTCTACAAAAAGTTTATATATATACAAATATTTAAATGTACACATAATTAAGTTCATTAATATAAAAAAAATGTTTGCACTATGAATTTTACTTAATTTTCAATTAATTCGCATATGCGTTTATGTTTATTATATATATTTTTAATATTTATAATATTTTATATTTATAATATTTTATATATTTTTTAAATTGTTATATATTATATTTTGACTTAATTATTATTTTAGTTATCTTAAATGCCCTTATATATTTTAGCAATATTTTCACAATTATTTATAGTTTCAGTTTATACTACGGATTTTGAAAAAAAAAAATTGAAAGGATTTTTTTGAACAAGTTTTGAAAGGAAATATAGAATGGGTTCATTCCTAATCACTGAACCACCCAGAATTTTGATAATTTGCAAAAATGAATTATCAGCTATATTGAGCAAGTGTATACAATTTCGGAACTTTGCGTAGTTTGAAGGTATACTAAGAATTTATTACGAAAAAAAAAGGAGAAAATTGTCTATTATTCACCACCAGGACCATTGACATATCTTAAAATTTATTAATTTGCATTTATATCAGGAGTGAACGAGTGCTACATTTCTTAATTCTAAGTGCACTCTTTGTGCGCAGTAACCAATATTAAAAACATTAATAGAAACATTAAAAAGACACGCGCTTTAGTGAATAGAAAATATAAATGTTTTAGGACGTGAAAAATATTCTATATTAATTGCCACTATACTTTAATTTATAAAATAAAAGGATTTAAAAGCGCGAATGTTTCTTTTATACATAAAACGAACTTCTACTGTCCTTACTGCGATGAAAAAAATATATTGGGAGGGCTTGGCTCATCAGTGGTGAACCCTCCCAGCGGTTTCGCCAATTTAATCCACCAGACCGCTTCTCAGAGCTCTAATACTTTATTGGATCATTCTGCTTTTATATGCTACACTGAAGGATGGAATCTTAGAAATGGTTTTCAAGTAAACTATGGACATAAGCTTAGAGGACAGTAGAATTACATTCAAATATTTGCTTCGAGCAATGCTCTTCAGCAAACTATAAAGACAAGTCCATAAGGAATAAATTAACACAAAGCAATAACGCGCCGTCTATACATATAAAATAAAAGGATTTAAAAGCGCGAATGTTTCTTTTATACATAAAACGAACTTCTACTGTCCTTACTGCGATGAAAAAAATATATTGGGAGGGCTTGGCTCATCAGTGGTGAACCCTCCCAGCGGTTTCGCCAATTTAATCCACCAGACCGCTTCTCAGAGCTCTAATACTTTATTGGATCATTCTGCTTTTATATGCTACACTGAAGGATGGAATCTTAGAAATGGTTTTCAAGTAAACTATGGACATAAGCTCAGAGGACAGTAGAATTACATTCAAATATTTGCTTCGAGCAATGCTCTTCAGCAAACTATAAAGACAAGTCCATAAGGAATAAATTAACACAAAGCAATAACGCGCCGTCTATACATATAAAATAAAAGGATTTAAAAGCGCGAATGTTTCTTTTATACATAAAACGAACTTCTACTGTCCTTACTGCGATGAAAAAAATATATTGGGAGGGCTTGGCTCATCAGTGGTGAACCCTCCCAGCGGTTTCGCCAATTTAATCCACCAGACCGCTTCTCAGAGCTCTAATACTTTATTGGATCATTCTGCTTTTATATGCTACACTGAAGGATGGAATCTTAGAAATGGTTTTCAAGTAAACTATGGACATAAGCTGATGAGCCAAGCCCTCCCAATATATTTTTTTCATCGCAGTAAGGACAGTAGAAGTTCGTTTTATGTATAAAAGAAACATTCGCGCTTTTAAATCCTTTTATTTTATATGTATAGACGGCGCGTTATTGCTTTGTGTTAATTTATTCCTTATGGACTTGTCTTTATAGTTTGCTGAAGAGCATTGCTCGAAGCAAATATTTGAATGTAATTCTACTGTCCTCTAAGCTTATGTCCATAGTTTACTTGAAAACCATTTCTAAGATTCCATCCTTCAGTGTAGCATATAAAAGCAGAATGATCCAATAAAGTATTAGAGCTCTGAGAAGCGGTCTGGTGGATTAAATTGGCGAAACCGCTGGGAGGGTTCACCACTGATGAGCCAAGCCCTCCCAATATATTTTTTTCATCGCAGTAAGGACAGTAGAAGTTCGTTTTATGTATAAAAGAAACATTCGCGCTTTTAAATCCTTTTATTTTATATGTATAGACGGCGCGTTATTGCTTTGTGATACTTTAATTTGAACAATTTATTTTCCCACATGCAAATATAATACTTAACAAAAGAAACCTTCCACCTCACGATTTCGCGCGTTTTATAATTTTTTCCAGGCGATTATATACCCACATATATTTATATATATATATTAAAATAAAAATGGCATATCTTGACCATGAGCACATGTGCTTTACAAAAGGCAGAGCGCCATCTGGTGGAACAGAAATCAACTAAACATTGATTTAGCCTGTTCCCTGATATTTGGCCAACCCAATTTCTTGATAAATCAAGAAAACCTATCCACGAACGCGTTTCGCGCTTTTAGCGCTCGTTAGCGTGTAATAGGCTGTAATACTCATGTTTATACAAATCAATGTTTAGTTGATTTCTGTTCCACCAGATGGCGATCTGCCTTCTGTAAAGCAGATGTGCTCCTGGTCAGGATATGCAATTTTTATTTTTAATATCATCACCTGACTTTTTTATTTTTTTCTATCATTTTTTCATATATATATATATATGGGCATATATTGGATAAAAATAAATGATATTTTGATCCAATATATGCCTTTTTATTTTAATATTTATATATGGATTGCTCTATTTTCAAAACGATATATATATATAAATTACTTCTAATAATATCAATGAGAACCCTCACTCAGTATCATCTTATAACACTGTTTTAATATTTCGAAACTTTTCAGGGAAAATCTTCTTGTTGGTATCACCATGTCTCATTGCATTGGCACTGGCAAGTGCTGACCCTCCAACAGTGAGGCTACTAGATACAGACACAGTGATCACAGGAACACAGCAGACTGTCAGTGGGAAGTCACTGGACGTCTACCTCTCCATCCCCTACGCCCAGCCTCCCACAGGAGAGCGGAGGTTCAAGGATCCAGAGCCAATCACCAACCTTCCTCCACAGATCAACGCCATTCACTTCCCTCCATCATGTTGCCAGAAAGATTTCAGACCACAAGAACATGCCAATAAGACCATGAATGAAGATTGCCTTTACCTAAATATTTGGACTCCCAGCCAGAAAGCTCAAATGGCTGTTTTGGTATTTATTCCTGGTGGAGCATTTGAATTTGGATCATCAGATTTATATTTCAACAATCCTCAGTATCTTGCTGCTAGAACTGACATGGTCATAGTTACTGTGAACTTCCGTGTTGGTGCCCTAGGATTTCTTGATCTCAACATGGAGGGATCAGATGGTAATTTTGGACTTAAGGATCAAATTTTGGCTTTGAAATGGATTCAAAAGAATATCAAAGTATTTGGTGGGGATCCAGATAAGGTTACACTTTATGGCTTTAGTTCTGGTGCAATGTCAATTGGTTTTCATCTATCGAGAGAAGATAATAGGCTTCTTTTTAAAAGAGCAATCCTACAAAGTGGTACTTCAAATTCAGGATATTTTATGCCAAAAAGTGGAAAGCAAAAGGCACTAGACAGTTTCTACCAATCCTTGAATTGTTCTCAAAATTCTCCTGAAACCTTAGACTGTTTACAAGCAATGTCTAAAGAAAAAATTCTTTATGCTGAAGACCAAGCCTTTGATGTTGATCTTTTGGGAACCTTTCGTCCTAGCCTTGATAACAGATACACTCCATTCACTTCAATATTAAATTTCAACGAAACCAACATTCCACTTAACAAAGATATAATGATTGGAATCACTAAAGATGAAGCGTCATTCATTATTCCACTTATAAATAATATTTACAAAATCATCCCTAAAAAATATATGGCAATACAAATAATTAAACAATTTATAGGGTTAAATTATTCAGATGAGTTTACCAGAATTGCAAATTCTTATTTTAAAGATGTAACTGAATATAAATTTGATCAATATAATATGACATTCAAAGAACTGCTTGGAGATCTCTGGTTTAGATGTCCTACATTCTATTTCTCGAATATCATGGCCTCTAGATATAACAATGTTTTCTTCTATTACTTCACATACCAGTCAACATATAAAGCTGAGAATGAGACTACAAAGGACCTTGGGGCACTACATGGTGAAGATTTTCAATATTCTTTAGGACTTCCTCAAAGAGATTCAATTCAGTATACAGAAAGAGAAATAGAATTTTCAAATAAGATGATGGACTATATTGGAAACTTTTCAAAATATGGGTAAGTAATTTATGTCTTTATTGTAGGTGGTGGTTGTGGTGGTGTCTTGTTAAATTCTGTTTTTGTGGCGCCGTGGAAAAGGCGAGGGGGCATTGCCCCATTAGTCAGCCACATTTCAGAGTTCCCTGTAGTCCTTTACAGTTACCGGTTACCATATCGGCTCGAGGCTCACGACACCATATTTCGCCCTACAGGGCAGTTCCTTAATTTTGCTGCTTCTCCCGCCCATCAAGTTGAGAAGGAGTAAATTGTAGGTTTAAATCATATATAAATCATATGCACATAACGACTGTTGTATTTATGTAAAGGAAGCTAATTTTTATTAATGTTTTCACAAATGTTATATGATCTCGCGCGATAGCATTTATATTGAAGGTAACACCTTGAAAACTATTGTAGGATATCTTTTAGGAAACTCTCAAGCTAGAGAAGAGTGGACTTCTTGACATTTTTCCTTAATAATAAATTTCGATTTTTCGTTCAAAAGAAGCGCATTCGGGATGATTTTTAAAAGTCGTTTTACTAACATAAGCTGCATTATATTGTAATATATTGTTGTGTGGGAGCCTGGAAGTCACAGGGCCGTACTAAGGGATGTAATCTTTTATTGGTGTCAGGGTTGGGGTTGGCCCGGGGATGCATCTTGTCTGTAGCTTCTTGGCACTCGGGTCGGTCCTCTGTAGGGTCGGTCGGTGCGGTTCGGGCCGTCTTCATTTTCCGTTGATCCCCCAAAAAAAAAATGGAACTTAAGTCCGAAAAAAAAAAATAAAGAGAGCAAGCAAGAAAGTTGGTTTGTGGTCAAAGTGCAATTTCTCGCTGAACACTGTTGTTCGATGACTCACAGAGAGAGTTTAAAATTTATTAAAATTTAAAAAAAAATTAAATTAAAATTTTAAAAAAATTCAAAATCGTGAGCCTTGGTAGTTAAGATAGCGGGCGTGTGTTAGTCGCGCCCACGTGTCCGGCGTTCAAGGTCGCGCCATTGTTACACAACAATATATTACCTTATATGAAATTTACGAACGGAAAATATGTCCAGCGTAACCTAGTGGACATGGCATCTGCCCGGTAAGTGGAACACTGTGGGTACGATTCCCATCCCTGGACCCTTTTATTTTTACTTGTATCATTACTCTTCACAATTCATCCTTTCATACTTCATCCCTAAGGTTAGAAATAATGGTTATTTCTCTTTAAAAATAATTTTCGATTTTTCGTTCAAAAGAAGCGCATGCGGGATGATTTTTAAAAGTCGTTTTACTAACATAAGCTGCATTATATTGTAATATATTGTTGTGTGGGAGCCTGGAAGTCACAGGGCCGTACTAAGGGATGTAATCTTTTATTGGTGTCAGGGTTGGGGTTGGCCCGGGGATGCATCTTGTCTGTAGCTTCTTGGCACTCGGGTCGGTCCTCTGTAGGGTCGGTCGGTGCGGTTCGGGCCGTCTTCATTTTCCGTTGATCCCCCAAAAAAAAAAATGGAACTTAAGTCCGAAAAAAAAAAATAAAGAGAGCAAGCAAGAAAGTTGGTCCGTGGTCAAAGTGCAATTTCTCGCTGAACACTGTTGTTCGATGACTCACAGAGAGAGTTTAAAATTTATTAAAATTAAAAAAAAAATTAAATTAAAATTTTAAAAAAATTCAAAATCGTGAGCCTTGGTAGTTAAGATAGCGGGCGTGTGTTAGTCGCGCCCACGTGTCCGGCGTTCAAGGTCGCGCCATTGTTACACAACAATATATTACCTTATATGAAATTTACGAACGGAAAATATGTCCAGCGTAACCTAGTGGACATGGCATCTGCCCGGTAAGTGGAACACTGTGGGTACGATTCCCATCCCTGGACCCTTTTATTTTTACTTGTATCATTACTCTTCACAATTCATCCTTTCATACTTCATCCCTAAGGTTAGAAATAATGGTTATTTCTCTTTAAAAATAATTTTCGATTTTTCGTTCAAAAGAAGCGCATGCGGGATGATTTTCAAAAGTCGTTTTACATATATACACCTATTGAATCTAGAAATCAAATTCTCCGCTGAATATTTTCTATAACTACCAAATTTTACGAGGATTTTTCAAAATATTGAAAAATAATAATAATAAATTTCGTATATCATCTAATTCGAAATATGTGCAGAATTTCCAGGTAAAAAATAATTATTAACTATATCAGATAATTCAGTATTTACAAATATGACTTAGAAAATTTCTTTAACAGATTCACTTTTAACCAAAAACAAACGTGTGATTTTCTTTTATATATAAATAAAAAATGAAAAAAGAATTATTACTTTTTATCTTCATATTCATACTTTCCGGAATATATATTTATTCTAGCAATTACATTTATGTATGTTTTTTATTTTCTTTATCTCTCAATACAATGTTTTTTATTGCCTATAACAACTTGAAATGGACATAATATAAACAGACATAATATAGCCACGCTCAATAAATTAAAACAGGAAGTAGGTAAACAGCGTGGTAAGTTTCTTTGTTGGGAACTACGAGCTTTCGGACATCAGCTGCCCTTCATCAGGTACAATGCGTGATTGGAAAGAGTGAACCAATATATACATGCAGTGAATTAGCATAAAAGAAAGCTAACTAACATCTATTTAAAATAATTAAGAAATTTACATATATGGAACTAAAGATAAAAAAGTACGAAATTTCTAAAAAATACGAAATTTCTAAAAAATAGACTAAAAATCTGTATATGACGAATTAAAGGTAAAACACGGGAAAAAAGGATGGGAAGACAAGAAAAGCGTAGGTATCTAGGCACAATGAAGGAAAGAAGCAAAATAAGATGTCAGTGGCCAAGTTTAGAGAAAGCAGTATATTGAGCGGGGAGGTCTATTTTTCTATTAAAACTAGGGATGGAGTTGGACACGAGAGCCTCCAGGACCAAACGTTGATATTTATTCTTAACTTCACTATATACCGGAATCGTGTTGCGTAAATTAAAAGAATGGTTAAATTCGTGGCTGTGTTGATATAGTAGTGACTTACGATCATGGGAACGGATGTTACGTTCATGTTCTAGGACACGAGTGGCAATGGTTCGGCCAGTTTCTCCGACGTATGATTGTGGGCAGTCGTTGCACGGTATTCTGTAGATGGCATTGGAGAAAGATTGGGGGCTGGGCCTGACGGAGCTTTTTGTGAGGGGATGGCGTAACGATGTGCCTAGGGAAGGTGATTTTTTATAAAACGTGCGGATGCCAAATTTACGCAGATAAAAACCGATGTCGGAATTCGTAGTAGAAAACGGAAGAACGCAAACATCTTTAAACGGGGGAGGAATAGAACTGTCGTGGTTTGGTGAATAAAAATGTCGATCAATAAAATTACGTGGGTAATCCGCGGATAAAAGGTGTAGGTAAACGATCCGTTTCTCGATTCTACTGAATAAAGGAAGGGAGCAATGAGTAAAAACGCGCTTAGAAAGAGTTTTTACGGTGGTAATTTTATGGGAGACGGGAGCATGTGATGAAAAATGCAAGTAAGAAGGGGTAAAACCAGCTTTACGAAAAACAGTTGTATGGAAACGACCCTGGAGGTTAACCACTAAAACGTCTAAGAACGGGATACAATTAAAACGGGAAGAATTGTGGGTAAAACGTAAATCGGAATGATAGGAGTTTAAAACAGTCAGGATAGGGGAGTGGTCAGTGCTCTGATGCAGACAAAAAATGTGTCCAACTCCATCCCTAGTTTTAATAGAAAAATAGACCTCCCCCCTCAATATACTGCTTTCTCTAAACTTGGCCACTGACATCTTATTTTGCTTCTTTCCTTCATTGTGCCTAGATACCTACGCTTTTCTTGTCTTCCCATCCTTTTTCCCGTGTTTTACCTTTAATTCGTCATATACAGATTTTTAGTATATTTTTTAGAAATTTCATATTTTTTAGAAATTTCGTACTTTTATCTTTAGTTCCATATGTAAATTTCTTAATTATTTTAAATAGATGTTAGTTAGCTTTCTTTTATGCTAATTCACTGCATGTATATATTGGTTCACTCTTTCCAATCACGCATTGTACCTGATGAAGGGCAGCTGATGTCCGAAAGCTCGTAGTTCCCAATAAAGAAACTTACCACGCTGTTTACCTACTTCCTGTTTTAATAATATTGTCGTGGAGATAAATAAAGCAAGGGCAAATTTGGGAATAAATAATTTATTACAAGGGGTATTTGTAGGGAGAGAGAGTTTTGTACAACTTACCCAAGTTAAAAGTTAATCCTAATGAACGGCGTTAGCCACCGTCCCGTTTTCCTTATTTACATATCAGCTTCCCCCCTCCCGGGGTCCAGGGATGATTGACAGTTGTCCCATCTGGATGGAGCTATTTGACATTACTCCCTCTTTAGAAAAAAACAGCGACCCGCTGATTAGCTTGTCTCAGCCCTTGTTCTGGAAGGAAATCAATCTATCACGGCCTGTGTTCCCTAGCAGAATGGAATGTTGTTCTTCAGGGTCCAGGTAGGGCTTCATCCGAATGACATGAACGATATCCTTGGATTTCCGTGATCGGGGAGACGGGTCCACGGGCTCTACTTCATACGTAACTTCTGAAAGCTTCTTGGTCACCTTGTAGGGACCGAAGTATCTCTTCAGTAGCTTTTCTGAGAGCCCTACTTTTCGGATGGGAGTAAAAACCCACACAAGATCATCCTTCTGGTAATAGACTAGAGTATGTTTCTGGTCGTAAAGTCTAAGGTCTTTCGCCTGTGATTGTAGAAGGCGTGATCGGGAGAGTTGACGCGCTTCCTCAGCTCTGGTCACAAGTTCCCCAACGTAGTCGTCAGAGATCTCATCTGGTAGGTAGGGTAGTACGGCATCGATGTAGGTCTCGGCCTCGCGGGCGTGGACAAGAAAGAACGGAGTGTAGCCGGTCGCCTCCTGTTTAGCAGTGTTGTAAGCAAAAGTCACGTAGGGTAAAACTTGGTCCCAGTCCTTCTGCTCGACACCTGTGTACATGGACAACATGTCTCCCAGAGTTTTGTTGAAGCTTTCAGTCAGGCCGTTGGTCTGGGGATGGTAGGCCGTTGTAAATCTGTGCACAATTCCGCACAGAGCATTGATCTCTTTTATTACTTGAGAAATGAAATTTCTTCCGCGATCTGTTATCATTTCTCTAGGAGTTCCATGCTTCAAGATAACATCTTCAACCAGGAACTTAGCTGTTTCGATTGCTCCTCCGTCTGGGATCGCTTTCGTTATGGCATACCTTGTCATATAATCGGTGCACACAATGATCCAACGGTTTCCATCTTTAGAAACTGGAAATCTTCCAAGGAGATCGACCCCGACCTTATAGAATGGCTTTTCTACGGGCGGTATGGATACAAGTTGTCCAGCCGGACGTCGAGGTAATTTCTTCCTTCGTTGACACTCCCGACAATGGCTTATATATTGGCGAACAGTTCTATAAAGGCCAGGCCAATAGAATCGTTTCTTGACTTTGTCATACGTTCGGGCGAAACCCAAATGCCCAGCTGTAGGAGCGTCATGTAAATCTGCCATAACTTCCGATCTTAAGTGCTTAGGGATCATCATAAGCCAGGGTCTTCCAGTTGTGCTATAGTTTTTCTTGTATAATATGCCGTCGATAATGCTGAATTCCTTTCTGGTGTAGCCCGAGTTTAAATTATCGATTATTTTAGCTAAATCCGGGTCTTTAGTCTGCTCTATATCGACGTTGGTTAGTGACATCACAGCACTTGGTGGATCGTTCTCAAGCGGGCTCCTTGGCAGACAATCGGCATCCTTATGTTTGCGTCCGCTCTTGTAGATAACGGTCACGTCAAATTCTTGCAACTTCAGCGCCTATCTTGCCAAACGGCCAGAAGGATCTTTCTGCCCTACCAACCAACATAGAGAATGATGGTCAGTGACAACCGTGAATGGTCGACCAAACAAATATGGGCGGAATTTGCTAATAGACCAGACTACAGCAAGGCATTCTTTTTCCGTTGTAAAATAGTTATTTTCAGCCTTTGTCAAGCTTCTAGATGCATAAGCTATAGGCCGCTCCTTTCCACCTTGTATTTGTAGAAGAACAGCTCCAATACCATGTCCGCTTGCATCCGTGTGTAGATGGGTATCAGCGGATTCATCAA
The DNA here is from genome assembly GCA_030710605.1 of Cordylochernes scorpioides. NCBI lineage: Eukaryota > Metazoa > Arthropoda > Arachnida > Pseudoscorpiones > Chernetidae > Cordylochernes > Cordylochernes scorpioides. The sequence continues at coordinate 28,698,852 of CP092878.1, forward strand.
AGTGTCCTAAGACAGGCTCTGAAATTAGAGCTGTTTTAAGGACTTCAAACGCTTTCTCTTGAGCTGCATCCCAATAAAATTGTTTTTCAGTCTTCAGTAGGTCATGCAAAGATCTAGCTTTGTCGGCAAAGTTCTCAATAAATCTTCGGTAATAGGAACATAATCCAAGAAAGCTCCTCAGTTCAGAGATATTCCTTGGCCTCGGAAATTTAGAGACGGCTTCAACTTTATCTGGATCTGGATGAATTCCATTGGCGTCAACAAGGTGTCCCAAAATCTTTATCCTCCTTGATCCAAAAAGACACTTTTTGTGGTTCAAGCTTAGTCCAGCTTTCTGGATGTAGCTTAATACAAGTTGTAGACGACGTAGATGTTCCTCAAAGGTAGGTGCGTAAACTACGATGTCGTCCAGGTAGCAAAGGCACATGTTCCATTTAAGACTGCCCAGAACACTATCTATCATCCTTTCAAACGTTGCTGGAGCGTTACAAAGACCGAAAGGCATTACTTGGAATTCATACAACCCATCTGGAGTGATGAAAGCAGTTTTCTCCCTGTCTTTTTCGTCCACTTCAATCTGCCAATACCCGGACCGAAGATCCATCGTGGAGAAGTAACTAGAGCCGGCTAAACTATCCAAGGCATCGTCAATGCGTGGCAGAGGGTAAACATCTTTTTTGTTATCTTATTTAATCGACGGTAATCTACGCAGAATCTCCAGGTCCCGTCTTTCTTTCGAACTAGAATAACTGGAGATGACCAAGGACTTTCAGAGGGCTTCACGATGTGATTTTCAATCATCTTGTTCACTTCATCTTGAATTAGTCGTCGTTCACTTGGTGCTACTCTATAGGGGCTCTGTTTGATAGAAGAGTGGTCTCCTGTGTTTATCTTGTGCTTCACAGTACTGGTGGGCTTAATAGAAGTACTCCCAAAGTCAAATATGTCGATAAACTCGTCAAGGCATGAAACAAGCTGTAACCTTTGAATTTCAGACAGCCCTGGATCTAGAGTAAGGTTTATCTTCTGTGACCATTCACGTGACTTTAGCTGCGTTTCTTGTAACTTATCGCTGGATTCAATAAGACTGCAGATATTCCCATTCTCATAACTTTCCATGGTGCACATATTTATTCCTGATGGAATCAGTTGCGGCCAAGACGCTCCATTCGCCACCCAAATGCTACCTCGGCCGTGTCGAAATGTAACCAATGAGTTTGGTATAAGAACTTCTTTTCTTAATAATAAGTCTTTAGAAGTTGAGACTAAAACATCTCTAACACCGCATACTTCTTCGTTTATCACACTGATCTTCTTTATTGATTTAGGCGGGATGACAATCTCTGGTTTTCCTCCTCTCGAGATTCCAGGACGGAGGTTTCCCCGAGATGGAGTTCATTTCTGCCACAATCAATGACGGCTTCGGTGGCCTTGAAGAAGTCCCATCCGAATATGATGTCATGGCTGCATTCCACCATAACAACGAATTCAAAGGATATCTTCAGACCATTAACTTCTATGTTCAGGACACATTTTCCTAGGGTCTCTATTAAATTTTTATTTGCGGCTTTAAGAATGGGACCTGGTTCTTTGAAGAGAGGTGTCTTTAGTTCGCGTCGAAATTTGTCTGAAATAACAGAAAAGTCGGCTCCTGAATCCACCAATGCTTTAATTTTGCGTCCATTTATTTCGACCATAACAAAATTTTCTTTTAATTTAGCGGCGATATACCCTGGAGGATTTTCCTCAATGGCGACCTCACCCCCGTTAGAAGCCGCTCCACTTAGTTTTTCACATTCTGAGGCTTGGGAGAACGGCTGAAACGACGGGTTGGCGACTGGGATTGTCTTCGGGCTGGCGACCTTGCGCGGCTTGGATGTGGGGAAGAGCTCCGGTAGAAGTACGTCGAGGTTTGGGGCGTTACATAGTCGTCGTCGGCGTCATATCTCGGGGGTCGACTCGAAAATCCAACATTTCTTCCTTCTCCGCCATTCCTTGTCCTGGCTTCAGCGAAGACCTGCCGTCGTTCCCTACAATAACGGACGACATGTCCGGGTCGTCTGCAGTGGAAGCAGATAGGTTTGTCGTCGTAGGTTCTCCAATGTTCCGTCTTCCTGGGTTGGGTTGGTCGGTCGATATTATAATAGGGCGTTCGTGGTTGTTGTTGTACCACGTTGACTTGTGGTCTGGTAGGTTGTAGAGCACGGCTGACCTCTTCCCTCACAGTCGGTTTCAGGGCGTTCACCTCTCGGAGAGGATTGATCACTTCAGGTGCTGAGAAAACCTTTTGTATCTCTTCTCTAACGATGCGGCGAATTAAGCCGGCCAAGTCGTCTGAGTCGTCAACACACGAAATGGGCATTACGTTTGACAACCTGGCGAATTTCGTACGGCCGATCCGGCGCTGCTTGACGGTTGTCAGATGACGGCAGAACTTCAGGATCTCATCTACCGTCTGTATGTCTTTCGCCACCAATACCTGGTATGTGTCCTCCGAAATTCCCTTTATAATGTGAGCAACTATCTCACCTTTTTCCATGCGAGGGTTCACCTGGTGGCAGAGACTAAGAATCTCCTGGATGTATGACTCGCTGGATTCTTCAGCCTTCTGTGCTCTTGACTTCTTCGTTATTATCAAACCACCTTCCAGCAGTTCCGTTCAAGTAAAATACGACGTTGGCAAGCTTCATGGTCTCGTCCCATCTGTTGTACTTCGAAACTCTCTCGTACTCTTTCAACCACTGTCCAGGGTTTATATTTCCATCTCCAGAAAAGGTAGAAGGATCTCGTTGGCGTTGACAAGGGAGGTAGGATCCGTTAACAGTAGGTCTGTGGTCGTCTTCCATTTCTATTCGTTGTGGCAAAGGTTGAAGAATTGGTTCACGTCCCTGTAGACGTCGACTTCTTCGAAGTTCCGTCACGCTACCCAGCGTCTCCACCAAAATAGGTCGCGGAGATAAATAAAGCAAGGGCAAATTTGGGAATAAATAATTTATTACAAGGGGTATTTGTAGGGAGAGAGAGTTTTGCACAACTTACCCAAGTTAAAAGTTAATCCTAATGAACGGCGTTAGCCACCGTCCCGTTTTCCTTATTTACATATCAGCTTCCCCCCTCCCGGGGTCCAGGGATGATTGACAGTTGTCCAATCTGGATGGAGCTATTTGACAATATAAACAGTTACTGTATACAGTAAAACCCCTCTATAGTGAACCCCAATGGGACAGAGCTTTTGGTTCACTATAGCCACGGTTCACTATAGCCACGGTTTGGCTATTTTTTTTTACTTTTCAAAAATTTTAGACTGTATAATTAAAAAACAGCCATACACACAAGTAGAGGCTGCCTCTTAATAGTGGTCACTTTATTTTAATTCCCTTAATTGACTAATTTCCTTATATTAATACTGAATAATGATAGAAATCATTAGATAATAGGTTCTTCTTATGATTAACATACATGTACCTCTATGTCTAAGTTAAAAATCAAGACAAATCCTAGGCAAAGTTTTATTAAATATATATTCAAAGATATGAAATGATTTTAAAACATCATTATCACATTATATAATACAATTTTTACTTGAAAAAATGGCTCTAATACCTTGTTGTTTCAAAGCATTCTTCCAAGCATTGCACCATTCAAATAAAGTTAGTGTTTTTCTTCCATTTCATGTTTCCCCATATTCTTCTAGGTCTAGATTTCGTTTTTTTTTTTAACCTGCCATGCAAAACATTGCTGACTTTAAAATCACCATAGTTAATGGCATAAAAATAATTTTTGTTTCATCACGGGACCGTTTATTTGGACTTTTTTTTTTTTTTTTGCCCTAAAACGTACGATCGCGATCGCGGCAAAAGTTGAAGTTGATTCCTCTTTGTAACAATTTTTAATAACTTTATATTTTATCTTTTATAATAGAAAAGTTATATTCTCTTATTTTAATATGTTCTTAACATTTTGCCTATGTTGTTTCACTTTGAAAAGTTCTGAAAATGGCCTTTTTTTTTTTTAAAGAAATAATGCTTTTGTTTTTAAAATGCCTTTGTTTTCTTCATTTTGGAAGCCATTTGCATTTTTATATTTCAAATTTAATGGATGCAAAGATATTCTAATTAATAAAAAGTATAATGTGTAAAAATTTATACAACATACAGCAAAAATAAAGTGCAAAAATCAAACAAACAATGCCGCTAAATTTATTGTTTTGAAATCGCGATCCGCGAGGTTTAAACATGCTCAAAATTTTGTTTTTTAATTTTTTTTTTAAATTACAATTCTAAGTTCGTTATAAGCATAGTATTTTTAATAGATTTTATCATTTTGGGACCCGAAATAGGTTCGTTATAGGGGTAGTTCGTTATTCTAAAAATCGCAAAGTTCGTTATAACGATGGTATTTTCAATGGAATGGAATTGGGAATCGGCGTGGGTTCGTTATAAGGGAAGGTTCGTTATGTTGTTCCATCGTAAAATCGCCGCAGCGCTAGGTGTGACCTTTAAATAAATTAGAATAACCTTGGCGCGCGCGCAAGTACCGCCTCGATATTGGTACCACCGTGTAGCCAGATATTTTTTCTATAATAAACAGTCAAATTCATTTACATTTTTCATTTATTTATTTTTTTTTGGACCCAGTCCAGGAACTTATGGGACATACCTTGTATTATAGGGGTAGTTCGTTATTCTAAAAATCGCAAAGTTCGTTATAACGATGGTATTTTCAATGGAATGGAATTGGGAATCGGCGTGGGTTCGTTATAAGGGAAGGTTCGTTATATCCAGGGTTCGTTATAGCGGGGTTTTACTGTATATGGTAATACAAGGTATGTCCCATAAGTTCCCGGACTGGGTCCAAAAAAAATAAATTAATGAAAAATGTAAATGAATTTGACTGTTTATTATAGAAAAAATATCTGGCTACACGGTGGTACCAATATCGAGGCGGTACTTGCGCGCGCGCCAAGGTTATTCTAATTTATTTAAAGGTCACACCTAGCGCTGCGGCGATTTTACGATGGAACAAAAATTGAAGCAGAGGATTTGCATAGAATTTTGTGTGAAACTTCAAATATCAGCAACCGAAACTTTTGAAATGCTTAATAAAGCATTCCCCAATAACGCCCCAAAGAGAACAACTGTTTTTGAATGGCATTCTAGATTTAAAGCTGGCAGAATTTCCATTGAAGATGATATCCTCGTCAAGGACGCCCAAAATTTCGAAGGACTGATGAAAATGTGCAAAAAATCACCGATTTGATAAAAGAAAATCCTGGAACCACTTTGCTGGAGCTAGAGCAAGACACAGGCATCTCTAAAACATCGATTGAAAGGATCGTAACCGAAGATTTGAAGCTCAAAAAGACTCCTGCAAAATTTATCCCAAAATTCCTCACCAATGAGCAAAAACTGTGTCGGCTAGCAACCTGTGAGGACATGATGGAAATGACAAGAACGTATCCAGAATGGAAAGACAAGATAATCACAGGCGACGAGACATGGGTCTATGGCTATGACCCTGAAACCAAACCTCAATCTGCCGAGTGGAGAGGTTAGGGTGAGCCTAGACCCAAAAAATCCAGAAACAAGGTGTTGCTGGTCGCTTTTTCGGATAACAAGGGCATTATTCATCACGAGTATCTTCCTGCAGGCCAAACAGTTATTAAGGAAATGTATTTGGGCATTCTTCGCCGTCTAAGGGAAGCGATTCGAAAAAAAAGGCCAGAAAAATGGACTAATGGTGGCTGGATCCTACACCATGACAATGCTCGCCCTCACACAGCGCACTTGATGACTAGCTTTTTGGCGAAAACGGGACACAAATACTACTTCAACCACCCTATTTCCCAGACATCGCACCAAATGACTTTTTCCTGTTCCCCAAACTTAAAGCAGTTCTAAAAGGAAGACATTTTGACACCAGGGATGACATAATAAAAATCGCCGTTAGCATTGAAGAGCATTCCAAAAGAGGCTTAAAAAAACTGTTTCGACAATTGGGAGAAACGATGGCGCTGGTGCGTTGAAGCAAGGGGGTATTACTTTGAAAAGTTTAATAAAAAAACTTTTAAAAAAATCTTACCTTTTTTTCATGGACCCAGTCCGGGAACTTATGGGACATACCTTGTATATTAATGAAAGTGAAACTGAATATCGCTGACGGCTGGCGTTTATTTTTTAATATCGACAATAAAAGCTTTCGACTGTATAATATACTAAAGCTACTAGAGCTTATAAAATTAAACAAATCCATACATATATACATTCAAAAAAGTAGTAGGTGATATCAAAGATGAATTTATATATGTTGTTGATGATATGTTTGTGATGGTTTCAGCAATCCAGGGGCAGAGTGGCCTCAATACAAACATCCACCAAATACCCCTCCCTATCAAGAGTCTTCACAAAATATGGGAGCCTACATACTAACTTGGCTCGACCCATTCAACATTTCCTGGTCCCTCTACAATTGGATTTCCCAAATATGGTATCCAACACCGATCGAAAGACCCCACCGTGTGTTTGAACTTCACCCAAGTCACTTCAGGGTGATTGATCTTCCTCATATGAACCGTTGTACAGACGATTGGCGTCCTTTCTTCTACCCTAATTCTGTCAATTCTTCATCTCAACACACTTTGTAGAAATTATTTATTAATAAAATTTTTTGATTGTGGTTCTATCCATATAAAAGTGTTGTTTCATTTATGATTTTTTTCCTCACATAATAGTGAACAAATATTGTGGTTTACTCGTTCATCCATAATTAGAAATAATACCTCGGTAAGATGTTCTTGAGAAATAGCATAGTCAAGCCCCTAAACCTTCTGTGCACTCGCAGTTTATAGATTTAATAACTTCTACAATGGTACAACAAGGAAAAAATATACAATTGATATATTTTAGGTTATTAAATATATGAATAATTGAGCCTCCACGAATGCAGGATTGGTGTACATTGGCACAAAAAAAGAACTAATGAAGAACAAAGGGGAATTTGTGAATATCATCGGCATTCAAACAGCTGGGGCTGGAGAGAGAAAATTTCCAACAAGCCTTTAACAACAATTGGGTTTATGGACAACCTCTATTCAGATCTAATGTTCAGTAGATCAATGTATCGACTCTGTGGCCACGGCGCTAATGGTTCTGACAGGGGACGCCAGTATCCTTTACAAGAAGCTCTCGCCTGCCAGACTCTATTCGCAAGTCCAGAGTTGCGACCCTCAACACTCGCGGCATCGCCGCTCTTCGCCAAAGAATCTAGCTCTGCTGTTTTCTTAAGGAGCATGAGATTGACATCTGCTTTCTGCGAAAGACCAACGTCATGTCACCGGGCAAGGTAGGAGACCTATGCTACGGCTATAGCGCTGTCGTTGATCACCGGCAGTAAATCCTATGGTCTGAAAAGATTACTGTCATCGACCTCTCCGTCCGTACGTTAACATTCAAGTCTCTTATACACCTGAAGAGCGATGCCTCCAGCTCCTGATCACCGCAGCTATGGCATGAGGAGGTGCATAGATCCTCGGTGAACATCTCCGAAAATTCGACTAAGGACCTGGCATCGGTTTAGGTAGTAACCCAGACGGATCTACCTGAACAAGCGGAACTAGTCGACGTCGCCATCTTTCTCCATGCTGCAATGAAGAACACCGGAACACCAAAATCGGAGGTGGTTAGACGCGCGTCGTCTGGAGAGAATCCTAGTTCTATCATATTTCTGAGACCAGGTCCCCCGATGCCAAAATATCGACTACGCCAACTCAGACCACCGTGTAGTCTTGATCCAAGTAAGAGATCAGCTCCTACAAGACTCCCTTGCATCTGCAAACTGTTATGGTCAAACCTCTGTGTTGACCAAATGGAAACATTCATTGAAGAAATATCAGAAAACCTTGCAAATCCTTCACCTAATATGTTATAGGACCAATGGACTGTAAATCAAGGCAACCATAGTCGTGGAAATAGGTCATTCGCGCCAGCCGGTCCAAGTCCGGCGATGTCCTGGAACATTGCACGGATGTCCGACAAAGTCACCTGGTAAGTGAAATATGACACGCCGTTTGCTGTTCTCTCTCTGAAGTCGGCGTTCTACAGCATGATCAGGAGCTACCTGTTCGCACTTTTAGAAAAGAAATGGGGTTAACATCGACTTTCTTCAGCTGGTTTGCTGTATTCTAAAATAAATCAGACACCGACAACCAAGTTGGAGATGTCTAAACAAAGACCTTCCCACTTTCCAACGGGAAGCGCAGGGCTGCTGTTTTAACACTGCCCTCTTTAGTATCGAAGTTGGGCCTCGGTTAAACGTCCTCACGGGATCTTGGGCCGCGGATGCGTGGTCTCTTATGTGGTTAACATTATACTCTCTATCATGCACGACGCTCTGTTTGAGTTCCTCTTCATTAATTTAGAAGAGTTTCGCATTGCCTCCCGGGTGGCTGTTAGCTTTGATAAGAGCTACAAGCTTTGGTGTGGATCCTGGAAGCATCAGACAGATTCTCCTCTGGGGATATGTTGGACGTCCAAGCCGCTGACCGTCTTGGGCTACACGATATCTGCTCAAAAACTGTCCTTTCATAGGCTTCCCACCTGATGGGGCTGCTGGAACGAGCCATCGCGAGTGGTCTCCCTTCACCAGTGGCCTGTCGCTGTTGGGTCGGGCCCGCACGGCGGGCTACAGGCGCGACTGGCGGGCTGCAGGCGCAACTGGAGCGCTTCTTGTGGAGAACAAGCGGAGTCCCGAGGCTTCCCCAGGGGATTCTGCTTCTTCCAGTTTCCGAAAGTGGGGTTGGCCTTCTAAACATCGCCGGTCAGCTTCGGCTCGCCTCTCTGACGGGTGTCCAACCATTATTGCGCGGCCCCACCAATGGCTACACTTGGCTGGTCCGCAAATGGGCATGACTGACCCGGCCGGCTCCTACAGTCTGTTCTTACTGAGGAGAATGAGACTTCTAAGCCTTTGGGAGGCCGCTTCCAGCGTCCTTGATCTGGACCACCGGGTTATGCACTTTTCAATCCAGAGGTCCATGAGTCTTCAAGGTGACAACAGGTTCCTACGGCTGCCAGACCTTCTGGCTCCCGAGCTCTGACTACAGGCGACCCTCGGTGACTTTTCCGATGGGATCTTTTCCCTAGCACGCTCAACGCTAGATGAGCTCTCAGACGCACGGGATCTTAGGGTCTTCTGCATTCGCCTACTGCAGAAAACGTCAGCTTCAACTATTACTGGGAGAAAATCGCCCTGCGGGGATCGGTGACGCTCAATACACCAGCCAGAGTGCGCGCCGGGCAATGGAAAAAGCACGGCTGCTGGAGCATTCCGTTGTAGAGCTGGCTGCGCGGTGGAATCCCAACGTTTATGTCTACCTCCCCTCTTACCTATCAACTACCCGACCTGCGTCGCAATTACTTTTCGGAGCCCGAGACAGACATCCTCCTACGGGTGACTCTTCAAGGCCTGTCCCACCCTGTCCATCCTGCCTTGAAGCGCGTCACCTATGTGGCCTGTGGATCCATCAACGAGTCACTGACCCACAGATATTATAGTTGCCGAGCCGTGCGACCCCTGTTCCGGGAGGTTTTCGCCTCCTGCGAGGTGTCCCGAATCTGACGGCCTGTCACTTCGGCGTTGGCCTCCATCCCAAGGCTATGAAGACAGAAGCAGTGGCGAAGGCTACCATATACAAGTATCATCTTGGTCTTGAGGTGGGTAACGTCAGCCATAACATCAACCTGCCCACTCTGTGGGAGAGAAATCTGGTGATTCTCGGTTGATAAGTCTTTCCTGCGGTGGAAAACGTTAATGAATATTTATAATATATATATATATATATATATAGAAGCAAAGGGCGCCTCTCCCGTCAAAATGAACGTCAAAAACTGACGCCATCTATTGACCGTCGCCGCAACTAGCGGCCTCGGGTCGGTGACAAAACCACAACACCAGCTTTGGCAAATTGAGAAGCGTCCACCTAGAGACCATGGTTTCGGGCTAATGGCCCTCGTCAGTCTAGGGCGGACTTTATTCCATGAGATCCACACGGGATCTAATGGAATCTTCACAATCTACCAAATATTCCATCTATATATATATATATATATATATATAAATGAATGTATGTGTGTGTGTGTCTGTTTGTCCTTTATGCCTGACCAAACCACTTATTGGAACGCCATGAAACTTTGGGAAGTTATTTAGTATAGTACTGGGAAGGTTTCTAGCAAATAAAATTTTTGAAATAACTTTTCGCTTTAAAATAATCAAGATAAATATTCTAATTTATCTGTTATAATTCAACAATCTGCTCTAAATATAATCATGATGATACGATGATTTTGTAATGTAGAAAATTAGGAAAGACAAAATTCAGGATGACACGGCAATTTATTTGAGACAAGAATAATGATACAATTCCAAGGCAAGATACTATTCCTTTAACTTCCAATTACCGAGGGAACCAATTAATATTGATTTTATTCAACTTATCGAGTATTTTTCAAGGGACCGGGAAAAAATGTTCACTTTATTGAGAGATTCGTTAGACAAACCTCTACTCAGGTAAAACCCGGGCGAAGCCGGGTACGTCCATACAAGAATAATGATACAATTCCAAGGCAAGATACTATTCCTTTAACTTCCAATTACCGAGGGAACCAATTAATATTGATTTTATTCAACTTATCGAGTATTTTTCAAGGGACCGGGAAAAAATGTTCACTTTATCGAGAGATTCGTTAGACAAACCTTTACTCGGGTAAAACCCGGGCGAAGCCGGGTACGTCCGCTAGTATATTATAAAAACGCACGATATATAAAATCTTTCTCCACACATATTCATTACACTAAACATATATTTACTTTTAATTACTCTCATCATCGTGATCTCATTGTAAATTTCCGTTAATCATAAGTGCGAATTTTGCACCAATATAATTTGTTAATTGTCATTGTCTCTCTCTCTAAAACTACTCTCATATATTTCTACTACTAATAATAATAAATATAGTTTTCATAATAATAATAAATCACGTTTAAAACACACAATATTGGTTATAAAACATTCACTAAAACACTCAAGTGATAATAGAACTATGAATAAAATAAAGATAGAAAGAGAATTTCTCAAATCAAAGATTTAAATAAAAAAAACAGAAAAAAAAATAATTTCAATAAATCAAATTGCAACTAATCAAAAATAAATTTACCAGAGAAGACCTATAATATCAAGATAGTCTAAAAGCATTTTGTTAATTTAATCAAGGAAGCCAGAACCTAAAAACAGAACAAGGAAAATGCAGGACGAAAACAAAACTGGATAAAACAACAATAAAGGACATTGACGAAATAGAGGAGTTAAAATATTATTGACAGGAATATAAAAAAGCAGATTACAACAATGAGAGCTAAAAACCTAATAAAATAATGGTTGAAATGAATAGAACAAATGGTCACTGAATCTTTCAGTAACTCATGATGAAATATTCTGTTTATAGCTGAAAGTTTGGCTTACCTAGTAGTTTTCAATATTTTCAACATATATTTTGTAAATATCGAGTCACCATTCGAAAAATGAAATTCACTTTCCAGACCTTTTTTAAAAACTATTTAATGTATCACAAATAAAACACTTGTTGGATTATATATATATTTTTTTAATATACACTGCGTGACATTGAAAATGGAACACCAAGAAATAGTGGCCAGAAAGTGATGAAACTCGGCAGACAGAGAGAGACAGGGACGAACAATAAGTATATATGTAGCATATTTTGAGTTGGATAGTTCACAACCTTCTTCTGGTGTTTATTATGGCCCCATATCTATATAAAAATATGTATCGACCTTGTGGAAATGGATATAACAAATAAACAAAGAGGCCGAGGTAGACCAGACGGCGACAATGACCCGGCGCCAGGAAGTGGCGTGATTACAAGAACCAATCAGGACTCACCGCCATATGCGGGGGTCCAATATAAAAGGGCCCAGAAAATGAGACAAAGTAGTTGTTTTCAGAGTGACGCCGTTATACGGTCGGTCGGATCTCTCACCCCTTCCTCTATCCGCGATGTAGGCTTAGGGCATCCGCGGCGCCCGTGGTCCGCCTGCCTCCGTCCGTGGTGTATCTCTACCTCTTGGAGCTACCATCTAGACCTGCCTCTGTTCCTTGCTGTCCCCGTGCGGGAATCCCATCACGCACCCACGACCAAGACTGCCCAGTACATTCCACATCGGCTTGGTCGGGATTAGTACAGAACGCGTTTAAGTCGACAGGATAACTGGGGACAACAGCATGCAGAGGATGACGGAGGTCAGAGACGAACACTTCGCGGATGCCCTCACCAACATGCAACACCACTGCGAAGACCTAGTAAGCCGCCTAACAGACGCCATTCAGGGAATAGCCGTGCCTCGTGCGGAGGAAGCCCTCATCTCTCCTTTCGACGGATCCTACGCAGCAAGCAACTCGAGCGGACGAGCGAGGGACCGCAAGATGACGCCACCCTACAAGCCCGGCTCCGCACGCTACTCAAAGGTGAGCCCCTCTCCCTCTACAACGAACTGAATCTGGCCTCTCTGCCATACAGCCAGGCAAAACAAACTCTCATGGACCTCTATCAATTGTGACAAAAATGCACCCAGCCAAACTTTAGCTCATTTTCCCCATTTATATTTATTACCCCCACTATATCCCTCTGAACATCAATGTAAAATATTTAATGATCCTTGTAATTTATGTGTTAGGAATGATATCCCTTTAACTTTTATGAATATTATTAAGAAATACTCAAATATTTTTTCTACTAACAAATATAACATCCCAAAATTGAAAATTCCCCCTATCAATATTAGAACAAAACTTCTTCGCCAATGCCATCCATCAAGCTATCACCTTTTTTATATTTGTATGCTATATGTCTTTATTTTATTTTTCTATACCTCAACCACTCAGCCATTATAAATCATCCAAGCCAACATTATTATATAGTTATTATTATCATTGCTCATTATATCATAGAATATTCAACCATCAGCAATCTTTTGAATCATTGCTATTCGACTATTTTGTCATCTGTCAGCATATATAGATTCTAAAACTTTACAAATTCAAGCTTTTTATACATCATTTGAGTTTTTTATATAACATTTATATATTTTTAAAAATACCTTAAGATCGTCTTATTTCTGATATCATTGTTTATTATTAGATTATTATTATTTCCTCATATTGACGCCTCTCTCTCTCAATCCTATCTTCCCATCCTATACCACTTACTCACACCTCCTTAGCCCATCTCCTCTCAACCTCATAGTCTCCCATAGGGTTCCTGTTGCCACCCATTTTATTTTATTTTTATTAATTAATCTATTGGACCATCCTTCCTCGGTATACAATTTCCGATAACGCGTTCAGGAAATCCAAAGATTCTTTCTTTTTTTTTATCCATCACCCGACAACATCATTCACTACATTCAACTATGTCGGGTTGTTCAATCATCATTGGCAACAGTACCCTTTACCTTCCTTACCTTCCATATTTCCCGCAGTCAAGAGTCTCCTGCTCGCCAAACAAACTTTTATTTATTTTTTATTTTGATTCAACCAGCTGGCTCTACCTTCCTCGTGTACATTTCCCAACAGTGAGCTCAGGCGACCAGTTCGAGTTTTTTTTTTCTCAACGCTCGGATCATCATTACAACCATCATTTTTACCATTTTATTACTTTTTTTTTTCAATTTTAATCCGAGCTCAATCATCATTGGCAACAGGCAACTCTTGACTCCACCTTTCCCATTTCTCCACTTTCAACTTACCTACCTCCCCTGTCTGATCTAATGTTGATTGTGAAAAGTCTTGGCAGTTCGGTCAATGAAAACAATACCTCCCTTACACAGGCACGTATTTCATTGCCGAACGCCATTGCAAAATTCAACTCAGACTTCCCCTCTTTTTACCACTGCGTCACTCTAAACCTTCAGATATCCATTATAAGTTTATTTGTAACATTTTACTACTTTTGATAAGTTCGTTTTCCTTTTTCTCTCTCTCACCACGTGAGACGTCTCTGAAATTATGATTATGAAAAAATAAAAAACAAATCATAATGGCATTTCAATTTATTTACCACTTTTGACTTTTCCAATCATCGTCTAATTTGCATTTATAAGCATTGCATCACGTGGGGAACACACTAACCTGAATACTTACTACATTTTAAAATCTTATTCATTTATATTTTTACGATCCTTGATGTGTGCCATTTATATTTTAGAATCAATCCATATATTTTAGGATATTTCTTTTACATTAAGATATTTCTTTTCCTTCCATCCCTAAACAGTTAAAACCATTAGCCAACCTATATAAACATCACCTGAAACATTATATTCTTTGACATCATTTGTTTTAATTTTCCATGGCCTACGTCTAAGCTAATTTAACTTAAAAAATTTGTTTTAACAGTGACGCCTTATACCAACTGTCCCTTCTTATATCTTGATCCTTCCAACTCTGCCTTCCATGCTTCTCTCATCTCTTGATCATTTTCCATTGGCCTTCTATGCCTTCGTTCTAACCACCCCTCGTCCATCGCAGAGTTCCTGTTTGCCGATTTTTTTTTATTGATTTGTCCCAGTGGACTACTCCTTCCTCGCCATCCCATCCTGATGGTGTGTTCAGGAAAATCCATGGCTTATTATTTTTTTATTTACACCCGGGTCACCGTCCCAGCATTCTTTATTTCATTCTTTTTTCCTCAAACCCGGGTTCAATCAATCAATGGCAACAGTCGAGTCCTGTTTTCACAATCTACCTCCATCCTCTAACCTCTTCAACGGTTCCTGAGAATCCTGCTCGTCAACATTTTTTAATTTTTATTTTTTAATGATTCATCGACCTGGTACACTCTTCCTCCCCATGTTAACTCCACACGGAGAGCTTGGGTAACCAGCAAGATTTTTTTTTCTCTAACGCTCGACCCAGGCCATCATCAGCACGATGCGCCCACTCATTTTTCGTTTACTTTTATTTTTCATCTGGTCGAGCTCAATCGCCGACAGCAGCGCAACTCTTGAGCCACCATCTCTTTTTAACCTCTCTCAGAAGAATTTTCTTTCCCATATTCTCCCATTACCTACCTCTCCTTCGATCTTCACGCCTTTTGCCCATCTGATCTAATGCTACTTACAAAGCATCTTGAGATTGCTGAACCCTGAAAACAATACTTCGCTTCTAAGCTCTTATTGCAGGGCAGGACTCCTGAGATGTCCTTTGCAGAAACCAATTCAGACCTTCTTCCTTTATTCCTCACTGCGTCACTACCTATCGCAAACCTTTTGCTTAAGTCAATTTTCTTTTATATTTTATTTTACTTTTATTATCTCTACTTCTCCTCCTTCCTGTATTACATCCCTGAAACTATGTTGTAAATACTCATGGCACCTTAAGTAACAAAAAACTGTAAATAGTATACCAACTTTCCCAAATATGTACTTTCGCTATTGTGTGTGTTTACTTTAAATTTATCCTTCCTATGTACTCCTCTTATATATTTTTTGTAGTTTTATAATATTATATCAGTGTGTCACCACTACTCTCCCCTTTATCTTTATTTTTATTCTAGTAACTAATTTGTGCCCCAAATTATTTCGCATTTAATAGGTTTGCTAGCTTTTCGCTCAATTTTATTTCACTCCCCTAATCAAACCTTCATCACCGGGGGCACATTCTGTAGTATATTTTGAGTTGGATAGTTCACAACCTTCTTCTGGTGTTTATTATGGCCTCATATCTATATAAAAATATGTATCGACCTTGTGGAAATGGATGTAACAAATAAACAAAGAGGCAGAGGTAGACCAGACGGCGACAATGACCCGGCGCCAGGAAGTGGCGTGATTACAAGAACCAATCAGGACTCACCGCCATATGCGGGGGTCCAATATAAAAGGGCCCAGAAAATGAGACAAAGTAGTTGTTTTCAGAGTGACGCCGTTTTACGGTCGGTCGGATCTCTCACCCCTTCCTCTATCCGCGATGTAGGCTTAGGGCATCCGCGGCGCCCGTGGTCCGCCTGCCTCCGTCCGTGGTGTATCTCTACCTCTTGGAGCTACCATCTAGACCTGCCTCTGTTCCTTGCTGTCCCCGTGCGGGAATCCCATCACGCACCCACGACCACGACTGCCCAGTACATTCCACATCGGCTTGGTCGGGATTACTACATATATATATATATTAAAATATATATATTTTTTTTAACTGCGTCACTCTGAAAACAACTCCTTTGTCTCATTTTCTGGGCCCTTTTATACTGGACCCCCCCATATGGCGGTGAGTCTTGATTGGCTCCTGTAATCACGCCACCTTCTGGCGCCGTTGGTCGTTGTCGCCATCTGGTCTACCTTTGCCTCTTTGTTTATTTTTTACATCCATTTCCACAAGGTCGATACATATTTTATATAGATATGGGGCCATAATAAACACCAGAAGAAGGCTGTGAACTATCTAACTCAAAATATACTACAGAATGTGCCCCCGGTGATGAAGGTTTGGTTGGGAGAATGACATGTAATGAATGATGACCTAACAAACCTATTATAAAAAAAAATAAAAGAAATAATTTTTATACAAATTAGTTAAAATTATTATTAAGCTACAAGTTAAAAAGAGAAAGATGTTGTAATGGTGGTGTATCAGCGAAATAAAAATCAAGGTTATAAAAATAAAAACGCACAAAATGAATGATAAAAGATTAAGAGAAAGTATATAATACAAAATGGTAAATATGGTAAAATGAATCGTACAAGTAAAATATTATCTTATTGCATAAAAGATGAGAAAAAATGGAGTTAATTTATTGACTGAACGTATAATGTGACGCTAAGGTTGAAAAAAGGAAAGGGGGTTTCTGAGCATGTTTCTGCAAAGTAATATCCCAAGCATTCTGCAATGCAATGCGAACTTGTTTAAGTGAGGCAAGGTTTTCATTAACAGAATGCCCAAGATATTCCGTCTGCATCATTAGCTCAGACAGTGAAAAGAGGTGGGAAGATTGATGGATGTAAAAGGGAGAGGTAGAGGTAAGAGGGATCCCTGTTGTCCATAATGATTGTGCCCGGTTGAATTATGAAAAAAAAGTGAAAATTTGAAAAAATGGTGAATTGAAATGATGAGTCGGGCGATGAGAAAAAGAAAATAAAAAGATCGCGCTGGATATCCTGAACTCACTATTGGGAATGGTATAGCGAGGAAGGATTGTTCCAGTCGGATTAATCAATGAAAAAAAATGTTCGGCAAACTGGAATCCCTTGGAAGGTAGTTGGAGGTTTGAAAGATGCGGAAAAGGAGAGGTGGATGTAAGAGATTTATTGCTGTCAATTTTGATTGTGTCCAACTTGTGTGGTGAGAAGAAAAAGTTGAAAAATGAAAAAATGATGAGCCGGACGATGAGAGAAAAAAAATCTAACTGGGTCTCCTGAGCTCACTATTGGGAATGATATAGCGAGGAAGGGTTTTCTAGTTAGTTTAATCAAAAATGGCAGACGAACAATAATCTCTTGATGGATGTAAAAAGTTGGGAGGAAAGGTTCATGGGATAGAGTTAGAGGTTGTAAATGAAGCGTCAAAAAATAACATTTTGAAAATCTATTAAGAAAATTAAAATGATAAATGTTTTATCTGTTTAAGAAATATTATAAATATTGTTAAGTGTAGTTTTTTTTTAAATGGTGCCTAAAATAGTTGAAGTTGTAAAATTCTAAGTCTAAACATGATGAAAAAAAAAGAAAATAAAAATATTAAAGGTAATAATATATAAAGGGTTGATTGGTAGTTGATGGCATTAATGTTAATGGTTAATAAACAAGATGATATTATCGATTAATATTGAAATGTTTTATCTACATCTGTAAGTTAAAAAACAAAGTCCAACACCACAAAACTAGTAAAATTGTAAGTCTATTTACAAGTAAATGAGAGAAAAGTTAAAAGAAAACAAAAATATTCGTTCCTGAAAAAAGGGAACATATTTACACACAATGTCTAGGTGTAGGTGCAAGATTACTGATGTCTTTCTAGTTTGGCCTACGGGGAGGCAATGTGGCCCTATGTCGCTTTGGTCCGGTCTGAGAAGTTGGTCTTAGCCAGATCTTCCCGATTATATTATGTGAGACCAGAAGGGGAGCGATCTTGATCCTTAAAATTATGTCATTGTAGTGGAAGATAGGACTTTAGGTACGTGTAGTATGTAGTGCATGTCTTAGGTGCTGAAAAGATTGCAGAGCGTTTTATGCAGTTGGTCTGCAAAATATTTAGGTGAGCCTACCCAAACGCCGGCTTGTTACATTTGAGGAACATCATTTAAAATATTAACTTAACAGGTTTTTTCTCCATGTAACATTACGTTACATATGGGGAAATGAGAGGCGACAAATTTGACAAAAAAAAAGGAAAAAGGAAAGTTAAAACCTTTTTGATTCCTAACAAGGGAGCCGGTAATGTAGTGTATGTTTGTATTAAATTGTACCCAAGAGCCCTATAATTGAATGATTGACAGGCAAGAGTGTTGAAGTAGGAAGGAATATCTCTGCCAATGGTGGATACAAAGGTCATTCCACCCTTTTAGAAGTAGGGAAGGAGAGACGAAGTAGAAAAAACTAGGGGGGAGTACAGTGTGTCCTTGAGCTGGTTGTCGTTGGGATGAAGATTGGAATATTGTCGTGGCGAAGGACGCCATTTTGGGGATTTAATTGTCCTTTTAGGAGGCCAAGATGGCGTCTCCTTCGGTCTCATGTACAGGATCGATTTTCGAGATTATGGGGACCTAATTTTTAAACGGGGTTGACAAAACGATAAACTATCCTATAACATTATAAAAATAAGATTTGTTATAAAAGGGATTTTATATAATTTTCCTATCCGTTTTAATCTGGCAGGTTCCTCTGTTAGAAGGATATTAAATTTAATCTGTAATATTGAAATCGTGGGTGTGATTTCATTGGGAAAAGGTAGGTTATAAAAGAATTAATTAATTAACTAGTGTATAAATAAATGTGTTATGATCATGCGAAATGTGTTAATGGAATATGGGATATGCGAGAGGAATTAAAATTGATGTGAACAATGTAGAAAAGTGCGAAATAAAAATGTATGTTTGAACAGGCGACAATCTAACGGGCAGGCGCCAAAGTGGCGCGAGAAAGTCGAGCTCATGCAGCCTATATAATCAAACTGAGCACCGTGGTGGCGGGCGTTGTGTTTTGTTTTTGGGAGGACGGTAATATAATAGCTATTTGTGTAACATGGATTGTTTGCCACTCAGTGGCGCCTGTGTACCAAATGTTTTTCTAATCGAGTTAATATTGCGAATACTTTTATCAATAGATCAGAATATATGAGGGAGGATCGGTGCTTAAGTAATTCAGAACCAAGGGGTTGGTGTAGAGGCATATAAAGAGAATAGGTTTTGTGAAATTATTGGGGAATATATTATCATAATTTAAGAAAGAGAAGCTAACTGGAATAATAAAAAATAATTACATAATGTTTCTTTGCTTTTATATACAGTGTGGTAATGAGTTATATTCTCGGAATTGCTCTATTCCAGTCCAAACAATTCCGAGGGTTAGTCTTAAGTAATCTGTTGTGTGCCTAATAGAAAGAGAAAAATAGTCATAACATTTGAAGGAGAAAAATTATAGGTGGAGGAAAAGGTAATCATGAAATGGTGTTGAATGCTATGATTATTTAATTGATTAAATTACGTCGATGAGTTCGCCAAACTTTCAGGACCTAGATTTCGCTAATTTTATGAGAATAGATGGGGGGACAAGTGATTAAATGGTTCGGTATTTCACCACCCAAATTATATATATATATATATATATATATATATATATATATATATATATATATATATATATATATATAGTGTAGAAACTATATAACAAAATTATAACAGTGATTCTACTTTTAAAACTTAAGGAGCAAACTGATAATAATGATAACTTATATCAATTAGATTTGATTAGATTAGCAAGCTAAATCTAAATTAATTATAATAATAAATAGTTATTTAATTTTATAGTCCAGTTTTGTATTAAGATTATCTTCACTATTATGATCATTTAAATTCAAATTATAAAATTTGTAAAATGTTATTAATTTGTAGATAGAGAGAGAAAAAAAAATCCTTTACTTCTAATACATCATCAAGTTAATTATATATTTATAATTAATAACAATAAAAATTAACAAAGTAACGTCTTTTGCATCGGCTTTTACACGTCATTTAGACATACTCTAATCCTATATATAGAATAATCGAAGTGAGAATATATATAATAGTTAGAAAAAAGAGAGAAAGACAGAACCATGCACTTTTAATCAAACTAATAATAAGGAAAAAAAAATTTTGTAAAGAAGGTAGATAAGATTGTTAGTATATATATATATTTTTTTAAAATTTTATATTTTATCCTTTTTTTTTTAAAGATTTTTTAAGGTTTTTTTTATTTTATAATATGATTATAAATAGTTGTATTTAGTAATATATCTATAGTATGAATTAACATTTGTTATAAGTTTGGATATTATGTTTTGAAACCCTAATGGTAGACCAGACATACACAAAAAACTTTAAATTGAAATAAATTGGAAAAAGAGATCTGCTGGACCGGGGATCTTCAGATAAAAGTCCAGCGACATTTCACCCCTTCTTTATTATGTCATAGATCTCTTTTAAACCGGATTTTATGTGTTAATATTAAGTTGTTTCAGTAAAATATTTAAATGAACATATATAACAGATACAAGTGTTAACAAATTCAAACTGTAAACCTACCTCGACTGCGGCGTCCTCCATTGTGAATATCTATTTCTGGCTGACACATGTTGCGGGGGGGGGGGGACATTTCAAATTTATACCATTTATTCAGAATTTTTTTAACAACAAGAAAATTAAAGAAGAAAGGAAAAATAGTTTAGGGAAGAAAGCTGAATTTCATAATCTTTACAGCTAGTTATATCAAAATAACTGATTCTACACTTATTCATCTTTTAATATTCCTTTAAAAAGGCAAATTATAAGAGTTTAATAAAGCTATTAATTGTGCAAATTCACCTTTATTTAACTTCCATTTTCCTCCCCAGAAATTGGAGATTAAACAAAATGAACTATATACTATAACACTTTAAAAATCTTGTGAAAAAATCTTTTAATCAGTTATTTAATCAAAGTTTAATTAATTGTTAAAGATTATAAATTTGTATTAGTTATTATTAAGAGAAATTATAGAAAGTTGATTTCATAAATGGATATTTCCATTTTTTTTTTTTTAATATTTTATAATTGATATACTGTTGAAATATTTTACTTGTCTGATACTAAATTTGTTTTTAATAAATTCCATGTTTAAATTTTTAACATCTTCTATGAAATTATCTAATATATTATTTATTCTATAAAATCTTAGAAACTGACCATAATATATACCCTTACAGCAATTTAATGATATATTAGAATTCATATTACAGTATTTTATAATATTGAAATTATAATTACTCTTTTTATTATAACTCTAACAGCACTATTTGTAAGGTCTATATTCAAGTCTAAAAAGTTAACTTTTTTGTTTCTATAAATTTTTTCATTGTTCTTAAGTTTCAAGTATTTAGGATATATTTCAGGTATTAATTTTTTAAACTGTGGATTATTAAATATTATTATGTCATCTACATATCGGAATATTTGCCAATTAATATTATTTTGTAGAAAGTATTCTCTTTCATACCAGAATAATATTAGATTGGCTAATAAAGGACTAGAAGAAGTTCCCATTTTGATATAACTAGCTGTAAAGATTATGAAATTCAGCTTTCTTCCCTAAACTATTTTTCCTTTCTTCTTTAATTTTCTTGTTGTTCAAAAAATTCTGAATAAATGGTCTAAATTTGAAATGTCCCCCCCCCCCCGCAACATGTGTCAGCCAGAAATAGATATTCACAATGGAGGACGCCGCAGTCGAGGTAGGTTTACAGTTTGAATTTGTTAACACTTGTATCTGTTATATATGTTCATTTAAATATTTTACTGAAACAACTTAATATTAACACATAAAATCCGGTTTAAAAGAGATCTATGACATAATAAAGAAGGGGTGAAATGTCGCTGGACTTTTATCTGAAGATCCCCGGTCCAGCAGATCTCTTTTTCCAATTTATTTCAATTTAAAGTTTTTTGTGTATGTCTGGTCTACCATTAGGGTTTCAAAACATAATATCCAAACTTATGACAAATGTTAATTCATACTATAGATATATTACTAAATACAACTATTTATAATCATATTATAAAATAAAAAAAACCTTAAAAAATCTTTAAAAAAAAAAGGATAAAATATAAAATTTTAAAAATATATATATATATACTAACAATCTTATCTACCTTCTTTACAAAATTTTTTTTTCCTTATTATTAGTTTGATTAAAAGTGCATGGTTCTGTCTTTCTCTCTTTTTTCTAACTATTATATATATTCTCACTTCGATTATTCTATATATAGGATTAGAGTATGTCTAAATGACGTGTAAAAGCCGATGCAAAAGACGTTACTTTGTTAATTTTTATTGTTATTAATTATAAATATATAATTAACTTGATGATGTATTAGAAGTAAAGGATTTTTTTTTTCTCTCTCTATCTACAAATTAATAACATTTTACAAATTTTATAATTTGAATTTAAATGATCATAATAGTGAAGATAATCTTAATACAAAACTGGACTATAAAATTAAATAACTATTTATTATTATAATTAATTTAGATTTAGCTCGCTAATCTAATCAAATCTAATTGATATAAGTTATCATTATTATCAGTTTGTTTCTTAAGTTTTAAAAGTAGAATCACTGTTATAATTTTGTTATATAGTTTCTACACTATATTAATTCATATGAGCTTGCTCTATGATATATTTTTTATATATAACATAATATACAAATAAAAATTATATTAGATATTCTAATATAAATAAATCTTCATACAAATTTTAATTATCTTTCATTGTTTGATTATTAAAAAGTAAATAATAAAAGTAATATTAGAAAAAATAACTTCAGAACTTTTGTTTTTTTCAGTGTTTAGTTAGTTTAAAGATGTTTTTTTATTAGTTATTCTTAAAAATATAACAGATAACAAACAGTAATATCTATATATTTATAGATTAATTATTCAATTTATTACAAATTTTATCACCACAAAAACAATTAAGAAAAATATATTTAAAAATTCATAAGAATAACAAACTAAAAAAACTAAAAAAAACTACAAACATATTAGTGTTAGCACCTCTTTTATGTTAATTTAAACTCGCTAAGAATTGCCTAAGAAAAAATTGTCAAACTTGTCCCTCTCTTAAGAACCATGACACTTTTCAAACAACTAGTTGTAAATTAGTGAATACTATTTATAAATTAACATGCCAAATTTGTCAACTATCATATATAGGACAAACTTGTAATCCATTAAATATACGAATAAACCTACATAGAAACCACGCTAAAAAATCAATTGGTAATATATATATGAAAGAACACAATCAATTACATACTTTTAACAACTTTAAGATAGAAATACTAGACATATGTCAAAACAAAAAACAACGACTATTATTAGAAAACAACTACATTTATAAACACAACACATTATACCCTTATGGACTTAACGACGAATTAAACTACACATACAAACCACAAACAGAAGAAATTTCAACCTATGAAATCAGCTGCAAATACAAAAAAAATGAATTTAAAACTAAACCTAATAAAACTAGAGGTAAAACTACCAATAAATTAGGTTACATTGAATTTGAAGAATTACTGGACCCAAAACAAATGTACACTAACAACTTCGTCGATAAATTTATTAAAACATTATTTAAACCAAATAATAATAAATTTATCAAACTCATAGAATATATTAAAATTCATAATCTGACTAACAGATTAATAGATATCACACACGACATCTTTAAATACAGAAAAATTAAACAAGCTACTAATAACATTAATATTATCATTAAATTTAATAACAATTTATTTAATCATATTAAATTTAATGATATTTTTAATAACCAAATCATCAATAATCTTTTCCCTATAAAAAATTTAAATTTCAAAACAATCTGGAGATACAACAAAAATATAGGTAATTTAGTTTGCAATTATAATCAATTTATTAATAATTTGGCAAATTTTAAAAAAATTAAATGTAATTGCAACAACTATATTGATAAATATAAGTTCTCAGGTCATATATTAACTAGCAATTTTTCTTTTTCAAATCCAGAATATCAGGAAATTTTAAATAAAGGGTATAAATATATACCTCAAATTAAACACAATTATAATAATACAATTAAATCTATATTAAAAGATATAGATATTTTCATAAATAAAACTAGTATAAAATACAGTATTCCAGAATTTACTTTTCTGGAATGGAAACATAATATTAAAAAGGAAATTATAAATTATTATAATAATACACTTAAATACACAAAACCTAATTCAGACATTCCTTCTTTTAAAGAAAATATAATTAATTTACAGAAGGACTATATTATCACTCCTATAGATAAATGTTCCAATAACTTATCTCTAATTTGTAAAAATCTATACCACGATATACTAAAAAAGGAAATTGATAATAATCATAAATACACTTTTGCTAGAACTACAGCCACAAAAATCAAAAAAGACATCAAAAACGTTGAAAATTCACTAAAAATTTATAATAACCACAAAAATCCAAACATACCAAAGTTCTATATAATTCCTAAACTACACAAAAAACCTATTTCTTTCAGAACAATCACATCTGGTATAAATTCAGTCATAAAAAATATTGATATACAATTAGCTTCAACACTACAATTTATTATAAATAAATTAACTAATAAATATAATTATAAATTTATCGACTCAAATAAAAAAATCATTAATTATTTAATGAACAATTGGACAAACATTGAAACAGTACACACATTTGACTTTGAGGACCTATATTCTAAAATAAATTTAAGAGATCTAAATAATAAAATAACCAATTTATTTAATGAATTCATTAATGACAAAACTTTCTACATTAAAATTATTCATAACAGATATAAAACAATTAAATTAGATCTTAAAACAGCAAAAACTCTACTGGAAACATTTTTAAATTTTAACTATATAGAATTTAAAAATAAAATATATATTCAATCAGAAGGCGTTCCCATGGGAACTTCTTCTAGTCCTTTATTAGCCAATCTAATATTATTCTGGTATGAAAGAGAATACTTTCTACAAAATAATATTAATTGGCAAATATTCCGATATGTAGATGACATAATAATATTTAATAATCCACAGTTTAAAAAATTAATACCTGAAATATATCCTAAATACTTGAAACTTAAGAACAATGAAAAAATTTATAGAAACAAAAAAGTTAACTTTTTAGACTTGAATATAGACCTTACAAATAGTGCTGTTAGAGTTTATAATAAAAAGAGTAATTATAATTTCAATATTATAAAATACTGTAATATGAATTCTAATATATCATTAAATTGCTGTAAGGGTATATATTATGGTCAGTTTCTAAGATTTTATAGAATAAATAATATATTAGATAATTTCATAGAAGATGTTAAAAATTTAAACATGGAATTTATTAAAAACAAATTTAGTATCAGACAAGTAAAATATTTCAACAGTATATCAATTATAAAATATTAAAAAAAAAATAAATGGAAATATCCATTTATGAAATCAACTTTCTATAATTTCTCTTAATAATAACTAATACAAATTTATAATCTTTAACAGTTAATTAAACTTTGATTAAATAACTGATTAAAAGATTTTTTCACAAGATTTTTAAAGTGTTATAGTATATAGTTCATTTTGTTTAATCTCCAATTTCTGGGGAGGAAAATGGAAGTTAAATAAAGGTGAATTTGCACAATTAATAGCTTTATTAAACTCTTATAATTTGCCTTTTTAAAGGAATATTAAAATATGAATAAGTGTAGAATCAGTTATTTTGATATAACTAGCTGTAAAGATTATGAAATTCAGCTTTCTTCCCTAAACTATTTTTCCTTTCTTCTTTAATTTTCTTGTTGTTCAAAAAATTCTGAATAAATGGTCTAAATTTGAAATGTCCCCCCCCCCCGCAACATGTGTCAGCCAGAAATAGATATTCACAATGGAGGACGCCGCAGTCGAGGTAGGTTTACAGTTTGAATTTGTTAACACTTGTATCTGTTATATATGTTCATTTAAATATTTTACTGAAACAACTTAATATTAACACATAAAATCCGGTTTAAAAGAGATCTATGACATAATAAAGAAGGGGTGAAATGTCGCTGGACTTTTATCTGAAGATCCCCGGTCCAGCAGATCTCTTTTTCCAATTTATTTCAATTTAAAGTTTTTTGTGTATGTCTGGTCTACCATTAGGGTTTCAAAACATAGTATCCAAACTTATAACAAATGTTAATTCATACTATAGATATATTACTAAATACAACTATTTATAATCATATTATAAAATAAAAAAAACCTTAAAAAATCTTTAAAAAAAAAAGGATAAAATATAAAATTATAAAAATATATATATATATACTAACAATCTTATCTACCTTCTTTACAAATTTTTTTTTCCTTATTATTAGTTTGATTAAAAGTGCATGGTTCTGTCTTTCTCTCTTTTTTCTAACTATTATATATATTCTCACTTCGATTATTCTATATATAGGATTAGAGTATGTCTAAATGACGTGTAAAAGCCGATGCAAAAGACGTTACTTTGTTAATTTTTATTGTTATTAATTATAAATATATAATTAACTTGATGATGTATTAGAAGTAAAGGATTTTTTTTCTCTCTCTATCTACAAATTAATAACATTTTACAAATTTTATAATTTGAATTTAAATGATCATAATAGTGAAGATAATCTTAATACAAAACTGGACTATAAAATTAAATAACTATTTATTATTATATATATATATATATATATATATATAATTTGGGTGGTGAAATATAGAGGACCTCTTCATTATAATATTGTAATTTATTTACATGTACAGTATCGCTATCATTACCTGTAATCTTATTGGGTCTATTTATACGTACGACATTATCAGAAATTATTTCCGTAATTTTATATGGACCTGTAAAGTAGGGTACTAACTTACCGCTATTTGGATGATGATACGCCTTTACTAATACTAAATCTTCTGTATCAAAGTGTGGGTTCTTATGTTTGTTATCATATTTAATTTTCTCTTTGTCGTGCCTGTCATTTGTACGTTGTATTGCTAGTTTTCTACTTTCTATTATATTGGGGTAAGGGTTTATGTGGTTATTTAAGTCTGAGGGGATTATTTTATACATTAAATATATGGGGGGAAATCCAGTTATCGTATGGGGGGTATCGTTATATTTATTAGTTACTATCTTAATTAACTTAGTCCAGGAGGTTCCTGGATTCTCTAAGTTCAGTAACCTCAGCTTCCCGGTGAGTGTCGCGTTAAGACGCTCGCAAAATCCGTTAGCTTGAGGGTTATTTGCAGTGGTTAGTAGAAAATATATTTGAGTAATTCTTAATAATATTCATAAAAGTTAAAGGGATATCATTCCTAACACATGAATTACAAGAATTATTAAAATGTTACATTGATGTTCAGAGGGATATAGTGGGGGTAATAAATATAAATGGGGAAATGAGCTAAAGTTTGGCTGGGTGCATTTTTGTCACAATTGGTAGAGGTCCATGAGAGTTTGTTTTGCCTGACTGTATGGCAGAGAGGCCAGATTCAGTTCGTTGTAGAGGGAGAGGGGCTCACCTTTGAGTAGCGTGCGGAGCCGGGCTTGCAGGGTGGCGTCATCTTGCGGTCCCTCGCTCGTCCGCTCGAGTTGTTGGATGAAGTTGCTTGCTGCGTAGGATCCGTCGAAAGGAGAGATGAGGGCTTCCTCCGCACGAGGCGGCTTACTAGGTCTTCGCAGTGGGGTTGCATGTTGGTGAGGGCATCCGCGAAGTAGTCGTCTCTGACCTCCGTCATCCTCTGCATGCTGCTGTCCTCAGTTATCCTGTCAACTTAAACGGGTTCTGTAGTAACCCCGACTAAGCCGACGTGTAATGTACTGGGCAGTCGTGGTCGTGGGTGCGTGATGGGATTCCCGCACGGGGACAGCAAGGGACAGAGGCAGGTCTAGATAATAGCTCCAAGAGGTAGAGATAGACCACGGACGAAGGCAGTCGGACCACGGGCGCCGCGGATGCCCTATGCCTACTCGCGGATAGAAGAAGGGGTGAGAGATCTGACCGACCGTATAACGGCGTCACTCTGAAAACAACTCCTTTGTCTCATTTTCTAGGCCCTTTTATACTGGACCCCCGCATATGGCGGTGAGTCTTGATTGGCTCCTGTAATCACGCCACCTTCTGGCGCCGTTGGTCGTTGTCGCCGTCTGGTCTACCTTTGCCTCTTTGTTTATTTGTTACATCCATTTCCATAAGGTCGATACATATTTTTATATAGATATGGGGCCATAATAAACACCATAAGAAGGCTGTGAACTATCTAGCTCAAAATATACTACATATATATGTGGTACTTTAAGAATCATAAACACCTTGTAAATACTCACCACCTCTTTTTACACCCCCTAATCTAATATGGACTTTTAATAATTGTACCCAATCCTCCTTTAATCAATTTAACTTTGTATGTATCGTTTTTGAGTGTTCAATTAAATAAAGAGGTACATCTAGAGGAAACGTAGAAACCAAAAGGGCTTATCCCGCAGCCATGAGGTCAACCGTCGCGTCAACGCGGCGCCAATAAAATGAAGTAACAGGGCTTACATGCAGCCAAATAAGGTCAAGCGTCCCGCCGACGCCACGGCGCCAGACGTCCGGTGACGTAACACTTCGAGCATATAAAAGGGGCTTGCCCCGCAGCCAAAGTAGTCAGTTCATTAGATGCCAGATAGCGGACAGCAGCAGCAGGTAGATCGTTAGTGGATGGCCCGCCGGCCGCAACTGGGTCTCTGCGTTCCCTCTCTCTGATGCCTCGGATTCCCCTGTGATTCGTCTCTGTGTGCCTTACCACTCACCACCATCACGACTGCGCAATCATCATCTTTCCCCACGACTCTATACAACATACCAGACTACCGAATTACCACAGCCAAAGAAAGAAAGTCGACAGGATTCGACATATATATATTTGAAAAGGGAAAATATTTCCGGGTAACACACACATATATTAGATGAAAATATCATTTATTTTACCAATATTTCAGTTGGCTGAATGCCAACCTTTATCAAGGTTTTAAAACATATTAATGTGTGTTATATACTGAAATGTTGGTAAGATAAATTATATTTTGATCCAATATATGTCTTTTTAATTAAAGATTTATTTGTGGATTGCTCTATTTTCAAAAATATATATGTGTGGTGATTTGTGAAGCAGTCGTGGTGGTTGTATGATGAGGGTAAGGACACACAGGAGACAGAGGTAAAAACCTGTGGGTAGTAGATCGGGAAGTTAAGATAGAAGGTCCGAGTACAACTTTTAGAACAACTGGTGTCGAGACCACCTCGGTCCTTTGATCATCACTACAGCCCCTTAAGCCGCTTTGAGTAAGATAAATCCCCTAGGGGAGAGTGAAGTCTTGACATTTGTTTACCAAGGGGGTTGTTTAACCCAGCTATCTTTCCTCATACTCCCACACAAGCATTTTATTTATATAGTTACAAATAATAAAACATATATACGTATAATATAAACAATATAATTATATTTATAAATCTAGTATTGTTCATCAATTATTATCACATTTACACAATATAGAATATTTGTACGTCCAAAATATACACCTGTAAACCTTTCTGGATTTATTCTGCGGAATAAAAAAATGTGTTTACTATTATTTCCCCAATTTTCTAATAAAGTTATAATTATATTCTACACGCACATATATATACTATTTGATTTAAAATATCTAGTTCGTTCCCACAGTTTTTTTTTTGGACAAGCTCATGACGTGTCAAAGCCAATTTAAATGCTTGGTTACTTTGTTAAAACTTGCTGTTAAACATTTTAAATAATTTTAATACGGTACTTTCATAATATTCACCTAAAAATAATAATATTAACTTATCTTACTAATTATATTTATCTTTTTTCTTCGTTAATTTATATATATATATAAATAGAGTTTATATATTATATATAAAGGAGGCATATACTGACCAAAAGCAAATGTGCTTTTTAGATGGCAAAGCGCCATCTAGTGGAACAGAAATCAACTAAACATTGATTTAACCTGTTCCCTGATATTTGGCCACCCCAATTTCTTGATAAATCAAGAAAAGATATTGTTTTTTTTTTTTGTTTTTTCATATATATATATATATATATATATATAGATGGAAAATTTGCCGGGAGGAAATTAATCCATGGAAGCAATGGTCGCCTCTCCCGTCAAAATAAACGTCAGAAACTGACGCCATCTATTGACCGTCGCCGCAACTAGCGGCATCGGGTCGGTGACAAAGCCACAACACCAACTTTGGCAAACTGATAAGCGTCCACCTAAAGACCATGGTTTCGGGCTAATGGCCCTCGTCAGCCTAGGGCGGACTTTATTCCTTGAGATCCACACGGGATCTAATGGAATCTTGACAATTTTCCAATATCTGCCAAACAATATATGTTTTAAAAAATTTCTAAAGGATATAATTATCATTGAATTGATACAAAACACACACACATAGATATTAAATACAAAATTATAGAAGTAATTAGATGATAAACATTATGTTTTAATATTCAAACAGCGTGTCAAGTTTGCACTTGGTGTCGTAATAAACTGTAGACAGATAATGAATTTCTGGAAACATTTATGTTTGGCAGATGGCAGTTTGTTTATCAGTGTTTTTTGTGTGGTAAGTGTGTTAATAGAGCCATTTTTATCATATTTGGGGAATATTCAGTGTTTCTGACAATAAGTTATAAATGAGTAATTTTTAAATATTTTTATAAATTATTATTATCATTTTATTCGAATCTGTTAATCTATTAAATGAAATTTCTTACAATTTTGTATAAAAAATGCATTTAAAATTGTTATCCTTGAAAATTCGATATTTAATTAAGAATTTTGAAGAATTATCTTTTTCCCAAAAGTAGATAAAAAATGGGCGACTCTATCATATATTTGAAAATGATAATTGAAGAAATTAAAAAATATAAGCTCTCTCTATACTTATGTGAGAGAAAATATTATTTTAAGTGTCTCAAAACTGGAGCTGCTTCTGAAATATTTTACCGTGGATGTTTATGATATCTCTGAAATGCTCTAAAAAGAAACTTTTGATATAAACTATATCTATATATATATAAATCAATGTTTGTTTGTTTGTTTGTATATGTCCGGTATACAAATTCGCAGTAGTTCACTAATTCAAACCAAAATTTCCATACATAGGTAAAAAATACGGGGAAGACGATAGGTTATTTTTAAAAATATATAAATCAATTATTAAAACTATATATTCAAATTATTCTACTTAGCTCACGAACAGCGCCCTCTATCAAAGATTAGATTAAATTATGCTGATGCAAACAAATAGATAATGCTAATAACAAACAATTATAAAAAAATATTATCGAAATATATATCACTCGGGTAGATATGCACACGGTTCAATCCCGGGGCGAAGCCCGGGTCACCCGTCTAGTAAAGAGATAAAACTCTTCGCTAATTTTCTTGATAAAAATAAATTCGATTAAGAAATTTACTGCGAGTATTTATCACTTTTATTAAATAAAAAGAATCAAATATGATTGAAAAGTATTGTTCTACTTAAATATTATCTTTGGAAACGATGATCAATAACACTAGCTTTTATTAAGACACCTCATTTTATAAAGACAAGTGCCTTTTCACAAAGATGTAAAAGCAATGGCAATAGTATTAATTATAATAGAAATAACTGATGTCAATGAATATTCTGAACACAGATATTTACTCATGTCGAAATTTGAAATCCCTTAGAAATATGAGTTATATCTTCGGAAGGTACATGAAATTCCTAGTTGTATAGGAAAGAAAAACCAAACATTGTTTGATTAAATTCTATGGAATCAAAAAGCCCTAATAAAATGTATGTAACAGATTTTTCTGAAAATATTAATAGATTCGCCGAATGTCGTGGTTTATTTGGATAAGGAAAGCGAAGACTAGAACGCGGGTTATTTCACACTCGCCTTTTCAGTGATACGCTAACCTTTGCTGAGATATAAAGCTACTTTGTGTCTTGGAAAAGCATATCCAGTAGACCATTTTATTGGGGAAAAGAGGGTCTTTAATTACTATATACATGATCTTGGATAGGTGTTTTCAACTGGAATTAAAGAAATATTTTAGGAATATTAAAGGAATGAGTGGAAAGTCGAGAGTTCTAACCGAAGAAAAGAGAAAATGTCCGTATGTAATGTTTATTAACAAAGATTTTTTTCATTAGAATATCTGCAAGAACCTTGAATGTCTCAGTTAAATAAGTACATAAGACTTCGAGGACGATATTAAGGTTGGAATATAAAATAAAACACAAAGTGATGCCTACTTTAAACAAAAGTTAGTACAAAGAAGTAAAATGATTGGAATTCAAGTTCTCAGATCATTAGCTCATTCTGTACAATAAGTCGTGACTTCACCTTTACCCAATCCTGGATCACCAGAAATTATGGCTATTACATATTTTACCGTTTCTAGATTTCATATAACATCAAATTCATAAAAGAAAATTATTTGAAATCCTGAATATGATTGCGATTGGTCAAAGTAGACTTAGTTGTTCATATATTAGAGTATACCATCACTAGTACCAATTTTACAAGCCCGAAATGAATGTAGACATCTTTGAGAACAACAAGAATACATTTTGATAATAAATCTATTAGAATTATAATCCTCTGTGTATCAATTAGATTAATAAAATATAAAGAAACTTATTCTCGGAGATTTATATTTGATTAATTAAATAATATATCCATATTGAGGCTTTTTAATATATCATGTAGTGTTTGTATTGAATCTTTACCTATTGCCTAAATATCTGTAAACACTGTTTTCCAGATGCGCTGTTTTATTTATTAGAAGATTGTGAAATGATGTCTGTAATATATTGTGCAAATGGCACGATGATTAATTGAACATTTGGAGTCTATCTATAAAAGATGTAGACTCTCTTGGAGAACGTATAGCCTCGTGAAAGTTATGGGTGAGTACTTTATACATGTTCTTAACTTTTATTTATTTTTAGAGGTACTTAATGACTTAAAATATTTTTAAACACTGTTCTCAATTGAAAATAATTGATATCGTTAGTATTACACAAATAAAACGTACTTTGAGCTAAATATTATCATTGTCCAATAGAATATATATATTTTAAGATTTCGAATTTAATGAATATATGCAAATATGAGTGAAATGTGCAATGTATTTTACGTTGCTATTGTTTAAAATTGTTTGAAGCTTCAACTGTTGTTTAAAAAAAATCGCATGTAATTTGAAATCTTAAGATCAATTTTAAATGATAAAAGGCGAATGTGTGTATTACCTTGGGTGGTTTCAGAACAAATACCTTTTTGGTGATTTGAAACTATTCTTCGTTTTATAAAACCTTTGAAGGTTTTTTATAAAATGTTGAAAATATCAGTAAAAATAAATAGCAACCGCCTTATTAAAAAAAAACGGTGATTCTACTTGTCTTTCATGCCTG
This sequence comes from Cordylochernes scorpioides, assembly GCA_030710605.1. NCBI lineage: Eukaryota > Metazoa > Arthropoda > Arachnida > Pseudoscorpiones > Chernetidae > Cordylochernes > Cordylochernes scorpioides. Next base: position 28,732,717 of record CP092878.1, read on the forward strand.
TTTGTCCATAAATCTTGTATTCAATTTTCAATATACTTAGAGAACACAGTCCAAATTTGATATAATCATTTAATCCTGTTGACAATGCAAATTAACAAATTTTCTTGCTTCTGGGTGATCGAGGTCGTCGGTATAATGGAATAATTTCCAAATTTACTTTTCAAATTTTGTGATCAATTTTTAATTATTATTCACTCAGATGGTAGAAATTTCATGAATTATAAATTGTCATATATCTATTTATTAATATAGATAGATGAAAATTATGCTGGGAGGATATTGATCTATAAACTTAAAGTCGACTCTCCCGTTGAAGGTTGACACTGCTTCAACGTTTGTTTTGACTCTGAAGAGGCTGCCTTTATTTATATAAGTGAATAGACTTGTATATATACACTCGTGGACAAAACCTTAAGGAAGTTGTACCTTTTAGCATGTATTATTTTTATCATTATATTAATATTTTAGTATTTTCCTATTGATATCAAAGGAGAATGTTTTCTAATTTACATGTGTGGAAAATCTTCCATATCTTATATAAGAAAATAAGTAGTGGTTTATGCTTAAAATATGAAATTTCCTTGAGTTTTTATCCATAAGTGTATGTAATATTTAAGGTGGTTTGCCTACTTTATAATTATAAAATGGGATATTTGAAGTATGCTGTTTCTTAGAGATATATGTTATTTGTTTTCACAACTTTTAAACCAATAATGGGAAATGAAGAAGAAATAGAAGTTATGGGAAGTTATCTGCACACACACAGACTCTGACATCTGCCTTTGCCAGTCCCAAACCCGGATGAAAAAGGAGGAGGGGGAGCAGTAACATGCTTGCTAAAAACCTGAGCTCAGTTGGCCCGGCTTATAGTACCCTGTAAGGGCTCCTTTTGTACTCCTTGTTAGAAATGGCTGCACATGGCGTCTGTTCCTCATCTAAAAGGCGGCCTTTATTTTAATTTTTTTTCTGGGAGCTAAGTCGGTCTGCCATGAATAGTTTTCCCAGTCTTAATGACAAAAGCAGACGCAATCTACTTCACCCAGTCATGATAATTGTCAACTCTACAAGTTTGATACCCTAATATGATTGAGTGAAGATAAGAAAGAAGAAGACACAATCTTTCCCTGAAACGGTATCACAAATTAAATGAAGTTTTATAAAATAAAGAGGAAATATTCAAAGGTTAGGCAAAATATCTTATTCAAAAGATAAAATATTAGGTTTATGACGGGCCCCTAATTAGTTTCTTTGCCGTTATTAATTCATTTGATCTATATTGACTTCTTTTTTTGTGCCAATATATATTTTCTTTCTATTTTAAAATATTTTTATAGAATTATCCAATTACTATGATAATACAAATCTAAAATATTTTTGTAATATATATGTGAGTGTATATAAATATTATTTAATGAATAATATCATTTGTGACACTGAATAATACTAACCTTTGATTCATATACGACAAAAAATTCTATCATCAATATTTTTTATATATCTTAATAGACAGATTGTAAGCTCTCTCTCTCTCTTATGTTTTACTATATGAATCATTAAAAAATGTATATTTGTAACATAAACAAATAATAAACGATAAGTTAGCTTCAGAATGTCGTGGAACAAATCGATCTTTTGATCAAAAGGTTTTTTTGATAAGGTTGACTAGAATATATTGAGTGATTATTCTATCAAAATTTTCCTTCGATTTTGAATTTGAATATTGTTATTCATTTTGAAATATTATTTTTATGTTTGTATTTGTGCAGAAAGAATAATCCTGTTTGTTACATCATGTCTCCTTGCATACGCGCCGGCAACTGCGGTCCAGCCGTCAGTGACGCTACCTGATACAAGCACAGTGATCAGTGGAGAACAGAAAACTGTCAGTGGGAAGTCACTGGACATCTACCTCTCCATCCCCTACGCCCAGCCTCCCACAGGAGAGCGGAGGTTCAAGGATCCAGAGCCAATCACCAATCTTCCTCCACAGATCAACGCCACCCAATTCCCTCTATCATGCTATCAGAAAAATTTCAGTCCTAAAGATCATGTCAATAAGAACATGAGTGAAGATTGTCTCTACCTCAATATATGGGCTCCTAGCAAAGCATCAAAAAGAGATGTTGTGATTTTTATTTATGGTGGTGGATTTGAATTTGGATCAACAGATCAACTTTTTAACAATCCTCAATATCTTGCTGCTAGAACTGGCATGGTCATAGTTACCATAAACTACCGCGTTGGTTCCTTTGGATTCCTTGATCTGAATAAGAAAGGAGCTGATGGTAATTTAGGTCTCAAGGATCAAATATTGGCATTCAAATGGGTCAAAAAGAATATTAAAGCATTTGGTGGAAGTCCGGTCAGCGTTACTCTCTATGGTCTCAGTGCTGGTTCAATGTCAATAGCTTTTCATCTCTCCATAAAAGAAAATCAAGACCTCTTTAAAAGAGCATTCTTGCAAAGTGGAACTTCCAATTCGGGTTTTTTTAATTCAAAAACCAATAAACAAAAATCATTAAATCGCTTTTATGAAGTACTAAATTGCAATCCAAATTCATCTGATATTTTACAATGTTTGCAGTCTAAATCATCCGAAGAAATACTTAATGCAGAAAACCAGGCATATCGTTTAAATTATTTAGGAACATTTCTTCCCAATTTCAATGGAAAACTTTTTCCATATACTTCAATAATAGATTTCAACAAGAAAGACGTACTTCTTAACAAAGATATAATAATTGGAACAACCAAAGATGAAGCTTCTTCTATTTTACTAACAAGATATCTTTTTGCATTAGCCAACGCTACAAAGCAACAGGCCATTGCGTATATTCAAGATTTTATGGGACAATCAGATTCGGCAGAGTTTACTAAAATTGCTAATTCTTATTTGAAAGATGTGCCAGAACATGATTATGTCAAATATAGCATAGGATTAGAACAACTCCTTCAGGATTATGTGTTCAGATGTCCTATCTTCTATTTCTCAAATATCATGGCTTCCAAAAACAACCGTGTCTTCTTCTATTATTACACATATACAACAGAATACAGAGCTAAAAATGCATCAACACAATTCGTTGGTGCTGCACATGGAGAAGATCAACCCTATGTAATGGGACTTCCCCAAAGAGATTCTCTTCCATACACTCAGAACGAAATAGAATTTTCAAATAGGATGATGGATTATCTTGGAAACTTTGCTAAATTTGGGTGAGTATTGCTATTTTATTCTAATAATCAATATAATACAGATATATTATTAAAATAATGAAATCGTGAGACAGAGAGTTTCTTCTAGCATGTTTTTTTTATTTTCTGAGCTTTCAGGCATTTTCTTTCCTATCAGAAATTCTTCCTATCTTCCTATAGAGAAGGACAGAAATGCCGCCTGAAGGATAGGCTGAATAAAAATAAAAAACTATTCGCTTAATTGTTTTGTTCTTTTGGTAATTCAGGTGATTATTCAACTTTTGACAATACTGTATGAGAGTAATCATCTAGTATTTCTCAAATAAAAGAATTAAATCTTTGTTGCACTATCAGGAGATTTAAAATTTCTTAATTTATTCACCGGATCCAAGCACAATTTCACTTTTTAACTTTTTTCACCTTGTTCGGAGTTCTCACATACTTCTGGCCTTAAATAGCTTCATGATTTTTCAGGATACCTAAAAGACCAGTTTTTTTATCGTTGAGGTACAACAAACACCACGCTGATGAGGGCCAACAGCCCAAAACGCGTATGTGGTTAGCTTTTCTTGATTAAAAAAGAATGGGTATTTCGCTAATTCTGGATTAATTAAAAAATCAGCGATAATTTGATATTTCTTCCGACAGATAGAATCAAATCAATAAGGAGTTGGCTTACTTCTGGCCATTATGTAAGCTGTGATTCAGCTTGTTATTTACCTATAGAGTTGTCCTTCTGTACAAAATATTGCCAAATTCTCACTAAAACTCTCGCGTTATATTGGTTAGGTCCCGAGATTTTTGAAACCCCCTATTATTTATTATTGCCGTGTAAGGTTAGTAAAGATATACCTAATTCAAAAGGAAGAATACTCTCTTTAAATAGTTTAAATTTCTAAATTATCATTTTTATCGCCAAATTTAAGATTTATTTATCGATTCACAGAGTTTTTATTCATATATGAGCCCCTCAATGCACAGATTGATTAACTCCATAAATAATCGGGAAAAAATGTTTATTTTTGTTGAAAGTCTAAAAATCTATATGACATATAGATTTTTAGACTTTCAACAAAAATTAAACATTTTTTTCCCGATTATTTATGGAGTTAATCAATCTGTGCATTGAGGGGCTCATATATTAAAAATATTATCTCTAGTTATAAGGTTATAAAATGTAATACAATATTATCAACATAAAAACTAGCAATGTGTATATTTTATGATAAAATATATGCTATTCTATATTGGTAATATTGCCTAAATTCTTTGGATAGATACTATTATAGTATAAAATCCATGGGAGGACACTCGCGCTAGAGGACACCTCTCTATAAAGGACAGGTTTCATTTTCAAAATTACCATTTTTACTATTTTGAAACTCTACGGTAAGAGTAAACCTTTCCCTAAAAGACACTTTGGCTCTGCAATTAGGTGTATTTTACAGAGAGGTAGTTCTACTGTATATCAAATAAAGTTTTATTTCATCAAATTATATATTTGAAATAGTAGCTGTATGGATTTGTTGATGGTATGTGTGGCTACAGCTTCCCCGGATTTCTATGGCGTTGGTACAGCCACGGACCTACCACTCCACCCTACACTACTGACAGTAGACCTCATCGACTGGCTGACCTCAACGCTGACTACCATCTACGAATGATAGATCTACCTCATCAACATAGATGTACTGAAGATTGGCGTCCTTTCTTCTATCCTAACTCTGTCTGATTTTTCTTGTGTTGATCTTCTTTCTGAAACGTATTAATAAATGTAGTTTGTTAGTCACTGAGCATATATACGTCTCTTCATAATGTTTATTCCTATACAAATTCCACAATCATCATAATCATAATTAAAATTCTATATTTGGTGTGGTTAGTCATTGGTTATCATTTTCCAAATCTTCAAATTTCAAGGAATTAACAGAATATTAGTATGGCTTCTCATTTTAATTATCTAGATTAGTTCTGATAATCTCTCTTCTGGAGTATTATACCCCAGATGAAAAAGTAATTATATATTGAAATATTTATTTATTTATTATCATAGAATAAAACGCGAAAACCCCACAAGGGATGCTTACGTCAAGAAACAACACTAAATTCAGATACTATATTACATAAACAATTGGTGAATTACAAGGTTTAAGTAGAGGTTTAAAGAAGAAAAGAAAGGAAAGGACTTTAAAATCATGCTTGATTCCACATCCTACCTAGGAATAACCACTGAAATAAAACACGAAATATCTATCACTAGAAATTAATAGAATTCAAACGCACATGTTTTGAAAACAAAGCAATTTGGTGATGATAAATATATAAAGAAAAATTTAAAAGCAAAAATATATAATTGGAAAATTGAATAAATTAAAATACATATATAACTATTGGAAAATGTAAAATAAATGTAACACACACACTGTTAGGTTTTTTTATTATCATTATTATAGTAATCTATATGTTAGGTTTTATTTTTTAAATATTAGTATTCAAAACCTTACCTTTCTTTATTTCTATGGCTTCTAAGAACTTTCTATTTCTTCTACTTCTTTCCCGGGTTTCGGCACCAATAAATGTTAGCACGTTTTCTTTGATGTTTCTTCTAGAAAGAACGAGCTGACTCAATTCGATTCAATTCGATTTATTTCACACAACAAAAGAGAATTACACTACGATTTAATGCGCTTTAGTTGTATATATAACACAAAAAAAAAACAGAAGAAGAAGAAAAACAACAAAAAGAATGATGATAAGTAACAATAAAATTCTATGGATATGAATTATAATAAATTAATAAAATACAATAATAATAATAATAAATAAAACCTAACATATAGATTACTATAATAATGATAATAAAAAAACCTAACACACACGAAGTGAAAATATCGAAATTTTGGTGTATAGATTGCTACGTATAGGTCAGTATCTTTGGAGGAGATTACTTAAAACTTTACAAGTAAAACACTGTTAGTGTATCATCTATATAGATAAATATTATTTTATAGTATAGTCTTTTATAATATAGAAATTATTTTTCACAATGAACAAATGGTTTTATTTTAATGATTACAACTATTAAAATTGAAAACGTGATAGATTTATTGCAGATTATATGTAATTACGAATCACTACAAAAGATAAACTAAACAATAATAAAATAAACATGACAGCATATTTTTACAAAATTAAAAAGTCATCTGCCAAAAGTAATCAATGAGAATTTATATGAAGTGCATCGACAGCATATATGTTTCATAGAAAAGTAGGAAACAGAAGTGTATTGAACTGATATCATTGGAATCATAATATTGTTACATCAATTTTAATGCGTCTTACATTTATTCAAAATATTCTATGCTATTTAATATTTATTTAAAACAGAATATTTAGATTATCATCACTCCTTTTTATAGTTTCATTCCTTTTGTAATATTTATTGTACATATATCTTGATTGGTTATTGGAGCGAGAGAAGACCTAGACGAGGACGGCGGATCACGACCTACGAGGAAGACCACGAATAAATAAACACAATAACGTTGGAAGGTAATTTATTTTTATTTACTTTTATTTATTTGCTTTGAATATGGAAACCCGCTCGGGAAACGTGGTATAACACCAAGAAGGAAGAAACCAAGGTCGACGACCCTGAAAAGCTGCAACTTGGTGCAACAATATGTTCCTCTGATGAAATGGTTACTATAGCATTCACTGGTGACAATAACAACCAACACAATATATTCAACACTTGCACACTGTGTTTGAGTGTGTATTTTGTGTGATTACAAATACATCGTAAGTGGGAAGTCACTAGACGACTACCTCTCCACCCCTATGCCTAGCCTCCCACAGGAGAGCGGAGGTTTAAGGATCCAGAGCCAATCACCAACCTCCCACCACAGATCAACGCCACCCAATTTCATCTATCATGTTACAAGAATGACTTCATTTCTCAAGATAATGTCAATAAGAATATAAGTGAAGATTGTTTTTTATCTCAATATCCATAGGCGGATCTCTAGAAAAGATTCAATATGTCTGTTTTGATAGTTATTCATGGTTTATCATTTGAATATGGATCAATTGATGAATATATTGTTGCATAAAAATGGCCAATGAACCTATTTTATTTTAATTTGTAATATTATTTTTCATATATTTTTAATTCAAATTTATATTTTATATTTATTTATTTTATTAAACAGAACATCTATATTAATAAAATGCAAATTTCATAAGAGGACATCACTAAAAACTTTCGTTACAATGCATCAATTTCAACCAAATTTTCAACATTTATATAAAACGAGATGGAGCAGGTTTTGCTTAACATCAAAATATTTTTCCCTAACATTAACATGCGTAACTTAGCTGTTATCGATTAAATACAAAAAAATCAACAGAGTTAATTTTATTTATATATAAATACAAAAAAAAATCAGCAATTCATTCAACTCAATCTAAAAAAAATATTCAAAACAAGCAATTTTAAGATAACACCATATGTAAAACAGTCGGCCAAGAAAACAACAACGATATTACATCTTCCTCACATATTCACACACAATCTTGATTAATAATTAAAATTAATCTTTAACATTGTTTATTATACTTCATAATATATAATATTCGTTAGGCAAACTTTCACTCGGATAAATGTAATATAAAAAGCCAACAATGAAGAATGAATGTAAGATAAAAATCCAACAATGAAGAGTAAATATTATATAAAAAGCCAACAATGAAGAATGAATGTAAGATAAAAAGCCAACAATGAAGAGTAAATATAATATAAAAAGCCAACAATGAAGAGTGAATGTAAGATAAAAATCCAACAATGAAGAGTAAATGTAATATAAAAAGCCAACAGAGTGAATGTAAGATAAAAAGCCAACAATGAAGAGTGAATGTAATATAAAAAGCCAACAATGAAGAATGAATGTAAGATAAAAAGCCAACAATGAAGAGTGAATGTAATATAAAAAGCCAACAATGAAGAATGAATGTAAGATAAAAAGCCAACAATGAAGAGTGAATGTAAGATAAAAAGCCAACAATTAATAGTAAATGTAATATAAAAAGCCATCAATGAAGAATGAATGTAAGATAAAAAGCCAACAATGAATAGTAAATATAATATAAAAAGCCAACAATGAAGAATTAATGTAAGATGGAAAGCCAACAATGAAGAGTAAATATAATATAAAAAGCCAACAATGAAGAGTGAATGTAAGATAAAAAGCCAACAATGAAGAGTAAATGTAATATAAAAAGCCAACAGAGTGAATGTAAGATAAAAAGCCAACAATGAAGAGTCAATGTAATATAAAAAGCCAACAATGAAGAATGAATGTAAGATAAAAAGCCAACAATGAAGAGTGAATGTAATATAAAAAGCCAACAATGAAGAATGAATGTAAGATAAAAAGCCAACAATGAAGAGTGAATCTATCTATATATATAAAATTGAATGTTTGTCTGTCTGTTTGTCTGCACTCTATAGATTCAAAAACCATACATCCAATCGCCGTGAAATTTTGGGATATTATTAGGTATATCACCGGGAAGGTTTTTGAAAAATAATTTCCTGAATATCTTGAATATCCTTAGAGTTATTTGCAGATTTGTAGATTTAACTCGCAAGCAGCGCCCCCATTGTGACGATGATAACAATATATCGAGAGATTCAAATTTACGAGTTTCAAATTATCAAAATATATCTTTTTTTTTAAATAAGTTTTTAGAGAATTGTTTTAACAAATGTTCGTTAGACAAACATTCACTCGGGTAAAACCCGGGCGAAGCCGGGCACATCCGCTAGTATGTATTATAGAATCATCATTTGTATTCAGGTACACTGTGTGACTTCACTGCTCTCTTTGATGTGAGAAATAAATAAAGATTGCTGGAGGCTACTTAAAGTAGAGTTATCTCATTATTCCTTTATATAAATTTGTAGGATGGTTGAAACACGCTCTGGTAAGATGCAAGACCCGGCCCAGGAGAGAATCAAGGTTGAAGAGTCTGCCAAGCCGCAACCTGGTGCAACAATTGGTCGATATGCAAATTCCGACCCAGTTGTCCTGAATCCCAACATCGACATTCCCAAGTATGATGAAACAGAAGACTCTCGCCACTGGATTGAATCTCTTGAAGAAATTGGCTTCCTGTACCTTTGGGCAGACTTCATTATCTCTCGTTTTGCTGACATGAATATGATTGGTAGCACCAAAACCTGGCTGAACCTACACAAGATAAGTTTCACCAGCTGGGAAATTTTCAAGAGCCGCCTAATTTAGGATTTTGCCTCAGACGCCAACAAAGAAGAAATGAAGATGAGACTAAACAGGATGCAACAGTGGAATGAACCTGCAATCAGGTTTGCAGAGGATATCCTTATACTGTGCAACAAGGTCGACCCCCAAATGGAATAAGAGACTAAAATAAGCTGGGTTATTGGAGGGTTAAAGAAAGACTACTCTTTTGCCCTCCACCTAAACCCTCCTAAAAATACCAACGAATTTCTAGAAATTTGTAAAAAGCTTGATTTGTTTGAAAAAAATTACCAAGAACGTGTAGAAAAATCAAAATCTCTATATAATGGACCACGCTCTCCTCGTCCCCATCATCAAGAGCAATGGAAGAACGCTCCGTCGTTCAGAAGACCATATCAGAACACCTCCAAGCCCCAGGCCCCCGCTCCGAGGTACTACCAGAACACCACAAAGCCCCAGGCCCCCACTCCGAGGTACTACCAGAACAAGCCTCTGCCCCAGGTATCTGCCCCTAGACGATCTTACACTCCCAATCCTGAGCCAAAACCGGTCTACCCAAGGAAAACATACAATAAGAGTCCAAATTCAAACAGGAATAGGACAGAAGACAGGAGACCAATATGTTTCAATTAAAACAAGCCAGGACACGTAGTGCGGTATTGCAGAGTCAGGTTTGTAAGAATTGTGGAAGTGGACCCCATAGTTACACAAGACAAGGTCGAAGAAGAAATCCAAATGGATAATGGAACTGAGAAGTCGAGACCTCTGCTCTACGCTGACGTAAGTAATATCACGTACTCGAGTATCCCTACAAGGAATAGATATGCCGCATTGGAAGATTTAAACTAAGCATCGCGCCTGAGTCCGTCAATCAAAGCAAGTCGACCATAAATGGAATTAAAAAGTTGAACCCCAAATATAAAATGAACATTAACGTGGATAGAATCGGTATCTGCGAAGCTTTGATTGATACAGGCGCCGATCTTTCAGAGGTCGACCTTAGTACAGCTCTTAATACAGGTCTTGAAATAATAAATCCTGATAAAATGTGCTCCGGACTCGATGGCAAAATATTATATCGTAGGAAATATTATTTTAAATATAAAATTTGATGACAAAACAATTACACATCAATTTGTGATAATGAGAACACAATTGCGAATATTTATACTTGGACAAGATTTTCTACAGAAAATGAACACAAAAATTGATTGCAGCGTGAAATAATCAAATATGACTTGTCAGGAAATCGTGACGTAATCAAATATCAACAGAAGAAAATAAAAAAGTGCAAAGGATGCCATTATACCAGAACTTTCTATTAAATTGATTAAGGCATTTGTAGAAGCAGAGGATGGCGAATACATCATCGAGGAGAACCATAAAATGTTTCAAACAAATAGACTTCGACTAGCGAGAAGCTTAATAAATGTTGCGAATAAGGAAACATATATCTGGATAACAAACCCTTACCCAAGACCATTAAAAATATTAAAAACCAAACATTGTGCTTTGGAAGCCAGCCAGCCGAAGTGAATCTTATGGAAGAAAGTGAACAAAAGGAGCATGAAGAACCTCAATTTCAGATAAACGAAAATTTATCATATGAGGAAAAGGAGCAATTGAAACAAGTTTTGGAAAGGTACGCGGATTTGTTTTCGTCGGGATTAGGAAGATCCAACTTAGCGAAACATCGGATTGATACAGAAGGCGCGAAACCGATCAAACACAAGCCGTATAGGGTGAGCGCGAAAGAGCGAGAAATCATAAAAGAGAAAATTGATGAACTGCTCAGAGACGGCATAATTAGACCATCCTCGAGTCCATGGTCCTTCCCTGTAATATTGGTCAAGAAGCGAGATGGTAAGTACAGATTCTGCGTTGACTACAGAAAATTGAATGATGTACAGTGAAGGATGTTTACCCAATTCCCAGAATTGATGAAGTATTGGACACTTCAAGGATCCAAATAATTTTCAGCAATTGACCTTAAATCAGGATATTGGCAAGTAGAGGTTGAGGAGAAAGATAAGGAAAAGACAGCCTTCACCACAGCACATGGCCTTTATGAGTTCAACGTAATGCCCTTTGGACTATGCAATGCTCCTGCTACATTTGAGAGGAACATGGAAAATATGCTTGGTAATCTTTGATGGCAAATTTGCCTCTGTTATCTAGATGACGTAATTATATATAGCTCGGATTTTTCAACACATCTCAAAAGAATAGAAGCTGTTTTAAGATGTTTTCGCAAGGCTAATTTATATTTGAACAACAAAAAATGCCAATTTGCTTTCGAAGAACTTGAGATTCTTGGCCATATAACTAGTCAACATGGTATAAAACCAGCGGAACATAATATCAGGGCTATTAGAGACTTTCGCCGGCCCAAAAAGATAAAAGAAGTTCAATCATTTTTAGTAATATGCTCATATTATAGAAAATTTATCAAAAGTTTTTCGAAAATTGCCGATCCTGGACAGAAAATCAAGAAAAAGCATTTCAAACCCTTAAAGTAGCATTGATAAATCCCCCAATATTAGGACACTTTGATCCGAATGCAACTACTTACATTCATACTGACGCATCTAACATCGGTCTGGGTGCAACATTAGTCCAAAAGTTCGGCGATAAAGAAAAGGTGATCTCATATTTAAGTCGAACACTGAGCAAACCTGAGCAAAATTATTCGACTACTGAAAAGGAATGTCTAGCTGTTGTGTGGTCAATGTCCAAGTTACGACCCTACCTATATGGAAGGCACTTCAAAATCGTAACTGATCATATGCTATGCTGGCTTAAGAATCTGAAAGATCCGACCGGCCGATTAGCACGATGGGCACTGAAGATTCAGGAATATAATTTCGAAATCATGCACAAATCGGGAAAAAAACATCTGGACGGACTAACGGAACGGCTAAATAGAACTTTATTCAATATGATCAGCATGTATGTGAACACAGACCAGAAGAACTGGGACGAAATCCTCCCTTTTATCACCCACGCGTATAATACCACGATTCAAGAAGCCACAGGCTACTCTCCATTTTTCCTGTTGTTTGGGAGGGAACCCATGTCCCTCTTAGACGACGAGAATATCTCAATGGACTGTAACATGGATGATTACGACGAATATTCTGGTAAAACTGCTTAAAATGAAATTTTTATTTTTGGTAGCCATAATTTGCATAGTTATGAAGACAAAAGAAAGTAGTTTCATTGTTAGTTATGTAAATTTTAAGACGCAAATTCTCCCGGCAAAAATTCCTAATATGAAAGACCTTGCTTTTGCTGCAAAAACTAATCGAAGATCTATTATTCTTATGTTATTGATAATTTCAGGAATAGAGTAAAACCCTGGCCCTAGGTCAGCTAAACAAATAACAATGGAATCTTACAGAGAGAAAGATCTAGCTGGAATGATAACAACTTTAACAACTAAAATAGACGATCTAGGTCAGAGATTGGAAACCCGACTATCTTCGCTGGAAAGCGGGAATTAAATCAACGTTTCCAACATATTGAGACATCCCTTGAGAAAACTGCTAAAGCAGTGAGAATTAACTCGGAGAGGATAGACGGTTTTGAAAGAAGACTAGATCTTTGCGAGATGAAGCAAAGAGAAAATAATTTGATTTTCTACCGAATTGAGGGAAAGGAGGGCGAGGCTCCAACGGATACTCGTGCTATAATCATGAACCTGATTTCTGAGAAAATGCAAATTCAGGAAAACATCACGATCCCGCAATGTCGCAGATTGACAAAAAACGCAAACTCGCCGATTCTGATTGAAGTGCCGGAACACAACGAGCGTATCATGCTCTTTAAAAACATGTTTAGACTAAAATACATCAGGATCTATTTGAATAAAGATTATTCGGTAAAGATTAGAGAACAACGGAAACTACTTATCACAAAAAGGAAAGAACTCATGGGAAACGGTATTGCCACGAAACTACGGGATAACAGGCTCATAGTTGGTGGGATTGACTATTACGTTACAAATGGTAGAGTAATGAGCCAAAGTGGCGACAATGCTTTATAGCCACTGACAAATCCCCAATCCTCTGTAAATAAAAATACTTATGGGAAAACTACTGTAAATAAACAATCTTGTTTTTCGTTCAAAGACGACACACAAGTGCAGTGTTGGAATGTTAATGGATTGGAAAGGATGTTGCTGCAATTCGACCTATTCACACATTTAGAAAAGTGCAGCATTTTTGCACTCACAGAAACATGGAAGGATCAACATCTGAAGAACAAACCAACAGGATTTCATCTGTATGAATTACTTGCTCAGAGAGACCACAAGAAGGGTAGATCATCGGGGGGAATTATTGTTGGATTTCGAGAAGCTATAAAAGACAAGATTGAAAGGACTGAAATTGAAAAACAATGGATTATGATCTGTCTGAGGTTGGACGGTGAAATGCGAGTGTGTATGATTTTTGCTTACTTTGCCACCAAACGAACACTATTTGACCGACTGCAAAAATTTAATCGACCAAATAGAAGGGAAAATAGTTGAAGGATATCCGTTGGAGAATAATGGATTCGCCGAATGTCGTGGTTTGTTTAGAGGAAGAAAACGAAGACTGAATGCGGCTGATTCCACACTAGCCCTCTCAATGATATCCTAACCTTGACATATTCTAAACATTGGTACTTTAATTTAAATATTTAATCATGTATGGTTCCTTTTGCTCTGTATGTTTATTTTTTGTATATATGGTTATATTTATTTTTGTTTGTTTTTTTCTTTCTTCTCTCTTTTCTTTTTCCTTATTACTTCTTGTATTCAAATTTTTACTTTTGAAATATCTTCCTTTGATAAATCCTGTAGAGGGGAATCATGTATAGGGTGGATGCCCCAATAAAAAGGCTTGTGTGTGTGTGATTACGAAGAATATATAGAAAACTACCTAGATAAAATTGCAAGGACGAGACAGGTAGTCGTTGACAACACAGAGAAGACTCAGGAAAGAATGAAAAGAAACTATGACCAAAAACACAATGAGAAAATCTATGAACCAGGACATTTAGTGGCAGTTTGAACACCAGTCAAAAAATCGGAAAATGTGAAAAACTATTGAGAAAATATTTTGGCCCATATCGAATATTAGAGAAGCTGTCTAACGTAAATTACTTAATTGAGCCGAAAGATAATCCTGGCCAAGACCCATTGATTGTCCATGTCTCAAGACTCAAAGGACGTGACGACCTCTGGAGAGGGGGAAGTGTTGCATAATATATGGCTAATGAACCTATTCATTTTAATTTTAATATTATTTTTCATGTATTTTAAATTCAAATTAATATTTTATATTTATTTATTTTATTAAACAGAATATTAAAATATACAAGTATCAGAGTCATCAATCAACAATCAATAATTCTGTCACCGCTTGCTCTTGTCAAAGGAATAATTTGGATTATCTTCTATATATATAAAAATGAATGTTTGTATGTTTGTTTGTATGTCCGGTATACAAATTCGCAGTAGTTCACTAATTAAAACCAAAATTTCCATACATAGGCAAAAAAAGACGGGGAAGACGATAGGCTATTTTAAAAATATATATAAATTAATTATTAAAACTATATATTTTTAGTCAGAAAATGATGATGACGATATTGCTGTATCATGTTTGATTATCAGATACAAAATTATATCGGGAAAAATTCCTAAAAGCAGAGACCACGGGTGAAACCAGTTCATTATTTTGTACGCAGGAACAAAATTCTAACAGAAAAACATTCATTCGCGCAGAAAACAAAAGCCAGATCATCTTTCTATAAAAATATCGCTTCTCAGACACAAAGTTTGGAGCGGGACGTTTCACAAGAGTGACATCCACGGCGCCAATTTAAAATTGTAACGAATAGTATTTGAAAATCAAAATAATATAATTTTCAAATATCGTTGTGAAAATTTACCTTTTTATTCTTATATTTTAAAAGCACACAAAGTTTGGAGCGGGACGTTTCACAAAAGTGACATCCACGGTGCCAATTTATAATTGTAACGAATAGTATTTGAATAAAAACATTTAATCGGGTAAAACCCGGGCGTTGCCCGGGTCATTCGGCTAGTAGATTATAAACACAAGGTAATAAGACCAAATCCAATGATAAGGCACAATTTGGATTATAGATTATAAATACAAGGTAATAAGACCAAATACAATAATGAGGTACAATTTGGATTATTAAAATATGCAAGTATCAGAGTCATCAACAATTCTGTCACCGTTTGCTTTTGGTTCAGTGGTAGAATGCTCGCCTGCCACGCGGGCGCCCCGGGTTCGATTCCCGGCAGATGCATTTTTTTCTACAATTTTTAAAACTCATTTATATTATTAAAATATATGCGCTTTTCCTGTCTATGTACAGAATTTTGGTCTTTGTACACAAGTATGTATACAAGTTATTTGCAAATTGCGTTGCAAATTTGCCCTTTCGCTCGCAAGCAGCGCCTCTAGCGGTGAAGATGGGAGGTAATATCAGCTGACCTAATGGACATGTAAAACATGTTTTGACAGGACATAGAGAAAAATCTGGAAAATATATTTATCGGATTTTTAGCCAATAAAAAATAAAATTGACATGTTCTGGGCAAAAATAGTTGTTTTTTTAGTCAGAAAATGATGATGACAATATTGCTGTATCATGTTTGATTATCAGATACAAAATTATATCGCGAAAAATTCCAAAAAGCTGAGACCACTGGTGAAGCCAGTTCATTTTTAGTGTGTAGGAACAAAATTCTAACAGAAAAACATTCATTCGAGCAGTAGACACAAAGCCAGACCATCTCTTTATAAAAATATCGCTTCTCAGACACAAAGTTTGGAGCAGAACGTTTCACAAGAATTACATCCACGGCGCCAATTTATAATTGTAACGAATAGTATTTGAATAAAAGCATTTAATCGGGTAAAACCCGGGCGTTGCCCGAGTCATTCGGCTAGTAGGTTATAAACACAAGGTAATAAGACCAAATCCAATGATAAGGCACAATTTGGAGTATTTTAAAATATACGAGTATCAGAGTCATCATTCAACAATCAATAATTCTGTCACCGTTTGCTTTTGTGAATGGAATAATTTGGATTATATATCTATATATATTTAAAAATGAATGTATGTGTGTGTGTGTGTGTGTGTCCTTTATGCCTGACCAAACCACTCATTGGAACGCCATGAAACTTTGTGAAGTTATTTAGTATAGTACTGGTAAGGTTTCTGAAAAATAATTTCTTGAATATATTGAATATCCTTAGAGTTATTTGCAGATATGTAGATTTAACTCGCAAGCAGCGCCACCATTGCGACGGAGATATGCTTAGGTTATGGCAGAAAGTCTTGCTCCACGCCTGATGACCTTGGGTCTTTCAAGGCTAATATATTAAGTAAAACTAATTCAAATATTAGTGCTTATAAGGGCTATCTCCTTGAGGTTACCGATTTAAAAGTTTATTTTCTAATTTTAGATTGTATAAGAAACATATTTTATTTTAAGTATTGTACTTTATATTTAAAAAAAGTTTAAATAATTGTGCAAGACGATATATAAAAATCAAAAGAAATAATGAGTATCGTTTAAATATAAAATTCGAAAAAATATAAATGCGATACTAAAAATTAAATAACTTATATAGAAGCTTTTGCATAATTTCGTCCTGTAAGCATACCAACTTGATAAAAGTTTCCTGTTTTCCCTTTGAATTTGCTTGATACGAACCTCTATTCATTTTTGAATTAGTAGAAATCAGACGATAACCATAGGTCATAGCCATTCAAAAGTTGGTTTAGGTCGTCAATCCTTTGCGAACAAATGGAAATATCCACGCTGGCGCTCTCTCCGCAGATCTTTTAAATGATATCCCGTGTCTTTTTTTTTTTTAATTTGAGAGCCACCACTCGCTTGAAGCAAATCCTTTAATCCCAAGAGACTGCGCGAAAGACTTGAACATGAAACCGCCGACGGAACGTTAGGCAAGATACTATTCCTTTAACTTCCAATTACCGAGTGAACCAATTAATATTGGATTTATTCAACTTATCGAGTATTTTTCAGGGGACCGGGAAAAAAATGTTCACTTTATCGAGTGATTCGTTAGACAAACTTTTACTCGGGTAAAACCCGGGCGAAGCCGGGTACATCCATACAAGAATAATGATACAATTCCAAGGCAGATACTATTCCTTTAACTTCCAATTACCGAGTGAACCAATAAATATTGATTTTATTCAACTTATCGAGTATTTTTCAGGGGACCGGGAAAAAATGTTCACTTTATCGAGAGATTCGTTAGACAAACCTTTACTCGGGTAAAACCCGGGCGAAGCCGGGTACATCCATACAAGAATAATGATACAATTCCAAGGCAGATACTATTCCTTTAACTTCCAATTACCGAGGGAACCAATTAATATTGATTTTATTCAACTATCGAGTATTTTTAAAGGGACCGGGAAAAAATGTTCACTTTATCGAGAGATTCGTTAGACAAACCTTTACTCGGGTAAACCCCGGGGGAAGCCGGGTACATCCATACAAGAATAATGATACAATTCCAAGGCAAGATACTATTCCTTTATCTTCCAATTACCGAGGGAACCAATTAATATTGATCTTATTCAACTTATCGAGTATTTTTCAAGGGACCGGGAAAAAATGTTCACTTTATCGAGAGATTCGTTAGACAAACCATTACTCGGGCAAAGCCCCGGGCGAAGTCGGGTACGTCCGCTAGTAGATTATAAACACAAGGTAATAAGACCAAATCCAATGATAAGGCACAATTTGGATTATAGATTATAAACACAAGGTAATAAGACCAAATCCAATGATAAGGTACAATTTGGATTATAGATTATAAACACAAGCTAATAAGACCAAATCCAATGATAAGGCACAATTTGGATTATTAAAATATACAAGTATCAGAGTCACAATCAACAATCAATCAATTCTGTCACCGTTTGCTTTTGTGAATGGAGTAAATACCCAAATATGGCGATTTCTTATAAGCATCGGTAGTTCAGTGGCGAGAATGCTCGCCTGCCACGGGTTCGATTCCCGGCCGATGCATTTTTTTTACAATTTTTAAAACTCATTTATATTATTATTATTAAAATACTAGAATAATGACCCGGCTTCGCCCGAGAAATTCCCCGAGTGAAGTATCCTTCATACTAAAAGTACATCAATAATAAATAGTAGAAGTGCCATAGAATAGCAATACAGAAGAAAATATAAACTACAGGGAAAAAAGTGTGTAATGGCAAAATTGTATTATATTAGTGTTTAGGTATTTGATTTAATTATTTTTTGCAATCCATTTAGTTGTTTCAAAATTAATATAGTTTAAATAGACAGCAGCTTTTCCACCAAACCCCCATTACCCTTTGAAATTGCCTGAGTTGAGTGACTGACTGTAAAGAATCCTCACTGCGATGCCCATCTTCTCAGTAAGAATTTAAAAAAAAAAAGGTTTATAAAAAAGATTAATCCATAATACTGGCATGTAAATATTTTTCTGTAAAAAAATAAACGAGAATATGGAAATATTAGGCAAACATATGTGTTCGCTAATGATTGCGACTGCATTTTAAACGATTTAAAAAAAAAAAGATTTAAACAAATAAAGGCCAGAACAAAAATTAATAAAAAATATGAAATCCATTATTAAAATATACAAGTATCAGAGTCATAATCAACAATTCTGTCACCGTTTGCCTTTGTGAATGGAATAAATACCCAAATATGGCCATTTTTTATAAGCATCGGTGGTTCAGTGGTAGAATGCTCGCCTGCCACGCGGGCGCCCCGGGTTCGATTCCAGGCCGATGCATTTTTTTATTTTACAATTTTTAAAACTCATTTATATTATTAAAATATATGTGTTTTTCCTGGTCATGTACAGATTTATGGTCTATGTACCGAATTAAAGCCAATGTGCTTTATCGGTCTATGTACAGTTTTATGGTTAATGTACCGATTTACAGCCTATGTGCTTTAGCTGTCTATGTACAATATATTGACAAATTACAAAAATACAGCTATTAGCACTGTTTACTTTTTACAGTCATAAAATAATCATTGTATTAATAACAGCTGATACAGCAAAAAAACATGCGTCCTAAAAAATATAACTCTGAAGAGGAAAGAAAGGCCGCAGCTGCCGAAAGAAGGCGAAATGCAAGGCAACAAGAAACAGCTGATCAACGCGCTGAACGACTCCAACGAGATGCTGAAGCTAAACGTATAAAACTAGATAGTGAAACAGCAGAACAACGGGCTGCAAGACTTCTGCGTAATTTTGAAACTTATAGAAGTCGTATTGACAATGAAACAGCAGAACAACATGCTGCAAGACATCTGCGTAATGCTGAAACTTATAGAAGTCGTATTGACAATGAAACAGCAGAACAACGTGCTGCAAGACTTCTGCGTAATGCTGAAACTTATAGAAGTCGTATTGACAATGAAACAGCAGAACAACGTGCTGCAAGACTTCTGCGTAATGCTGAAACTTATAGAAGTCATATTGACAATGAAACAGCAGAACAACATGCTGCAAGACTTCTGCGTAATGCTGAAACTTATAGAAGTCGTATTGACAATGAAACAGCAGAACAACGTGCTGCAAGACTTCTGCGTAATGCTGAAACTTATAGAAGTCGTATTGACAATGAAACAGCAGAACAACATGCTGCAAGACTTCTGCGTAATGCTGAAACTTATATAAGTCGTATTGAGAATGAAACAGCAGAACAACATGCTGCAAGACTTCTGCGTAATGCTGAAACTTATAGAAGTCGTATTGACAATGAAACAGCAGAACAACATGCTGCAAGACCTCAACGTGATGCTGAAGCTCACAGGCGATTTCGGCGACCGGCTATGCAAACAAATGCAATTGATTTGGCTAATATAGATGAAAAAGAAATTATTGAATTTTACTGTGGCCAAATGAATGAAAGATGCGAATTTTGCAATTCTTTAAATTTCATGGGAGAAAGACCCCCAGATAAAAAATTAACAGCCTGCTGCCATAAAGGCAAAATAGAATTACCGGAGCAGGATTATCCAGAATACCTGGAAACTTTAATGAATGGTGTTGACCATAATAGTAAAAATATTATGGAGAATATTAGATCTTACAATAGCTCATTGGCATTTGCATCCATGGGGGCAAACATTGCTACACCTCCAGGATATGGACCATACTGCTTCCGTATTCACGGTCAAATTTATCATAGAACTGGAACACTTCACCCAGTAGGGGAACAGCCACCAAAATTTGCCCAATTGTATATTTTAGATACAGCAGAGGCTACAATAGAAAGACTTTCCATCCCTGAGAACCACGGATGTGATGAGAATGTTTTGAATAAACTTGCAGAACTGTTAGCAAACATAAATAAGTTTGCAATGTCTTATAAAATGCTCCGTGACGTAGAAAAAAGAAGCCATACAAGAAGCTAATAATAATGGCACAGAACTACCAAATATTGTAATGGCAATTAAGAACTCAAGGCGTTCGACGATACAACAAGCCAACTGCCAGTGAAGTTGCAGTTGTCTTCCAAAATGATGATGGTGAACCTCCATTTATTCGTGATATACTGATTCATTTAAAACCAATAGAGAATCAGCCAATGTTAAAGCGAATTTCAATCTTAGATCCAAATTTGGATGCGTTGGTTTATCCACTATTTTACCCTAGATCGGAACAAGGTTGGACTACCTATCTAAAACAGAAACCCGGCTCAAGTCAAAGACTAAGTCAAATGCAATATTATAGTTATTTGCTGTCTGTCCGAGACAAGTTTAATCCTCTTTGAAATGGGGGAAAACTAACGCAACAATTCATAGTCGATGCGTATGTAAAAATGGAAGCAAATAGACTCCAATACATTAAAGATAATCAGTCTAAATTGAGAACTGAAAAATATAGTGATCTCATGGATCATATAAACGCAAGAGCTGAAAATGAAAATCTTAACGTTGGAAAGGCAATAATCCTTCCATCAAGCTTTGAAGGCATTCCAAGAAATATGCAACAAAGGTACCAAGATGCCATGTCAATTGTGATAAAATATGGAAAACCAGATTTATTTGTTACAATGACTTGCAATCCAAAATGGAAAGAAATAACTGAAAATCTTGAACCTTGGCAAAAAGCCGAACATAGACCAGATTTGGTGGCACGTGTCTTTAACTTAAAGTTGAAAGAGTTGCTAAAAGAAATAAAAGCAGGGCTATTTGGAAAGTTAACTGCAATGGTCCATGTAATTGAATTTCAAAAAAGAGGGCTTCCTCACGCCCACATTTTAATAATATTGGCTGCAGAGGCAAAATTTAATACAGAAGCGGATATAGACAGAATTGTATCTGCCGAAATTCCAGATAAGGAAAAATTTCCGGTCCTTTACGGAATAGTTACAAAACATATGATTCATAGTCCATGTGGAAAAGATAATCCAAGGTCCCAATGTATGGAAAATGGTCAATGCACACACACTAAAAAATTCCCAAAAGATTTGATTCAATCAACAATTATGAACGTTGATGGATATCCAAAATACAAATGAAGAGTGATATCCGAAAAGGTTTATGTAAATTCTAAACCTATCAATGATTCATAGGTTGTTCCATACAACGCATACATATTGTTAAGATTTAACTGCCATATAAATGTTGAAATCTGTTCATCTGTACAGGCAGTTAAATACTTATCTAAGTATGTATATAAAGGCCATGATTGTACCAATTTAGAAATACGTGAACAGACCTTGAATCACGATGAACCAACTAAATTTGTTGATTCAAGATATGTTGGCCCTGTAGAAGCAGGTTAGATAATTTTCGGATTCCATATGCATGAACAATCCCATGCTATAATACGGTTAGCCGTCCACTTGCCTGATTATCAGAATGTTGTATTTAATGACGATATCAGCGATGAACAGCTGCAAAATAGACTGAGTCGAGACTCAACATTAATGGGTTATTTTAAACTTAACCGTGATGATCCTAATGTAAGGGAATACTTATATCGTGAAATCCCCGAGCATTATACTTGGAATTGCAAAGAAAGGCAATGAAACACGTGAAAATTGCGTGGAGATAAAGTGATTGGCAGAATGTATACTGTCAGCGTTGAAGAACAAGAGCGCTATTATTTGAGGCTACTTTTCTTAAATGTAAAGGCAGCTCAGTCATTCGACGATTTAAAAACTGTCGACGAAATCTTATATCCCAGCTTTAGAGAAGTTGCACTTGCAAGAAGTCTCCTTCTCGATGATAGTGTATGGAAATCTACACTGGAAGATGGCGTCGTCATGAACATGCCAAAGCAACTTCGAGAGTTGTTTGCATATATTTGCGTATTTGGACCACCCGCAAAACCACGCGAATTGTGGGATGAATTTAAGCCTCACATGTGTGAAGACTTTTGCCGAAAGCATCATCCTAATGATGATGCATGCACCCATTGCGTCAGAAATGATGATAATATTGCTGTATCATGCTTGATTGACATAAACAAAATTCTTTAGGGGAATATTCACTAAAGCAGACCACGGGCGAAGCCAGATAATAATTTTTAGTAGGCAGGAACAAAATTCTACCCGCGAAACATTCACTCGAGCAGAATACACACGAAACCAAGTCATCTCTATATATAAAACATCGTTTCTCAGCCTTTTGGCTAAGATCATGTAGTTTATCTCTAGATATTTTATTTATATATATGTCATAATTTGTATAATACCCAAAATGTATAATTTATTTTCACCATAATTATTATGTTAAATTGTAAATACAAATTCATCCATGTATAAATCTGTACAAAATAAATCTGGGCACGCCTCCGCCACATGCGCGCGCGCTCACGAGTGTCGAACAAGTTCTTTTTTGATGCATACATGCACAACGGTCGCGCCCTTCCATTCGACCACGACAGCTACGACATATATATTTTTTAAAAATCTATTCAGTAGAGAGAGTGGATATGTTTGCTCGAAAAATATATTTTATATGTTATATAAATATATAATGTAACGAATATTATTATCATAATATTCTGTGTGTTCCGGAAAATTATTATCAATAATATTCGTTAGGCAAACTTTCACTCGGATAAAACCTGGGCGAAGCCGGGTACAATTCCGCTAGTGGATATGTATGATTAATAAAATATATTTCATAATATACAATTTGTTAAAACTGTTTTACCGTTCTTTTACTTTGTACATAGAATGAAGGACTTAGGTGAAGGGAGACGAGCAAGATATCGACATGGTCGGGTAAACTCCCAGCTGGAACCGACCGAGGGCAAAGGTCACCAGATGGCCCGGGGAGGCAAAAGTCAAGTGGAAGTCTGGAATTTGTTTGGTTGTTCTGCAGGCCCGGGACAGCCCGCCATGTGGCGTCTTCTTTTTTTTTCTCTTAGTTAGTTAGAAGCAGCGGACCAGGCGGGGCAGACGCGCCTGAGGAGTATCCCACAAGCAGCGTCTTGTGGACGGAAAGACGTCCGAGAAGTATCCTACAAGCAGCGTCTTGTGGACGGAAAGAACGTCTTGGAGTATCCCACAAGCAGCGTCTTGTGGACGGAAAGGACGTCTTGGAGTATCTTGGACATCGCACGAGCCGCGACAAAGTGGAACCAAGCTGAGCCAGCGACGGTGCTGCACCCTAGGTACTGTGTGAACACAACGCTGGACATTCCCCCTGACACTTATTTTTTATCTCCCTTCCCTAAGACTACTTTAATTTTACTTTACTTTTTTTGCTTAACCTTTTTTATCTTGTTTTTTATGCATAATTCTTTATATATAAGTATAATTTTGCTTAACCTTGTTTCTTGTTTTTTATGCTTGATTCTTTACATATAAGTATATAATAGTTTTTAGCCCTTTTTGTTTTAATTTTTTAATAAAAACCTTTTGTTATACTGTGTTTTATGTGCATTTATTTCCCCCATTGTTTTTCCTTTCAATCGATCACCCTTTTTTTTTGTTTTTTAAACGAACACGAACATTTTGGTGAGCCGGACGTGATCGATTTAAAGGAAATATGGAGGAAATGGATGCAATTAAAAAGCGCAGAAAAGCCATAAGAGGTAATTTCACTAGAATTATTAATGAAATAAATGGAGAATTTGAAAAGTCTCAAATTGATAGGAATGATATTTATTCTAAGTTTAATAGACTAGAGTCTTATTACACGAAACTTGTAGATCTAAACGGAAAATATCAGGCTTTATTGGTAGTGAAAGAAGGGATTACAGAGGAAAGTATTGATAGGGAATGGCAAGAATGTGATAAATATGAAGAGGAAAAGTTTGATATTCAACAGAAAGTCAGTGTACTACGAAATCCCGATAAAGAAGAAACAATCCCGATTACTGGCGAGGACACTGTAATAAATGTGAAATTACCAGAGTTAGCCCTAAAAAGCTATGATGGCTCTCTGGAAGGTTGGTTGCCTTGGTGGGCGCAGTTTTCGAAAATTCACGAAAATAAGAATTTATCCGATAGCGACCGGTTTTTATATTTGCGTCAAGCAATTGTACCAAATTCAGAAGCCTATCGTGTTGTAGCAAGCTATCCAGTTACAGGCGCCAACTATGTTTTGGCAGTACAAGTCCTACAGGAGCGATTCGGTGACCCGAATATACTGACAGAACTGTATGTCAGACGTCTATTGAATTCGGTTATATCTAATGTAAAGAAAGAAAATAGAAATTTAAGCAGTCTGTACGACGAACTGAGCAGTCACCTCCGGTCGTTAGAGACATTGGGCATTGATCCCCAGTTGTCGGGTATTTTTTTATACCCTCTTGTCGAGTCTTCATTACCTTCGGATATTTTGAAAATATGGCACAGGCATCCTTCTTCGGGTTATGGTATGGAGTTAGCAAAACGGGAAGAGTCAGATAAAGGGGTTGGAGGAGCTCAAGAAAGGCTCAGGTTATTATTGGACTTTCTAAAAGCCGAAGTAAGGAGTGCTCAACGGCTGAAATTTGTGGAAAAAGGCTTTAAGCAGGAGGAACCCTATAAAAGGTCTTACAATGATGGGACCAGAACAAGGAGCAATTTCAGACCCGCCATTAAGTCTAGTCTGTTCGGAGGGCGAACTAATATAAAATGCTTCTTTTGTGAAAGAACAAATCATGCGAGTCATCAATGCCGCTCCATAATGAAAATGTCTCCGGGAGAGAGAAATGATAAAATACGTAGTGCCCATCTATGTTTCAAATGCTTAAGAAAGGGACACATACAGAGTCAGTGCCGAGAACAATTGGAGTGCAAAAACTGTGGGAGAAACCACTTGGAAGTTTTATGTGAAGGAAATTCTTCTAACCGGTTAACGAAACCAGGAAGAGAAAATCTAAAGGAAAATGCACCTGAACCCATTGCATCGCTTTCTAGTCAAGCCTGCACCGGTCAGGTCTTGCTGATGACAACGGTAGCACTGTTAAGAGGCCCAAATGCCTCTAGAAGGGTTAGAATTCTCCTCGACAGTGGAAGTCAGTTTTCGTATATCAAACAGTCGTTAGTCTGGAGTATAGGAATAGAAAGAAAAGGCGAAATAACCATAGCTAAAAGTCTTTTTGGAGGTAATAAGATTGGTGAAGAAAAGCACGGTAAATTTATGTTAGAATTAGAGAATTCAGGTAATAAAAGAGATGTGATCCATATTGAGGCGCTGGATCAACGTAAAATTTGCGACGCCATACCACCTTTGCCAAAAGGAGACTGGTTAGAAAAATTGAAGATTAAGGGCATAATATTGTCTCAGGACAATTTTAAAGGACAAGAGATTGACATATTGATTGGTGCTAACTATCTAGGTATGATTTTGACAGGAAAAATAGTTCAAGTTGAAGCAGATTTAACTGCGGTGGAAACGAAATTAGGTTGTACACTAATGGGCAATTCGCCAATTATTGATAGCAATGACAATATGCAGCAGACTTTGAATCTGCTAACAACGCGATGCGATTTAAAGGATTTGAGGAATCTAGAAGTACTAGGCATTAGGGATCCTGTTGAAACTTGCTCCAAAGAGACCAGATACCAGGAAATAAAAGAAAAGTTTATAACAAAAATTTAAAGACAAAGCGATCAGAGATATTCTGTAGGTCTACCTTGGAAGGTAGAAAAGGAGTCAATCCCCAGCAATCTTGACATAGCGATAAAAAGGTTAGATATAAGCACTAAGAAAATGACCTCACAGAATAAGTTGACCGAATATAGTCAGATCTTTAGAGACTGGCTGACTGAAGGACTCATTGAAAGAGTCGAGGAAAATCCTCTCGAGAGAAGAGGCTACTATTTACCTCACCGCCCTGTGTACAAGATGGAATCTAAAACGACTCCCATACGTCCGGTTTTCGATGCTTCTTGTCTAGGTCATAATGGACTATCTTTGATTCAATGTTTAGAAAAGGGACCGAATTTATTGGAAAGAATCCCTGAAATGATGATAAGATTTCGGGAAAATAAATTTGGAGTCACGGCAGATATAAGAAAAGCATTCCAGATGGTGGCGATTGAAGAATCTGAACGGAACTACCTTAGATTCCTTTGGTGGGAAAAGGAGAGCGATAGAGAACTAATAGCTTACAGGCATAAGAGGCTTGTATTTGGCTTAAACTGTAGTCCTTTTGTGCTGAACGCCGTAATAGAATACCATCTTCAATCAATAAGGGGACCACTTGTTCAATGGGCAAAGATTTTAGCTCAATCCTTCTACATGGACAATTGTATTACCTCGCTGGAAACAAAGCAGGAAGTGCAGGAATTTCAAAAGGCCGCAATTGAAATTATGGACAGGGCTAAAATGGACTTACGAGAGTGGGAATATTCTCTGGAGGAAAACCCTGAAAAGGGGACTTGTACAAAAATATTGGGTGTTGTTTGGAATAAAATGGAAGATTCATTAAAATGCGAACTCCCTGACAATTTGAGTCTTCAACCCAAATTAACGAAAAGGTTGGTACTATCCATGGTTCAGCGGATATTTGATCCACTTGGATTTTGCGCTCCAGTATTCTTGCCACCAAAGTTGTTACTGCAGCGATCATGGGGGCTGAAACTAGGTTGGGATACACCTCTACCCGAAAGTATGGCCCAGGAATTTCGAACCTGGTTGGATCAAATAAAATTAATAGAGTTAATAAAGATACCGAGATATATGTGGAATGATCTCATTTTCCCTACAGAAGTTCATATCTTTTGTGTGACACTAGTCAAATAGGCTATGGAGCTGTAGCCTATTTAAGGAGCGAAACGGGACGAGAAAATACTCTAACTTTGATTTGGAGCAAAGTCAGATTAGCTCCTATGAAGAGTATTGCGATCCCTCGCTTGGAATTAATGGCCATGGTACTAGGAGCTAGACTAGCCAATGCAATCCAAGCTGCCTTGAAGAGAAAATGTGAAACAACTCTTTGGTTTGACTCTACTACCGCGCTAAGTTGGATAAAGAAAGAAATTGAGTGGAGAGTTTTCGTAAGAAACCGAGTCAGAGAAATACAGGCCACTACCAATTTGAAAGATTGGAGGTTCGTTCCTAGTCAGTTGAACCCGGCCGATCTTCTGTCTCGAGGTTGCCCTCCAAGCCAGTTTGTGCAAAGCAGATGGTGGGAGGGCCCCGAATGGTTGAAAAAACCTAAAGAATTCTGGCCCAATTCAGAGTTCTCGATAAATCCAAAAGAAATAAATGTTGAAGAAAACATTATGAAAACCAACATTAATTTGAACATCGATTATAAAGACTGGTTACTGACAAGGAGGTCTAATTACTCTCTCAACATAAGGGTAATGTCCTATGTTTTAAGATTTTTAGGGAAAATTAAAAAACAGTCAACTGAAACAGGACCTTTGAAAGTTTCAGAATTAGACTTGGCAGAAAAAAAGCTTATCCGAATGATTCAGGAGAAAGTCTCCATAGAGAAATCGAATGCAACCAAGAGTTTTAAAATATTAAAAAACACTGACGGACTTTGGTGTGTAGAAAGCAAACTTTTACATGGACAGGTCCCAGAAGAATTTAAAACTCCTATCATTCTACCAGGCGACCATCCCTTCGTAGAGCAACTTATATGGGAAGTTCACCTGAAGAATGGACATGTAGGCGTGCAATTAATTTTATCAAAGCTGAGAGAGAAATTTTGGATAATCAGGGGAAGGAAAACGATAAAGAAAATTATCAGTAAGTGCATTGCTTGCAAGAGACTTAAAGAAAAGTCTCTGCAAAGACCAATGGCAGCTTTGCCAGAAAACAGAATTGGACTGGGCAAACCCTTCCAAATTACAGGAGTTGATTTATTAGGCCCTCTTCATTTGAAAGAAGGTGGGAAAGTGTGGGTAGCCGCCTTTACTTGCGCCGTCTATCGCGCTATTCATCTGGAGTTGGTGAAGAGTTTAGAGACAGGAGTCTTCATGATGGCCCTCCATAGGTTTATTTGTCGGAGAGGGCGCCCCGAGAAAATATATAGCGACAATGGCACCAATTTCGCAAAACTTAATAGAATATTCAAGAGATTGGATTGGACTAGAATTGAAAGGGAAACCTCAATTAAAAGGATACAATGGATTTTTATCCCTCCTTCTGCTCCTTGGTGGGGAGGATTTTGGGAAAGAATGGTTAGGACAATAAAGGAAATGTTGATAAAGATGCTAGGTCACAGGAAGCTGAAATATGTACAACTGCAGACTGCCCTTTGTGAAATCGAATCTATCATTAATAATCGACCCCTCACTTATGTCTCTGAAGACGACAATGATCTAAAACCGTTAACTCCTAATGAGTTTTTACAAAATGGTCCAGAGTCTAGCTTTCCTGAATTTGAAAATTTAAAGCCAGAAATGTTGCACACTAGATACAGAGAGTTAGGTCAACTGAAGAGAGAATTGAAGCAGAGATTCTTAAAGGAATATTTAGGCGCGCTGATTCAGAAATCCGAAAATATTGATAGAAGACAGTTGAAAGTAGGAGACGTTGTACTGATCGGGCAAGAAAATCTTAAAAGAATGTTTTGGCCTAAAGGGCGAATAGTAAATCCCATACCAGGAAAAGATGGAATAGTGAGAGTGGCCCATGTTAAAACATCCACAGGAACCTTGATCAGGGCTTTACAACGCTTACACCCTCTTGGAATATCCTCGAATGTTGAGACGATTCAAAAGGACAATTCAAATACCGAACCCCATTCTGAAGCATTTTTAGGAAATAGGCCCAATACTGAATCCAGGGACTCTAGAAGTAGATGTGGTAGGGTAATCAGAAAGCCTGCAAGGTATGACTCGAAGGACTAGTGAAAGTACCTGTATGAAAAAAAAAAGGTGTAATATGTGTATTCTTTTATGTGTATTTTATGTAATGTAATAGGCATATCTACTCTTGTGTGTATTGTGTATATATATGCTCTTTTGTCTTATACTTAATTTTGGCTTCTTTCGGAGCAAAATTTTGTGGGAGAATGTTAAAACTGTTTTACCGTTCTTTTACTTTGTACATAGAATGAAGGACTTAGGTGAAGGGAGACGAGCAAGATATCGACATGGTCGGGGAAACTCCCAGCTGGAACCGACCGAGGGCAAAGGTCACCAGATGGCCCGGGGAGGCAAAAGTCAAGTGGAAGTCTGGAATTTGTTTGGTTGTTCTGCAGGCCCGGGACAGCCCGCCATGTGGCGTCTTCTTTTTTTTTCTCTTAGTTAGTTAGAAGCAGCGGACCAGGCGGGGCAGACGCGCCTGAGGAGTATCCCACAAGCAGCGTCTTGTGGACGGAAAGACGTCCGAGAAGTATCCTACAAGCAGCGTCTTGTGGACGGAAAGGACGTCTTGGAGTATCCCACAAGCAGAGTCTCGTGGACGGAAAGGACACGGAAAGGACGCTTTGGACATCGCACGAGCCGCAACAAAGTGGAACCAAGCTAAGCCAGCGACGGTGCTGCACCCGAGGTACTGTGTGAACACAACGCTGGACATTCCCCCTGACACTTATTTTTTATCTCCCTTCCCTAAGACTACTTTAATTTTACTTTACTTTTTTTGCTTAACCTTTTTTATCTTGTTTTTTATGCATAATTCTTTATATATAAGTATAATTTTGCTTAACCTTGTTTCTTGTTTTTTATGCTTGATTCTTTACATATAAGTACACTGCTTGACATTGAAAATGGAACACCAAGAAATAGTGGCCAGAAAGTGATGAAACTCGGCAGACAGAGAGAGACAGGGACGAACAATAAGTGATCTTTATTTCAAAATGATAGTCATAATACAGAGCGAGAACGGCGTCGGCTTAGTAGCAAGTAAGACCACCGCGGACGGCGATGCACGCAGCAACACGTCTAGGTAGAGAGCCAATCAGAGTACGGATGGCGTCCTCAGGGATGGCTCTCCATTCCCTCTCAACCATTTGCCACAGTTCGTCTTCTGAACGCGGCTGTGGCAAGGCATGCAAACGGCGTCCAATGATGTCCCAGACGTGCTCGATTGGTGAGAGATCAGGAGACTACGGTGGCCAGGGAAGCATCTGTACATCTTGCAGAGCTTGTTGGCTAATGCGATCAGTGTGCGGTCGGGCGTTATCCTGCTGATAAAGGGCATTGGGTACCCCCTGAAGGTAGGGGAGTGTCACCGGTCGTAGCACATCATCAACGTATCGTTGGGCCGTCATAGTGCCCTGAATACGAAGTAAAGGTGACCTGGAATCATACGCGATTGCGCCCCAAACCATTATTCCAAGTTGTCGCACGGTGGGGCGTTACAAAATTGCTGCCGGATTGGACCTTTCTCCACGTCGACGCCACACGCGTACACGGCGACTATCACTGGACAAGCAGAAACGCGACTCATCTGAGAACACGACCCTGTGCCATTCCGTCATCCACGTCGATCTAGCCCGGCACCATTCCAAACGTTGGCGCCTATTCGGTGGGATCAATGGCAGTCTTCTTAGCGGACGGCATGAGTGCAAGCCATTAGCAACCAATCGACGGGAAATGGTTCTGGTCGAGATGGAATGATCTAGGGTGTCTTGCACATGTTGCAGGATGGCGGTACAAGTGGCTTGTGAGGCCGCCACTGCTTGTCGAAGGATACGCCGATCCACACGTGCTGACGTCACTCTGGTTGCACCGACATTCCTATAAATTGCCACATTTCCTTGTTCCAACCATCTTCTCCACAGTCGGTGCACCGTGGACGCACCAAGGTGTGTATCAGCTGCGATTTGACGTATGGACCAACCTGCCCTTTTCAGTCCGATCACCATGCCCCTCGTAAAAGCGTCTGTCTGCTTGAACTGCCTCCGTTTACGATGACCTGGCATTCTCTATTATTACACGTGTCTTTTGACACAAGAACAAAATTTCTACAATGATTTTCCTTGAAGAAATAACAACCCGAATACTGTCCTTTCTGCAAGTTCCTTCCCTTATATCTTACTCCATGTGCGCACGAGAGCTGCGCATTTTACATCATTTGCATAACTCGGTTAGGCGCGTCTATCCTGAAATATGCATAATTTTCTGGCCACTATTTCTTGGTGTTCCATTTTCAATGTCACGCAGTGTATATAATAGTTTTTAGCCCTTTTTGTTTCAATTTTTAAATAAAAACCTTTTGTTATACTGTGTTTTATGTGCATTTATTTCCCCCATTGTTTTTCCTTTCAATCGATCACCCTTTTTTTTTTTTGTTTTTTAAACGAACACGAACACAATTTGATCCATTCTGGAATATTGAATAGTTATAATTTAAATATTATGAGTGACAAGGGAAAAATATGTCCAATAAATTTATAATTTATATATATTTTTGTGTTGTTTTTTTTAAAACAATTTAATAATTTTTAAAGATCATCATTTCTCTACTTTCAAGCTCAAACAATTCATTTTCTTTAGAATTTAATAGTATATATGACATAATAAAAATAAGATTTTTATTATTCATTAATATAATTAAAATTTTATAATCATAACCATTATATTTATTGAAATTGTTTTCATAATATAACTAAAATTATAATTTAAATAATCAAAGTAAAAACTAAACACAGAGTTAATTTTTAAAATGTAAAGAAATCCTAAACAAAAGGAATATAACCTAATTTGCTTTTCTTTAATAATAATAACATAGTCACTTCTGTACGCTCCAGAAACCTGGGTTACTTAAATTAAAAAATATATAACATAGTTGTTTATGTATGCAAAAAAAAAACTGTTTGCTTTTGAAAAATATAAACAAAAAATAAATATAGTTTTAGGATAAAAGTTATTATTCAGGTTAAAACAAATATATTTTCAAAATGCCACGAATTTTAATTAAGGGTGGTGTTTGGAGAAACACTGAAGATGAAATTCTTAAAGCGGCTGTCATGAAATATGGTAAAAACCAATGGTCACGTATTGCGTCTCTATTACATCGCAAGTCGGCAAAACAATGTAAAGCAAGGTGGTATGAGTGGCTTGATCCTAGTATAAAGAAAACAGAATGGACAAGAGAAGAAGAAGAAAAACTATTGCATTTAGCAAAATTATTGCCAACCCAATGGAGAACGATTGCTCCAATTATTGGCAGAACTTCTGCACAATGTTTAGAGCATTATGAATATCTTCTTGATCAAGCACAGCGTAAAGAAGCAGATGGAACGCAATCCGATTTTGATGATCCTCGTAAACTTAAGCCTGGTGAAATTGATCCTAATCCAGAGACAAAGCCTGCTCGACCAGATCCAAAGGATATGGATGAAGATGAACTGGAGATGTTATCAGAGGCCCGTGCTAGATTTGCAAATACTCAGGGTAAGAAGGCTAAGCGCAAAGCTAGGGAAAAGCAGTTGGAAGAAGCCAGAAGATTGGCTTCACTACAAAAGCGTAGAGAATTAAGAATGGCTGGGATAGAATTGGAGCCCAGAAGAAAAAGGAAGATGGGTGTTGATTATAATGCAGAAATTCCATTTGCAAAAAAACCTGTGCCAGGATTTTATGACACTTCAGAAGAAACATACGAACCAACTGAACCAGACTTTAAAAGATTGAGGCAGCAGACGATGGATGGAGAACTTAGGAGTGAAAGGGAAGAACGGGAACGGCGCAAGGACAAGGCCAAGTTCAAGAAGAGGAAGGAAGATGACATGCCATCCATGCTGTCAGGACATCTGGCTGCCCCTCTGACAAAGCGCAGCAAGCTGGTCCTCCCAGCCCCACAAGTGTCGGATGCAGAGCTGGAGCAGGTGTCAAAGCTGGGCAAGTTGAACGACACCATCCGGGAGTTGATGGAGGGCTCCGACAAGACCACGGATCGTCTACTCTCGGACTACAGCCTGCCCACCCCCACGGGTTTTCGGACCCCAGCTCCTACCCAGGATCCCATCATGATTGGAGCCCAAAACATGATGGCACTCACCCATACTGACACTCCCCTCAAGGGAGGAGTCAACACCCCCCTACACAACCCTGACTTCTCCGGCATCACTCCCCGCAGGGACATGGTCCAGACCCCCAACCTGGTGCTGGCCTCCCCCTTCCATACCCCCCATGGCAGTGTGGCTGGAGGAACCCCGCTCATGACCCCTGGAGGGAAGATTCCGGAAGGTGCCACTCCACTGTGTGACAAACTCAACATCAACCCTGGGATTCAGGCGAGCTTCGGGGACTTCCCTGCCCGTCCTGGTGACCAGAAGTCCCAGCTGCGGTCCATGCTCAGCTCTAAGCTGCCCCAGCCCAAGGATGACTATGAGATAGTGCTGCCGGAGGAGGAGGAGCAGGAGGGTGGGGCAGGGAGAGCCGGGGAGCAGGTGGAGGACCAGGCTGACCTGGATGCCAGGCAGGAGGCTGCCCTCCAGGCTGAGCTAGAGGCTGAGAGACGGCGCCAGTCCCAGGCCGTGCAGAGAAAACTTCCCCGCCCCCAGGAGATCAACACCTCCATCCTGACACCCACCTCTGGAGCGGAGCCCCCCTCCGACCTCCAGAGAGCAGAGCTCTAATTTATTAAAGCTGGCTAGAGATGGGTATTAAATTATAGGTCTATGTAGTTTAAAGTGAGACAGCGGTAATTTTTTTTTGCACCGCAATATAATACAAATGGATATATATGATTAATAAAATTTATTTCATAATATACAATTTGATCCATTCTGGAATATTGAATAGTTATAATTTAAATATTATGAGTGACAAGGGAAAAATATGTCCAATAAATTCAAAATATGTAGTGGGTATATCTACCTGCGTTTTATGACGCAAAAATATGTGTCATTTTACTTCACAATACTGCCAAAGGTTTTTTACCCATCTTATGATAAAAAAAAAATTATTTTTTTTTAGATTAACAAAAAAAGGCGCTAAAATATCAATGGCTAGTGGGTATACCTAGAATGGTGAATTGGATTTTTTTTTGGGCGTGTTGTGAGGGAAAATAGATGCGTGATTTGAGAGATTATTTTAATCCGTTTATGAACAAAAGCTTACCCGCCCGCCCATGCCACCGCTGTTTCACTTCACCTTTCACATAGGTTGGCTACTGCATCTACAAGAACAAAGTCCTGTTTAATATTGAATATGTATAAAATAGTGTATTGCATTCTCTAGCCATTTTCAAATTAATAATATGGAGGAAAAAATACAAAATAACAACTTTGTCATTAAAATTTATGATAAAGATTATTTTTTTCCATATAAATAAGTATTATTCATATCACTTTTGTAAGAGTATAATATACAAAATATATATTTTTTAATTTAACAATGAACAGACCTAAATCATCCTGAGTTTTAAAAAGTCACATGAAAAGTTGGCCAAGAATTGAATTGAAACACAGGCATACAATAGAGATGAACAAATTATTATAATTGATGAATCATTACCAAGCTTTGAAGAAAGTTATGAAATAAATGAAAAGGTATATTTATATATTATGAATCTATATATATAAAAATGAATGTATGTGTGTCTGTTTGTTTGTTTGTCCTTTATGCCTGACCAAACCACTCATTGGATCGCCATGAAACTTTGGGAAGTTATTTAGTATAGTACTGGGAAGGTTTCTAGCAAATAAAATTTTTGAAATAACTTTTCGCCTAGAAATAATCAAGATAAATATTCTAATTTATCTGTTATAATTCAATAATCTGCTCTAAATATTATCATGATGATACGATGATTTTGTAATGTAGAAAATTAGGAAAGACAAAATTCAGGATGGCACGGCAATTTATTTGAGACAAGAATAATGATACAATTCAAAGGCAAGATACTATTCCTTTAACTTCCAATTACCGAGGGAACCAATTAATATTGATTTTATTCAACTTATCGAGTATTTTTCAAGGGACCGGGAAAAAATGTTCACTTTATCGAGAGATTCGTTAAACAAACCTTTACTCGGGTAAAACCCGGGCGAAGCCGGGTACGTCCGCTAGTACACTATAAAATATAATATCATTACATTAAATTATATTTTTTTCTCACAAGTTCTGCAATGTTTTAGGGGGGTCTCTCAAAAGAGACTCTGCAGTATCACTTTTAGTCTACACCAAGCATGTCAAACTCGCGGGCCTCATGCGGCCCACAACGAATAAATTTGCGGCCCACCAGACATTATATTTTAATTATTTTTTTTTTTTATAAATAAAAAAAAAATATTAATAAAAAAGTGTAGCCTAATTTTTAAAAATTGTAATTATACATAATTTATTTATTAATAACGAACCACTGGTCGCCATACATAAGTCGTAAGTTTTGATAATATTATACCTACATACATAACGTATGTACATCGCCATAAGTATTTTTTTGCGGCCCACATAATCTTATTACTTTTTTTATTTGGCCCGTGTTAGGATTTGAGTTTGACATGCTTGGTCTACACTATAGTAAATATCTCTCATTTTCTATTTTCTTTACTTTTTTTGACTAAGTCATTTCAAATCTGTGGACACAACTTCATATATTATAAAGGACTGCGGCGTATGATTATAAACAATACTTAAAGTTGCACCGCATAAGTTTCTTTTTTATGAAAAATCAATATTTTATTTCAAAGAGAAATATCTAGTATTTCTAACCAGCCTAGTGGACAAGGCACCTGCCCGGTAAGCAGAAGGTTGTGGGTTCGATTCCCGCCCCTGGACACTTTTATTTTTCCGTTCGCCATTACTCTTCATATTTTCATTCTTTCATACGTCATCCAATTATATATAGACCATTACGCTTCATATTTCCACCCTTTCATACGTCATTCAAAAAAGTTAGAAATACTAGATATTTCTCTTTGAAATAAAATATTGATTTTTCATAGAAAAGAAACTTATGCGGTGCAACTTTAAGTATTGTTTACAACTTCATATATTTCAAGTTTTTCTTCGTGTAAAACTTACCTACTATGACATTATAAAAATAAAGGAGTTCCACTATTTCATTGATACTGTGTTGTATTTTCAAAACTTTTAATAATAAATATATAACAAAGTCACGTTAGACATAAGCCTTAATAAAGTGTTTTACCAAAATATATAGGTTTTTAATTTGACAATTTTAAATCATATTTAGACATTTTTCATTTTAATTTAGACACGTCGACTTTTCTTAATAAAGCCATCTACTTATATAATTGCCTTATTCTGTCTGTGTGAAGTTCACTGTGTGAAGTTCACGGATAGATTTTGGTCAGAATGGATAAAATAAAAAAAGTGTCAAGGGATGGGAATCGAACCCACGACCTTCCGCTTACCGGGCAGATGCCATGACCACTAGGCCACATGACCACAATTTATAATTGTAACAAATAGTATTTGAATCAAAACATTCAATCGGGTAAAATACGGGCGTTGCCCGGGTCATTCGGCTAGTGTGTCTATATTTAAATGAAATATGTCTAAATAAAAATTAAAGTGTCTAAATTAAATGAAAAATGTCTAAATATAAATCTAAATTGTCTAATTAAAAGTTAAAAACCTATATATCATAAAGTTACAAGAGGAAAGTATCCAGGTACAAAAAGTTGCACCGCTCCCTTTAAAATGCTTTGTCCCTTGAGGAGGCTATTATAGAGAGAAGAATGTGTACATATATAGGGAAATGATTTTTTCTCTACTAAAATAATATTTAAACACATTTTTATCCTTTTCTGGACAAAATTACATTGGGCAAACAAATTGTTTTAGTTTTGGAGACTAATGCTTTCTTCAATTTTTTTTTTTTTTTTACCTTCTAGGTTTTGTTCGCCCATTCCCATAAAAGATTGTTAATATAAATGTCATGTGTCTTGAAGCTTAAATAAAACTTATTAGGTCACCCTAGTGCCTACGGCCACACCACATTGAAAACACCGGTTCTCGTCCGATCACCAAAGTTAAGCAATGTCGGGCCCGGTCAGTACTTGGGAGGGTGAACACCTGGGAACATCGGGTGCTATAGGCTATTACCTTTTTTATTTTATATTTTAATACTAGCCGAATGACCCGGGCAACGCCCAGGTTTTACCCGATTAAATGTTTTTATTCAAATACTATTCGTTACAATTATAAATTGGCGGCGTGGATGTCACTCTTGTGAAACGTCCCGCTCCAAACTTTGTGTCAGAGAAGCGATATTTTTATAAAGAGACTAGCGGATGTACCCGGCTTCGCCCGTGTTTTACCCGAGTAAAGGTTTGTCTAACGAATCTCTCGATAAAGTGAACATTTTTTCCCGGTCCCTTGAAAAATACTCGATAAGTTGAATAAAATCAATATTAATCGGTACCCGAGTAAAGGTCTGTCTAACGAACATTTGTTAAAACAATTCTCTATAAACTTATAAAAAGAAATATATATATTTTGATAATTTGAAACTGATAAAGTGATCATTTTTTCCCGGTCCCTGTATGCCGTGTCATTCTGAATTTTGTCTTTCCTAATTTTCTACCTTACAAAATCATCGTTTTATCTAGTGAACATATTTTCCCGGTCCCTTGAAAAATACTCGATAAGTTGAATAAAGTCATGGTCGTGAATCTCTCGATAAAGTGATTATTTTTTCCCGGTCCCTGTGTGCCGTGTCATCCTGAATTTTGTCTTTCCTAATTTTCTACATTACAAAATCATCGTTTTATCTAGTGAACATATTTTCCCGGTCCCTTGAAAAATACTCGATAAGTTGAATAAAATCATGGTCGTTTATGGAAGATGGACGTAGTTCCCGGAGGTCACCCGCCCCCCGCGCGCCAGGACCTCTTGATCACTCTGATTGTGATTGGCCGGCGGCCGGACGGGGGGGGGGGGGGGGAGGGGGCTCTTGATCCCTCTGATTGGTCGGTGGGAACTTGGAATGTCCAACCAACTGGCCGGCGGCCGGACGGTGGGGGGGGGAGGGGCAGATCTCCGTTGCAAGATGGCGTTGCTTGCGAGTTAAAGCTACAAATCTGCAAATAACTCTAAGGATATTAAAGATATTCAAGAAATTATTTTTCGTAAACCTTTCCGGAGATACACCTAATAATATCCCAAAATTACACGGCGATTGGATGTATGGTTTTTGAATCCATAGAGGACACACACCCACACAGACACACACACACACAGACATTCAATTTTATATATATAGATGATCTGGCTTTGTGTCTTCTGCTTGAATGAATGTTTTTCTGTTAGAATTTTGTTCCTGCACACTAAAAATGAACTGACTTCACCCGTGGTCTCAGCTTTTTGGAATTTTTCCCGATATAATTTTGTATCTGATAATCAAACATGATACAGCAATATTGTCATCATTATTTTCTGACTAAAAAAACAACTATTTTTGCCCAGAACCTGTCGATTTTATTTTTTATTGGTTAAAAATCTGATAAATATATTTTCCAGATTTTTCTCTATGTCCTGTCAAAACACGTTATACATGTACATTAGGTCAGCTGATATTACTTCCCATCTTCACCGCTAGAGGCGCTGCTTGCGAGCGAAAAGGCAAATTTGCTACGCAATTTGCAAATAACTCGAAGAATAATCGGGATAGAGACCTGAAATTTTCACTATAAGTTTTTCCAGATTCTACTCTATATACTGTTAAAATTTCAGTCAGAGATTAGTTACGTATCGTGGACGTGTATAGCCGACATAAGAATAAACACACATACATACATACATACACTGACTTATATATATATAGGGATTATCAAATAAATTTATAAATCTTTGTTCACCTTCTAATAAAAGTAGTACCTTTTCCTTTTTTTAACTCATGTGGTGTCAATAACTTTTTCTTAAATTTCTTTCGTCCGTGTCTACGATTCAAAACAAATATAAAGAGGTAGTTTAAAAAAAGAGAAGAAGAAAAGGTTCAGGGTGAGAAAGTATCTACTTCAAGGCCAACTGTGAAAAATAAAAAAACAACAGATTGTAGAGATACTTTTTGATAGATGGCAGCGCACCATCGGCAACATTCAGTTGCGCTATCAGGCGATGTCCTTTTAGCACATTCTGTAATAATGAGTTTTTTTTTTTTTTTTCAAATATCATTTTACTTGAAATTATTTCGGGGGTAATAGGCAAAGATTGGGAAGAGTAGTAGATAAAGATGACAGTTATTTTGAGGAATTTTTATCATTTTTACTTATATAGACCGAAATGGCCATCTTTGTGCCTGCCTTTCCCAACGCTAGCCCATCAAAATTGTTCTAACAAATGTTATTTGTAACAATTTTAGTTTTTTTCCAATCATAGTACAGTAGAACCTCCCTTTAGCGGACACCTCTCAATAAAGGACAGTTTTCATTTGCAAAATTACCATTTTTACCATTTAGAAACTCTCCCGTAAGAGACACCTCTACCTAAAGGACACTTTGGCTCTGCAATTCGGTGTCCTTTTCAAATAATTGAAATATCTCTTTAATTTTTCAAAATATATAACCTTGGCCTTTGTGTCAGCCTGGGGCTGGTTAACCCAAAAGATAGTGACATGGTCAGCCGCCTCGGGCCTCTCCTGCAAGGGAGAGTAGTTTAGGCGAAATCCATCCTGGACTAT
This sequence comes from Cordylochernes scorpioides, assembly GCA_030710605.1. Lineage (NCBI taxonomy): Eukaryota > Metazoa > Arthropoda > Arachnida > Pseudoscorpiones > Chernetidae > Cordylochernes > Cordylochernes scorpioides. The sequence continues at coordinate 28,773,232 of CP092878.1, forward strand.
GGCTTGTTCATGGTGGTGTCAAGACTGAAGAACCCTTCTACGCCTCACAGTCGCAGTTTGCAGGGTGGGACATGGTTAGGTATGGTATTGGGCGATTTATGGTATCCACATTGTTACAAAGGTTTCTATATTATATAACAGTAGTTGCGAAAATAAGAATTTGCTAGTATACCGTCATCAATCTTTTGCCTATACCTAAATAATCTAATTATCCTGCTTGCAGGTCATTTGGGATATTCCAGGCTTGGAAAAGTGACAGTGACTTCAACAGGCCTATTTCCTTTCAATGTTACATCTGGATATATAAAATATTGTGATAATGCTGAAAAAAATATAGCATTTCATTTTTACAACTAAATAAATTTTGAAGAAACCTTGTCACATTCATGTTGAAACCCCCCTTTTCATTTTCATTTTTATTAGCTTCTTGAATAAATGGCTATTATTTAAAAAATTAATTTATAAAATAGTCATTTATAATTTATAAAAAAAAAAAGACAAGCGATATTTTGGCCATGATCATTAAAAATCCATGACAACTCATCTATATTTTAACTACTTTTCAACAATTTTCTTGCTTATAAATTTGATTATATGCTATTTTAAATGTTTATATTTTTAATTTATCTTTCTATATATTCGAAAAATTGAAGATAAACTCAAGAAACAAATATTTAAACATTTGTATAAGGTAAAATTTTAACACTATTCATTAATTATAAATAAGACTGTATATTCGAGAACTGTACACAATGTACTGTTTATTCGAGAACTGTACATAATGTACTGTTTATTCGAGAACTGTACACAATGTACTGTATTATCAGCAACTGTACACAATGTACTGTATATTCGAGAATTATACACAGTGTACTGTATATTCAAAAACTGTACACAGTGTACTGTATATTCAACAACTGTACACAATGTACTGTATATTCGAGAACTGTGCACAATGTACTGTATATTCGAGAACTATACACAGTGTACTGTATATTCAACAAATGTACACAATGTACTGTATTATCAACAACTGTGTCAGCGGGGCATCCTTTGTATGCTCCCAGGACCTCCACCTTTGTCCAATGGGTTGTTTCCGACACGCTTGGTGCAAACACCTAGCCCTGCCTTTGCTTCTTGCTGTCCCCATGCGGGAAGCACCTCACCACGAGTGCAAAGTTCATTCAAACACCTCGGCTTACTTGTTGTTACGACATATATATATTCAACATAAATTTGTGGGAGGATTATAATCATGTACCTAGAGAAGCAAGCGATGATAAAGAAAATGGTGTCTATTTTTTTTTTATCGTCCTTAGTATTTTTTTTACTAGGGTGATCCTCTCCCTTTAGTTATGCGTCAGAATGAAGCATTATTCATCATCCTAGTAAATAAGGATGAAGAAAAATACAGTTTTTTTTTGGGTCTGAAATTGCCAAAACTGGTGTTGCGGCTCATCATCACCAATAAAGTTTTTTACTAGGGTGATGCAATAGTACCATCGTTCTGATGCATATTAAAAGGGAGAGGTGCCTCTTCTGGTACATGAATATTATCCTTCCGCAACTTTATGTTCTAAATAAATATATATGTATGTATATTTAGGTACACTTGATTGACCATTTAGATACACTGTGTGACTTCACTGCTCTCTTTGATGTGAAAAATAAATAAATAATACTGGAGGCTACTTAAAGTAGAGTTATCTCATTATTCCCTTATATAAATTTGTAGGATCGTTGAAACACGCTCTGGAAAGATGCAAGACCCGGCACAGGAGATGTTCAAGGTTGAAGAGTCTGCCAAGCCGCAACCTGGTGCAACAATATGAACAATCCATAATATCTTGTTTCTATAACTGACATGGTCATAGTTACTGTCAACTACCGTGTGTGTGTTGGTTCCCTAGGATTCATTGATTTCAATATGGAGGGAACATTTGGAAATTTGGATTTTGAAGATCAAATCTTTCATATTCAAATGGGTCAAAATAATAAGTAAGAAATGCTAATAATACCACTTTCTATAGCATCAGTGCTGGTTCAATGTACGTAGCTTTTCCTCTCTCGCCATAAAATAAAATAAAGTATTTTTCAAAAGAGCATTTCATCAAAGTGGAATATCAAATTCAGATATTTTTTCTTTGAAAATAAAACAAAAGTTTTAGATCGCTACTATAAAACTTTAAACATAGCAATATTCAGAAAAAAATAAAATATTTCTGTACATAAAAGTTGTGAGATTGTTCATTTTTCAACAGTTTTGTTACGGTTATCCATAGGTAAATATATAAAAAATAGCAAAAAATTTAAATTATATAGGGAAAAGGTAGATAAATTGAGAGAGAAAAAGCATCTTTTATATAAATAATATTGTCTTATATAATATCCTTTGAGAGAAAAATCCATCATAGAAAGAAAAAGATTCTATTGTGAAATATTTTTAAACTAATTCAAGCTTTCAGGCTTTGGAGTCCTTTTACAGAGGTAAGGCTAACTAAAACGCCGTCCCTATAAGTAGGGCAGCGTTATAAATAATCTTACTATTATTGAAGGGTTCCAAGGCCTAAAAAGCTTAAGTTGATTAAATATTTTAAAAAATATTTTCTAGGTGAATTTTTCCTCTCAAATAAAAAAATCATCTCTTGATCGTGCAAATGAAAAGAAAAGCCAACTACCTACGCGTTACAGGCTGATGTCCTGGAGTTAGCTTCTTGATGTTGTTCTATTTATAAAAAGGGAAATCGTGGTAAAAATAACATCTTCTATCTTCATAAATCACATTATGTTGAGAAATACAAATAGAGTCAGTTGTTTTCGCAGGTTGTGTTTATCCATTGTTGCCAAATTTCTGAAAAGAGCCATGCCAGATGCGTAGTATATTTATTTGAATACTCTGAGGGGGTGACTGTAATAAATTGTGTAAATGACAGATTGATTTACAGAACATCTGTTGGTAGAATACTTATAAAGGTTGAAAATAGTTGGAGAAAAATTTGCCTCTCTTTAAGATAACCGTGAGTTACTTTCCTTTATACGAGTTCTTTAAAATTTCTTTATATTATCTCTCAAATGAGAAATTAGGTGTTACAATAGGTACTAGTTCAAAGTTTTATTAAAACAATTTGAAAATATTTATTTTATTCGAAATTTAGTTTCAATTTGAACGTTAGATGAACAGGTTTTTTTTCTCCAATGTAACAATAACTCTTGCGATTTTATAAAACACTTTAATCCGTATTAGAGAGATAATATCGCAAAAGTTTGAGCAATTATTTGCGTGTGATGAGATTTTATAACCTAATATTTGAAATAGCTATTAAAAACTGTTGTGTATGTGGCCAGTAGAGAAAATATTAATACACCTATCCCCCGATTTACACGGTACTTTTTTTACACGTTTTCGCTTTTACACGGTTTTCCAAATAAATTTTTTTGTTTTTATCGCACTATACTAAATGCTACTGTGTTTGAACACATGCGCTGTGTACACATCTCACGAGGAATCCCGAGCTTATGTGCTGACTACATATTTTAACCTGTCAATGTATTTTATTTTTACAAGGTATGTCCCATAAGTTCCCGGACTGGGTCCATAAAAAAAAAGGTAAGATTTAAAAAAAAAAAATTATTAAAACTTTTCAAAGTAATCCCCCCTTGCTTCAACGCACCAGCGCCATCGTTTCTCCCAATTGTCGAAACAGTTTTTATAAGCCTCTTTTGGAATGCTCTTCAATGCTAACGGCGATTTTTCTATTATGTCATCCCTGGTGTCAAAATGTCTTCCTTTTAGAACTGCTTTAAGTTTGGGGAACAGAAAAAAGTCATTTGGTGCGATGTCTGGGAAATAGGGTGGTTGATGTAGGATTTGTGTCCCGTTTTTCGCCAAAAAGCTAGTCATCAAGTGCGCTGTGTGAGGGCGAGCATTGTCATGGTGTAGGATCCAGCCACCATTAGTCCATTTTTCTGGCCTTTTTTTCGAATCGCTTCCCTTAGACGGCGAAGAATGCCCAAATACATATCCTTGATAACTGTTTGGCCTGCAGGAAGATACTCGTGATGAAAAATGCCCTTTTTATCCAAAAAAGCGACCAGCAACACCTTGTTTCTGGATTTCAATAATCTGGATTTTTTGGGTCTAAGCTCACCCTGACATCTCCACTCGGCAGATTGATGCTTGGTTTCAGGATCATAGCCATAGACCCATGTCTCGTAGCCTGTGATTATCTTGTCTTTCCATTCCGGATCCGTTCTTGTCATTTCCAACATGTCCTCACAGGTTGCAAGCCGACACAGTTTTTGCTCATTAGTGAGGAATCTTGGGATGAATTTTGCAGGAGTCTTTTTGATTTGGTTACGATCCTTCCAATCGTTGTTTTAGAGATGCCTGTGTCTTGCTCTAGCTCCAGCAAAGTGGTTCGAGGATTTTCTTTTATCAAATCGTTGATATTTTGCACATTTTCATCAGTCCTTTGAAATTTTTGGGCGTCCTTGACGAAGATCATCTTCAATGGAAATTCTGCCAGCTTTAAATCTAGAATGCCATTCAAAAACAATTGTTCTCTTTGGGGAATGCTTTATTAAGCATTTAAAAAGTTTCGGTTGCTGATATTTGAAGTTTCACACAAAATTCTATGCAAATCCTCTGCTTCAATTTTTGTTCCATCGTAAAATCGCCGCAGCGCTATGTGTAACCTTTAAATAAATTAGAATAACTTTGGGGCGCGTGCACGTACCGCCTCGATATTGGTACCACCGTGTAGCCAGATATTTTTTCTATAATAAACAGTCAAATTCATTTACATTTTTCATTTATTTTTTTTTTATGGACCCAGTCCGGGAACTTATGGGACATACCTTGTATTTCTGTGTACACCTATCCCCCGATTTACACGTTTTTCTCAGGATCGTATCTACCGTGTAAATCGGGGGATAGGTGTATTGCAGCAAAATAATTATTATTTTATTATCAGAGTATCATTTTTTATGTTTATATTTTGCTAATCTGTAAACTTCCCTCATTTCTCATCTCTTGTTTATCATTCATAGTTTGTTCTTGCCTTGAATAAATTGCTGTCTCATCCTGAAGTTTGTCTTTCCTAATTTTCCACGGGAGAAATATTCTTATTAATGAAGGATAAGATAGATGTTATTGGAGGATTTTAGAGAACATGACTTTTTGGTGCCTTCAAGACAAAAATTACATTCTGGGAGAATTTAAAATAAAAATTGTCTTAAAATTGTCTTTTTCTGGTTATATATCCAAGTAAATTTCTATGTATTCATCGTAATTATCCCCATGATGATGATCCCCGAGATATTTCCGTCTTCCACGAGGGACATGGATTGTCTTCCAAACAATAATCGAGAGTTCCTGTGAGTTCCAGAATCGTGGTATTGTACACATGAATAAAATATGGGAGGATATCGTCCAATTCTTCTGGTCTGTGTGTATATACATGCTGGCCATATTAATTAATGTTCTATCCATCCATTGGTTTAAGGATGGTAGATCATGAGAAGCAGTGTTTGATATTACACATTTCGATCACATTTTTTAGTAAATTATTCGCTAATTGAGAGATCTTGTCGCTAATAAAAAACTTTGGAACTCCATGAGTGAGGCACGTAGAAAAATATCTTTGATAAAAAAATTACAAACTTCTTTTACTCTTGCTTATAAGAATGCCATTACTTCTGCATACCTGGTGTAATAGCCTGTCAACACGAATATTAATTTCCCCTGTTTTTCGTAGGAAAAATGGCCAATAAAGTCTATTCCGATTCTCTTTAAAGGGATTTTATCTACAGGAATAGGTTGTTGTTTTCCAGAAAATAAATGACTTAAGTTTTTTCTCTACTTAGACAAACATGAAATCCTTTCACGAATTCTAAAACTTCTTTCAGCATAGAATGCCAAAAGTTTTCTCTCTCTCTGTTTTCTAAATATATTCTTCTCAATGTTATTTATTTATATATATATATTAGTTCTCTATATATTTTTTCCATTTATACATAGTTATTTTATTTATTCATATTACTGTTCTCGATTTTAAAGGGGACTAAGATTGATCTGTGCAGGTAGAATGATTTTTCTTGTTACATATCTACTCGCATTAGGACCAACAAATGCTGTCCAGCCATCAGTAACTTTGCCTGACAGTTGCACAGTGATCACAGGAGCACAGCAAGTCGACAGTGGGAAGTTACTGGATGTCTACCTCTCCATCCCCTACGCCCAGCCTCCCACAGGAGAACGGAGGTTCAAGGATCCAGAGCCAATCACCAACCTTCCTCCACATATCAACGCGACCCAATTCCCTCCAACATGCTACCAGAAAAGGTTCAGGTCAGAAAATCACGCCAATAAGAACATGAGTGAAGATTGTCTTTACCTCAACATCTGGACCCCTAGCCAAATGTCAAATATATCTGTCTTGATTTATATTTATGGAGGATCATTTTTAGTAGGTTCAACAGATGAAATGTTTAACAATCCTCAATATATTGCTGCTAAAACAGAGATGGTCGTAGTTACTATGAACTACCGCGTTGGTTCCCTAGGATTCCTGGATCTCAACATGGAAGGAGCCTATGGTAATTTGGGTCTTAGTGATCAAATCTTGGCATTCAAATGGGTCAAAAATAATATTAGAGCATTCGGAGGAAATCCTGACAGTGTTACACTCTATGGCCTCAGCGCTGGTTCAATGTCCATAGCATTCCATTTATCTATAAAAGAAAATGAAAATCTTTTCCAAAGAGCTTTCCTGCAAAGTGGAACATCGAATTCAGGGTATTTTGCACTTTCAAATATTCGAAAACAAAATGCATTAGATCGTTATTATGAGATTTTAAATTGCAGTCTAAATCAACCGGATGTGTTGAAATGTTTACAATCTAAGTCTCCAGAAGAAATCATCGATGCTGAAATGAAAGTAAGTCGAATTAATCCTGTAGGAACATTTATTCCCAATTTAAATGGTAAACTTTTACCATTTACCTCAATATTAGATTTTAATCAGAAAGACGTCCTTCTTAACAAAGATATAATAATTGGAACTACCAAAGATGAAGCTTCAATCGTTTTACCATCAAGTAATTTTTTCAAAGCACTTAATGCTACAAAAGAGCAAGCAATACAAATCATATTGAATTATTTTGGGCTATCTTATTCAAAAGAAATTACCAAAATTGCGAATTCTTATTTTGAAATTGCAGATGAACACGATTATGATAAATATAGCATAGCCTTCAAGGAACTTTCTGAAGATTTTACGTTTAGATGTCCTATCTTCTACTTTTCAAATATTATGGCTTCCAAAAACAATAGTGTCTTCTTCTATTATTTTACCTATCAGACCGAATACAAAGCTAAAAATGAATCAACACGATACCTTGGTGCTGCTCATGGAGAAGATCAACCCTATGTAATGGGACTTCCCAAAAGAGATTCTCTTCCATACACACAGCTGGAATTTGAATTCTCAGATAAGATAATGGATTATCTTGGAAACTTTGCTAAATATGGGTAAGTATTAGAAAATTCTGTTTTTAAATATTCATTAATAGTGATTTCCTAAGTTATTCATTGTTTGTGCCATCTGACAGAATAAATATCGATTAATCGTTGATTTTTCTTTTTCATTTGCAAGCTCAGTGGTAAATCTATGAATAAGAAACTTTTCATTCCTCATATTTATCCAGATTATCCTATTTATGAACTTGATTTTCTAAATTAAGTGTTTTCATGTATATATATGTTATGAATTATAATGTTTTGATGTTGGAATGATAAAGAATTGGAGGTGCAGTCGTAAAAAAGGAAAGATAGTTATTTACTCATTAAGTAGTTTTATTTTGAATTACTTGAAGCAAATTACACATAAAATTATTTTTCACGGTAATATAGAATTTATAAAAAGAATCCTATATTCATTAATTAAAAAAGGTAAGTTAACTATACCTATTTACAACAATATATATTCAAAGTGTTATGTTCTATATCTATGGTCAAAAATAAAAGAATAGTCAATGATGAAAGTAAAATACATGTTTTTAAAATATATAATATTTGCATTTTTTAGATTATATAATATATACATTACATTAATACTAATAAATTAGCTTTTACATTTTATTATTTTCATTTGTAGACTCCTTGTATAAGAATACATGTTTTTAATAAAGACTTTTGTGTATATAATTAGTTGGCTTAAGCCATCAACAACTTTTAGTTTTGCAATCAGGAGTTGTATTTTTATTAATTTATCCACCAGTACAATCTATCAGTATAATTTCGCTTGTGTACTTACATTTAAACTTTGATAATTCGAAGCCCAGGGGACCAAAAAAAATCGAATTATCCAAAAATTCGAATTAAAAACGGAAATTCTATTTATAGGAAACTCTATGGACAAACATGAATATTCGAATTAAAGATGTTTTCGTATTATAGACGTTAGAATTATCCAATATCTACTGTATATTCACATGTATTGAATTTGTTGATGATGTTTGTCTTCAGCCGCCCCGGAATTTTATGGCCTCAGTACAGAAGGGAATCCTCTACCCCACCCTACAATAATGATTCACAGCCCCAACTACTGGCCGAACTCAACGCCAACTACTACAAACTAATAAATTTACCTCGTCAACATAGATGTACTGAAGATTGGCGTCCTTTCTTCTATCCTAGCTCTGTTTAATGAATTTATCATCATTATTTTGTGAAATATTGCTAATAAATATATTTTACACTTATTGCATATATTCAATTTTTTATTTATTTGACATATCGGACGCGATATCCCAGATTAGAATAGTTGCGCCTAAATATATATTATCATATTTATTTAAAAAAAAAAAAAAAAAATCAGTATATTTAAAAATATAAAAAGATTGATTTTCTCAAAAATAAAATAGAATATACACCTATCCCCCGATTTACACTTTTTTTTACACGTTTTAGCTTTTACACGGTTTTCCAAATAAGTTTTTTTTTTGTTGTTGTTTTTATCGCACTATACTAAATGCTACTATGATTGAACACATGCGCTGTGTACACATCTCACGAGGAATCCCGAGCTTATGTGCTGACTACATATTTTTACCTGTCAATGCATTTTATTTTTATTTCTGTGTACACCTATCCCCCGATTTACACGTTTTTCTCAGGAACGTATCTACCGTGTAAATCGGGGGATAGGTGTATAATGAATATACAAATATTATTGTAGTGACTTTTTTGTTATAGATTAATATCCTCTCCGTTCAATTTCCAACTATAATATGCAGTACGAATGTGCAAATTTGTATATTGCAAAGACACCTATGTAAATATACTATCCAAGCATACACATAGAGATAAGGATAGACATAAGCTTTTAGGACAGTTGAATTACATATAAATATTTTGAATATAGAGCAATCCATAATATATATATATCTATATATATATGAAAAAATAGTACAAATGTAACATTGTACTGGGATAAGGTGCATAAATTAAGAAAAAACGTCCTCACGCAATTCTGGCCCTAACTACCCGTTTCATGATTTTTCAGGATGCTTTAATGACCTTTTTTTTTTGGTCGTTGAGGTACAGCTTGCACCACGCTGATGAGGGCCAACAGCCCGAAACGCGTCCGTGGTTAGCTTTTCTTGATTAATCAAGAATGGGTATTTGGCCAATTCTGGAATAATTAAAAATCAACGAGAATAGTTTATATTTATTCCGATAGATGGCGCCAGCCATCAGCAACTTTCAGTTGCACGATAAGGAGATGCCTTTTTCTTAATATATATATATATATATATTTTAAATAAGGCTTATTTTGGATTGTGAAAATATTATTTATTAATCAAATATTTCGATCACCAATCGTCCATCTTTTACGAGGGTTTTTGCTGCGTGCTTCATAACAAAACCCTCGTAAAAGATGGACGATTGGTGATCGGAATATTGGATTAATAAATAATATTATTACAATCCAAAATAAGCCTTTTTTAAATATAAATATTTGTTTCGGGCAATTCTTTCCCGTAAACAATAAGGACAAAGCTAGTTAGGCATAAATTAATATAAAGTAATAACACGCCATCTATAAATAGGAAATGAAAACATTAAAACACGAGCCCGCTATATATCCCTTGATTGTTACCTTCTGCATACAAATAAGTTAACAGCTGTTGAATTCCTGGAAACATTCACGCTTTCCAGATGAGCTGTTTGTCTGTATTCCAGTTAAGTTGCAATGTATTGTGTAAATAGGAGAATGATTAATTGCATATTTGGTTGGAGGTACATAAAAGATGAAGTCATTTATATTAGCACATATAGAGAGTATGCATACATTTTCCTCTCTTCTATCAAATACTTATGGAGTTGGTCGATTTATATTAGAGAAGGTTTCTTATCATAGAAATAGGATACAATAAAGAAATTAATGGGTGAGTTAAATTTATCACACACACACAAACCTTTATTAAGACACACAGGTCTTACAGAGGATTCTCCTTGGGGTTACAAGACGGAGAAATCTATGAAAGTGGGAAATATACAAAGGGGTAAAAATGGGGAAAGATTGTATACACATGATAAATATATACAGATTATTATTTGAATGATCCTATGGAAAATAAGAATATGGAAGTTAATTTTATCTATAATTTCTCAAAATACTTCATATAAAAATCTACTCGATAATCATAGAGGTTGTGTTTTAGAATGGAAGCATATAGGCAGGGGAGAAGAGAGATTTTTTTCTTATATATATATGCTTCCTTTTATAATAATAATAAAGAAGTTCCTTAATTTTTGATGTTGATATCAATTTTGTACTTGGGGAAGTCTATTATTACTTATATTTTTTCGAAATATAAACATCTGCTGAATTTTGAAACCAAAAGTGATATTATACTATTTAATTCAAAACGATATTATACCCTGATTATTCCTCTTTACAAATATTTGCCTTTCTATGATTGATACAAAAACCAACTTTCTGTGTATCTTTGAGGACTTTTTTTTCCAAGCGTTTGATATAATCTTCAAAGAAAGTGGTAAAGATAATTATGTCTTCCAGGTAGATGAAGGCACATTTATACGTTTTAGCCTTGGTAGCAAATTGTCCCTCATTCTTTCATACGTGGTGGGGCATTACATAGGCTGAAAGGAATCACATAAAACTCAATGAAGGCTTCTTTTTCCGTTCTTCCTGATCAATTTCTATCTGCCACTATCCTGTACGTAGATCCATGTACGGAAAAGAACTTGGATCCTATAAATTTTGATAAACTATTAATTTTTGGTGCGTACGCCATGCGTATGCCATTCCACTAGATAACGCTCTGCCATCTAAAATACTTATGTTAATGGTCAGGATATGTCTATTTAATGTTTAATATATATGTACGTATATATATATATGGAAGCAATGGTCGCCTCTCCCGTATATATATTTATATTTTATAGATGTCTCACTACGATCCTATATATATACATATCAATTGCATAAATATATCAATTAGTATAATAACACTTTCGAAAACTAAGTTATTGAAATATTTAGTAGGTACTACTTTAGTTGAATATAGCACCTAACAATGATAATTTCATCATTTTTAATATACATTATCGAAGAATCGCTTAATGTACTGCTATTATCATAGCATGTTTCCTCTTTGCATATTGCCACAGAATAATCTGTAGTAGCATACTCAGTGAATTATGATTCACGTGACTTTCCGTCAGCGCCTTCTACTCTTGTTTATCTACTTATTTAACTTCTCTCAATTATCTATCACAACTCTCTTATCAGGGCCTGGATATGTCCATGCAGACCTGTCCAAATTGAATCAAATCTCTTATCCAACCTATCTACGTTGTCAAGAGGAAGTGAAAACGGTGTATCATGTTCTCTAAATCTGCCCAGCATTCCGGCTATACTCCTTGGACTGTCTTCTTTTAACAGTAATGCTCTGTTGAAACTACCAAGAAACAAACCTGTCTGTAAACACTTGGGGAACTAGTTCACTAAGGCAAGTAAGACTAACTTCTAAATTACAGGAAAGCTCGGGTAATTGGCGATCAAGAGATATTCTCCAAAAACCTGGGTTACCTATATTTTGATTTTGGAAAAAGAAGAAGGTTATAAATATTTATTAAAATAAATAATGTTTCCAAGGCTGTTTCTTCTATAACTTTTTTATTTTCTTAAGATTTTTTGGACTTATCAATTCTTCGACGGGAGTATTATATTAACTAAATTGCGACAAATTTATTTATACAATGCGAATTTTCGTATAACGCGTTATAAAATAAAACAATTTACCCAAACAACATTCGCGTTATAAAAGTTTTATTTCGTACAACGCGAATTCCTATAACGCGATTTCATACAACACGGAACACATTAATCGCGTTATAGGAAAGTTTACTGTATGTTATAAATAAAGATGAATGATATTTCTGTTGTATTTTGAATTATCTTGAGGATTATGTTATGGAATTATTTGCTGGTTCTTTTTAGGACTAAATGGTATTGGTAAATGCAGTCGTGGTTAAAATTCTTGAAAGAATAAAAATAAAAATAATTTTGATCAGTAATTTAATTGAACTAAAGGAATATATAAAAGAACATAATTTGGTAAAAGTACTGCCTAACTTAAGGCGTAAGAATAAAAAAATGAATAACTTATCTATATAATGTACAAAGATTTGAGCCGGCCAACGGGATAGAGAAAATATCTTTATTTTACAGGGCTGCTAACCAAAATTAATTATTTTTGAGCCCCGAAAGCGGGATAAAACAAAATCGAGTTTTTATATGCAAAGCGTGTCCTCTGGCGGTCGATTTAACAGAATATTTGAATCTATGATATATATTTGATATAAAATATATAAATACAATATATTTGAAAATATATACATCTTAGAAAAGCGAAGGTAGAAAGATAACGAGTTATAAAACTTTGAATATATTGATTTATTGCTTGCTTTGTTTTGTCGATAACACAGCCGTGGATCAATCAACAATCAATACAATGGCAACCTCTCATGACAGTGCAACAAAATATACGTGTTCGGAGTTGTGAAATTTCTGGAAACAATCAAACTTGACTGTTTACTTATTTCTATTTTTATATTATGGTTTCAAAACAATGTGCAAATAGGAGAATGATTTATTGCATATTTAGTAAGAGTTACATTGAAGTTTTAGTCACTTGTGTTTGTATCTACATATTTTGCAACTAACAAATTTTTTCCCTCTCTCTATCAGAGAGGACTAATATTCTGTAAGCCTCTGTTTGTTGGATTAGAAAACAAAAATGGAAGTAATGGGTGAGTAAACCTTTACCGTTATATAATTTTCCAATATACATGTATATTTAATTAAAAATGCATATATTGGATCAAAATATAATTTATTTTACCAATATTTCAGTTGGCTGAACGCCAACCTTTATCAAGGTGTTATAACATTTTAAAGTGTGTCAACAACAAACTCAGCGCCAAATAACGTCAACAGAATTAAGTTTTATATACTTGTATATCTAATGCGTTATATACAATGGTTGTTAGGGGTTTTGCAAAATATATTTTATATTCCATATATATTTTAGAATTATTTTCAACTTAATAAAAAGAAAACTACTGTATAATTATTGTATTATAACACTGATATACCCTTCCAATTTATACTTTCATAACCTTTCTTTAACTATCTGCTCACTATAGTATCCATAACTTGTACATATCTGGGACTCACCTCTTGACTTGCTCTCCCTACCAGACCCACCACTGAACCTTCTTGAGATGAGCCCGGAAAAATTCCCAGATGGACTAGATCGGGCGATGTAAGTGTAACCCGTTAATAATAAAAAAAGAAATATAAAGATTAATTAAACTATTATAGAGTTTAGAATATAATATCTGTATAATAATTAAGATTTCGATCCAAAATCACATTAATAGGTACCGCTCAACAAGAGAGCAACCTAGTTTAGGATATTTGCAACAATGAATAATATGTGAAGGTTATTCACACATTAAACAAAATGTTAACGTGGTATTCAAACCCGGTTCATGACTTTCGGGAATCGAGGGTGTTACCCACTCGTCTACTGACTCTTTTTATAATTAAGATTTTGGGATCAATTTTATGCTATACTTTTATTGTAAAATTTTCTGAAGGTGTGTTTAATATATTGAGGCGCTGTTTAATAATTTTCTGTGATAAAAGAAAATTTAAAGATTCTTTAAACTATTCTCATAGTTTAGAATATATCTGGATAATAATAAGAAAATTTTGGAATCAATTTCATGCTAGACGTTTATTATAAAATGTTCTGAAGCTGTGTTTATAAATATTTGAAAATTAAAATTTCGTAGCATGTGATGAAAGCGGGTCCAAATATTGATGATGAGTTTTTAAAGGTAAATCATAATAATTTTCTAAAACAGAAGATATATTTTTATTTTAAAACTATTACACACACACACACACACAAGTCTCAAAAATATAATAATATATATTTTTATTATTCATTAATGCGTCATCTGTTATGAAAATTCGAAACTATTATAGACGCGTATGATTCTTTTAAAAATTAAGGGCAGTAAAAATTGTTTAATTTTTAAAAGAATCATACACGTCTATAATAGTTTCGAATTTTTATACTTATTTTTATTCAGGTATTTCTTAAGAGTTTCAAGAAACAGAAATAAAGCAAAAATGAGTCTAACAATTATTTAAACCATGTATAGGAAAGAAAAATATTTTCATTCTATTACACACATCTTACTATTATACCAACACTTAACATACTAATAGCTCTTTCAAATCTAAACTGATTTGTGATTTGTAAATTTGGTTTTATCTGAATAATATATCTTAATAGTAATAGATTTACAGATATATTAATTTTATTAAACTTAATAAAACTAATTTATTGCTACTTTACTTTAACGCTAATTTTAATTATGTGTAATAAAAATATATTAAGACAGACTTTATATACAGCAATAAATAAAAGTCAAATAAGTTAGGGACGTATGGCTCATCAGTGGTAAGCCTCTCAACCACTTTGCCATTCGCCATTTTTAACGATTTCAATATATAACAGATAGTATATAACAGACACGCATATATAATATATTAATATATAACACATATATAACAGACATATAATAATATATGTATTTACCCAGATTATGCAACTCAATTTTATCTTAGAATTGAATTTTAATGATTATAAATGTGCAGAGGGATTGATCTTGCTCATTACAACATGCCTGTTTACTTTGATGGCATCAACTGCTGCCCAGCCGTCAGTGACGCTACCTGACACAAACACAGTGATCAGTGGAGAACAGAAAACTGTCAGTGGGAAGTCACTGGACATCTACCTCTCCATCCCCTACGCCCAGCCTCCCACAGGAGAGCGAAGGTTCAAGGATCCAGAGCCAATCACCAACCTTACTCCACAGATCAACGCCACCCAATTCCCTCCATCATGCTTGCAGAGAAATTTCACGGCAAAATATCACGTCAATAAAAACATGAGTGAAGATTGTCTTTACCTCAATGTATGGGCTCCCAGTCAAAAATCTAATATGTCTGTTTTAATATTCATTTATGGTGGAGCATTTGAATATGGTTCAACAGATGAATTGATGAACAATCCTCAGTATCTTGCTGCTAGAACTGACATGGTCATAGTTACTATGAACTACCGTGTTGGTTCCTTCGGATTCCTTAATCTCGATATGGAAGAATCTGATGGCAATTTGGGTTTTAAAGATCAAATTTTGTCATTTAAATGGGCCAAAAAGAATATTAGAGCCTTTAGAGGAAATCCAAACAGTGTTACCCTCTATGGTCTCAGCGCTGGTTCAATGTCCATAGCTTTTCATCTCTCCATATAAGAAAACAAATACCTCTTTAATAGAGCATTCCTGCAAAGTGGAACTTCAAATTCTGCCTATTTTATTTCAAAATTTAAAAATCAACAAGCAATAGATCGCTATTATGAAGTATTAAATTGTAATCCAAATTCTTCTAACATTTTGCAATGTTTACAATTAAAGTCTTCAGAAGAAATAATTAATGCTGAAAACCAAGCATATCAGATTAGTCCTAAAAGAATATTTCTTCCTAATTTCAAAGGAAAATTATTTTCATTTACTTCAATAATGAATTTTAACAAAAAAGACGTTCTTCTTAACAAAGATATAATAATTGGAATGACCAAAGATGAAGCATCAACATCGATTCCACTTATAAAACCTTATTTCAAATCAATAAATGCTACAAAACATGAAGCTATAGAATTTATTCAGTATATACTGGGACAATCAAATTCATCAGAATTCACTAAAATTTCTAATTTGTATTTAAAAGGTGTTCCGGAACATGATTATGATAAATATAGCATAGCGTTTAAAGAACTACTTGAAGATTATGCTTCTAGATGTCCTATTTTTTACTTTTCAAATATCATGGCTTCAAAAAATAATAATGTACTCTTTTATTACTTTACATATCAACCAGAATACATCGCTACAAATGAATCCTTACAGTATCTTGGTGTTCCACATGGAATCGATCAACATTTTGTACTTGTACTTCCACTCAGAAATATAATTCATTACACTCAGAAGGAATTTGAATTTTCAAATAGGATGATGGATTATATTGGAAACTTTGCTAAATTTGGGTAAGTATTACAATTTTTTTATTTATGAATTTATTTATGAAATTTTATTTGCGGAATAAATATTACATCTATATATATTTAAAATTATGTATATAATTATTTTCTATTGTTTTTTCATGTGTTAAGCGTATTTACGCAAATTTGACCTTAAATACCCATTTCTTGGTTTTTCAAGAAGCCTCTGAGACCAAAAATCTTTTTGGTCGCAGTGGTACAGCCTACTCCACGCTGACGAGCGCCAACAGCGCGAAACGCGTTCGTGGATGGCTTTTCTTGATTTTTTAAGTAATTGGGATGGCCAAATATCACGAAGCAAGTTAAATAAACGTTAATTTATTTTTGCTCCGCTAGATGGCGCTCTGTCATCTAAAAATCACATGTGCTTGTGGTCAGGATATGCTTTCTTTATTTTTAATATATATATGTGGCAATATAATAATAATGTGGGGAAAGAGAAATAATCACACCACAATTTGGTAGAGGAAGAACCCAGGCAACCAGAGAGAGATAGACGGGAGAGGCCCGCGACCGGCCACAGGTGGCGGCCGTTTTTTCCGAATACAATCACCAACTGTCTTAATTAGTCCTGAGGTTCCAAGAAACGGCCCCGTGGTCGCCCCCTGGAATGTCGCTGGTGTCTCAAAAGACTGGACTTTAGCTGCTGTCTATCTCTGGGCTGACTCTAGGTTTACTTTATTATTCCTGGAAGAGTAATATTATGACATATGGCCCCCGTTGAAGAAGGCTGAACATGGTTTGAGTATACTTAAAGCTGGAGAAGCCAGGAATAGAGAAAATAATTTTACAGTTGAAATTAATTAAGGTAATGGTGACATAGTTTTATGTAAATAAAATATTGTATAGTACACAAGTAAATATTATTTACAAGCAGTTTTACAACACCAGAGAGTTTGATATTTAAGGGAAATTTTGAAAATATCAAAGTTATAAAAGGCTATATACAATAAATTCTAATGTATTATAAGGGAAATGCTATTGAGAGGTGTGAACAAGGAGAAGAAGAGTCACATACACATGATGAAAATATTGAGCCATTAAGACTGGGGAACTCTACATTTTGAGATATGTTTTCAGGCGGACATGGCAAGGGGAAGACTTGGCATGGGTTTTCTATGCTATAGGTGTAGAGTACGAGAAATGAGGTTGAGGCTGGAAATTGCGTGAGCTCAGGACTGAGGTAAATATAGAACTACATACAATGTTAGAATTTTGGCGAACAGAGCGAGGGGAAGCTTGCTTTGGGCCATTCTACCTTATCTATGCAGTTACTTGTGTAGCGAGTCCGAGGGGAAAAGTCCCGTGTGTAGGTGAGGAAGTCGAATGGACTTATATTTAATTTGAGAAGATAAAATAGTTCGAGATACAAAAGTAGAATATAGGCGAACAGAGCGAGGGGGAACTTGCTTTGGGCCTTTCTACCTTAATTCTTTCGATACTAAGAGACTTTAGTAGTTTTAGCTAATTGAAGGAAAGTGTGCGCGCACAGTGCCAAAAATTGGGACGAGGACGGCGTTGTCATTTACAAGTGACAAGCTGCTCGGACACGAGGTGTTTGAACCGTCGTGGGAGCTTGTGCGAGGCGATGATTTCGCGATGGGTCGTACGTAAAACCCATGTCTGCGCGAAATAATGACGGACCGGACAAAATCAGCGACGATGTTTAACGTACATCCGTGGGAAATATCGGAAGTAGGTTATATCGTGCTGGTTTAGACAAGGGACAAACATAGATTTGAAGACAGGGTCCGTGTGGCGAACGTGTGGCGCGAGAAGAAGGAGCGAACTGTGCCGCTCGATGCAGATTGTTCAAGTGCGAACAAAAAGAAGTTGATAAACATCTAGCAGTTAGTCAATCTGCATCCTGTGACGAACACACCAGTGGCTAGATGGTGTGGGTCGGTGGATATGCTAGAGAGAAACTACAAAATATATTATCGTAAATGAAGAGTGGAGATTAGTGGCAAAAGTAGTTCGATAAATGATTAATCAATAATTTCATTGAGGGTCATGGGCTGGTAGGAGGTTAACAAAGTTGTAAGGATGAGAGGGACATCCAGTGCGAAATTAATAAAGGTTACTCAGGGTTGGTTGTAAGCAAGGCTCACGTGGTGGTTAGAATTCTTTGATGCCTGAATTACAGAGTGCATTTTGAGTCGTTCAGGGAAAGAAATTATTCTTCGTGAGCCGTGCTTACAAGAAGGAGAGAAGGTCATATACAAATAGGTATACAAATGTTTAGGTGCTGGAGGCCTATTGTGAATGAGCACTATTATGAAAATTGATTGTTATTATTAAAAACCGTAAAGTATGCATAGATAGAATGCCAATTTTAAGGAATGACTTTAAAATAAAAATATTTCACACAATAAAAAGACAATTATTTTAAATTAGAATGGTAAGGTTACTATTCCAGGGTGTTTCACATAGATAGATATAGTATGGATAATAAGATCACGGTTAATAGGAGTGGAGAGAATAAATGGAACTATTAAACATTTTTACATGTTCACATAAATTTAACTAATTATGTAAATACTAGCGGATGTGTACCCGGCTTCGCCCGGGTTTTATCCGAGTGAAAGTTTGCCTAACGAATATTATATATTATGAAGTATAATAAACAATGTTAAAGATTAGTTTTAATTATTAATCAAGATTGTGTGTGAATATGTGAGAAAGATGTAATATCGTTGTTGTTTTCTTGGCCGACTGTTTTACATATGGTGTTATCTTAAAATTGCTTGTTTTGAATATTTTTTTAGATTGAGATTATTAGCTAGTATGTAAAAAAATTAACTCTGTTGAATTTTTTTTGTATTTATATATAAATAAAATTAACTCTGTTGATTTTTTTTTGTATTCAATCGATAACACCGAAGTTACGCATGTTAATGTTAGGAAAAATATTTTGATGTTAAGCAAAACCTGCTCCATCTCGTTTTACATAAATGTTGAAAATTTGGTCGAAATTGATGCATTGTAACGAAAGTTTTTAGCGAACACCACTTATAAAATTTGCATTTTATTAATATAAGATATAATATAAATGAGTTTTAAAAATTGTTTTAAAAAAATGCATCGGCCGGGAATCGAACCCTGGCCGCCCGCGTGGCAGGCGAGCATTCTACCACTGAACCACCGATGCTTTAAAAAAATCAAATTTATTTATCGTCGCGACCAGTGCTGCGCCCTAGCGGTAAAAGACTGGAACTAACGCTTTTTGGTTTTTTATTTTTCAAAAAAAGCACAATAACTTTTTTTAGTTTTTTGAATAGCCTATATGTTAAACGAAATCTTCAGCTACCTACATGCGAAATTCCATAATGATTGAGTCAGTAGATTTTGCGTGATGCGATAACAAACATCGATTTCGCATTTCATTTTTATATAAAGGATAAGGATTGGCATCAGAGTTTATAATGAATGACTTCTTTAAAGCATGAATGGTAGAGGTAAATCAATTTAACTTACAGGTTATGTTGGTTTAGAGAGAAAGTAGATTCATTGAGTTCATTGTGGGAGGGTTCTGTCTGCTGTACGTGCCAGTGTTGTCCGCCACAGTAGCGGCAGGGGTATGGCGGAGTCCATGGTGGTGGAAGGTGTCCTGCTCTGGCGCGGCGATCGTTCTTGGGCAGGTCTAGTGCTGGAAGAAGTGGGCGGCAGGTTCATCTCCGTCGTTGGTGATCACTTCTTCCGGATCACGGTTCAAAAGTTGGAGAGGAAGGTGGTGAGAGCTCGAAGAGAAGTGGCTACAGTTGAGTTGGGTTTGTCCGATCATCGTGGTCTTGCTTCTTGTTTTCTTCATACTCTGGTATATGAGGGATTTGCTTCCCGGCCAGGTCTTATCCTGTCGACTTTCAATGTGGCAATATAATAATAATGTGGGGAAAGAGAAATAATCACACCACAATTTGGTAGAGGAAGAACCCAGGCAACCAGAGAGAGATAGACGGGAGAGGCCCGCGACCGGCCACAGCCGGCGGCCGTTTTTTTTCCGAATACAATCACCAACTGTCTTAATTAGTCCTGAGGTTCCAAGAAACGGTCCTGTGGTCGCCCCCTGGAATGTCGCTGGTGTCTCAAATGACTGGACTTTAGCTGCTGTCTCTCTCTGGGCTGACTCTAGGTTTACTTTATTATTCCTGGAAGAGTAATATTATGACATATTTATATATATATATATATTAAAATAAAAAAGGCATATCCTGACCAGGCTCACATGAGCATTTCTAGATGGCAGAGTGCCATCTAGTGGAACAGAAATCAAATAAACGTTTATTCAACTTATTCCGTGACATTTGGCCAACCTAATTTTTTGTTAAATCAATAAAAGCCATCCACGAACGCGTTTTAGAGCTTTTGGTCCTCTTCATCGTGGTGCAGACTGTATCTCTACGACCAAAATTTAGTCCCAGATGTTTCTTGAGAAATCAAGAAATGGGTATTTAAGGCCAAGTTTGTGTGAATACACTTTTCATGTAAAAAATAATAAAAGATATAAAAAAGGACAGGTGTTGATATTAAAATAAAAAAGGCATATCCTGACCGTGCTCACATGAGAATTTCTAGATGGCATAGCGCCATCTAGTGGAACAGAAATCAACTAAACGTTAATTTAACCTGTTCCTTGATATGTGGCCAACTCAATTTATTGATAAATCAAGAAATTCCAACCACGAACGCGTTTAGAGCTATTGGCTCTCTTCAGCATGGTGCAAGCTGTACCTCTACGACCAAAAATCTTTTATATCATGTGTGTCTACAGCTTCCCCGGATTTCTATGGCCTCAGTACAGACACGGACCTACCACCCCACCCTACACTACTGACAGTAGACCCCATCTACTAGCTGACCTCAACGCTGACTACTATCTACAAATGATAGAACTACCTCGTCAACATAGATGTACTGAAGATTGGCGTCCTTTCTACTACCCTAGCTCTGTCTGATCATCCTTATGTTGACCTTCTCTCTCGCTATATAAATAAAAAAAATTAGGTTTTTTTTTTTCACTGAATGATACACTAACTCTTTATATGTTTCTACAAAGTTTATTAATAATGACCATCATCTAGTGTCATCATTGATTTAAAGTTTGATTATATATGCTATGATAAATATTGTTGGATTACTGTGTTATATATTTAATAGGCTAATCCCTTAATAGAATGTTCAAATCAATAAGCTTGAGGGATGAGTTTCTAGATCAAATTACTCTGTAAAGTAGACCATTAGATATGTCGCTGTTTTAGACTATATAAAACCAATGTTTCCTTTGGCCGGCTGAAAACATTTTGTAGGTATGTAAATAGGTATTCAAGTTTTTATTTTTTTTTTCTTTACGCCTTAAGTAAGGTATTTATTTAAAGTTTATATTTATATAAATAAACTATATATATATATATTTTGGAAAAGGTATATTTATAATAATAATAAGTTCAAAATGTGTTCGTGATATTAATAATGTATGTGTGTAATATTTTCAAAAGCTTCGCGATTATATAAAAATATTCAAATACTTTTAAAGTGCAGTATCAATAGAAGGGCGTTGCCCGAAAGCTCGAAATAAATTTATTTGCAAAAGAAACTCATCCCTCAAGCTATTGATTTGAACACTGTGTTATATATTGTTGAGATAAGAAATTATTAGCTTGCTTTTGTTTTGAATATACGAGTATTTAAGGTAATACTATGCAGTATATGAATATTTTATGATATTGCAGTCGTGGTAAAAATATTAAAAATAGTTTCAATCACAAGTTACTTTAATTGTGCTGATTTGAACAATTAATTGAATAAATACCTTACTTGAGCGTAAAGAAAAAAATAAAAACTTGAATACCTATTTACATACCTACAAAATGTTTTGAGCCGGCCAAAGGAAACATTGGTTTTATATAGTCTAAAACGGCGACATATCTAATGGTCTACTTTACAGAGTAATTTGATCTAGGAAATATAATTTGAAATTAAATATTATATATATGTTATAAATAATAATAAAAAAGATATTTTCTGCTTGAATTTAGATCATGTTGAGGATTATGGTAATGCAATGCAGTCATGGTTAAATCTTGAAAGTATGATAATAAAAATAATTTTGATCAGTAATTTAATTGAACTAAAGGAATATATAAAAGAACATAATTTGATAAAAGTAATGCCTGGCTTAAGGCGAGTAGAATAAGAAAAACAAAATATTATTTACAAAATGTACAAAAGTTTTGAGCCGGCCATCGGGAAACAACAACAATGAGTTTTTATAGGGGAAGAGTGACCACTGGCGGTCGATTTAACAGAGTATTTGAATCTATGAAATATAATTTCTCAAATAAAATAATATTTTAATATAACATATATATATGTTGTAATGTGTTTTTATCCTGTTGGATGACTGTAGTGTGGCATGTTGGTTGCAGTCGTTGTGGTCACAATGTTCAGAGTGGTTTCAGACGTGAAATGAATTACACAAAAGGACAATACATGTTGGATGTCACCTTAGAAAAAGGGAGAGAGCAAGTGATGCCGACACAAGACAGGTCTGTGTAGGGGGGTCTGTCAATCATCGTGTCTCCAGAGGGACTGATCTGTTTTGAGCCAAAGGGGCACATCTGGTACCCCGACATGTTTTTCGGAGACCTTCCTCCTGACTGGCGCCGACTGTCACTC